>OX235273.1:126784121-127429871 GCA_944472155.2 Trichobilharzia szidati | reverse complement strand
CATTTCTTCTCTGAAGAAGACATGTCTCCCTGAATTACGATGCTACGGAGAGATTTAAGGAAATAACCCCTAGTAGAATCGTTTGATCTAATATACTGCGAAATAAACAACCTGATAATGGAAGCGTAAATGTGGTTGCTTCGCATTACGAATTCTGACTTCCATTTCCATATTTGATCACCAACCAAACTACGTGTGTCAAATGACTCATATTACTTTTACAAAATGTTCGCTTGCATTTTCCAGATGGCGGAGATGAATTCTATTGAGAATATAACCTGACCGAACTCAGATCTTCAGTACTGACTTCACTAATATGCTGATGTAACGCAAATCAGCAAATATCAGAGGTCAGGAAATTTTCAGAAAAACGTTCCTTTATTTCCGAGAACACATGTCATTCACTTCTGACGCTACAATTATTCTGTTTGTATCAGCTTATAGAATTTCGGTCAGTAAAATGTGTTCGTTGATTTCAGAATACTGCCTGAGGGACAGTAAAACAATAGATTAGATGTGCATACACGGATAAAATCACTTAAATACCTTCTATGTGAATCAATTAATTTAATTTACTACAAATGAATAGCTAAATAAGAGGAAACAACAGACTGAGCGAAGAAATATTTTCCTTTACAATCCGATCCACATCGTATTTCTTCTCTCAATTTGTCGATTTTCTTAAATACGTAAATGAAGATTTGTAAACTACTAAATAAGAAAAGTAAGTGTGAAGTCGTTAGGAATTCCAGATACTGATATTCATTCCTGTATTTCTATCCAAACAAAGTGCAGTTAATTTTCCCTCATAACTTTCAAAATATTCTCCTGTTTTCTTTTTAGCTGATGGAAATGAATTCTATTCGGAAGACAAACAAAATTAATAATGTTCTTTTATTGAAACTGATTATCCAGTGTCATTTATTTTTTGTGTTTATTCATTGCACTAACTTCCAATGTTCCTGCTTTGTAACAGTTGTTCACTTCACTTCTGATGATAATATTTTGACTTTTCAGTTTAAGATTAAATTTTGTTTGTTTTAATTATGTCTAAGTAAAATAAAAGTGATTTACAAATCTTGATGGAATTTTTCATTGGTTTGAACTAAACAAGTGATACTGAGAAGACCGTCTTGATATGCAATAGTTATTGAGAAGAAATGCATGAGAATGAAAACGGAAATATACAACACAAACGAGTCATTTATTTTGAGTTAATCTAAAGACATGAAGTAACCGTTTCCTTACTTTTCTACTCGAGAAGATTCCCGATGACATTTTTCTTCGGTGTGATGCCTCTCACTGGTCTCTTCAGTGTGTATATCATCCATGTCCATTTTCCTCAGCATCCTGGTTTGATTCGTATTCCGAATAGCTTGTTGCTGATGCTTTACTGCTGAATGGTCTTATGTATGTAGTGTAGACGAACATTTATTTATATCACAATCGATAAGAATCCGTCTGATAAGGCTGAATCAAACATATATCTGCAGGTGTCAGACCGGACAGAGATGTTTCACGCGGACAGCTCAAGCATAAGACGTCACTACACGGAATAGCCATGCCCACACTAAAACAAAATTGCAGTCGTTAGACAACATATTTTCAACACCAAAACATAAAAGCAAATATAAGCCATAAAATTACTGACAAAACAAAATCAAAAAGAAATAATAAGGAGTAAGTCAAAAGCAGAAATGCAAGTGCTACAGCAATGATATGTAGTTCAAGGGAAAAGGCTTTTATTTGATAAGACGGTTGAAATGTTCGAATGAATATGATTATCTTTGTGCTTGAAAGACATAGGATCTTGAAATTCTGCAAATAATTCTTTGCTCTCAACTTGTTTGATCTAATCAAGACATCTGTTTTTATGAAAAATGCTAAAATTTACGATGTGTATAGCACGAATTATCAACTTGTATTATATTGACATTTACTACACTACGTTTCAAAGTACATAACAACGAAGTACGCTGCACATCCACGTATGTCTGCCAACTTGCCTTCACGAAACCACCTGGCGTTTCACTTCGTAAGTCAGATGATATGGGTATCCGGATTTATCTTAACGAGATGTTGCAATGTGAATACGCTAACTGCAAATCATGCTAGACGCCACACTCAATGTATATTCAAAGCATGTTCAAGCTAACAACATGTGACATTTAAAAGGCGTAATCACTGCAGTTGGTGAGTGATGTAAGGTGTTTAGAGATTAACTCAGTAGTAATAAGCTACAACCGAACACATATTACGTTACACTTGATGGTCCCTCCACAAACCAACAATCCTGTCTCTGATATGCTCTTATTTATCCTCATCAACTTACCAAACATTTAGTTCAGCTTATTTTCTACGGTGTATGAGGCATAATCACCACTTAGTGCGAATGAGAGGAAGATGTTTGAGTCAAATTTAGCAAAAATATTTATACTGATGAGTAGAAGCGATCAGCAAGGGATGATTATTACTTCAGGTGGTTTCAGTGACCATAAATTCAATGCAGAACGAACGCCCGAATTGTCTGAAGAAGACAAAAAACACGTATATATTTAGGAATGTCAATGAGGGATACCTTATACAAAAACATATTTTTCTCAGTAAAGCTGGTATCCTTTGTAAGTGAAATGGACTGTGACTTACAGTTTTCCTTAACTGTATTTCCCAGTAAGAATAAGTCTCCTTACTGTTTCAATGACAGCTAAATTTATGTAAGCTCTCAACTTCAAAGTTACGAGTTCGATTGAATGAATGAGTCACTCAGTCTTTCAAACGTGAATATGGGATAAATCAGACTGATACATTTAATCGGAATACAGCTGAGAGAATTTAAAGATGCATTTACAGCACGTCTAGCCATAAGAGGAGGCGTTTCAGTTGTCTATCGTTCTAATCAAATCCTCCAAGGCAGTAACCAAGAGATTTAATCTGCATAGAAGCTACTTTGAAGGGAACCTCATTTTGTTCACCAAGGTGACACTTTCGTTCTTCGGAGCATATATTCAGAAAAATGTATTCCATTCATCAATTACTTGAAATCTTTCGGAGTATTTTGTTATGGGGTTAGAGCTTTTGAATTTTAGTTTCCGAATCATTGAATATGCAAATACGCTATTAATTGACTAACTCTTTGTAATCGCCTAATCTGTACATGTTCACTCCTCAAAACACTAAGCAAAATCAAAGTAGTGGTGTATATTGTGAATATCACAGAGTGCAAAAGGTTTTCAGAGTATCCTGGAAAGCAATATCACTTCTAAAACTGTTCTAAGGGCCTCCATTTTCAAACAGTCAACCAGTCCTACTATTTTGTGAAATCGAATTCGATGGTGAAGTAGAAAAACACTAAGATGAAATTCCTCCTTCTAACTAACTGAAGGACTGGGACGATGAATTTTCACTCAAAACATGTAATCAAGAACAACGGGGCACACATAAATGACAACTTATGTGGTCTCTTTGTTGTCATCATATTTCACAGTGTGGAAAGAAATCGTTGTACTGAACACTTTAGAGCCTTTCACTCACAAGTTCATTGACGTGTGATCAAATAAACAGTCAGAAATCCTCCTCTCTTTTCGTTCACCATGCGAGAAAATATATGTACACGTGAACCGATGGATACAATTATTGATATAAGTATAAAACTTGGGCACTGTGGTAGAGTATAACTCCATAGTGGTTAAGATTTTATTTTGATAAACCACACAGTGTTTACAGTCATATTAAGTGATGACGTTTCGAGCGCAAACTATTGCGCATAATCATATCAAGTACAACTGGAGGTAATATAAAAGGCAGCCTTTTAAAACTTGAATTGTTTCAGTAGGCACCAGGTTTAAAAAAACTGGTTTCTGCTCAACTATGTCTAGCTTCGAATTCATAATCGGTGCTTCTATAACATTCTTATAATTATTTCTGCATGTAGCAATAAACCTACTAAAATCTTTTTATACCTTATACTATACCATATATTAATAACCATCACGTTCTTCATCAACATGAAATGTGTATGAATATTTAGTAGTAATGACATTAAAATCAGTCTTGGTTGTATCTCAGTTGAAATGATCAACATAATGAAATGGTGTATATTACCTTCCTCAGTTTCTTGTTTCTCCTCTGTTCAAAATAATCCAGGTGTAGTTAGAAGCAGGAAAATTACATCTTCATTTATTTGAAGCCTTTTATGTTAACGAAGATAAAAAAATAAACGAAACGGAGCTTTTGTAAAAGGTGAAAAAAGCTTGGAGCAAAAACCTTCTGCTCTATTCATTAAGTCACTAGAGTGTATGCTGGGTAGCAGAATATTTACCAGTAAGTTGTAATGAGAAAATCAATGCAATTCATAAAAATTTAGTGAAGTTTGAGTAATCTGACTAAGCCAACTTATTCGAAAACAAAAATACTACAGTTATACATAAAAGTTACAACTTATCGCAGTTTAATGCTTTAGATAAGTGAAAAAGACAAAAATGTTAAAAGATGAAAATCTGAAACAGCAGAAAGAAACAACGAGATTTGTCTTCTCTCATTCAAAAAGTGTTTTTCTTTCATGATATTCAAAGTCGTTTTTATGCTCAATATCTTCTTATGCTCTTTATAAGCGTTTTGCAAAATTCAGTAGTGAAACAGTCACGTATTTCAACCTCAGTGTGTTAAAACATGCCACACACGCACACGCACCATTCTCATTACTATTTACAGCAGTTCACAACTGTATATACATTTTAGATTTTCGCCTTGCAAATCAATATTCACTGTCTTATATTGTATAGTATATTTCGTTATCTCTAACAGAATGGAATATTCTTCTTTCATTTAAACGCACACAGATGTTTCATCTAGAAAGCGCTGTTTACAAAAGTTAAAAGAATATCCAAGATTTATACTGGAAATTCAACAGAGTGTGGCACGAAAAAGTAAATGACTTTTCCTATTCTGAAGCTTAGGTGACCAAGCAAACTACTCCGTGATAAGAACTAATCGTGAAAATATAGACTATGGTACTATTTCCGCCACGTTTCGTGCATTCAAATCTCCGTTCTAAGTAGACGCTGTCAAATCTGACTGGTAAATATACACTTATCAGTCAGTCTTCGAATACTTGCAATCTCCTGATGTGTGCATATCTCCCCTATAACATACTACCAGTAAGCCGGAAAGATGTCTCATATAAATGCGACAATTTTCAAATATTTCAGAATATTTGGGTAGCATGAATTCATTTGAACAGCTGAAAGATATGCCAGTTTTACTGTACTAGATTAATTTTAACATGAGGAAGCTGCAATTTCAGTCATTAATAAAACTGCCTAACTGGTTTGCATTTTGTAACAGACAGTTGTCCTATCCACGCTAGTCACGGCCACTTCATCATACACAAAGGTAATCACCATTATTATTGCAAGTAATCTTCAAGAAAATACCAAGAGTTCATTAAATATATAAAGTGCTATATTTAACATATTTTGGATATGATGAGTGATTATTCTTATTGTTGTACTATATATGTGTTCATTATTGCTATTTGTTTGTATTTATTGCTTCTTCGTTGTTCTCAGTTTACTGAAGCTAAGGGTGTAGCCACCAAGATCAACTCATTGTAGTATTAACAGCCTCCTACAGTATATCTGTTCAAAACATCCTTGAGAAAGGCCAAGTCACAAAACACTCAAAAGACAGCAAACAGACGATTATTTGTTATTTTTAATTATGTGTAATTCTGTCCTACAAAAACCCCAGTTATGCAATCAAGCTTATTTTCTAATATGAAATTAGTGCTGTAGAACAAAATTAGTCAACAAAAGTTCAGTTGTAACCAGTAGTTGGGAATCAAGTAGAATATTCTCAACAAGGTGGGATCAAAACTCTATCCATGGGAACCACACATTGACGCTTCTTCCAAACAGTCCATGATTAGAAACACTTTGATTTATTCAAACAAAATTACATGGTATTACCACAAATAAATCATGTACAAGCAACCACAAGGAGAAGCAGCGAAATTTAAAAAAATACACAGATACAGAGACAAATAGTGAGGATCGAATCAATATATGATATGCAACTGTCAGAACAATGCTATGCAGTCTTGGAGAAAAAGGGATGAAAACTTCGAATTTAAGTGAAACATCCAAATAAGCCTAATTATTTTCACTAGATTATTCAGGAGGGATTTTCTAAGCAATTTTTCCGTTAGAATGGGTGCACTTTCTTTATGGGGTGAGTAGCTTCACCCTAAACCTCTCCTCCTTTCCGGGACTAGGACCTTATAGTAGTCTATATTTAAAAGACACAATACAATAAGCTTTGCGGAACACCGCTGTGTGATCACTGTATTCCCCATTTCGTCGTCTGGTTCGCTGCTATTCGATGAATACTAATTACAATTACGAGTAAAATTTGAGTTAGTCGAAATTAGATGAATACCATGTCTATATCACTAAACACAGACACACAGCTACGCAACCAAGATTGTTTCGATTTTTAAGAGACTCTGCTTGAAGTTGACAATATTCTGTCTACAAGTACTTACAGATATTTGTTAACAACAGGTACGTCACTAACTAATGAACAATACTTTTCAGTTGCACAACACGATTACTGTGATGCGAAGAGGAGATGATGAAAACATGTGGACAGACGTGGTGATGAGCCAGGTGATGAATACTTTGGCAGAGAAACGAACGCAATTGAGATGTACGGCTGTAGCCATGTGTTCCTCTAGGAATTAAAGGAGACAATAATAATAATCATGATAGTAATAAATATAATTATGATAGTAATCATGATAATGATAATTATCTTGAAATGATCTTCATTATGACTGCAGTCGGGAACTCCAGAATGTAGTCAGCATCTTTGGATGTAAGGTGATTTTGCTATCGAGATTCACTGTTAATACTAACAATGTTTAAGATGTTCGTACACCACAAGTTGACGAATTCCATTGACACACAACACATGTTTAAGTAAATCATTATTATCATTATTATTTTCAAATACTTACCAAGAGAGTAATTAGTCAGTATTCAGGGATTCATAATCGTTAGACGAGACAGACAGCTGGATTTAATCGAAAGCAACAAGTATGCGAAATGTAAGTAATAATTATTCCTACTGGTTAGATACACTTGTCGGCCTTTTGACAAGAGGAGATGAAGAATGCCAGTTAGGAGCAATCAAATTACTGAAAATGATGAATACCGAAATCCCTGTCATATGTCATGGTATCCCTTATAAATATGTAAGACAGAGAAAACGCTACTTACTTACCACTCCGGTACGGTCCGGTAATAACAAGGCGTTGGCAAGGTGTCATTGTTAGTGTCTTCATTTTTATTATATACTTTGACAACACCGTCTCGAAATGATGAAATGCGGGAGATGCGACAACGGTACTGTATTATCCATCCCGTGGCACCTCTCACCTAGATACGCATTCACCTTTCCAGAAATCCAAATCACGTCAGTAAAATCTGGACTAGCTGTATCCACCAAGGTGTCATTATTCATGCAGTTTACCAGAAAAGCATTTTCTTCATGTCTCTCAACTTGCTGAATAATCTTCAATATCTCCCCATCTAACTCCACATTATCTGAGTAGTTTTCCTCCTGATGGTGATGATGATGATACTGCTGAGAATAAAAATGGACAATTAGTCTACACCAAAACTAACACTCGCTCACCTGTATGCCTAATAAATTCTGTAATACTGGTCTTTGAACGTAAGCAGCACCGCTTATATACCTCTCTCTAGGCTTCCCCCCGACACACACACGTTTGCCTCATTTCTTCGTTTGTATTAGTTAGTAAGGTTTGCATGTATGTGATCTGATATGTGACGGTAGTGGTGCGCAAATGAAACATCCATTACCGACACTTTACTTATTCAAGTATCCTATCTCACCTGTGTGTGATCCACAACGGAAAACTCAGCGAGGCGTTTGGAGTAAACATAGAAGTCAGACAAGGGTGCTTATTATAACTGGATTATGCGTCAAACAGCGAGAAACGAGAAGACAGGGATATCCTGGAGCTACCTGAACAACCAAGAAGACCTGGATTTCGCGTGGATGATTTATGTTTGATGTCACACACAAAATCGAAGACTTACAAGCGAAAACCGACAAACTGGTCGAAGAAGCAGCAAAGACAGGACTCCAGGTGTACATAGACAAGACGGAGGTTATGAATACAACCAACCAACAACAACAACAGCAGCAACATCCAGCGCCAATCACCATCAACGGGAGGGATTTGAAAGAGGTTACTTCATTCACTTATCTAGGGAGCATTGTCTCAACCACAGGAGGAACGGACGACGTTGTCAAATCGAGAATCGGGAAGGCGAGAAACGCATTCATCAACCTGAAAACAATCTGGAAATCTTCGTCACTCAGCATCAACAACAAAATTCGGATTTTCAATACAAACGTCAAGTCAGTTTTGCTATACGGATCAGAAACTTGGCGAGTCACCAAGAATATTTCAAACAGGTTGCAGACCCTTATCAACAGCTGTCTTCGTTTCTTACTCAAGATCAAATGGCCGGAAAGAATCACCAACAAAAACTATGGGAAGAAACGAAACAAGAACCAATCGCTCAAGAAATATGCAGGAGAAAGTGGAGATGGATTGGACACTCGCTGAGGAGGCCACTGGGTGACATCGCGCGTCAGGCCAGTGCTCGAGTGGAACCCGAAAGGGAAGCGGCGGCGAGTGGGACGTCGAAGGGTGACATGGAGGAAATCGTGTGATGAGGAACTGAAACAGTATGGATTAACATGGATGCAAGTGAAAAATACAACAGAAGACAGAAGCAAGTGGAGACGTGCAGTTGAAGCCCTATGTTCCACTAGGAACCCAAGGGAACAATAATAATAATATAATCTCATCTGTGTGACATTTCAATTTTCACACCACACCCCCAACTCCCCATGTTGGTTCGATTTGATTTTTAGAATCTAAATTCTCCGTTACATTCCACTCAATGATTCATCAATTCATTCACTCGTGACAAGTATTAAAGATGTGGTTTCACCTGTATTAGTACTAGTAGTATGTAGCCAAAATCTTGTTCTAATATCTTATTTTGTTTTGTTTTGTTTCCAGTAATCGGCTTGTCATCCTCATCATGATCATCAGCATCAGCCTAGGTGAATCGTTATCATCATAAAATATTGCTAAACGTAAATTGTGACAAGTAGAATCTACAAATAGTAGTGCATACATTGATAGTGGTGAGTGCCTTAAACATGTCTGTCTGATATGTTCTATTTCTCATAAATTGTTTTTGGTTTTACATTTTCGACCTCATGTTAACCGAATCGTTGTCATTAAATTTTGTAACATTTCACTGACGAGATATATTTTATAATAATAATAATGATTTGCTTTATTCCAGAAACAGTACTAGTGGTACAATGTGGAATTTTCAGCACATATCTACAATATTTGCATCTAATTTTACAAACATTTAAAAGGAGTATTAAACAAACAAGCAAAGTAAATCTAAAGACACCAACAGCAAAAAAAAACACAGGATAAACACAAAATAATTATAAATGCGAAAAAGTACCAAGAAGTAGAAAGAATAATAAACATCATATAATAATAACTCAGTATTGGGTAGTGGAAGCTATGATATGATTATGCATGGTGACAGTAAAGCTATAGTCATACAGGAAGTTATGAAATGATATTTAAGAATGTTTATCGCCAAGATGGTCAGTTAATTTGATTGAAACAACTCTAAACAATTATAAAATAACATTTCAGGGTTGTTGTTTTGTTTTTTATTGTCAGGTCTAATGCAGTGTTTGTAGTGGTAGTGTGAGTAATCCTGAATAATACAAAAATTTTTAAGGTGATGACTATGGCGTTCACAACCAATGATTGTCAGTTTAATATTGCCGAAAAGTATAGAAAATAAGAAAAAACAACCACAAAACTAATAATTACGTGATGGTTAATGACAGGACAATTTTGTTATACTCATAGTGCTAATAGAGTCGAAACCAGTGGATACACAATAGAAGGAATATAGTAAAGTACAAAAACGGAAGCCAATGTGAATAATTCAGGTAGCTAAGTATGTTTGAGAGGGAGTTCACTATTGAATACAAAATAAGAGAGAAATAAAAGCCTAAAATTATGTTGTTAATAACAAAGCAAGTCATAGGTTTCACGCTTAACATTGTCTCTGTCGCTTAAAACACGGGGCAAGTATGGTATCGTTGAGTTCCTCACTAGTAGAATGCATCACAATACACTACACTACATTAACACACTCACACCACCCCAACCTTTATTTAGTTTGTAAATTCATTTTTAGCTTTGTCGCTTTTCATATTTGACCTCGCTTATCTCAACTGAACTGTAATCATACTTATTAGGGAGAAGGATAGACAAGATGATGATGATGATCATGATATCAAAGTGATAATAACTGAGTTATCACCACCCTCGCTCCCTCCCTACCAAGTTGAGTAGTGGTTGGGTGTATTTATATTTTCCTAGTACTCGTAGTAAGAGTAGTCGATTGAGGGATTGAATTTCGCTGAATTGTCAACTACGAAATACTGCTAAAGGTTTTTTTTATTTCCTTATCATCTTCTGTGATAATGAAATGCGTGCTATGAAAACACTCATCGGTAGTTTAAAGTAATCACATGCTTTGGTTATTAATTGTGAAGTTGGTCATAAATACCATGTGACTGAACGACATCCTGGAAAGGATAATAATTATTTCAACCGTCCAATGACTGCATCTACAACGATATGCAGGTAACTGGAATTACCTTGAACTTCATTCAACTTTAATAATTTTCATCTCATTTATCTCTTCATTATAATAAAGGTTTTTGTATTTCCCAAAGAATGAAAAACAAAACGATATTGTTTTAACTCACGTTTCGCTATTTAATGCTGATAGCTTCATCAAAGTATTATTAAACTGGAATTTACAAAATCCCAGCATATATATAACAACGAGTTAAGAGGTGAGAAAATAGACGTAGGTCAAGTTAAAGGGACATATTGAAAGTCAAAATAACAATGAAGATCAATAAACCAAATAACAAAGGTAATAGTACATCTGTTATGGTATCAATACAAAGTTTATTAACTTGATCATCGTTCGTCAGTCTGGCGTCGTTTATCGTTGTCAAGTTGGTCACTTGGTAAATATAACAAGTCCAATTGTAGATTGTTGGATTTGATCAGTGTTTAAAATTATAAAACCAGTGTGTGTTTACACAGTGTACTTACATATCACATTCGTGTTGATTTTGATTTCTTAAAATGTTTGTCCGATGTTTATCGCATCACATTCCAAGGAAGGATTTTATTTTATAGACACAATCAGATAGAGTGTTTTGAAAAAAACTCTAATGTCAAGCTGAGTGAGTACTCTTCTGATATTTTCTGACGTCTCTGCTCTATATGGAATGACAGCTGTTGAGGTCCACCTTTTCGGAATGTGTTTTCGGCCATACTTAATGTCTGTGTTGTATTTGTTTATGAAGTTCCATGGGTAGTTGTTTTTTCTTGAGAGTTTCAGTAATGTTTGATATCTCTTCTTCTTTTTCTTTCTCATCCGTTATCAGGGAGCGTGCTCGTCTAAGAAGACTTGAAACAACTGATACCTGTGCGCTGATGCGGTGTGATGATTTGAAAGCTAAATATTTATTGGAGTGGGTTTTTTCTTCCTGAATATGGATATACTAAAATGTCCGTTTTCTAGAAATGGGAGTTCACCAACGTCTGATTCTGCTTCCGAAGTAAATTGGATTCTACAAGATGCACAGTTTATATTCCCTAGGAATGAATTGTGTAGATCTCGTTTTAGTACTACAAAAGTTTCATCTACATATCTTAACCATATTTCAGGAGAGAGCATGCTTGAAAAGATGTTATTTTCGAATTTATTCATGAAAAGGTCGGCGAATATTGGGAAGACTGGTTAACCCATAGCAACACCATTTGTCTGTCTACATAGACTTACTTTAAATGTAAAATAATGACTTTCTAGACAGAATTTCAAGCTCTTAATTATTTCACTGGTGTCCAGTGGACACCTTTGTTATAGTGTTGCATCTGATTCTAGTAGACTGGATATGATACTAGTATATAATGAGTTAATATCATAGCTCACCATAATGTCTTCTCTATCAATTACTCGGTGTTCTATTTGGGATTTGAAATCATATGTATTGCTTACAATATTTTGAGTGTTCTTTTGTAGACGTTTTAGTACCGAGAGTGAGTGTTTAGATAGTTTGTATGTCTGTGAGTTAGTGAAATCTATTACTGGTCTTAATGGAACAGTGGGTTTATGTATGTTTGGTTGACCGTAGAATCTTGAAGGTACATAAGAGTTTTTTTTAGTTTAAAGCACAGAGGATTTCCTATTTTGGGTTTCATTTCTTGAAGGAGACTGTTTGTATTAAGTTTCATTTTGTTTAATTCGGCGGATTTCTTCTTCTCTTCAACAAGTAACTCAACTCCATTTATCCTGTCATCTCAGTACTTTCGAGTGTCAGTTTTAGGAAGACTGGCTTCTGCTCCCCTATGTCTGATGTCCAATTCATAATCAGTCCTTCTAAATAGTTCTTCAGCTTATTTCTGCATGGACTGCCACACTTTCGAAAGACGTTTATTGCTTCATACTTTACCGTTTATTAGTGGCCTTTACATTCTCGATCAACATCCAATGCGTGTGAATAGTTAGTAAATTGATATTGAAATCTTTGTCGATTGTAGTGAAGCTGAAAGTGACCAACTAAATGAAATGGGGTGGCATAACCTTCCTCAGTGTCTTGTTTCCACATCTGTTCAAAATAATCTGCTTGTAGTTATCAACAGGAAAACTATATTTTCATTTAACGAGACGCGTAAGTGTTAACGAAGACACAAAATAAACGAAATGTTCTACTACGAACTGCAGCGCATTTCATAAAAATCTGGTAAAGTTTTTAATCGACCACTCCTTTAGAGCAATCGGACTGAGTCAACTTATCAGATAACAAAAATACTACAGTTATAAATAGAAGTTACTACTTATCGCAGTTTAATACTTTAGATAAGTGAAAAAGACAGAAAAGTTAAAAGATGAAAATCTAAAAGAGCAGAAAAAAAAATAAAATCTGTCATGTCTCATTCAAAGTTGTTTTTCTGCTCAGGCTCTTATAATATGCTTGATAAACTTTTTTCAAGATTTAATATCGAAAAAATCACACATTTCAAATTCTGCTTGTTAAAATGTGTCCTACATAACACCACACACACGCATCATTTTCATTACTATTTACAGGAGTTCAAAATTGTGTCTACATTTTCACTATCGCCTTGCAAATCAATATTCACCGTAAGATTTTCTAAACGATATTTGGTGATTGAAAAATGAATAGACCCCTATTCTACGTTCGAGAAATAAGAACAAAATACCACCTAATTTCGTCTCCTCAATGTGGATATGACAGTCTGACTGCTGCTATGGAGCCAGCTACATTAGGCAAACAATTAGGCAGATTCACCTCCGTATTTCCGAATATCCTCCAACATGGTTATGCAAGGAACAAACGATATCCATTCATAGCTCTTTTTTAACACACATAGATCGTGAATCTAAAGTTTATGGTAAAACAGGATTTAAATTTATTTTGCTTTAAAAAGAGTCCATCTTGTACCGGAGCACCGGAAGTGCTCAAACTTGTTTGCTTAGAAGAAATTCGTACAATCAATATCCTTATCTTGGCCATCGTTACAGGTATGTACAAACCGGACAAATTCACCCTCTCCTCCTAAACCTTTTGAAAATTATAATCGTCCAAATCATTTCATTTTTACATAATAATCCGTTGCGTCATCAACTTGAACACTCGCCTACACTTCAGTTACACTTCATTATGCAATTCACTTGTTGTAACCATTTTTATCTTCTGATTGTGTATAACAACTCTTTGTGTTCATAATCAACATCTTGACATGTTGACATATGTATGTTTATTTATATATCAGAGTAGAGCCAAAGATGAGGATAGAATTGAAAACTAAATATTTCTTCTCTAAATCCTTTCGCCTTCCAAATATCTTAATGGGGATTTTTTCCACAACATCTCATTCACAATGTATTCTGATATTTAACAGGGTTAAACTAGTTATTTATTGCACAACTTCTAGAAACTCCATACACTTGATCAATAGTTGCTTCCTTTGCTTTATTGTCCTTCACCTTCTTCAAAACAGCGTTTTATGAACTAAGTAGTAGTTTTACCTTCACTCAGAGGTACAGAATTAGCTTCCATGCGTAATCCCCACACAATTGCATTGCCTGGTCATAAGTAATAATGTCGGATGACTTTTCCCACTAGGTTTTTGTTGCTTTCATAAGTAACACTCTACGGTTCATTTGAATAAGGAGTTAATTCAATTACTCGACCAAGTAGAGTAATATTACAATAATATATTACACAATACAATCTGCTCTCTCATTATGTAGTATTCAGGTGTGTTTTGTCGAAGAAACCTCAAGTCGCCACTCTGGAAGATCCTATTTTCCTAAATTTTCAATAATATACGCCTAGTAATGCCATCGAAATATCAAATGACTAGCTACTTATGAGTAGTATGAAATGTACTGAGAATTCACACTCTACATACACATTTCGGAATGCTTGCATTGTTCAACGTTATTTTGATTTTATGCATTAACAAACAGATTAAAATACTTCATATGAAAAAGTGAAGATGTTCAGCGAAGAGACTCTTTTTGGCACACTCATTCACATAGTTGTACGATCGCATTTATATACAAATATTTTAGTGCGCGCAAGATCTTTGTCAAGTTTAGATAATTAATTAGTTGATACAATAATGATCTAATACAGAAGAGAGGTTAATTGGACAGCAAATAAAGTAAGATTGAGTTATTAAGTTTGATGACGTTATATACTTGATATTTCCTACCTCCATACCCTGATTACCTGAAAGCGAGAAAGATTATATTTTGTAGTCGGAGGTGTTCATCGGTGCATCATCTTTCGTAAGTGTGCAAAATTAACGATTTTTCTGACATTTGAGAGACAAACACCAGCTGACGAAATAAAAGACATTTATGAGTATATTCCTGCACATAATTGGCTTTACGTTTCACTATGTCGAGGCATAATGCAGCTCACATAGATTATCTTGATGTGCTTTTAGATTTTGGATTGCATTAGGGTTGATATTATTAAGACATCAAACTTTTCAAAACCTTCCATTTGACTCATCATTGCTACTGTAAATCCTATAAGACGCATTTCGTATAGATCATGCTAACCTTTGACTTCAATCAGAACTAATGTGGTTGACTATAACATGGATTGAATAGTACCGATATTGAATGCATCTCACAATTTTGTTTAGAAACATTTGAGCTACTTATCCATTGATAGTAGTATAACGGTTTCACACACACGTTTTCTTCAAGTTTCGTTTCTTATTATGCTTATTAAAATTTTGTTCAGCTGAGACTAATGGAGACTACTCTGTCATCGGCAGCTTTCCGTTAACGAATAATCTCAAAGACTTCTGTGGTTCTACTACGTGCATTTACCCTTTCTGACGGGTTAGTGTACATCAGCTCAACTGAAATTATTTTATGGTGTTACAGTAGTCATTATCTTGTTTCTGGACTAACCTTTCGTCATTACTTACTCATTATTTATTCGCTGAGGAATGGCTCGTTTTTGTTTCATCGAATGAATACGTTAGCATAAACGAGATTAACCACTGCTTACCAGCTGAATTCCATTCCTTTGTTTACAATGGAACTTTTCCAGCCGTATCTGTTAGTGATCTTTCACCTCAGAAATAATTACTGTAATCAAATTATGGGATTAGTCATTCATTAGTGCCCTCATTCAGCTAATAAATTTCTTTAAATAGTTGCAGGCAGTGCATTGTCAATTTC
This sequence comes from Trichobilharzia szidati, assembly GCA_944472155.2. Classification (NCBI taxonomy): domain Eukaryota; kingdom Metazoa; phylum Platyhelminthes; class Trematoda; order Strigeidida; family Schistosomatidae; genus Trichobilharzia; species Trichobilharzia szidati. Next base: position 127,413,906 of record OX235273.1, on the reverse strand, counting down.
AAGTAGAATCTCTCAAAAGACCAAAAGATCTTCAAGGAGTAGGTTTGTGTCTATTTTTCGTGATATGAACATGGTGTGATGGAAAAAATGTTTGGAAAATCGCTCCTGGGCGATCTTTAATCACAACATTTATAGTAATTTAGACGTTCCAACCAACGCTGCATTTATTACACGTATTTTCTTTAGACCGTATATCTTCAGTTTGACCTTTATTATCCGCCTTTGCCTTTATTTAATCGCTTATTCTAATAATTCCCTCTCTGTTTAGCCTCTTTTTTGAATGCTACTCTTTGTGTCCTCGCATCTCAATTTTATTTCGAGCGATAAGGAATAATTATTTTATTAATAATAGAAGATATCTTAATTTTGTTAACACTCCATACAACGTGTATTAACTTCTAATTGATGTTTTATTCTTTTGACAAATACATGGACTTCATAGATGTCAACTGGTCACAGTATCTGGCAGATCCGCACATTTTACAACGTATAGTCATACTCAATGCAGGCGTTTTAACATCGCTAAAGGTCTCAATTTAGAATATTTTAGTAAATTTCAGTGCATAAATGTATGCGGGTAATGGAGAAAGATGTAATGTCCAGCTGAAACTTATATATTCCATACATTGATTTTGTAAAACATGTTTGGCAAAGTAACTTACTTCGACGATAAGTGTGTCTAATATTATTTATTGATTTACCCCCTACATTACTTCTCCATTAAAATACATATATTGTATTTTCAAAGTAACACGTCGTTATCTGAGTCTGTGGTATTATGTGAATAAAGGAATCTGTGGACATGAAAGTGGGATCCTGAAAGAAACCACCATAAACAGCAAATATTACAACCTCGACAATGTGATACACTTACGCGAATAAACTTTTTTGATAGAAAATAAAGTTGATATATTCAGCATATTTCAAGATGACAATTGAAACAGCAAAACAATATGCGTTTAGTTTTCTAACAATGGTGTATTATTATCAACTTAGCAGACATCATGCTCTCATTCGTACTTCTTCACTTCAGTTTTAATCTAACAAATATACTGCTCACCATTCGTCTGTCTACAATGTAGGCGATCACTCCACAGTCCGATTACAAATGCTTCAATATCAGACATGAAAACTACTAATAATAATAGTGACATCAATCATATTTTTGAATAGTTGTGATGAGCAAAGAAATTTTTCATATCTTCTCTTTGTCATCTGAATTATTGTCAACTGTTCGCATTTTGGATAAAAATTCCTTGCTACAACAGATGATTCTAGGGTAACAGATCTGTGCCTGTGATCACTCTATAAAGAATATGAAAGTTCCATTTTCCTTTTGATGTTTCAACACAGTCTTATATCACTGAGGTTGTGATTGTCGCTTCTACTCAGTATCAGTTTATTTAGCGAATTATCTTCAGTATTCGAGTATTTACTTCATCAGTGGATTGTTAAACGAAGTGTTCAGTGGCCTATCTACTCTGCATATCAATATTAGATAAGTGTTAAAAATGTTTGACTGATGATTCTTCATTCCTATTTCACATGTTTGCAACGGGTTATTTGCATCATATTATATTTTTTCACTTTGTAGGTAAATTAATTTTTCAAACACGTCAAACCCCTCAGGGTGGACGTTAACTGACGGAATTAAGAGGTCAGGTGAATAACAAAGCTCAAAGCGAGCATAGTTTCTGCCTCGATGCAAACAGTTGAAAACATATGAGGGTTTGTAGGTGAAAATACAACTCTCATTGAGTGGCTTGAAGAGTTGCATTACTAAAGAAATCATATTTATTTCCAGTCACCACTGGCAGCTAAAACCTAGTAAAATTCAACAGAACATATTGTAAGAAAGTGAGAGTCAGTGCTCAATCCATGTGTACAAAATTACTTTCAGTAAGAACCAAGTATCTGATGTGAAACTGTAGCGTGAAATTGTCGAGTAAAAATGAGGGTAGGTGAGACAGTGGATGTATTTTCTGTGCATGAAGAAATCCGTGCTTACATATGTGACAGAATTAAGGGTGATATGATGTTCAATAAAAACGGTGACAATTCCCGATCTTCCTTAAGCCAAAATAAAATTTTTATTCAATAACTTGGTGCCATCAGGCGATATCATATTTATTTAACACCCAACCATGTATCTAAAACAGTAGAAGAAATAAATGACTGTGAAAAAGTGAAAACTATTTCACACATAAAATAGGAAGATTATATATGATAATGCAGTCAAAAATAAGGTTTTTACATCTACTGCTCGACAGTGTTAAGTAAAAATTACGGTGAGAATTCTCGATCTCCCGAGGGTTAAAATACAATCTCTTAGTAGTTACAACCCATGACAAATATAGCGAAAATCACTCACACCAACCAGTAGTGCTTGCTAGCTATGATGAAGGGATCTAATCACTCGTAGACCATTTTACTGGGTTTCTTTACAAGGCTCATCATTAGCATATCCAGTTTCACTTAGCTTTAATCCTCAAAAATATTGTCATCTACTTAGGAGAACCAGTGATTCAGTTAGTCGAATTCGTCTCTTCGAACAACAAAGTTTGTACTTGAAAACGTTGGAATTTATCCTTAGGAGGCGAAAATATTCAGCTTGCAATATGTAAGCTGACTGATACCATGAATAGGAGGCAAGAAAGCCGACAAATTAATGTGATGATTTATTTTACTGATTGCTTGATATGCAGACTTGAATATCACTCATGTTATGGCGTCTTATTTGCTCTATATAATTTCTTTGTAATTATCCAATTGCATCTTCGAAATCGACAGTGCCTGGATACATTTCTCGGAATAAGGTCATTGATACCATTCTGGAAGGATACATGATAAAGTTTCATGAAAGCCACTTCCCAAACAAACGCGAAAATCAGCAGTATTTTAGTGGGTCCGGTCATAAGGAGCATCTTCCAAGAAAACGTAGATGTGACGTGATAGAGAAGAGTGTTGGTAATCAAGAAACTGACAGTTCCACATGTGACTACCAAATTATTAATTGTTGGTGTATAACTTTAAAAATTAGGCAATTGATTCTTAAGTGTATCTATTTTCACGACACATATGTTATGAAGTCACATTAGTCAGAGAATCACTGTTCACCAGTAATCACTGTATAGCATTTCTGTCCACGTTTGAGGCTTTTCAGAAGAACGTATCAAGTAGCGACCATGTATTCAATATTTTAAATATTTTTGTGTTACAGAAACAATTGGTATTTGTTGTGCAGAATCTCAGGGTACTTTTATATTTACAGAACTGTTTACGAAATCGGGTGAATATCCATTCAGATCCTTTTCGTAATCAGTTCTGTTCATCAGAACTGCTGCTTCTCTCTTATCTTCTTTATTGACCATGATGTAATTTCATTTTATCAAACCACTAGGAGCTACATATTATTAGCAAAAGATGTGAGAGGACACATTTTTGGATCATTAGGGTGTGTGGTTTTTTATGCACAAGGTCTCCTTTTCTTCAACGATAATTTCTATAGCAGATTCCAGATGATTGGTATTTAATATATTACTGATTAATTCTGGCAATTTATCCACAAAATGAGATGCAATTTTTAGTTAGCATCTTGCGTGACATGTTGTGTGTAGTTTTCTAATCAGACTATGCTTTCCTTACCTTCCTCCAGTGTCAAGCTATTCTGTATTAGCCTTCTTTCGGAGAAATAATGAAACCATGACTCTCGACCTTCAAGTAAATTGTCAAGGTTTATGTTTCACAGACAGAGATTTATGAAAATATACATCCGGCTAATCGCGTATGCTGACATTTATAGGTCTTGCATCACTAAATGACTCAAATTATGAACCCTGTGACTCCATAACAGGTAAATTCATTTCATACAAGCAGCACTTCATAAATAACTGGATATGGTTTCCAGCATTTATATAGAGCGAAACCACATCAGTTTATACACATGACATTCCCCCTTGACACTGAGAAGTGAAAGGTGCTCAATATTACTCGGTTAAGAATATCAGATAAACTAATCCAGTTTGGAACTATATTATACAACGGTGGCTATTATCCATTCTCACATTAGCTCTACCACGTACGGTTTTTAATTGACTGTATTAGATGGATCATTCATGTGAATGAGTCGTGTAGATCAGAAAACGTCTCAGTGATGAAATAATTAACTGATAAATCCTGACTTATAAATTCTGTAAAAATTCACTTACTTGTTAGTTAGCAGCCCTGAGGGAACTAGGCAGATATCAGAATTCGCTGAAAGCTATATGCTGGGGAGCAATTTTACTTTAAGAAGCTCTTCGAGTGTGTATTTTTCCACAGTGTGATATATTTATTTATTCAGGCTTTTTTTCTTAATTGGTCGCACCAGGGGGGCAAATTTATCTCTCCGTTTTCATACATTCTTGCTGCTTGGAGCACCATGTATCCCTGCCTATGCTTTTAATGTAATGAGAATTATCTGATATACTACACAGATTCTTTTCCATTTAAGCGCTCATCTTCGAGACTCGTTTAAATTCTCAAACAAACAGTCGATTTTGTTTGTCACAGCAGTTGTGGTTAGCTTCAACTTGATCACCGTGAAAATCTAAGCGAGTGTATTGATAGTGTCAGCAAAATGTCCATCTTTGTAAATTATCTTCGATTGTTTATACTACTCACAAGTAGGTTGATCTTAAAGTCAGTAAATGTTTGAGTACTGAAGAATTGATCAAGTAAAGTATAAGTATATTTTAATGGTTCACTTTGTCGGTTTGATGCTATTTACTTGTAATCTGATCGAATTATTTTGTAGTATGATAAAGTGTCAGGAGAACAAATTTATCGCAAAACACAATGTAGGGGCGAAGGTAGAACAGAGTATTTCGGATGCGTAGACTGGGTTTACTGTCGAGAATTATGACGGCTTTTTCCACGTTAAGAGGAAGCGATTAATTTTAATTCAGGTTATTTGGAGGCCATAAATAAACATGAAGGCACTTTTCCTCTTCATCTGATGACCATAATCATTAAAATGTGGCTGAATTCACTTGTAACAACACAGAATGAGATTCATTGAGCTTTCGAATACTTACAAGACACGCCACGTCATATGAAGCCAACTTTATCGGGCTGTAAGCGTATGCATGCAAATTCAGTTTTGTCGTGGAAGACTGAACTGTTTTGTGATCTTCGTTTTTGAAATTACTGGCATGTTCTGTAAACTACTTCGCCAGTATGATTAGTAGACTCATATCGTTGAGCACCCGATGATGACTAAATGATCTACAGTATTTCTATTCTAGTGTTTCCAACATCACTGTAAATATAAAAATACCCTGAGATTCTACACAACAAAAACATTGTTTCTGTAACACAAAAATATTTTAAATATTCAACAGATGGTCGCTACATGATGCATTCTTCTGAAAAGCCTCAAACGTGGACAGAAGTGCTATACAGTGATTACTGGTGAACAGTGATTCTCTGACTAATGTGACTTCATAACATATGTGTCGTGAAAATAGATACACTTAAGAATCAATTGCCTAATTTTTAAAGTTATACACCAACAATTAATAATTTGGTAGTCACATGTGGAACTGTCAGTTTCTTGATTACCAACACTCTTCTCTATCACGTCACATCTACGTTTTCTTGGAAGATGCTCCTTATGACCGGACCCACTAAAATACTGCTGATTTTCGCGTTTGTTTGGGAAGTGGCTTTCATGAAACTTTATCATGTATCCTTCCAGAATGGTATCAATGACCTTATTCCGAGAAATGTATCCAGGCACTGTCGATTTCGAAGATGCAATTGGATAATTACAAAGAAATTATATAGAGCAAATAAGACGCCATAACATGAGTGATATTCAAGTCTGCATATCAAGCAATCAGTAAAATAAATCATCACATTAATTTGTCGGCTTTCTTGCCTCCCATTCATGGTATCAGTCAGCTTACATATTGCAAGCTGAATATTTTCGCCTCCTAAGGATAAATTCTAACGTTTTCAAGTACAAACTTTGTTGTTCGAAGAGACGAATTCGACTAACTGAATCACTGGTTCTCCTAAGTAGATGACAATATTTTTGATGATTAAAGCTAAGTGAAACTGGATATGCTAATGATGAGCCTTGTAAAGAAACCCAGTAAAATGGTCTACGAGTGATTAGATCCCTTCATCATAGCTAGCAAGCACTACTGGTTGGTGTGAGTGATTTTCGCTATATTTGTCATGGGTTGTAACTACTAAGAGATTGTATTTTAACCCTCGGGAGATCAAGAATTCTTACCGTATTTTTTACTTAACACTGTTGGGCAGTAGATGTAAAAACCTTATTTTTGACTGCATTATTCATATATAATCTTCCTATTTTATGTGTGAAATAGTTTTCACTTTTACACAGTCATTTATTTCTTCTGCTGTTTTAGATGCATGGTTGGGTGTTAAATAAATATGATATCGCCTGATGGAACCAAGTTATTGAATACAAATTTTATTTTCGCTTAAGGATAATCGGGAATTGTCACCGTTTTTATTTAACATCATATCACCCTTAATTCTGTCACATATGTAAGCACGGATTTCTTCATGCACAGAAAATACATCCACTGTCTCACCTACCCTCATTTTTACTCGAGAAATCCACGCTACAGTTTCACATCAGATACTTGGTTCTTACTGAAAGTAATTTTGTACACATGGATTTAGCACTGACTCTCACTTTCTTACAATATGTTCTGTTGAATTTTACTAGGTTTTAGCTGCCAGTGGTGACTGGAAATAAATATGATTTCCTTAGTAATGCAACTCTTCAAGCCACTCAATGAGAGTTGTATTTTCACCTACAAACCCTCATATGTTTTCAACTGTTTGCATCGAGGCAGAAACTATGCTCGCTTTGAGCTATGTTATTCACCTGACATCTTAATTCCATCAGTTAACGTCCAACCTGGAGGGTTTGACGTGTTTGAAAAATTAATTTACCTACAAAGTGAAAAAATATAATATGATGCAAATAACCCGTTGCAAACATGTGAAATAGGAATGAAGAATCATCAGTCAAACATTTTTAACACTTATCTAATATTGATATGCAGAGTAGATAGGCCACTGAACACTTCGTTTAACAATCCACTGATGAAGTAAATACTCGAATACTGAAGATAATTCGCTAAATAAACTGATACTGAGTAAAAGCGACAATCACAACCTCAGTGATATAAGACTGTGTTGAAACATCAAAAGGAAAATGGAACTTTCATATTCTTTATAGAGTGATCACAGGCACAGATCTGTTACCTTAGAATCATCTGTTGTAGCAAGGAATTTTTATCCAAAATGCGAACAGTTGATATTAATTCAGATGACAAAGAGAAGACATGAAAAATGGCTTTGCTCATCACGACTATTCAAAAATATGATTGATGTCACTATTATTATTAGTTTTCATGTCTGATATTGAAGCGTTTGTAATCGGACTGTGGTGTGATCGCCTACATTGTAGACAGACGAATGGTGAGCAGTATATTTGTTAGATTACAACTGAAGTGAAGAAGTACGAATGAGAGCATGATGTCTGCTAAGTTGATAATAATACACCATTGTTAGAAAATTAAACGCATATTGTTTTGCTGTTTCAATTGTCATCTTGAAATATGCTGAATATATCAACTTTATTTTCTATCAAAAAAGTTTATTCGCGTAAGCGTATCACATTGTCGAGGTTGTAATATTTGCTGTTTATGGTGGCTTCTTTCAGGATCTCACTTTCACATCTACAGATTCCTTTATTCACATAATACCACAGACTCAGATAATGACGTGTTACTTTGAAAATACAATATATGTATTTTAATGGAGAAGTAATGTAGGGGGTAAATCAATAAATAATATTAGACATACTTATCGTCGAAGTAAGTTACTTTGCCAAACATGTTTTACAAAATCAATGTATGGAATATATAAGTTTCAGTTGGACATTACATCTTTCTCCATTACCCGCATACATTTATGCACTGAAATTTACTAAATATTCGAATTGAGACCTTTAGCGGTATTAAACGCCTGCATTGAGTATGACTATACGTTGTAAAATGTGCAGATCTCCCAGATACTGTGATCACTTGACATCTATGAAGTCCATGTATTTGTCAAAAGAATACGAACTCAATTAGAAGTGAATACACGTTCTATGGAGTGTTAACAAAATTAAGATATCTTCTATTATTAATAATATAATTATTCCTTATTGCCCGAAATAAAATTGATATTTGACGACACAAAGAGTAGCATTCAAAAAAGAGACTAAACAGGGAGAGAATTATTAGAATAAGCGATTAAATAAGAGCAAAGGCGGATAATGAAGGTCAAACTGAATATATACGGTCTAAAGAAATTACGTGTATTAAGTGCAGCGTTGGTTCGAATGTCTAAATTACAATAAATATTGTGATTAAAGATCGCCCAGGAGCGATTTTTCAAACATCTTTTTCCATCACACCATGTTCATATCACGAAAAATAGGCACAAACCTACTCCTTAAAGATCTTTTTGTCTTTTGAGAGATTCTACTTGAAATGGACAATGAACTGCCCTCAACTATTTAAAGAAATTTATTAACTAAATGAGGGCACTAATGCATGACTAATCCCATAATTTGACGAAAGTTAGTCCAGAAACAAGATACTGACTAATGTTCAGCGATCAAATATCCTTAACAATTGTTGTCCTACAAGGTTTATCGAACGTAACATCAAGAAACAACCCACCCCTAGACAAATTACAGTGCCAAAGAAAAAACTGATTCTGAGTCTGGCATTCAAAGGTGACACCATTTCGAAATTGATTAAAAATCGTTTATCTAAATGTATTAAACGCACCTTTCCTGCAGCTGACTTGCAATTAGTTTTTACCAGCCGAAATGTGATTAGACAATGCGTCAAGGATAGATTACCGCTTATGTCCACATCTATGTGTATTTACTCTTATCTGCTCTTGTGGAGCTGTTTATATTGGACGTTGAAAGCGTAATCTCTGAAAACGTGTAGCTGAACACTATCCAGTCTGGTTAATGAAAGGCGAACGTAGAACTGCGAAGTCGTCTATCTGTCATCACCTGTTAGAGTCAGGTCCTTTAGCGCCACGTGATTCATCTTTCAAAGTTATCTACATGGCAAAATCGAATCGATCCAAAAGTTTACGTTTTCTTCACTTATGCATAGCCGAAGCTTTAGCTATACATGGACAGAAACTTAAACTATGTGTCCGAAAACGTTTTGTCAAACCCCTTTCTTTACCTTGGTCATTGTAATGTTCTTTCTAGTTTTTACTTTATTTTATTTTACCACTTGAATTCTTTCCACTTCACTTCACATCTTCATTCTTATCGTAATCGTACTCCTAATTTTTTAAAAACTTTTAGACAACACTTGACATTTTAAAACATTCTTGATTTTAATTCACTTATAAAACAACCTTTAACCTCGCCTAGATTACTAGGTCACTAGTATTCTAGCAGGTCCCAAGCCCGGATAAAGAGGGAGGGTTGGGGCGTGGTGCTAGGAATACCATCCCCAAAACTTAACCTAATTGCTACTAAAACTTCAACGCACAAATATATTCAAAATTCTAAAATTACAAATAGTGACCTTATTTTTCTCTGGAATCGGGGAAGTGAAATGACGCGGGCTGGTGAAAGCCTTCGGGAAGCCAGTCAGCCGATATGCCTTCTTTCGATGAGAGCAAAAATAAGGATGGGGAAGTGGAATATTCGTGCAATGTACGAAGCTGAGAAGGCTGCTCAGGTAGCCGCAGAAATGAGGAGATATAAAAAAGAAGTATTGGGAATCTGCGAGAGCAGATGGAACGGATGTGGAAGGAGCCAACTATCAACTGGAGAGACAATAATCTACTCCGGTCACCCAGAGGACGATCACGAGCACACCGAGGGAGTAGCCATCATGATGTCCTCAACAGCGGCTAAAGCTCTCATGCAGTGGGAACCAATCTCCTCCAGGATAATGACAGCCAGGTTCAACTCAAAAGGAAGGAAGGTTACAATCATGCAATGCTACGCGCCTACAAACGCCTCAGAACATGAGAAGTAGGAGGATTTCTACAGTCAACAACAAACAGTAATGGACAACGTCCCAAAGGGCGATATCAAAATCCTGATGGGCGACATGAATGCGAAACTGAGAGGAGACAATACAGGAAGAGAACTCACCATGGGTCGTGAGGCCCTCGGTGAACTCTTCTCAGACTTCTGCGCCTTCAATGATTTGGTGATTGGTGGCAGTGTGTTCAAACACAGGGATATACACAAGGCAACATGGATTTCACCAGGTGGACACACCAAAACCAGATAGACTTCATTTCAATCTCAAGGAAGTGGAGACGGAGCCTACTGGACACAAGATCGAGGAGAGAAGCAGATGTGGGTTCAGACCACTATCTAGTACAAGGGACTTTCAAGGTGAAGCTAAGAGCCTCGAGGATACCTGGGGATAGGCCACAATGCAAGTTCAACACTCACAAACTGAAGGACACAATCACACAGGACATTTTCACTGCAACTGTCAGAGCAAAGCAGGAAACACTACGCGGCACCACTGGGGAATCATCCTTGGAAGATCATTGGAACTCTCTGAAGGTAATTTTCAACGAAACGTGCTCAACGGTTTTAGGAAGAAAGAAGAAACAAGACAAGGAATGGCACTCAACAGACACTTGGAAACTAATAGAGGAGAGGAGAAAGGTGAAAGAGCAAATGATTCAATGCAAAGATGGACAAGAGAAAGAGACGCTGAACTCAACTTACACAGCACTGGACAAAGAAGTGAAGAAGAGTGCCAGGAAGGACAAAAGACAACTCTATGACAACCTGGCTACTGAAGCTGAGAAGGCAGCAGGCAAAACGGACCTGAGGACACTATATCAGATAACCAAGTCTCTATCCGGGAAGAGATCAACACAAGTGAAACCTATAAAAGACAGCCAAGGGAACCCAATTACCAAAGCAGAAAGACAGATTAAACAATGGGCGGACCACTTCAAAGGACTCTTGAGCCGACCACCACCTACAACCCGTCCAGAAATACCGACAACTGCACGTACACAACTGCAAGTTGATAACAACCCTCCAACGAAAACTGAAGTCATGAATGCAATCAAGCTTCTGAAAGCTGGAAAAGCAGCTGGACCAGATGGAATACCCCTGGAAGCACTGAAAGCGGACCCAGAAGCAACAGCAGACATGCTGACTCCATTATTGCAAAAGATCTGGAAAGAGGGAAAGGTGCCTACTGACTGGAAAAAAGGTTACCTCGTGAAACTACCAAAGAAGGGCGACCTGGGACTCTGCAAGAACTGGCGAGGAATCATGCTCCTGTCGACGCCAAGTAAAATCCTGAGTCGCATGATCCTGGAGAGAATCAAGAACGCACTGGATGCAGAACTCCGACCAGAACAAGCTGGATTCAGGAAAGGCAAATCATGTTCTGACCAAATTGCAACTCTACGCATTATCATCGAACAAATCATGGAATGGCAATCAAACCTCTACCTCAACTTTATAGACTTTGAGAAGGCCTTCGACAGCGTTGACCGCGAAGTAATTTGGAAACTACTAAATTACTACGGCGTACCCCAAATCTTCATCAACCTTATTCAACAGCTGTACAACAACGGCACATGTCAAGTGATCCACAACGGAAAACTCAGCAAGGTGCTTGGAGTAAACACAGGAGTCAGACAAGGGTGCTTATTATCACCAATGATATTCCTAATTGTGGTGGACTGGATTATGCGTCAGACAGTGGGAAACGAGAAGACAGGGATATACTGGACCGATGTGAAGAACCTAGAAGACCTGGATTTCGCGCGTGGATGATTTATGTTTGATGTCACACACAAAATCGAAGACTTACAAGCGTAAACCGACAAACTGGTTGAAGAAGCAGCAAAGACAGGACTCCAGGTGAACATAGACAAGACGGAGGTCATGAAAATAACCAACCAACAACAACAACAGCAGCAACATCCAGTGCCAATCACCATCAACGGGAGGGATTTGAAAGAGGTTACTTCTTTCACTTATCTAGGGAGCATTGTCTCAACTACAGGCACACAGAACGGACGAGGATGTCAAATCGAGAATCGGGTAGGCGAGAAACACATTCATCAACCTGAAACCAATCTGGAAATCTTCGTCACTCAGTCTGCATCAACAACAAAATTCGGATTTTCAATACAAACGTCAAGTCAGTTCTTCTATACGGATCAGAAACTTGGCGGGTCACAAAGAATATTTCCAAAATGTTACACAGACCTTTATCAACAACTGTCTTCGTCGCTCTGTACTGAAGATTAGATGGCCGGAAAGAATCACCAACAAGAAGCTATGGGAACAAACGAAACAGGAACCAATCGCCCAACAAATATGCAGGAGGAAGTGGAGATGGATTGAACACTCGCTGAGGAGGCCGTTGAGTGATATCGCGCGTCAGGCCCTCGAGTGGAACCCGAAAGGGAAGCGGTGAGTGAGACGTCCAAGTGTGACATGGAGGAGATCGTGTGAGGAGGAGATGAAACAGTATGGAATAACATGGATGCAAGTGAAAAGTACAGCACAAGACAGAAGCAAGTGGAGGCGTGCAGTTATAGCCCTATGTTCCACTAGGAACCCAAGGGAACAATAATAATAATTATAATATAAAACAACCTTTAATAATTTTGTAATTCATCCACTTCAACTCTACCCCTTATAACATTTTAATTATTGTTATTCTTATCACATCTTTGTATATTGACTGAGCAATTATTTAGTGCCACCTAATAACCTTTTCTGTAATATAAATACGACTGTACAGCTTGAAAATGAAGTCGTTGAAAAGAAATTTCTTCGCTGAACAAAAACTGTGTTTTTACTTATGAATTAATGGGTATTTTTCGTAATGTAAAAACACAATAATTTCAGATGAGCTGATGTACACTAACCCGTCAGAAAGGGTATATGCACGTAGTTAAACCACAGAAGACTTTGAGATTATTCGTTAACTGAAATCTGCGGATGACTAAGAAGTCTGCATTAGTCTAAGATGAATAAAATATTATTAGAAACAAAACATGAAGAAAACGTTTGTGAAATCTTATACTACTACCAATGAATTAGTAGCTCAAATGTTTGTAAACAGAATTGTCAGAACCAGTCACCATCGGTACTATTCATTCCATGTTATACTCAACCTCATTATTTCAGATAGAAGTCAAAGGTCAGCACGATCTATTCGAAATGCGTCTTATAACATCTATTGAAGCAATGATGATTCAAATGGGAGTTTTGGAAAATGTGATGTCTTAATAATATCAACCTTAATGCAATCTGAAAACTAAAACACATCATCTCCTGCATGATGCCTCGACATAGTAAAACGTAAAGCCAACTATATGCTATCCATTATCTTTTCAGCTGATGTTTGTCCGTCAAATGTCAGAAAAAAAATTGCTTTTTGCACAATTACGAAAGATGATGCAACGATGAATACCGCCGACTACAACATATAAACTTTCAAGTCTCTTTCCCATATTTCTCGTTATTATGTCATCAGGGTAAGAAGGTAGGTAATGTCAATTAAATTAAGTCAACTAACTAACTAACTCAATTTTACTTTAGTTACTGTCCAACTAATCTCGCTTCATTCTTGTATCAACTAATTAATTATCTAAACTTGACAAAAATCATGCGCACACTCACTAAAATATTTGTATATAAATGCGATCATACAACTATGTGAATGAGTGTGCCAAAAAGAGTCTGTACACTGAACGTCTTCTCTTTTTCATGTGAAGTGTTTTCATCTGCTTGTTAATGCATAAAATCAAAATAACGTTGAACAATGCACGCTCTCCGAAATGTGTATGTAGAGTCTAAATTCTCAGTACATTTCATATTACTCATAAGTAGTTTGCAAAATATTTTATGTTACAATGGCATTATTAGGTGTATATTATTGAAAATTTAGGAAAATAGGAGCTTCCAGAGTGGTAACTAAAGTATTAGACGTGAAGTTTCTCCGACAAAAAACACCTGAAAACTACATAATGAGAGAGCAGATTGTATGTTATCAGTAATATTATTCAACTTGGTAAGATTTGTCGAGTAGTCAAATTGAAGCCTTATTCAAATGTAACTTATGAAAGAAAAATGCGACAAAAACATAGTGGACAAAGTGAAAAGCCATCTGACATTATTACTTTTGACCAGACAATGCAACTGTGTGGGGATTACGCATGGAAGCTTATTCTGTGCCACTGAGTTAAGGTTAAATGGCTACTCACTTCAAAAAACGGTGTTATGACGAAGATGAAAGACAATAAAACAGAGAAAGCAACTATTGATCAAACGTATGGAGTTTCTGGAAATGGAGTAATACATAACTACTTTAACCTTGTGAAATATCAGAATACATTGTGAATGACATATTGTGGAAAACGTCTCCATTGGAAGGCAAAAGGATTAGTGGAAGAATTATTTACTTTTCAATTACATCTTCATCTTTGTCTCTACTATGATAAATAAATATATATATACATGTCACTATGGTGATAATTAACACAGAGAATTATTACAGACAATGAAAGGATAGAAATGGTTACAACAAGTGGATTGTATAATGTATTATTATGCGGAAAATGAAGAGTAGTGGATGTGTAATCATGTGTTCAGGTTGATTATGTAAGAGACTATTTTCAAAAATAAAATAATTGGGAAAATTGTAATTTGTAATCAAAGATTGACGGTGATAACTCATGATTGAAATGAAGTAGTCAGAAAAATAATTTTTACAGTTAAAATTTTTAAGAGGTTTGGGAGGAGGGGGGAAAGTAGTCCGGTTTCTACGCACACGTAACGATGGCCAAGTTAAGCAAAGTGGTTGCACGAATTTCTTCTGAGCAAACAAGTTCCATTTCTTCAGGTGGATTCCTATGACTTCAACTGTATGTGGAAGATAGACTCTTTGTTAAAGAAAAAAAACGATTGGTAGGAATGCGACAAGTAACTTTAAATGCCGTTTTACGATGAAATTTATATTCACTATCTAGGTGTGTTAAAACAGAGCTACGAATGGATCTTGTCTGTCCCTTACTTAACCATGGTGTTCGGAAATACGGCGATGAATCTGTCTTATTATTTGCCAGATGTGTAGCTCGCTCAGCAGCAGCAGCAGTCAAACAGCTAGATGCACATATAGGAGACGAAATTAGTTGGTGTTTTGTTCTTATTTCTCGAACGTAGAATAGGTCTATTCATTTTTCAGTCACCAAATATCGTTTAGAAAATCTTACAGGGATTATTGATTTACAAGGCGATAGTGAAAATGGAGATACAATTTTGAACTACTGTAAATAGTAATGAAAATGATGCGTGTGTGTGTGCGTGTGTATGTAGGACACATTTTAACAAGCAGAATTTGAAATGTGTGATTTTTTTGATATTAAATCTTTAAAAGCGTTTATCATGCATATTATAATAGCTTCAGAAGAAAAACAACTTTGAATGAGACATGACCGATTTTATTTTTTTTTCTGCTCTTTTAGATTTTCATCTTTTAACTTTTCTGTCTTTTTCACTTATCTAAAGTATTTAACTTCGATAAGTTGTAACTTCTATTTATAACTGTAGTATTTTTGTTATCTGATAAATTGACTCAGTCCGATTGCTCTAAAGGAGTGGTCGATTAAAACCTTTACCAGATTTTTATGAAATGCGCTGCATTTCGCAGTAGAACATTTCGTTTATTTTGTACCTTCGTTACCACTTACGTGTCTCGTTAAATGAAAATATAGTTTTACTGTTGATAACGACAAGCAGATTATTTTGAACAGATGGGGAAACAAGAAATTGAGGAAGGTTATTCCACCCCATTTCATTTCGTTGGTCACTTTTAAATTCGCTACAACCGAGAAAGATTTCAGTATCAATTTACTAACTATTCACACTCATAAGATGCTGATCGATAATGTGAAGGCCACTAATAAACGGTGAAGAATGAAGCAATAAACGTCTTTCGTAGGTATGGTAGTACATGCAGAAATAAGCTGAAGAATGATTTAGAAGGGCTGATTATGAATTTGATGTCAGATAAAGCGGAGTAGAAACCAATCTTCCTAAAACTGACACTCGAAAGTACTGAGATGACAGGATAAATGTAGTTGAGTTACTTATTGAAGAGAAGATGAAATCCGCCGAATTAAACAGAATGGAACTAAATATGAACAGACTCCTTTAAGAAATGAAACCCGAAATTGGAAATTCTCTCTGATTCAAACTAAAACCAGACTCGTATGTACCTTCAAGATTCTACGGTCAACTAAATATACATATACACACATTCCATTAAGACCAGCAATAGATTTCACCGACTCACCGACATTCAAGCTATCTAAACACTTACTCTCTGTACTAAAACCGCTACAAAAAGACATTCAAAATATTGTAAGAAATTCATATGAACACCGAGAAATTGATAAAGAAGACATTATGGTAAGCTATGATATTAACTCATTAAATACTAGTATCCCTATTACCGGAAGTCTTGATATCATTTCCAGTCTACTAGAACCAGTTACAACGCTATCATCACAAAGATGTCCACTGGACACCAGTGAAATAATTAAGAGCTCGAAATTCTGTCTAAAAAGTAAATATTTTATATTTGAAGGGAGTTTATATAGACAGACAAATACTATTGCCATGGGTTCACCAATCTTCCCAATATTCGCCGACCTTTTCATGAATAGATTCGAAAATAACATCTCAAGCATGCTCTCTCCCAAAATATGGTTGAGATATGTAGATGATACTTTTGTAGTACTAAAACGAGATCTACAAAATTCATTCCTGGAGAAAATAAACTGTGTATCTCCCAGAATCCAATTCACTTCGGAAGCAGAATCAGACGTCGGTGAACTACCATTTCTAGACTGCCAAGTTAAGAGGAGGGAAAACGGACATTTTAGTATATCCATATTCAGGCTTTCAAATCATCACACCACATCAGCGCAAAGATTTCAGTTGTTTCAAGTCTTCTTAGACGAGCATACTCTCTGATAACGGATGAGAAAGAAAAAGAAGAAGAAATATCAAACATTACTGAAACTCTCAAGGAAAAAACAACTACCCATGGAACTCCATCAACAAAATCAACACAGACATTAAGTATGGCCGAAAACGCATTCCGAAAACATGGACATCAATAGTCGTCATTCCATATAGAGAAGAGACGTCAGACGATATCAGAAGAGTACTCAATCAGCTCGACATTAGAGTTTTCTTCAAAACATCAGACACACTTCAAAGCAACCTTGTCCATATAAAAGACCAAATCCCTAAAGATTCATTATCTAATTGTGTCTATAAAATAAAATGCTTGGAATGTGATGCGATATACGTCGAACAAACATCTCGAGAAATCAAAATCAGAAGAAATGAACACCGTAGAGCATCTCTTCGACCACCGAGAAATCCTGTTGAACTACAAAGACTTGAAAAATCATCAGCCATAGGTCTACATGCTATAGAATCTGGCCACAAAATTGATTTTGACAATGTTGAAATAATCCAGAAAAACTTCAGAAATCACAAAGAACGTCTAATATCAGAAGCACCTCATATCAAGTGGAATCAAAATTGCCTGAATAGGAATGATGGACTAAAACAGAATCTGACCTGGTTGCAACACCTCCCTCCCCCCCATCAAGTAACAAAACGAACACGAATGTGATAAGCACTTTCATTATGTAAACACACGCTGCTTTTATAATCTTATACACTTATCAAATCTAACAATCTACACATGATGATTTTGTTATCTTTACCAATTCACCAACTTGACAACTAAAAATGCCCCGGACAGACGAACGATGATCAAGTTAGTAAAATTTATTTCGATACCATAACAAACATACTATTACCTTTGTTATTTGGTTTAGTGATCTTCATTGCTATTTTTACTTTCAATATGTCCCTTTAACTTGACCTATGTCTATTTTCTCACCCTCTAACTGTTTGTTATATATATGCTGAGATTTTGTAAATTCCGGTTTAATAATACTTTGATAAAGCTATTAGCATTAAACAGCGAAACGTCAGTAAAAACAATATCGTTTTGTTTTTCATTCATTGAAAAATACAAAAAACCTTTATTATAATGAACGATGATTAAGTTAATAAACTTTGTTTTGATATCACAACAGACGTACTATTACCTTTGTTATTTGGTTTATTGATCTTCATTTTTATTTTGACTTTCAATATGTCCTTTTAACTTGACCTAAGTCTATTTTCTCACCTCTTAACTCTTTATTATATATATATACTGAGATTTTGTGAAGCTATTAGCAGCAGCATTAAATAGCTAAACGTCAGTAAAGACAAGATCGTTTTGTTTTTCATTCTTTGGGAAATAGACAAACCTTTATAATAAGGAAGAGATAAATGAGATGAAAATTAATAAAGTTGAATGAAGTTCAAGGTAATTCCAGTTGCTTGCATATCGTTGTAGCTGCAGTCATTGGATGGTTAAAATAATTATTGTCCCTTTCCAGGATGTCGTTCAGTCACATGGTATTAATGACCAACTTCACAATTAATAACCAAAGCATGTGACTACTTTAAACTAACGATGAGTGTTTCGATAGGAGATATTTATTGTCACAGTAAATGTTAAGGAAATAGAAATATATTTGGCAATATTTTGTGGTTGAGAATTGAGTGAAATTTGATCCTTTTTATTGTTATGGCATTTTGATATCCGTTAAATTTCAAGTTTGCCTGACCATTTGTGGCAGATGGACAGAGAAACCAATGAGACATCTATGAATGCACTGAAATGTTCATCTTATTTTTTTCAACAATTTGTGCCATCCCGTTTTCGGTTGGCTATTAGGCTATGAAAAATATTCTCTTCCTCGTCGAAATGCTAAAGTGTGAAGGGCATCAACTAACCAACCATCCTACCAGATGTTACGAGATTTTAATGTCAACAATGAAGTTGTGATCTTTGAAATGATTATCAACCTACCATATCAATTCGTTGTAAGACACCTACAACAGGAATGGAAAAATTCCTGTTTATTTTTTCTTCAATTTAAGGAAGATGACAAGGCAGGGGGGATTGTCATATATGTTTATGTCGTCTAGCGTCATTCCACTGTATGATAAAAACTCAATTGTATATCAGAGAAAATGATAAATTCAGTAATCTCACATTTACTCTCTCGATATTTTTGGTATTACCATTAAATGCATTTGAATGACAATGAAAAGATGAGATATTTGATTCATTTGAAGAAAAAAAACACAAAGCAATAAACGAATTTTACTGCGAACGTGTAGCGAGAAATATTGTTTGAATAACTTTTATACTTCAGAGTATATGTGAATTGCTTTGTTACTGGCAGATTTATTCATCGAATCAGTCGTGGAATCAGCTTATTTTCCTCTTACATTCTATACTACGCTGTCTACTTAAATGAGAGATTCACTATGCGTACCTGATGAATTCAGCGTAAAAGTGAAGAAACATCAATCAGTTTCAAGGAGTATCATCATTGAGAATAAGTTCACAAATTGCCACACCATCAATCAGGATTTTTCTTCAAGACTCCAGGAATCGTCTCTGGTTTGCAGCAATTTATATGTAGTAGATTTATCGCATGTGTTGGTGGCACAGAGGTAGAACACTCACCAACCACGCATGTGGTTCAGTGTTCGTTCGATCTTCGGCCACAGACGCACTGCCTTATCTCGCTAAGCCAGAAATAAGACTGGTGAAGAGGGAAGGTTGGGCATGAAACTATCAACCCCATCCTATTTAGATAAGCACTATTGCCACCTAAAGTTTAAGGCTCTAAGCTTGAAGCCCTATGTTCCACTGGGAGCGTAAAGGAATGAGAGATTTAGCGAATACTACGTAGGTTTATGTTACTACCTATTTTATTGCCTAAAATCCAATCATATTCTACCACACTGGCTAACGTCTACATACACATAAGTATTCTAAAATTTTGATAAGTGGGTAGTTGATTGATTATAATTTCACAAGACAGAGTCATTTTGAGATGGAATGAAGACGGCTTGTTGTCATTTGAGATTATTCAACAGATCGTATCATTGCACACTTGTCGATTTCCAAGTCACAACGTGAAAACACTGCCACTCAATCAACTGACTGGAATCCTAGTGTCCATGAATTGTATCTTCACTGATCGTTCTCTCGTATCACTGATTGATTGAGTTTGGGATTGATATGGCGCTGTTTGTTCATTCAACGGATGAATGATTTTAATATATGCCTTGCCTCCTTTGGATTATCGAAAGTTATTGGTGGCAATTTACTGAACTGATTCGAGTGTTTTACACTTTCCAGTGTACTTCAGTATTCACATCTAATATTTTCTGTGTACACAATTATACCCACAATTTCATGAAAAGACGGTAGTTTTTCATCGTGGGTTTGGATAAAGATTCAGTAAATATTGGCAGTTCGTTAACAACGGATCACCAATTGACCAGCTTTGTTTATAAAAAACAGGACAAGTAATCACTCACAAGGAAGCATTTGGGAGTAATTTGGAAATAATTACCTGATTTGATTATCGCTGTTAATTATTCATGAACATGTTCTTTCATTACGTATCACACATGCAACAGGATATTCCAACTTACATGTGTACACAAGCTGAACTAAGTTGGAGAATCTTCAATTTCTATTTCACGGTGTTTCAACAAAAAAGTCAGCAAAAACCCTCAGCAACACAGATGGGCGTGTCACAGGATATTCTGATTCCTCAACCACAAGGCCTTATTTTATTTTCATAAACACTGTACTGCTCTACTTATCCTTCATTCGAAATCCTTATCCTACTTTGTGAATAAGACTGATTTCAAAAACATATCAGTTAGCTGTGAGTTTCAGATCGAAAACTTCTACATCAAAATATTTTCAAACGAAATGTGTTATTCAGATGTATTATTCATTTCAGAGAATAACATTTATTAACAAATATTCTACCTGAGCTAAATTTATATTATTGTGTACAACATGTTTGTAATGAACAGAAACATAGTGGTGGAATCTTTGAATGTGAGTTTATTAAAACAAGCAAATCCCATTCACTGGTGACTGCACAGTAAACTGATGTTTGGTGAACTGCATGAAGTTTCCTGTCACATTTATAAACAGGTGATGTGCAGCTGTTTGTTTGCATCAACATGATCGATGTGAAGATAAATTTGACCACTGTCTACAATAAGTTGGAAGAGATTCTTATGTTCATTTGAAACTGAACGCCATGCACTTTCGTCAAATCTGTTGCTTGTGATATTGATATGTGACTTGCGTTCACTACGAGAGTATTTGAATCTAGTTGAATCTGGGCTGACAGTTGAAATTTTAAAACATATCTAGGTTGGGTGGTTTCAACTTCCACACAGTTCATGACGGTCAAACGAGACATGAAGCGTTGATTTTATTGCACTCATTCTCGCTTTGTCTAATTAGAGAAATGCGCTCTTCAAATCAAAACAGCAACACATTCACTCAACTCGTTATGTCTAACAGTAAGGCTATTCTCCATACCTGATTCTTGTAGACCCCTATGCTTCACTGCATCTGAAGAAACTGTGAATGAAACGCAAACTTGTCAGTTGCCATAGAGTTAAATGATCCTGCTTATCAGAATAAGAGAAGTTGCTGCAACTCTATTATAAAAGAAATGTCTTATTTTATCTCAGGTAATCATGGTTCCCAGTTAAGGTTCAATCCTGATTTCTGTATTCTGGAAACAATGACATTTCACGCAACTTGACACTAACCAGTTTCAGTGAAACTTATTTGACGTTTTAATGAAAGTGAATTTTCTAATACAGAATTACTATGCACTTCCATATTGTTCTACTGAAATAGATTTTCAGTATCGAAAGTGATTTCAAAATTTGAGGAATATAAGAGGCAGATTTGTAACTGCCCATAACAATCTTCATATCATTAAAGTTAGTTATATATAAAAGACTAATTCAAGGAAGACAATTTTCTTTATCAACGAAATCATTGTCAAAGGCTGTACAGTATCTATTGAGTGACAATAAAAGTAGTTGAGTGTTAATTTAATAAGTATAAGGATGATGTGAAAATGTACAAAAGAAACATATGAGAGTGATTATAGTGAATATTTATTTTTTACTTCTAAAGCCACTTCAGAGTAATTATATCAATCATGTCACCCCCTATTACTCAATAATAGACTACTATACACTTTTGATAAATATAAATACGACTGTACAGACTCTGAAGATGATTTCGTCGATAAAGAAAATTTTGCTCGCTGAAGTTGTCTTTTATTTTCTTCATGACTCAATCGGTATTTTCGCTTAGTTACATATATATACCACACTTACAACGATTGAACTTTCAAGTAATGGGAAACTGATGAAACATGTTTTATTTTTTTTCAGCCAGAATCCATTCCAGAGTAGATGCATTACTCTTGAGCCTTTAAGTTTCTTCTTGTTGAAGCCAGGCGTACACAATTCATCTCGTTATCAGGTTTCCTGACCTACTTAGTTTTACAGAAAGTAAGGGACAATATTGTGGTGTCACGTTGAACAAACTCTGTGTAATTCTCACTTTTAATAAACGTATAACACAGTGATATGGTTAAACTGTCTCATCAGTTGAAAATATTGTATTTCAGTTGGAATTACTCCTAACCACAGTGCCTAGATTCTCTTCTTTTCCCAGATCTTAACATACGCATTAAAATGTGTCAATCTGACAAGAGCATACAGTGATAAAGAGGACATTCCCTTTAGTTAGAAACGCAATCCTGATTTACTTTATTTGTTAAAGGAAGGAGACATTCATCGAAACAGTATGTCTTACCCACAATCGCTTTAAATATCTTTCTTCAAATTGAAACTGTACATGTATGATAATGTCAGTCTGTTTTGCAGATTTCAACCAGAGTACGTGTCTAGCACAAAAAGAACCTTCATTTCTGTAACATAAATGGCCAATTCAAATGCTTCAATAGAAGATTTAAGACTGAGTATAAATAGTCGTAAAATAGCTTGTCCTCACATTTATTCATTTGGATTATACAAACATGAAAATATCTTTACTCACTCTTATCGTCTTTTTCACAATAATGGTTTACACTGCAAACCAAAAATGTAAGTGTTGATGCTTATAAAATTGACATTTGATTGAATACATATTTTAAATTAGAAAATGTAACCCTAAGACTAACATTAATTTCAATGATTAAATGCATTAGCACGTAGAATAATTTTAGCACTGACTTTCACATACAAGATTTTGTTATTCTTAATGTTCGTGAAACCAATCGCAAACGTTTTGTGACTAACACAGCAGTAAGTGGACAGAAACAATTGGGAATGCAAATGTGAATTAGGTTCCTAATGTCAACTTCTGCTCAAAGTGTAGCGATATTTGATTTCAATAGAATATATGTTAAAGGGAAATGAGTGGTAATTTTAGTTTATGTATGTCGCGACATATCAAGCACACCTATAGAATCTATGAAAAAAATCAATCTCCTTCTGCATCAAAATTTTTCAGGGGCAAACTGAGCGATACAGTCATTATTTAAATGAATTTTCTTCACTATAACCAATGAAACGAAGTAGATGTGAAATATGCATTGTGTGTTTCACATATGACAGAAAATTATAACTCTATTTAGTACCATTTTTGGAGATCAGTGTGCGTCGGTGGCACAGAAGTAAAATGCTCGCCGACCACATATGTGGTCTGGGGTTCGATCCCTGACCAACGCACTCCTTTACCTCGCTAAACCAGTAATAAGACTGGTGAAGAGTGAAGCTTGGGTAAGTGGCTAGCAAACCCATCCTTTAAAAATAGACACCACAGCAACCGAATCTTCAACCCTTAAGCTTGAATCCCTATGTTTCACAGGGAAGGTGAAGAAATAGAAAGAAATAAACAAAATTAAAAACAATTAGTACCATTTTTGAAGACCAGTGACATTTTTATTGCTACTGGTAAGATAAGCAAAGCCTTTCGAAAAGTTTTCTCATGCTAGTTATTGCCATCAATACCTATTGATGAAGAGGGTGAATAGTGCTGCTTCTGTGTGATGCTCGGATTTTGTTTTGTGAATCCATTCAAAACTCATTGAAAGCAGATCTCACTTTGAATGGATATTCGCGTGACTTCTAAATCTACAACTGTTTATATCTAAACTGATATTCTCAGTGTTATGTTACTTCAATGCACCACCTAAAGCTGTGGTTTTTTAGATGGACAGAGACACTGTTTCTGTGAAAAAATTTCTCAGGCATAAATCGATGCTGCTTTCGTGAATAGGCTAAATCGTATACATTTAAAAATATCACCAAACATCAGTTACCTGGAAACGTGTCTTTTAGAGACGTATTCAGTGGATTTCCGTCTGAGTTCAACTTATGTTTTTATTCACTTCTTAGCCTCAAGTAGTACGTTGCATTTTTATCCTTCGATGAACCAAGCTAATAATGAATATTTCATTTGTCATCGAATAAACACCTTGTGTTAATTTTATGTTTTGATTCTCATCTTATCGAATACACATCGGTATATTCAGATGACATAGCAAATTATTCGTACATCAGATCATAAGTTGTAGAACGATAACAGTGTGCATAGTCCACTGATGTGTGAGCCATTATGGAATTACGGTAATGGTAGTATTATGTTCATTAATATTCAATAACACCAATGATACTCATATCGACTTATTCATTATTTAGATAATGAATATGTTGAAAAGTTCAGCAGGTTTGACAACGAGGCATCGTAGACTAAACCCCAGAACTAGAAAAACACCTAGAATTTCACTAAAAGTAATATTTCTGTCAAGGAAATGAAAAATTGACAACCTGTTGTCTGATTACGTTGCAACTTGCAGTATTATCTTTGATCAATAATTATATCGTGTCATCGAATTGCACTTGAATGCTTCAATCACATAACGAGGTCAGTTTTGAACATGCCAATGCAGGCAAACATGAAACGTGATGTTTCCCTAATTATCATCTGTGAAATATGCATGTTTTCGAAATAAAATTTGTTATGTGTGTAATCTTACAGAAAACGGTGAGTAGTGTGTTTAAATCTCCATCTCAGTTAATTTGTATGTATTAAATTTCGGCTGCCTGCTTGAATCTCCGAACTACTTGAACTTTCATCCGAGACAATGAATGCATTTTATATTCTTTAATTCATGTCGTTATAATCATTCAATTATTTCCCTATCGTTGAGCATCTCTGTGCGACCAAAGAGATGACTATTTTATACTTCAGAATGAACATCACTGAGTCATATGATGTACTGGAGGTGGCTGTTTCACTTGAAACTCCTGGTTGAAGAATAAATATTATGAAATTAGGTAGGCTGAAGATTGTGCACAGAGTGTTAAATTATTGTGCATAATGAAGCTTTAGCTATTAATAATATATCTGTATGCAGAGAATTACGCATCATATAAACAGTTTGAATTGACTTATGAAAATAACCATCCAAACTCAAATACACATTACCACTTTCTCGTTCACTGATTTCGAAAAATTCAGTGTGACTTATTGGTCTGTCATATGCTGCTTTCAAACGTTAGATCAAATGATATCAAATAGAATGCGGTGTCGGATGTCAGTATTCAAAAACTAACCCCCTCACCATGTGTATTTGTTCGCATTATAAAAGACGCTGCATGTAAGAACGATTTGTAAAGTTAGGATGCAGAACACTGAGAATACAGTCACACCTCGAAAAATGATTATCCTGAAATCGCTTTTTGTATGTCTACAAAAATTGTGTTGGTTTGGTGGTAGTGAGTCAGTCTGAACAGTCGTTAAGAGATAGAAAATTTGAACTGGTCAAACAGAATGTTTTCATACATAAATCTGCCCATCGACCATAAGCCCTTTGACAAAGATAACATCGGTAAACCCGATTGTTCCATCCTCCAATTACCACGCTCGTACACACCATAGTATTTCTATATTAGTTTCTTTACTAGATGAATCACGCAGTGAAACAGTATTATTTACTGGATAACGCTTCGAACAAAATTTATTGTTCATAATCATATCAGTTATACTCACATGACTTCGAAACTTGAATTTTATAGTTTTCTTAGTCCTCTCCTATTTGTCGTGGTTGGGGTAGTAAATGTTCCAGATATCCGCGTGGACAGGTTTTGAATCATTCCTATTACATGTATTTGCAGTTAATTTGATACACGAAACATCTGTTATCAATCCCTCTCTCCAGCCTGTTGTTACATTAGATTTGAAAACTGTCGTCTTATCCCATCCTATTGTATGATTATGTGTAACTGCATGTAGTGAGTGCTATAGCTGAAATATTCTCTAGACTTTTTATCTTATTTGGGTCAACTAATCTAGATTTTGCTAGGTTTTTGTGCTCGGCTAGTCTCACTGACTGCCCCTGTTCTACTAGTTTGACCTATGTATTTGACCTGACATTCATTGCAGACAGGGTATTACAGACTAAATTGTTTTGTTTTAACGGCTCCACAGGATCCTATCACCGACAAAGCTCGTTTTTAGTTGAGTTTGTCTTTGGGGTTGAATGCAAGCCACTTTTATTCCTGCACTGTTAGGAATTCTGCGTAAGGTTTCCGAGGTTCCTTCCTTGTATGGAATTACTACTGATGACTAAGATTCCTTATTGTTGGTATTGTCTTGCGCGTATTTGATATGGATGCTGCCATTATTATTATTATCACTATCACTACTATTATTATTTATTTTATTTTTACATTTCCCTCCATATTTCCTGACTAATTTATCAAGGTAATTATTACGTTTCAAGGCTTCTCTTATATGTACCACTTCCTGTCTTAGATTTTCCTTGGTAATAATTAGTTTTGTGCCCTATATTTTAAACATTTCACCAATCCTATTTTTACTGACATAAGATGGGATGATTGGAAGTCCAAATATCGGTTTGAATGTGTGTGTGGGTTTCCTGTGAACACGAGTGTTTAACTTCCCATCTTTTTTTCTTTTTACGCTGGAATCTAACATTAGGAGCTCCCCTTCCTGATTTTCCAATTCATAAATGAATTGAATTGCCTGCACCATTAAGTTATAAGTTCGAGAAATCTATCTATATCCTGTGATCTAAGTACAGTGAATGTGTCATCTACATACCTCCATCATACTTTTGGGTTGGGGTTGAACGTTTCAATCGCTATGTTTTCCCACCTATTTATGAATATATCTGCCACAACCAGGGATATTGGTGATCCCATGGCATATTAATCAGTTTGTTTGTATATTTTCCCCTGCAATTTAAATACTTTGGAAGTTAGGCATAGCTGTACTCCCAGCAATATGTCCTCAAGTTACACTTTCGTTTTAAGTTCGAGTTCTAGGTCAGAAATGAGTTCGTTTCTGACTTCCTCCATAGCCATATTTATTGGTATAGTGTTTAACCTGACAATGTTAAAACAAACAATTTTCTCTTCATTATCAAATTTTAAATTATCTAATCTATGTTTTAGTTCATAAGAATTTGTTAGTCTAGGTTTCAAATGGCTTTTAAGGGGATTCAATACCATGGCTAAATATTTAAATAATTCATAAGTAGTTGAATTTCTAAAATCAACTATAGGGTTAATTGGGTATCTTGACTTATGAACTTTAACAACACCATACATCCTACTGGGGTTATTAGTTTAGGCATTAAATTAAACCACTTAGACTCACCTAGAAACGGCTTCATTCGGTGTATAAGATCCGCTGTGGATTTCTTAACTTTATTCATAACTGTGTTTATTGATTTATGAATTTCCTCATATGATCCTGTTTGTATGTGATTATTTACCTTGTCCAAATAGTCTGATTTGTCTAATACTACTGTTGCATTTCCTTTGTCTAACTTTGTGATAACTATATCCTTATTATTCTTAAGGTGTTTCAGGACTTCTATCCCTTGTTTTGTCAGGTTAGGCTTTCCAAATTTTTGTCGTTTTAATGTCAGTGCACATTGTGCCCATACTTCATCAGCCGTAGTTTTGTCTATCACACTTAGTGTTATTTCTTTTTTAGGGATGACATCCTCAGGTTTGAGCTTGTCTACTGATACATTGAAATTTAGTCCCTTTTCTAATACACTGATTTCTGTAGGACTTAATATATGTGTGGAGAGATTGACAATCCACTTTGATTTACCGATCGCTGTTGACTTTGGATTGTTGACTTCATCATTCTGAGATGAAGATTTCTCCTTTAATAATTTATTGAACATTTTGATTTGATTAATTTTTGACTTTTTGAAAGTTGCTGATTTTGCAATGCTGGAGGACTGTGTTATAAAATCATAATCTACATTGGTAACTATTCCCATTATCTCTTGCTTTAATTGCTCAAGTTTACACCTGATATGTTGCAACATTTTAACGATTCAAGGGATCTCTTCTTTCAGGCATAATTTTTGTAGACTTTCTATTCTGCTTCTAGATTTCTACAAAACTATAAAACTCAACTTTCGAAGTCGTGTGAGTATAATTGATATGATTATGAAGAATAAATTTTGTTCAAAACGTCATTCCAGTAAATAATACTGTTTCAGTGTGCGATACATCTAATAAACAAACTAATTTGGAATTACTTACTACCACAGTGCCCAAGTTTTAAACATATATTAAAACCATATTATTACTCAAGCGAGTGATAACAACTTGTATAATATTAATAAATGACTTCATATGTTCCCGTTAAATATTGCAGGCATTCCAGTTACGACTTCATTTCTCACCGAGAAACGAAGCTGGAAGAAACAAGTTTGAAAAGTCACTAGCCAAATGTCTACGCGCTTTAGAATCAAGCCACAAATTTGACTCTCAGAATTCTGATTTCATTAAGAAAAATTCCAGATGTGGAAAACCCTGTCAAATATCAAAAGCATCTCTGAATAACTGGCATCCAGATTGTCTGAATAGGATTGATGAAGCAAAACAAAATTTGACGTGATTCCAACACACACACACGATGAAATGATAAAAAGTGCAGAAATGTGATTTTATTATGCTGAAACATGTTGATTAAGTAGGTTCTTGCATATATGAAATACAACAACCTTCACATGGTTCGCTATTTTTACCGACTGACTAACAGAACAGTGTAAATTCTACCTGATGCTGGAATAAGATGATCGGGTTAATACTATCAGATGATTGAAGGCAAACGGTAGGAGGTATTGGATATAAGTGCTGTGCTTGTTGAAAATCATCACTCAGCGACGCGTATCTCAGATCTTGATAAATTTCAAGCCACTTCTAAGATTAGTATACCTGTCATCCAATCATGCAACAATAGACTTTCTCACTTGCATGGTGGCCGCAATACAAACTTGAATAGTAGAATTCATTCTCCCTAAGACAGAAGACGAGAAACGTGATACCGGTAACTAACTAATGTGCAGTCAAAGAATGTTGCTATATATAAGCTGACATTTTTAAATTCCGCTTTATTAATACTTTGATTAGCTATCAGCAATAAATAGCGAATCATCAGTAGTAAAACCCTCATTTTATTTTCATTTAGTGAATGGTAAAAACATATTCTCAATGCCAGAATGTCTTAGAACTATTAGAGGTGAACTTGGTTTAAACATATACAACTGTGGTTGTCAATTCATTTTACATAAAATTCTAGAACAATGTTAGGTGGTTTCAAATGAACAAATTAAGAAGAAATTAGAAAATGATTCCCAGTGCTTAAATACACCACAAAGATATTTTCATCCACTATCCTACTAAAGTATCTGAAAGACACAATGCTTGAGTGCTGACGAGATTCATAAAGTTTTGGTGGCGCACACTTCAACAATTGGATCGAGTTGTTTTGGATAGTCGATTTGGAAGATTCTTGTCTGATGTGTGTAAGATACGCATAGATTATCTTTCCAGTGATTTTATCGATTAGTTGCCATTATGTGAGAGATATTCTGACGACTTAATCGTAATGTGAGTTGATCACAGAGTGTGACATGTCGACTGGATAGAAAATTAACCTCCTGGATCACACAAAACCTGTATGTTAGGGTGAAATTTGAAGTCAACTAGCATTTTTCACTTACATTTGAGTAGAAGAGAGGATGCCACGATATAGTATTCTAATCATAGGATTCCTTCCACGAGTGTCTGAAAAGGAATCCTTTGAATGTTGGTTCGTAGGGATTTGATTTGTTTCAGGATTTTCATCATGAGCTGACATTACTTAGAGAACCATTGGAAAACCTGGGAGTACTGGACAGCTGTTTCGTCATGATGAAAATCCTGAATCCTTTGAAGTTTCTGAATTTTCGTAGTGATCTCCTCAGTACATGTTCGATTCATCTCTTTTTTCTTCTGCGTAATTGTTGAGCGGTAAATTTTTAGTCGGTTTACTTTTATTGACATAAAATAACACTGCTAATTCTTCTTTTGACCAGTGACTCACTAACATCCTCGTTGAGTGCGATACACATCAGCGATTGTGATCATTAGTTTAACATGGAAACAGCTTTCAAGACGAGTTTATTGGCTTCCTGTTTACTTGTCTTCCTTTGAACAAAATGTGTGCTTCCAGGTCATTGTGTTAGGGGTGAATTCTATGTCAGCCGTTTGTCAGTCTAGCCAAATAGCGCTTTCCGCATCGACTCACCACTTTTAAGCAAACTGATTTTATTTCCATTATCAAATGTCAGATCAAAATGTATCTGAGTCATAACTGTCTGTCATTTTATTAATATCAAAAATTTCATGATCTAAGTCGAACAGTTTGAAGATAATCTATTGGAAAGAATATTCCTTTGGCTGATTGAACTACGATTCACGACATCAAAATGTTTTAAACTCTTGAATCAAACATCCGAGTTTTCTTGTCGAACACCCATTGGTGTCTTCGAACCACATGAAAATAAATTTACACTTCAGGTGATAGGAGGGCAGAAACCAGTCAAAAGTACCATCTTCTATTAGTTGCATCAATATTGATTGGTTGCAGAGATGATGGGAAGTGGATTTGTCAAGAAACATTGAGTCAAATGAATGAATATTGAAAAAAAACTTAACCATTTAAAAACACTAGAGTTCTATTCATGGTGTAAATGCCAAGGATACTAAGATGAATCTGAGAATTTGTGATTAGAATGTCACATCGAATTCTTTTTGTTCAAGTGCGACTGGATGAATACAGTCAAATGGTACGTAAATTTTCATACGACTTAGATCTACATCTAAGTGAGGTGAGTCTTGAAGGTTTCATGAAACTCAACGATCACAGATGGGCGATTGAACACAGAAGCTGAAAGAATACTAACATTTGCTGGAAGGAAATATGTTCATAATGGAAGTAGAAGTGCGACAAAGTGTCATACTAGGGGTCAGATTGTCACTGTTGTGATATATTTAAATACAAATTTGAGATTTTTGAACTGAACTGCTATTCATGAATGCGCCTAATTCGAGAGTATGCATAGAACAGGCCAACTTGCTATTTCCCCTGCTCCTGTTTTCAGCTTGTTGATAAATGGAAATAGTTATCTGCATGAAATTATATACAAAGACTTTGAATGCACAATTTGATATGAATGCTCACGTCAACTCAATCGGCTTTTGTGAGTACGAAAATATTCCATAAGGTTGGTAAATTATTGATATCTTGTTGTCTCGGACAGGGATCTTATAATGAATGGATGTTTTCTGCTGATCGGTCCACAACTTAAACATAATTTTACACATATAAGTATCTAAATTGGCTTTTATGAAGCTTAATACTCATAATTCATTATATACAATTTTATGAAAACAATAATGTCACATCAGTTTGTGGAAGTAAGTCTTTATATGCAAATTCAATCCCAGAATTATTCATAAATTAATTCTCTGACTAATAAGGTTTCCATAAGTCAGAACCATTCGCAGATTTACCAACTATTATAATATCAGAAATCAAAGGTGTCATCATCGTTCTGGAAGACTGATATATTCATGGAGACGGATATACCTTCTTACGGCGCATTCCAGCAATTTATAAAAAAGCTGTGCAATATGCGTTGATCAGCAGTTTTAAGGGATGCACTGAAAATTCGGTTGGAACAGATCAAACAACACTGAGTAGTTAAGAGGTCTGTAAACATAATTCCGGGAAATCATTCAATGGCGTAGTAGTTTTGTAGTCTTGTCAATTGTAACTCGGTTTGTCCAGTGGGATCAATATCTCATGTCTATTATAGAAATTTATTCTTTTCGGATACAACCAATTCTAGCATATTAACATACCCTGATATCTTCACCAGTGCTATTCTAGAATCCGCGAATAGTATTGTTTCACTAGTAGATACTTCATTTGAAGAATGAGTATTTCGTGAGGTTTGTGATTGAGGGTTTGCTTTATTGGTGCACGTTAGATGGGATACATGTGATTTCATCTGAGATCTTCCGGAGCACCATTGAATATTTACGTTGCTCGTTAGTTTTCTGAAAGTCACTCTGCATCAGTAAGGAAGGAAAATTCAGCAACTTTTCTCAGCTCTACTTTCTTTCATCTCATAGAAAATAAAGAGAAAGGCGATATAACCATAGCTTGTCAATTTATCTGCCTATGCAAAATAATCTCGATTTTGTCTTACGTGTTCGGATTTTATCTATGGCTTAAGTCATTGGAAACCACTTTTGAAAGCTTAACATATGTACTGAGAAAGAATTTTTGTGGCACTTTTCATAATATGCCAACTTCTATTTTAACTGTCCTTAATCATCAAACAAATATTCCTATTGATTCTATCTGATATTCGTCTAAGAATTAGTGCTTTGTCCAAGTGGAATGGACAACTCTTGTTTTGCAATTCAAACCATTTTTACACCAACTGTCTTATCGATAGTGAGAATCTCACTGTTTTTCAGAATGAAAGGAGGTTGGCGTCTCATCGTTTTGTGGATGATTATTTTGTTGATGTAATGACTGAATAGATCTCCTGAAAGTGGACTAATCAAATATTTTAACATACACTGAATATACCGAAGACCACATTTGTGAAAATGCAGTTAGTTTTTGCACTACCAAGCATTCATGTTAGCGAGATTTCTGGCTGATGTTTGCAGCATCAGCAGGTCACCACTTACATTGGTGTACGCGAAACTGCATTGTACTATTCTGCCTCAGTGAAATTCACTTGAGAGTAATTCAAAATGCACATGTCGCTAAAAATGTTTCATGCTTATCTTGTTTGGTAATACTTCTGAAGCTATAACACCATAATAATTAGTTTATAATTTCAAAACACTTGTAAATATATTTAAACACCGTTTAACATTCAAAAAATTTTCTTTGCTGAAGGCCAACAGAGTAAGAAGAAGTGTATATACCATAAAATAGACCTAAGGCATTGCGGTTGAGTATAATTCCATTGTGGAAAAAATAATTTCGATAAAGGCTCATAGTATTTGCGAAAACTGCATTCTACCATTCTGCATCAGCGTAATTCAGTGAAGAGTAATTCATAATGCACATGTCGCTAAGGTTGTTTGATGCTTATCTTGTTTGGTAACAATTCTGAAGATATAACATTATACTATCAAGTTTATAATTTCAAAACACTTGTAAATATATTTGAACACCGTCTTAAATATTTAAAAACCGTTTCTTAACACCAGCCAATCCCAGTAAGAAGAAGTAAATATAATATAAGAAAAAACCTTAGGCACTGTGGTTGAGTATTATTCCAATGTGGAAAAAATTTATTTTAATAAATTCTCACAGTGATATAAAGTAATATTTACTGATGACGTTTATGATATGATTATTAGCAGTAAATTGCGTTGGAAACGTCATCAGTAAATAACACTGTATAATGCTCTGAGTGTTTATCGAAATAAATTTCATCCACCATGGATGAAGTGTATGTGTCTATAATTTTTCCATTTCTTATCAATTTTGTAAATGACAAATTTATGTTTGCTTCAGGCCATGTTCTGAAAGTAACTAACTGGACTGTCGACTAATAATGTACTCCAGATGTACGTCAGAGGAACTAGTTACACCATGCAGAATCCTCAATAATGCGTTGAATAAAGTAAAAATATTGGTCACCTCAGAGAATTTTGCCATAGTTTAAGGAGATCATATTTTCTAATACAGAATGATTTTCATCGCCAATGTTCATTCAATAAAAAGCCGTAATATAAACCACAACAAATCACCGATTTTAGCAATTTATTGTTGGTGAAAATCATTCCAAAGAAATAAAATTCGCATCGATCAGAACCAAATGTGGAATCAGATATCAAGAACGCTCCTCAAAATGAAGTCAAAGCAATGATTATCAGCTCATCTGCAACAATAGTTTGAAGTCTGAATGTAGATTTATCTCATTTTAGAGAATTTGAGTGAAAGCTGAAAGTTCTTAGATCTCTTATAGAGAAGCCTGTCCAACTACAAACGTTCACTTTAGTGAGTGCATGAAATCTATCCTAAAATAAATTTATACCTATGTAGAATCACAGTTACAAAATATTGAATGGGATACAGTGTTAAAAATCAGTATTCGAAAATTAGGCGTTTGTCCTGTGTACGCATCTGCATTAGGAAAGTCAATTTATGTGAGCGTGGTAGTCAAAAAAGGAACTTAGAGATCCTGAACACAGGGAATTTAGTTTCTGTTTGATGATAAGCGATCACTCCATGATTGATTTCTGCATGTCAATGGAAATCTTGTTGACAGTGTCGAAATGAGCGAATCTTATGAGATCTCAAATGATATCATATTTGAATTTGTGAAATCGGCACTTTTCATCATCACTTCTACTCTGTCTAACATGGACAGAATACATGACGATTCTCTTCCATCTAAAGAGAAAATTTGTGACTATGTGTAGGTCATGGTAATGAGCCGAAATATTTCAATCGTTGAAATTCGCTTCAAAAGGAAATGAAATGATTCCCTATCTAACTATCTGTCTACATATTTGTCTGTCACACTACTCACTGTCTTGGTGACAAAATCACTTAATATCCATTGAAGACGGAATTGGTGAAATGAAAAGAAATAAGTAAATAAATAGGCTTCCGTGTTGATATCAGTGAATGTTAGAAAATCTTAATGTGAAGTGGACAGAGCCTTACAGTTGATTGTCCTGCAGGTGTCAACACAATAAAATTGTCATATGTAATGGCAATCAACAGTTTATTGAAATATTACCGCTTAAAACTTTCTGTCACATTTTCAAGGAATCTCTAATATCCTACGTCAAATTATATTTCACTGAATTGAGTTCACAGTGATTAAAGAAGATCCGATTGGTCATCGTGCGAATAAGTCTAATAGCATCTTTATTCGCCTTTATTTATTAAATTAAAGTAGTATTAACCAATAAAATGAATGACTAATAATTCCTACCACTGTGAACTATTTTTGCTTCATTGAGTTATTGAGGTAAAAATAAAATATTTCGACAGAATAACAGATGAACGAGTCGAAATTGAACACCATATATATCAATGGGCGCTTTCACCAAGACCGCCTAAATTTAGCATAGTGGAATTATTATATACATATTTCGAACAAAACATTTAGCTTCATAAAATTAGATACTGCGAGATTTACCATCAAATCAATAGATATTCCTACATAAAATCAGGCAAACATTTCTGTTCTCCATTTGACGTCCACTTCAATTAGGTTTATATGTGCTTTAGAATAACAGCTTGACAATAAATAATAGGAATTCATTCGGCTACGATTACCACGGATGTTATCCATCTGCCACATAACTTCAATTTCATGTAAAAGGAGATATTTTCTACCAGATTTCTGAGGATTTCTCAAATGTGCAGATTATAATGGTAAGTTGAAATGCGTAAGGTAATTCAAATAAAAGGAATTCATGTATTTCAAGCTTTGGCATTTAGATGCTTAAATTTTCCACTTCATCACGAATGTATTATTGAAATTAATTTATTGCATCTGACGGAAGTACTGCATCCTCACCTTTCCTTCTTATTATTGATACTAGTGGTCAAGAATGAATTGAAACATAGGCTCTCAATAGCATATTTCCCTCGGTCCCAAGAAATGTGAAGATATGGCATAGAAGTAGTGGGTATCTGCGAAAGCAAATTAAACGGAAGCGGTTCATCAAAACTGTCAACTGGACAGCCAGCGATTTATTACGGTCTGGTCCACCAGACGACAGGCACAAGCATATTGCGGCAGTGAGTGGCTATCATGATGTCACTAGTGTCAACTAAAGGCCTAAACACAGTGTGAACCAATCTACTCCAGAAGGATGCTGACAACAATATTCAACTCAAAATGATGGAAGCTTACATTTATCCAACGCTAACTACAGTTCTACGAACAACCGGGAAAAAGAGATGAAGGAAATAGCTACAAGCACTAATGTACAAGATCCCGAATGTTGACATCAAAATCATCATAGGCGATATGAATGCCTGCCGAACTGGGGTGAGATATAACAGGAACAGAACAAATCACGGGTCGAAATGCTCTGGCTCTGAGAAATAAATAAGAACGGGGAATTATTAGCAGACTTCTGCTCTATCAGTGATTTGATGATCAGAGTGAGATTGTAACAGCGGAAGGATATACACAAACCAACAAAGATGTCATCTGACTGACAAATCACAAACCAGATAAATTTCATCTCAATGTTGCTAAAGGAAGAGAAGATGCAGTCTGCTGGATACAATGTCGAGTTAGGGAGCAGGTCAAGCTGAAATCGTGCAAAACAACTATAGACAGGCCACCGTAATTAAACCTCCATATACCGAAACTGAAGGATAAAACTACAAGGGATGTCTCCATTACAGATATCAGATCAATGTCGGAGATAATACGTGACATCAATGAGGGAGCCTGCATGGAGGAATATTGGAACGCTCTGAAGATGATGTTGAAGGAAACGTGTTAAGTAGTTTTATGAAGAACGCAGAGACACGACAAAGAATGGCTCTCAACGGATAAGTGCAAGCTTATCAAAGAAAGGAGGATGGTGAAAGAAGATGGCTCAATGCAAACATTGGCAGTCAAAGGAGAAGCTGAGTTCAATGTACACTGCACTTAACAAAGACAGAGGTGAATAAGAGTGCAAGGAAATACAAAACACAATTATGAGAAACACTGACGGGCAACTCAAGCAGAACAGGCAGGCGCGGGTAAAATAGACATCAGGACATAATTTCAGATAACTAGACTGCTCGCTATTTGAGTAGAGATCAACCCAGATGATAGGACCAATATTATTATTGTTTCCTTTTATTCCTAGAGGAACATAGGGCTTCAACCGTGCCTCTCCATTGCGTTCGGTTCTCCGCTAGAGTCTTCACCTGACTCCATGTCTGCCCACACGTTATCATCTCCTCTTCACATGACCTCCTCCAAGTCACCCTTGGATGACCAACTTGCCGCTTCCCTTTCGGTTTCCAATACAAGATGATCAAAGGAACCTGATCATCAAGAAGGAGAAACAAATAAATCAATGGGCTGATCACTTTCAAGGACTCTTGAATCGATCATCAACTGCAACTCGCCCAGAATATCATCACAACTAACATCACGCAAAGAACTGTCTCTCAGTGGATGCCAATCCTCCAACGAAGGTGGAAATCCTAAATGCGATCAAGCTTCTGAAGGCCGGATAGGCAGCAGGACCTGAGGGAATTTCTCCTCGAAGCACTGAAAACGGACCCAGAGACTGTCGAATATGTGACCACAACATTTTCGCAAACGGTTTAGAATGAAGGAGGGGTACTTTTCGACTGGAAGAAAGGCTGTCACCTCGTTAAGCTGCCAAAGATTGGCGACTGAGGCTTGTGCAACAACTCGCGTCGAATAATCCTATTGTCTACGCCAAGTAAAATTCTAAGTCTCATCATCCTGGAGAGAATAAAGGATGCACTGGATATAGAACTCTGCCTAACCCTGGAACAAGCTGTGCATAGGAGCAAGGAGACAGGAATACGTTGCACCACCAATAAGAAGACTCTAGAAGATCTGGATTTTGCGTGTGAATGATAAATGTCCAATGTTGCACAAACTCGTAGGTTTGCAGGTGGAAAGCATCAACCTGGCAGAAGATTTTGGCAAGCGGCAAAGTCACCACTACTGGTGAACATATAGAAGGCAGAGGTGATGATAATAACCAAGCAACTAACATCAACAGCAATGACAACCTGCAGAAATCACTATCAACGGGAGTGATTGGACAGAGGTTGCCACCTTCACTTATTTAGGCAGCAAGCATCGTTTCAAATACAAGCTGAAAGGATCAGGATGCCAAAGCCAGGGAGAATCGGAAAGGTAAGATACAACTTTTATCAACTCGAAACCAGTTTGAAAATCCTTTATAACCAGGATAAGGAACAAGATTCGAATTTTTACCACACATGTGAAGTGTGTCACTTCTTCCATGCGATTCGGAATCTTTGCGTGTAACGAAAGTGATTTACAACAGGTAACTCCAGACATTCATCAGGAGTTGCCCGTTCGCTGGATCCAAACTGAAGATCAAATGGCTAACTTACAAAGGAGAAATAGAAACAAGAAAATCTGACTGGTAACGAACCAACCTAAGGCCGACCGATCAATAAGTATGAAGTAGATAGTGAAGTCGGATTAGGCCTACATTGAGCAGCTCGCCAAATAATATCTCACGCCAGTCTGTCGAGTAGAATCCAGACAGGAAGCGACGAGTGGGTTGTTGGTGACATTGAAGTGATCGTGCAGAGAGAAGATGAGAGATTGTTGGTAATGTTTGCGCTAGCCAGCTGAAGAGGATGGAAGAAAAGAAGGACAAAGTGGAGACGTGTGGTTGAAGCATTATGTTCCACTCGAAACCCAGTGCCACCGACACACAGTGGAATAATCAACACAAAAAATTTATGTGAGCGTGGTAATAACAAGTAAGCCTAAAAGATACTGAACACAGGGAAGTTAGTGTATGATTGATGAAAAGTAATTAATTACCCTGTGATTTATTTCTGCATATGAATAGGAAGGTTGTTGACAGAGTGAAAACGACCGAATCTTATCAGATCTCAAATGATATCATATTTGAATTTGTGAAATCGGCACTTTTCATCATCACTTCTACTCTGTCTAACACGGCCACAATACACGACTGTTCTCTTCCATCTAAAGAGAAAATTTGTGACGATGTGTAGGGCATGGTAATGAGCCGAAATATTTCAATCGTTGAAATTCGCTTCAAAAGGAAATGAAATGATTCCCTATCTAACTATCTGTCTACATATTTGTCTGTCATACTATGCACTGTCTTGGTGACAAAATCACTTAATATCCATTGAAGACGGAATTAGTGAAATGAAAATGTATCGCCTTAAATGGGAATGGTGTTTATGTGTAAGTTCATACTGATTACAGGAGACGTGTTCCAACATCAAGTGAATTATGCACGCGTTACATTAAATTCACGTTGTTTTGTGAGCTTCATTGTGTATGACTTCCTTGCAAGCATGTTTTCGACGGTTTATATCATCTCCATTTATTACTGGTTTCATCTTTTATATTCACAAAATGTTACAACTTTGGTTTTGTTTCCGTCGAGGACAAATGATGGTTTAAATCTATCACTACGTGTGTATTATTCCGCTGTACATTTCCAGAGAGATATTTGTTATTTTTATCGGTGCTATTTAGTTCTGAAGCATTTCAATCAAGAAAGCATTTATTGTCTAACGTATTTAATAAGATTCCCTGATAATTACATCATTCTAGTGTGTAAAAGTGAGTTCCGAAATTTGAATTGAACGGATGAATGTAAGACGATTGAATTCTTTGGTTAATAACTGTGTAAGAAATGGAGAAAATATACCGAACCGTTGATGATTCATATCTTTAAACTGGGTTATTTGGGTTTACGCACAAATTGCGACATCCAGCTATTTTAATTACTGCTGATTTTTACTTGAGTACTTCAACAGATAATGTATTTTTCGACAAAATTACCTGACAGCAATTTTCGTAAACACACCCATACAATCCTATTTATCATATTACAGCATGCCAATGTGAGTAACTGTGCGAATTGAACTGATAACTAAATCAACTATTGCTTATGCAATCCTGATCATTTTTAATATACGACAATTTTTAATCATCCAGGATTAAGTGGTATATTGATCGAAGTACAACATCAATTGCGACTGACTGATGTGTTCGAGGAGTCAACAGTGATTTCATGAAAGATGTGAAGATCGCTTATGAGAAATCTTCAGTATCAGTAAATAATCTTCAATACTCTGAGACTGATGAATGACAGTTGTGCAAGAGTTAAGTGTAGAAGTAATATGTCCATTCGGGATTCATGGGCGAAATACACCATTGAAACAAAATGAGCACAAAACACGTAAAACATATATAACCAACAAAAAGCAAAATAATTCGTATTGACAGACAAAACATTTAAGACGTTACACATTAAACTGCTTATCATGTACCCTGAAATAATGCGGCGAAATTAGACAACATAATTTAAGCATATGATTCTTCATGCTTCTCTAACTGATTTCGATATGTCATGTGAGCCACCATCAAAACAACCATATCAACAGAGACCGACAATCGAATGTATTTTTTCAATAACTGCGAATAATAATAGAGTGGTATTTTAACATAGGTATAAGTAGCTTCCTTTCCTCATACACAGAAATCCCATGATCTACATTTAAATATATATATATATATAACGTACTTATTTTAGGTAAATGCAATGCGGACTAAATTTCGGACGATTAGATACCTCAGCTGTGTTCAGGTCTCTTCTTTACACTTTCTTTTACAGACTTCAACAGGCCTTGCTATGAGACACAGAAAGATGTGTCCAATACAGCTGAGTGTTCTAATTTCGAAATATGTTCTACCAATTTCGTTCTCCACTTGACGCCCACTTCAATTAGGTTTATATGTGCTTTAGAATAACAGCTTGACAATAAATAGTAGGAATTCATTCGGCTACGATTACCACGGATGTTATCCATCTGCCACATAACTTCAATTTCATGTAAAACGGGATAATTTCTACCAGATGAATAATTTACTTGGGATTTTTTCAAATGTGCAGATTATAAAGGTAAGTTGAAATGCGTCGGGTAATTCACATAAAAGGAATTCATGTATTTCAAGTTTTCGCATTTAGATGTTTAAATTTCTCACTTCATCACGAATGTATTATTGAAATTAATTTATTGCATCTGACGGAGGCACTGCATCCCCATTTTTCCTTCTTATTACTGATACTAGTGGTCAAGAATGAATTGGGACATAGGCCGTAAACAACATATCTCCATTCCACTCTGCCCATACACTCAATCTATTCTCGAGATAATATCCTCCATGTTGATATTCGACGATCAACGCATCCACTCACATTCAAGTCACACAAGAGAGCCAGCCGTGTGGCGTCGTTCAATGCTCTCACTCAGCAGGCGGATCAATGCACTCGACTTCCTGAGTATATACGGTTGTCTGATTGACTCAAGTTTCCGGTGCATATAATGCATTCAGGTTCGATGCTATTCTGTAGTTTGTCAGTCAACTGGAGTATCAATCGCTTTGTAATGTTCACAAAACTGGTGATTCGTCACCGTTTGAGAAGAAATGAGGGCACTCCATAATGGTTAAGATTTTATTTTGATAAACCACACAGTGTTGTACAGTTATATTAACTGATGACGTTTCGAGCACAAACTATTGCTCATAATCATATCAAGGAAAGAAGGTGTGTGAGTAACTTGATATGATTATGAGCAATAGTTTGTGCTCGAAACGTCATCAGTTAATATAACTGTACAACACTGTGTGATTTATCAAAATAAAATCTTAACCATTATGGAGTTATACTCTACCACAGTGTCCAAGTTTTATACTTATATCAATAAGAAATGAGGGCAACTGAAATCGTGTTAGTTGAAGATCGGGATGGCACAGTGAAATGGCGTTATTTCTATGTGAATGATGATGAGCTGTGAAGTGTTATACTGAATCCACTTTATTTTCACTCACATTAAATTGTGTCCACGTAACAACCGGTTGGATTGAATATATAAATTCTGTCGTACTGCTACAAACATTCATTCGATGCAAGGAGAACTTTCTTTGCGCAAACATTAGCTTGAAGTCTCAGTGTAGATTTTCGTCTCCTCTTTGTGAATTTGAGTGATAGCTCGAAATTGTAGAGAAACCTGTCCAACTACAAACGTTCACTTTAGTGAGCGCATGAAATCTGTCATAAAATCAATGTATACCTATGTAGAATCACAGTTACAGAATATTAACTGGCATAGAGCTTTAAATATCAGTATTTGAAAATTAAGCGTTTGTCCTGTGTACGCATCTGCATTAGTGAAGTCGATTTATGTAATCGTTACTTCAATCAGCTTGCTATTTTTCTATCCGGTCCCAAGGCTGGGTAAAAGGGGAGGTTGTGGCTTAGGCCTGCGACCCTACACCACTGAAACCATCGAAGCACTGGAGAAACTTCAACGCAGAAAAATATATTGAAAAAATTCACATAACAATCTTGTTCTTCGATTGAATCGGAGCGTCGAAATGACACTGTGGGCTGGTGAATGGCCTCAGGAAGCTAGTCTGCCAACACATATGTCTTCTCTCGATGGGTGTTAGGATAAGAATGGGGATGTGGAATGTCTGTGAAGTGTACAAGACCAGATGTGATTGCTGTCCAGGTAGCCAAAGAAATGTGAAGATATGGCAGAGAAGTATTGGGCTGGCGACCTTACACCACTGAATCTATCAAAGCACAGGAGAAATTTCAACACACAAAAGTACTTATAAAAATACATTCAAGTAGCAATCTTATTTTTACCACATTTTTTATTTTTTTTTTCAAATATCGTTCGATCTGTTAATGGAGATGTATATCAGATATCTCTGTTTAGAATTTGAACTTACTGGATCCAATCGTTGCAAGATCATCGGGATTGCGTGATTGATTCACTTTCATCATTCCAGAATTCTAATCTGGCCACTGCCAGATCTTATTTTCGTGATTCTTGGATTTTTTCTGTTTAAGAGAATACCTAAATCTGCATTTTTTATTAATGTGATCCAGACAATAATTAAAGACGGTTCATTTTAAATACTCTGCATCAAAACATGAAAATAGTATTACATGATCAGTCTGAATAATAAGAGATTCTAATTCGAGTTTGATTTACAGGCTGATCAGCAGTTGGCTTCACTCCATTGAAGCATATTCCCGGTGACATAGTTCGAATTTACAATAGTAACAACGATATAATGGAATAGTTATACGGATCTTTTTTCGCATATCATAGAAGGAAATACCTTTTGTTTTGCTATATCCGCTAAACGTATACTTCACTTCGTAGTGGTTTTATCTGAGAGTCTTCTGAAGCACCGTCAGTTATTCATGCTTCTTTGCGGAATCCTTACACAGGTAAAGTTATACACTCTTCTCAGCAGTTATGACATTTAACAGCAGGAAAAATGTTCAGCTACTATACCGTCGTACAGTCTCTGCTTCTCTGTCGAAAGTGGAATATACTAATCATTTAAAATGAGGAGAAACAGTCTTAATAATCTTGCGTAACTAGGGTGCTGACAGGCAAAATATAACTGTCAGTACCATAGACAAATACACTTCGTTTAATGGAATATAAATTCACCATAACTTTTGTCCTGAAAGGTGTCTGTAAGTTGTAAACTAACAAACCTTAAATGAATTTCTGGATGTCTGATGATCAGATAAATCAATATCTTGATAATCCTTAGGGCAGAGATTCCACGTTGTTGACCAATTGTTATTTTATTCACATAACTCATGTTTTGCTATTCAAATTGACCCGAAACCATTCTACAAGTCATGTGACTGGTACTGCACAACTCACTATTTCTCAGAATGACAATTGGTTGCTAGCACATATTTTGTGAATAAGAACATTATTTATGTCACGGTGGGCACAAAATTCATTCAAAATTTCAC
Source organism: Trichobilharzia szidati (assembly GCA_944472155.2). NCBI lineage: Eukaryota > Metazoa > Platyhelminthes > Trematoda > Strigeidida > Schistosomatidae > Trichobilharzia > Trichobilharzia szidati. The sequence continues at coordinate 127,369,814 of OX235273.1, read as the reverse complement.
TTGTTTTGTTGAGGCTAGTTCACCCGTCTTAATACTTTTCAGCTGTCAAGTTGGCGTATTCATATTTTCGAATGTGAATTTGAGAAAGAACTTCATATTCTTAATTCTTTTTAAAAGAAGCCTCACCAACTACAATTGTTCACTTTAGTGAGCGTATGAAATTTTTCCTAAAATAAATGTACACCAAAGCAGAGTCACAGTTACAAAATACTAACTGGGATACAGCGTGAAATGTCGGTATTCGAAGATGTACCGCTTGTCCTGTATATTTCTCTAAAAAAATGGATATGATTTGTGTGGGCATGGTTGACATAGGTTGAGCTAAGAGATACTGAACACTGTTAATTCAGTCTCTCTTTGATGATAATTGATTCTCCTGCGATTGGTTTTTCTATGGAAGGAAGAAGAAATAAAACATTTCAGTTTTTTTGAATATTTCAGCTTTAGTTAAATCAAACTAATCTACTATTGTGAAATCATTCCCGGGCTATCATAGTCCTGACTGTTTCAGTGGCAGAATGTCCAATTATCCGTTGATGATGAAATTAGTGAAGGGAAAATAAAAATGTAAATCAATGGGCTTCTGTATTGATTTCAATCAAATTTTGATAATTTCAATGTGAAATGCATAGAAATTATAGTGAACTGTCCATCACGTCTCACTATTCTGTAATTTCCACATGGAATGATAATATAAAATATTTTCTTAAATTAAAAGTTTATAAGTTGCACTGAAGCACGTTGAAACCAAAGACTTAGATACTTTCGTTAGTTTTTTTGAATGCACAAAATTCATAGCCAGTTATTTATATCCAAGATATTCCATACTTTCTCATTTGTATTCATCCTTTGACATGGATACACACGTCGATTTAGATGGATTCAGTAAGTATAATTAATTCACTTCCTTCTTCAGACATAAGTGGTGGATCGCAGTTTTTCGAAAATTAACTTGTCACAGATTGACCTGTCGCAGACATGAGGACAGTACGAAGAAATACTTGTTTTTCAACTAGATTCCTCATCTATGCCTCCACTCTAGAATAAATGGCATCTCAACTTCAACACGAAAATTAACCACTACAGTTTTGAGATGCATCGCTGAAGTTTCGCTCCTCAAGGCATGCATAATTCAGCATGTTTCTTTTCACTCCGCTTACTAGCAACCTGATTGATATATGCCAGAAAAGATTTCTTTTACTACGTCCACAGCATAGAAACTTTTATCAACACTCTTCGGTTATTCAGCAATAAATGATTTGAGCGGATCGACCTGAATCAGTGAGTAGCGTTTGAATGGTCATTCATTCGGTTGAATTCCGCTACAAAATCAAGATTATGTAAAGGATTTGGAACAGCAGTCGGCTTCAGCGTACTAGAGAATAAAGTCCATGGAAATTCTCACTTTCCAAGGCCATATTCTGTAATTCACACACTCATATGACTCAATGGGAATTTTTAAGCTATTTATTGCTGACTGTTGCTCAAAATATTAAGAAATGGAACAATCACCTATTAGACATTTCGCAGACAAAAGGATTTTTTCTGGCTATTTCATCCCCAACCTCTTGCTACGTAACCAACGTGATCACTAATTTATTCCTTAGTAATTTCGTGTTTTTCTAAAATCGTTCAATACATTTCATGTACGAGATTAAGACTGTCTTGAGATTATCCATCAATATTTTGTAACTAGGGTTTCTGTGGACTGTCGTCAAGATTTGACAGAATAGTTCTAAAATATTTGGACGCCGATTGAGAAGTAGACATTTGTAAAAATTATATTTGTAAAGTCTCAGCGAGATTGAAATGAGTAATTCCAACGTTTCGTTCGGTAATCTGGTCCGAACTTCTTCAGGGAAATTAATCGAAATTAACATAACATAGGTTTATATATAAAAGGAACATCACTTGTTTCTTGTGGGCATGTTCAGCTTGTGGTGTGATTTCAAACTCGTGATCTCCCACCCGAAATGAAAGTGGAACTCATCATGCAGACGAATGAGAAAAAATGACAATAATTTAGAACTTTAGAGGATTTCTAAGCAAAACTAAGAATGTAAATCAATCTTGACTTTTAAGTCATATGATGCATTTCACTACTGTGTGACCTGCAGGTGATACCAGTATGTTCCTTATCAGTTTACATATCTATCACACGGCTCATTATTACAGTAAAAAGGTTTCCAGTTATCCACTGATGACGAAATTACTGAAGTGAAAATACATGTGTAAATCAATATGCTCCGATGTTGATATAAGTTAACGTTTGATAATTTTAATATGAAGTGAGCAAATATACAACTGACTGTCCATCACGACTGACTATTTAGGAATTTCCACATGAAATGACAATAGAGACAATTTATTTGAAATGATATAGCTATCAATTTTCAGTCACTTTTTGATATGTTTGTAGATATATGCATATATATTTTCAAGACATTTTTAACATCTCATTGGGAGGTGGTGTTATTTGCATGAGATCATAGAGATTCCAGAACTGTTTGATGAGTGTCTTAACTATTTAGGCATTATTTCAGTATAATCTGACGTGCTTCTTTTTCAGCTTTGTTTATTAATATTTTTAGGAATAGAAGCTTTGGAATATTCATCACTTATTGTTTTATTAGCTGTAGTAATTTTCACCTTTCTCTCTTGTGTTTTCCAATACTTTAGTATTTAAATTAAAGAAGTAGTTTTAGGCATATCAATGCGAATAATTTAGTTTATGTTGTCTATGGTTATGCTCACCACATTACAGCATGCAGTAGTGAGTGTTCAGCTTTTGCGTTGAGGTCTGAGGTATTTTTCGAAAGTTTTATTTATGACGAATGGATGTCATCTGCTGATCATTTATAATCAGCGCCAGCATTTTTAAACCTCAAGTATGAAGTATGAATGACAAATACATGATGAAATCGTCTTTTCTTTTCATGAAATAGGTGGCAATGATATAAGTAACAAAATAATGAACACTTTTGGATAATTTGGTGATCTTTAATGAAAGTGACGTTGAGGTCTTTCTACCAGGATTCTTTATTAAGGAGTGGTCTGCAAAAATTTGTTTTTTTCCGAATATAAAAATTGAGACACACTACTGATTCATGACTTGGGGGAAATAGCACAAATTTGGAATTCAGGTTAATTATTATTTATTGTTATTATTATTGTTTCCTTTGATTCCTAGAGGAACACAGGGCTTCAGCCACACGTCCCCATTGCGTTTGGTTCTCTGCCAACATTTTTATAACCTGGATCCACGTCTGCTCGCATGCTTTCATCTCCTCTTCACATCGCCTCCTCCATGTCACCCTCGCTTTGACGACAAACTCATCGCTTCCCGCTCAGGTTCCACTTGAGTGATGGCCTGGCGTGTGATGTCACTTGATGATTTCCTCAGAGTATGGTCAATCCATCTCCATTTCCTCCTCCTTATTTGTTGCACAATCAGTTCCTGCTGGTTAGTTCGCTACCAGAGATCCCTGTTGCTGACCTTTTCTGACCGGTAATCTGATCTTGAGTAGGTTTGAGCGGAGGCAGCTGTTGATGGAGGTCTGTAGTTTGTTTGAAGTGCTCATCATAACGCGTCAAGTCTTTAGTGTATAAAGTAGCACTGACTTCTATTAGAGTTGAAAATGCAGATCTTATTTTTCATGCTGAGGAGCGCTGTTGACCTCCATACAGAATTTAGAGAAACTTAAGCTTGCTTTGCTTTTCCGATACCCGCCTTGATATCCTCGTCAGCTCCGTCTGCCTGTAGTTGAAATGATGCATCTCAGGTTGTTAGATGAAGTAGGTTGCTTCTTTCATATTTCTCCCATTAACGGTGATTATTGTCTATTGTTGTTGCCTTTTCTGTTGCTGTTGGCCAGGAATCTTCAACATCTACCTCTGTTTCCCCTATGTTCACCTGCCGTCCTATCTTCCCTGGATGCTTTTCCTGCCAACTTGTACCTTTTCACTTGCATATCTTCCATATTGTGAGAAATCAGACAAATATAAACATGAGCGAAGTCCAGATCCTCAAAGATTTTGTGTGGGTCCATTTATGCCTGTTTCCCCACTGCCCACTCTCTGTCGCACTATCCAGTCTACTACAGTCAGGAAAATCATTGAAGATAGTAGGAAGTCAGCCAGGAAGCCACTTTGTCTTAATCCTGTCTTCATTCAGGGCTTGTCTGATTCTCTCTAGGATGATGCGCTTAGTATTTTGGTTGGCATGAATAGGAGCATAATGCCGCGTCAGTTATTGCATTGACTTAAGTCTCCTTCCTTTGGCAATTTGAATAAGTAGCCTTTCTTCTAATCCGCAGGTACCTCACACTCTTTATACACCTTCCCCAAGAGTGGTAACATCAAATCCGCTGATGTCTCGAAGATCATTTTCAATGCCTTTGCTGGGATTCCGTCTGATCCTTCTGCTTTTCCAGGTTTCCGCATCTTGATTGCCTTCAGGATTCCTATTATCGTCGAAGGTTTGATAACTACTGGTAGTTGTGCTTCCGCTATTGTTATTATTGCGCTCGGTGTAGGTGACAGTCAATTTAGAAGTCTTTCGAAGTGTTCAGCCCAGTGTTTTCTTTGCTCCACCTCTTTGATGAGTGGCTTCTCATTGTCATCCTTCACTGGCTTAATTTGTGCTGAACAATTCCTCGATAAGAACCCATTTGTTTGGTAGAGTGTTGCGAGGTCTCCTTTGCCTGCAGCTTGTTCTGCTTCACTTACTATGGCTTCATAATACTTTCTTTTGTCTTCTCTGGCATTCTTCTTTACCCTTTTATTCAGCGTCTTGTAGCTTGCATTCAAATCCTGTTTCCGTTGCTCATCGGTGCATTGCAGAATCTTTTGTTTCACCATCCCTCTGTCTTCTATCAGTCTTCAAGTGTCCGTAGTGAGCCATTGTTTGTCCTGTCTCTTCGTTCTGCCTAGAACTTCCATGCAGGTTTGACTACACACAGTTTTCAAGTTGCTTCAGTGCCTTTGACGCTGATCTCTTCGCTAGTGTTGATTTGTGTCTCGGCTTTGTCCTTAATGCTTGCAGTGAAGATGTCCTTTTTGTCCTGGTCCTTCAGTTTTTGAGTGTTGAACTTGGCTTGTGGTCTATCTGCAGCTCCTGATTCTCTGAAAGCTTTTAATTTGATTTGGATTGTCTTTTGTACGAGATAGTGGTCTGAGCCAACGTCTGCACCTCTTCTTACATTTGTGCTCAGTAAGCTGCGTCTCCACTTCCTTGAGCAGCATTGAGATGCTGGGCGAGATCGCCTCTGTCACATCAAGGCCTTCGTTGCCGTTGGTGACATCATGATAGCCACGTCCTCGGTGTGCATGTGGTTGCCTTCTGGGTGATGGTAGTAGATCGTCGACTGTTCCGTCGACAATTTTGTGAAACCAGTCACATTCCATCTGCTTTCGCATATTCTAAGTAATTAAATACTATATCTTTTCATCTCGTTTGCAATCTGGGCAGATTTGGCAGTATCATAAATGGTGCAGACGTTCCCCACAAAGAGTTTTCCTTTTGTCGCAAGAAGACTCATTGCACTAAAGTTTCTGTAACAGCTCTGTTTACAGGGTGTATTTGTTGGCCTCATGCCTGAGAAGTGGATTGTTACATGTGTATCTAGTTTACAGAGGAGCGACTTCATGGGTTGCTCCACTTAGAATCAGGAAAACACGGAATAAAACAATCAGAACAGCACAAGCAAAAGGAAAAAAATTACAACAGAAAGGGCAGCGACAACAACGACAAAACACCCGTAGCAGTAGTATCACTGTCATCTATAGTTAATAAAAAAATCAAAACAATCGAAAAGTCAGCACTGTCATTCAGAAGATAAGCTGTATAGTTCATTTGGAAGATCAACCATTCTTTATTAAATTATTTTTGATAAACTACAAATCATAGATTTCATGAGTAAGTTGAGCAAAAATTTCATATATAAGCAGTCATTGATTTTGAACTCCTAGACATTTATAAATTATCAGAAATAAAGTCCGGATAGGAAAACTCTGATGTGAAAATAGTTTACTCGATTGTAGTCCACGGTCCATAAGATTTATTCCATATCAATAATAATAATGCCTCGGATTCCAAGGCGAATATAAACCCTCAACAGCATATCTCCATTCCACTATGCCAATACACTCAATATATTCTCCACATGATATCCTCCATGACATCATTCGACGATCAACGCATTTACTCACATACAAGTAGCACGTGAAAGCCAGCCGTGTGGCGTCGTTCAATTCTCTCACTCTGCAGTCTGATCAATGCACTCGACTTCTTCAGTATATACGAATTTATGATTGAGTCAAGTTTTCGGTTCACATAATACATCCAGATTCGATGCTATTCTGAATTCTGTCCGTCGTCTGGAATGTCAATCGATTTGTAATATACACATAACTGGTGATTCGTCACCGGTTTGAGAAATGAGGTCAACTGAAATCCTGTTTGTTGCAGATATTGAGGGCACAGTGAAATGGGTTTATTTCTATGTGAACGATGATAAGCTTTGAATTTGCGTAGTGATTCCACATATTCTGTTTGATAATGTGATCGATGTATCCTAATTTTTTTAGATAATATTTGGTATTAACTTCAAAGGTATTCACTGTTACGGTGCAAGCAATGTAAACTCTGCATTGTGAGGTCCATGCCTTAATTTCATTGTGAAAGTGTCATTTGAGGAACGCTCTAAATATATATATATATGTATTTACCTGATATTTAACGTCAAAGTACACCGTAAGTGAACATCTAACTGACTGGACATTCATTCATTTTTATGTTCCTAGTGGCAACATAAAATATACCTTGTATGATATTATTTTAATCATCTCTATAAATGAAGTTTTGGGTCTATGGCCAATATTTGTGTTTTCTCAAGTGGAATACACAATACCTGCCTCGCAGTTCAAGCACATCAAACCACAGCGGGAACTGATCTACCGATGCTGAAAAATTCATTGTTTTTCAGCCTGACTAGCAGTTGGTGGCTCATAGTTTTGGGATGATTAGTTTTCTGATGTACCGACGTACATCGGGATTACAATAATGGAGTAGTTTTCACAACTGGATGACGATTCTGCATACATTTCATCTCCAGATAACATCTAAAACTGAAAGCAGAAACTCCATATTTACTGCAAGTAATGTTCACAGCAATGTCATGTCGCCAAAAGTGAAGATACTGAAGAACACACGTGTGAGAATGCTTTTGTTTCTGCACGAAAAACACACACGTGAAAGTGAGACTTCTGGCTGAAATTTCTGATCAATTGTGGTGCCTCTACCTGCTTCGTTGGTTTTCACGTATCAGCTATTTTTAGTATTTCTTTACATTAATGTTGAGTCGAATAAGTGCCTGGGAATTGTGGTCGATGACTTCGGTTATTTTATAATTTCCACATATTTTACTCACCCGGCTTTTATCTAGGTTCCTTGGTATCAGCTCAAATGACGGTTTATGTCAGCTCACGGCTGCTGATACGTTTTATGTGCATTTCGTGAAGAGCGGAAGCCTTTCCATGTTGACGATTGGTCTCCAAATGTGATTTTCATTTCAGAAAGGCTTTCCTACCTCTATCTAACGAGTTTTCTTCAAATTATACCTGTATTTCTTAAGATTAAAACGATAAGCTATAGTCTAATTTTGTACAGGGAAATCTGTCTCATTTCGCATCACTTAATGAGCTGACTGAAGCAAAGCTAGAGTGCGTGAAAGAAGTTCATGTGAATTTTACTGCACAATTTTTGATGTATTTAGTTTGGACATTGACTTGGAAAAGATAAATATACAGGCGAATTTTTCACACATTTAAAAGGTCAAAATTAATTCACTAATTTCCGCCATCATTTTTCAAATTTTTTCTATCCTGCAGTTACTGATCCAAGTCAGTATTAAACACTGGTATATTGGTATTTTGCCTTCAAAATTTATTCATGGAACGTATTTATTCTGCTCTCAAACCAATCCATTTATCCGTTAGAACCATCCACTTTTGATTTCTTGATCGCTTCAAGTGATTTTTTGTGATAATCTGATTCATATTCCTGCTGAATATACATTTTTGGTTGATTTTTGCCAGATGTCTAAGTCGCTTATCATCTTCAGGCATTTATCATCAGCACCAAGCGAAGGCAGCTGTTGATGAAATCGTGATTCCTAATATCAATGAAGGCTTTCGGTTTTTGCTAGCATCAAGACGCTAAATAATATGGGGGAAGTGTCTTGACACTGGTGATGATGAAAGATTCTTCATCAGTCTCTACAGATATATTTGGGTGCTGTGGCAGAGTTGTTGTTCATACCTTCGTGCTTCAGTTTCCGGGTGTTGCACTCCAATTGTATCTGTCTGACACTGTAACACAAAACATTCAGTAACGACAGTGATTGATAGCAGCCCCACGTAAAGATTTTGACAGATTGCATTAACCTTATGTTAAATTCACAGTTTGCACGTGTCCTCCTTACTGTGGTCATCTGTCTTCCTCCCATGCTTTGCATGTTGTTTCGCGAAAATCGTTGATTCCTTCGTTTCACCAAAAACGCTTGCATGTCATGCTACAGATGATACATATATATGTTTATGTAATACTTGCAAATATTGCCGGTATCACAAATCACACAAATGCTCTGATGCGTTTGGAAATCATCAGCGGCAAAAATGTTGATGCCGACATCGAACTGAGGTATTGTTCACAACTGTTCGGGTTATTCGCATAACTGAAACTTTCCTTCACTCCAAGTTGAATATTGTTGTCTATATCCTGGAGAAGACTGATTCCCACTGCTATGGTACCTTCAATTTTGTGTTTGCTATCATGATAGCCACTAATTCAGTGTATCCGTGGTTATTTTTTGTGTGACTAGAATGAAATAATTACACTTCATTTAACCGTTCGGAGAGTCAACCTTCATTCAATCTGCTATAACAGATTCTTACCTTCTTTTACCATATCCCTCAATTCACTTGCGATCTGACCACACAGCCTAACGGCGGACAGAGTGTGAACATCTCTTGTCCCCATGCTCATTCCTGTCCTACTCAGAGGAATTCATTTCGCCTCCTAGATCCTAGCAGCGAATGAGTGTTTTCCTATACATTTTTCAGGATTCCAAGTTTCTGTAGCTGTTCTGTCGATGGTCCATAGTAGGGTTTCTAGTGCCAAGTCTAAACTCCCATCCTTCTCCAGTTTCGGCACCACTGAGCTTAAGCAATTAATGAGGGCATTTTTATCATAATGTGTTTGCGGATTTGTCTTCCTACGTTAAACAGCTGAGTCAACTTTCAGAAGCCTTCAAACAACCATCAATTAACTGAATCGTTATTCCTGTGAATGGCTGATTTGACCGTTGATGTTTTAGGATGGCTGACACTGTGCTGAAGCTTAACAATTCAGTTTCAGCTGAGTTTTACTTCTGCATCAATCGCAAATCTCTGTTCGTATTCAAAAAATTGAGTTATTTTTAACTTAAATAGAAGATATAGGTAAGTTTTCACACTGAGAGTCCAAAGCAGATTTTTTCTTTTAGGAGTCTATGTACACAAATGCAATAAATGAGACTGCAATAAAAAAGCCATCGTCCGACATTATTTATTCTTGTATTACATTGGATTGGCTTAGGTTTAGGGGCAGCTGAAGGAATGAAGAGGACAACACTAGTGTGTCTTAAGGTTATGGACTCATCTAAACAACGACCGAATTGCAATGACATACACCCGCACAGAAAATACTACTAAAGCAAAATCATCCACCCAAGCCACAAATCTTTATTATGCTCGTGTTACAGTCATTGCTCGATCGAACATCAGCTTTTGAAAAGATTCTTTGATAGTTCGACATTAAAGTCTTCAGATTTATCGTTGAAATGTTACACCTAACTTTGACCAACATATTTTTCGAATAAGACATTTCCTTTCTTCGGAAAATGGGGAATCAAATGTAAAGAAAGCTGTGACTCGGAAACTTGGACAAGGAGATCCTTATTTATAACCCAGTTTTATCACTCTCCGTGTCAATGTAATGCATCATGGATCATTATTAGTCGAAGGAAGGTTCTTGAATATTGAGAATAATACTTCAAAACATACAGAAAAATAAGCAACAGGTCCAAAATAATTCCGTTAATGACTTTATCATTTCCTGCATCGCGTTGATGGTTTGAAGCCAGCTTCTCTCCAAGACTGCTGGGTAGGCACATGGGAGAGTTATTCTTGTTAAGTGTGCAATGTGATGCAGATAATCATTACATTCATGAGCAAAAATCGGCCTCCAAGATCTTATTCCTTCGAAAGAACAATAGGAAGATGCAATTTATCTTAAACCTGTGGTGTATTTTAACACCACATTTCAAAAATTCTGTTGACGCACGTATCTTTCATGCGTATTAATGCAAAAGAGCAACAAAGAATAAATGTGCTTGTATTTTGCAGGTTGAAGTAGCCTGCAAGCACTCACAGTACCAACACAGTACGAACTTGCTGAGTGCCTGCCACGCGAGTCAGCCAGCCGTAGCGGATGATGACGCAACAAGTAATGACAACAAGTGGACCTAAGTAGCAGTACAATGCAAATCCGAGGACGCCGAATTACTGTCATGGTGATCTGCTAGCTGAGTGACATGTCTGATCTATCGATCTGCTGACAATTTCAGTGAAATTAATTAGGAGTTGACTGCTTCTCTAATGTGAACGTGTCATACTTGATTTATTGTTTTCAGAACTCTATTGTCCCGAAAATTAAGTCTTTCATAATTTTTTATCACAGAAATTCGAAGTAGGGAGAGCTGCCTGCGGACTCGAATAAGTTGGTTGGCCGATGACTTGATTAATGAGACGAATTTTATAATTTTCTCAATTGGCGAATCAATAGAAATTTATTGAACTTTCCTTTCAAACTGACAAAATGTGTCTGCTGTAGTAATAAATCACTTTGTCTTGATTTTCCATAGTGTAACACCAACATATGAACACCGTCGTGAATCATATTGCCACAAAGGTTCATAAATTAATTGAGAAAATCATTAATTTATTTGAACTGAAATCTATAGTTACCTAATCAACGTTAAAGTAAAAAATTCTTGATGATTTTAGCTGCAATCAGTAAATTATTTGCAACCTACTATTTTCAATCTATCTGAAAGTCTCACGAAATTATCGTTATGACGACCTGTGCTATGATGTATTTGACAAGCATATTACAGCCCTGAATACCGAGGCCACTGAAGTTCCTTTTATTGTACTGTTACAAATCATAAATCAAAGAGGACGTGAAACAATTTAAACTTTCAAATAGTTTGAATTTTATTCGAACTCCAAATCTACTTTCAGAAAAATTACGTGTTTTTATTTTTTCAGAAGACTTAGGTATGTCGCGTTATTAAAAAGGCTGAAATCTGAAATTATATACGGTTGGGGAAAATTTCATCAATATCTATAACGTCACCTTGTTTTAATTATTTTTGCATTAAATGTAAATCCATTCTGAGAATGAAAATAACAGGGATGAAAATTTGTGTATGTTCTACAATGGGATTTTGAGAAATGATCAACATTCGTCTTTTTATTATAATACATGTCAGCCGGTGGAAGTGGAGATATCGCTTCTGAAATGGGTGTTTTCTCCGTTAATTTAGTAAAACGTGGAAAATATATATTAGTAAATTAGGAAAAAACAACACTGAATTCAGCAAAGGTATATTTTCGTGGATTTTATCCGCAAAAATCGCTGTACAATGACATTTATTTCTATAATTTTTCATAAATGCACGTTTACTTTACTTTATCCCACACAACAACGAAGCAGATTCGAGGTGTAAAAAATGTTCAACTTAATATGGAAGTTCGAAGGTGTGAATACAGATTACAATGAGATTAAGAATAGAATAACACAAGCATTGAAAACACCTTTTAACAAATACAAGTGTGAATGTGAAGAGTATGAAAATAAATTGAAATAGTAGCATTTTATTACTGAAATGAAAAAGAATGCAGGGGATTAAAGAAATAACGACAAAAAAGAAAACTGAGGAGTCAAACTGAACTAGATCCATAATGAATTTAGAGGTTTGGCTAGTTGCTTTTAACCAAACAGCTCCATCTTTTTGACATATATGGCAAGGGATTTTGCGTAACAACGAAATCGGAAACACACTACACTTAGTAGATATCTTTTTACTGATGTATGGACCTAATGTTTCTAGAATACTAAATTACAGTGCTGTTTCTTTGTCCCCCACAACTCACAACCTTGGAACAGCATTTTTTGCTGCTAAAAATGATTAGAATAGCAGAGTGGCAAATGGAATAGGCAGGAAGTTAGTTGGCGTAAACTACCAAGTGTACTAACACTCATATCAGGATCGGAGATAGGTACGAGGGAGAGATGGAACTTTTACGCTTGAAGAGACTGATTAAGTAGCAACTAAAATGAAGTAGCTGGTGTCTGGCCTACGAATATCGTCGCTTGATAATTTATCTTTAGCTAATGACAGTAGTGATAGCACTATTTCTGAATTTACCTATTACCCAGCTGAAAATACTATATTTGGCACATTGTGCCGCAGATGTGAAGACCTATTTGGAGTGGATTTCGCGAGCAAAGACGATGCATGGAGATTTAGACAGTTACTAAGGAAGTAAAGGAAATTCTGCAACCTGTTTCTCACAAAGAAGCTTGGTGACAGAACATTCGATGAAACTGTCCAAAAACGGCGTCTTTTGTTCAGTGGCCACAGATCATTGTTCAAGCATTCGTTACCACTGCATGGAACGGTTACTGAATGAAAACGAAGACATGCACACTCAGCTAGGCATTGTATGCCACCACTGTTAGCGATTTAATTCAAAGTCGCTGACATAAATGCAGTTCAAGGTCCTTATCTTCATTTGTGGTCTGCAATCATCCACGTTTTTGATGTGGTTGTGTTCTCTGAGCTAGATAGTTAATTTGCGAAGCTTTCATCACCCTACTAGGAAGCATCTTCAGCGCATACTTCAATTTGAAGTGAGCTTTTAGATTTCTCCACGAGTTTATCAGTCATCTCTCCTGCTGACCTTGGACGTGATTGGTGGTTTTTGTGCGTTTTCACACCTTCTAGGCTACTTGTATTGGAACTGATTGTTTCTTTGACCTGAAGTTTTACCATTTGAGTGTGACATTTCCTTCTTATCGGTTGATAAATTCTGTCTATCGCGTTATGTCCATTGATTGATGATTCACTGGAATACCAGGCTGGCTTCTAAAAATTCTCTAGCATTCTTGTTGTTTCCTCTGTCTAATGTTTGAACATTGTCTCAATCGAATTGATGCCCGTGGTTGTCTGTATGTAGTGATATGACGGAGTGGAAATCATGTATTTTGACGGCTAGCTTATTTTCGTGGATACAAAGACGAAGGGGACGTCCACTTTGGCCAATGTAGTGCTTTTCGCAGTTGATACAATTTATTTTGTAGATGATGTTGGTTTTATCTTCCTTCGCTGTTGAACCTTTTAATTGACATAGCATTGAGTGAAGTGACTTTGTTGGTTTGTGTACGACGTCAATTCCCAAAGCTTTGAAGAGTCTTGTAGTGATTTCTGAGATATTCTTTATATATGGTAGGGCGATTTTCTTTGTGCTTTCCTTGAAGTCTTTTGGTTTGATACGTTGGCTTGGAATTACATGTCTTATGATGAAATTCCGTGGATCGAATGTTGAGCAGACTTGAAAAAGAGTAAATGACGTTGAAAAACATTGCGGGGGGTGGATGTCAGCAACTAAACAACCTTCTAAAAGATACCATCTTGACCCAGTCTGGTGGCAACAGTGTAGCCTAAGTATATTTAGTGCGTCCAGTACCGTTGACTTCGAACCCACCGCACCGTCAGAAGCTGAATCCGCCCTCAGCACGCCAGCATTAAGAAGTTTGCAGTGAGCAAGATAATGTCAATACAAATACAACAAATGTCAACGGTGCTACCGCACTGGTCATAAACATGGACGTTGCAAGCAGACTCGTCGATCAAAGTCCAGAACCATTTACTGCTGCAAATTCTTCTGATAATTTGGGCCAGTAAGATGATGAGTATGCTTCTTTGACTGACAGGTTTCCCACTACAGAGATTTGTCAGATGTCTTTTTCATGATGGTTTTCTGTGGACAGATCTTTTCAGAGTTCAGTCATCTCTTCTTGTCAGCTTATCGTCCAGAAATTTAATCTTAGACTGATTTTCCAGTTCTATTAGGAATTTATTTGAAGGATGGCAATTGTTAGACTCCTGGAAGATACAACTTACCAATCATCATGACAGAGTAGAAAAGTGTCAGTGACATATATCTCATATGGCAGAAGATTTCTAATGTTGACTTTAGGATACCGTTTTCCAAACTGACTATTAAGCTGTGTACCGAAAGTGGGTTTAGTTGAGAGACTAAAGTAATGCCACCTTTCTATTTAAAGATATTTATGTTGAATGTAAATAAGACATTGAATGTGCATCAGAGTAACAACTCTTTCAGATATGCGTTTGGCATTTCGATACTCAGATTCATGTCTTCCATATATTTGCACGGAAAACATGCCGTTTGTTTGACCGGTGCGTTGGCAAAAAGGGATTCTACATCGGGGGACAACATACGTCTGCCATTTATATTCAGTCAAGTCACAAAATTGGTTCTGGCATTATTGAAATAAGGCAGAAAAATTCCAGAAATCTCAAAGTACGTCTGATATCAGAAGCACTTCATATTAAATGGGATTCGAATTGTCTTAGTAGGACTAATGGACTGAAACGGAATTCGACCTGGTTACAGCACCAGCATCCCTCATGATATAACAAAATTAACACGAATGTGAGAGGCAATTTCACTATGCAGACGCATACTGCTTTTATAACTTTATACACTTATCAAATCCGACAATCTACACTTGGGTTTCTTATCATTACTGGTTGGCCAACTGTACAACATAAAAATTACGCTGTGCTGATGAACGATGATTTCTTGTTACGTATAAGCTGAGATTTTGTATACTCTGGTTTATTGTTACCTTCATAAAGATATCAGTATTGAATAGCGAAACATCAATATAAGCAACAATATCGTTTCATTTTTCATTCACTGGGAAATACAAAAACCTTTATAATAATCAACATCACTTAACCAAAGCTCAAATATTTTGAAACTGTTGAAAGTGAACTTGTTTTGGACATATTTAAATATTGTACACATTCAATGAATTCAGTAATGTCTCAGAGAGAGTAATTTGAGAGCTGTTGTTTCAAAGACTTACATTTTGGACAACAATTTGACAATCGGATGGCATAGTGATGCCAACACATCTAAAATTCGTGGATGTCGCAGAGCAGGTGTATACAACATTGTAAGGCCGTAGAGTCGAGGGATAACTGTCCCTGTTTCCTTCGGGTGTTCAAAAAATCTTCAATTGATGTAGTAAGATCAAACGTGATCAGTTTCACCAGATGGCGGGAGATAAATCCCAACAGCAATACACAACTGTTTAAGTTAGATGGTTTGGTTCAACAACATAATTCCTTCAAAAAATTTCTAAACCATCCGTATTCGATAGTATGTTGAAACATAACGGATGAAAAGCGGTACTCATCTTTGTTTTGTGCCACTATGAGTTTTTTTCAGCAAAGAGAACATGACGTTATATCAAAAGGCATGTGGTTTGGCTTTATTCAACAAAATTCACGTTAGGCGCCAACTGACTGTGTAGTATACAATTTAGTTTTCATTTAGTTTGAATGATTTACACTCATGATTTCTTTGCTAAAAACCATGAACAACTTTGTATTTGTCTTCCAATTTTACTCCAACACTAGACCACATTTCTCCGTAAAATTGTTCTGCTTTCAATGTTTATTGTCTTCTTTTTCAGATAAAATGAGTAAGAGAGATATCGCTTGATAATTCGGCACAAATTTACAAAAGGTCATGATCGGAATCAGTAAAATATATTTGATTTGTGAAATACTTTCTCAGATTTATTCATGCCAGACACTTCAAATAAATCATTCGTGTCAGCCTTTTGTTCAGAGCCCAATGACTGTTAGTATTATTCACCATATCTTCGAGAAGTCTTTTAAATTTTTGTCAGTGGAAATAAAATTCACACAATTCTTCTAATTGGTAATTTTATTTGTATTGCAGAAGAATCTTCCATAAGGAGAACATTTTTTTAAAATGTTCTCGACATTGCGAACTCAAACTAGATTTGTTTGAGAATTAGGCAGTGAAGTGTGACTACAAAATTTGGTTTAATTTATCGTATTAAATGTAAAATTAAATTGCATTGAGAAGCTAATCATGAATTTGGAAATAAACAAACACCATCTGATCACAAAGCATTATTGATGTGGAAGAGAAATGAGGAACACCAACCTTGGTAATGGAAAAATTTTAACCTTCACGTTGACAAAATACTTATAAGTGAATAACATTCACATGGGGGCGTCTAAAAGCGTCTAATGAGGTATCTATTTTTGCATTAAATTAAATCAATAACTTTGTACTTTGGGATAGTTCGACCGCTTAGGCCTACGATAAAAACCAAAATATACCAGTATGTTGAGAAACCCGTTGATTAATCTCCTTGACATGTATACTCGACCGTTTCGACCGTTCTAGTAAGATTTTGTAAGTCATATTTTGCTTTGTTGTTTGTTTTCATTTCAGTAACTGAAGGATTCTTATCTCTGAATAAGAGATATTTATTCCAGTCATTTTTTCTAGAGATCTCCTTTTTTGTGCAGTGATGCTCCCTGAGGTGGCTTTAAATGGACAATGATCAACGTGATCATAATAATAAGGGTATATTCAAGAAGTCGGTAGAATGTAAGTAACATGTGCATATTTGTAGGGACACAGGTGCACAACAACTACTTTGTCGTAGCAATTATTATATTTATGTTTGATTGATATAGTGCTCGCTCAATATTCGAAGAAGTATTCATGCAAAGATGTGCATGTATAAATACCTAATAGTGATTCGTCGTGTATGAATATTTCCTCTTTGAAAGTTCCGCGTGAGTTAACAGTTTAGACGTAATCACCTAACTCTGGAGGAATCAATGCCGATTTCAAGATGATTGGGAAATTTTTCCTTCAGTCGTTAACCAGGTGAAATAACGTAGAGTTCGTTATGAGTTGAACCTGCTCAGTGAAGGCTGAAGATCCTACCTGAATTTTACAATACCACCGGTTGGAGAAGAGTAAGAAAGAATAGTGTAGTGGTTTAAATCATACCACTTGAAATCACTGTCGATGAGTTATGACTCAACTAATGTATATACGTTTAATAGTATAGTAGTGAATAATGATGAATGGTGCAGTTTCTCACTCCGCAATTCATTGTGTTGATCAAAGTCGTCATTAGTAAATGACGAAATGGAAACATGAAACTAGATAAGCCTCGTTAACGAATACTTTATCAAATGCTCTAACACTGTGTCCGCCGAACTATATCTTTTATCATATTCAAAAACTAGAGGAAACTCAATTTTGATACTTGCATTCTTCATTAAATTTTAGTCATACATGTTGATTCTGAATGTCATGAATTTTAATGTGGATGATGCAAATGCAGAGAGATTAGGCATGAGTTGAGTTGGAGTAAATATTCAAAAATCTTTTGAGCAAATTATTCGAAGGATTCCTCACAGGATATTCCACAGGTGCTTTCAGCAATTCACTTTAGATTTAGGGGTATTTCCCATACTAATTTGTCTGTAAGACACATCACACTGTGGAGTAAAACTTATTCTTGTTTCTCATAGATATGATCATGTCGCCATGACCATGAACGACAAATTCGATTACACACGTCATCTTAAGAATCAAAATGGTAAACATTTTAACAGCCATAACTTAAGATGGAATGCTACTGTTTTTGCACACTTCATCTCACCTTTTCTTGAACACTACTCACTAAACAAGATTCACCCTGATTTTTCCCAAGATTAGTCATTTCTAATTCACCAGTCGAGAAAGGTGTTCATAAAGCAATTTTTTCTCTTATTTTACTTAAGAACTAAGTGATACTTTGTAAATATAGAATAGAATTTGTGTTCTATGGTAGAACATGTTTCTATCAAATATTTGCTCCTGTGATTTCATGTGAATAGGATCACACCTGCTCAGCAATCTACTCTTAAAACACCGTAGATAATTTCGAGTGGTTTTCTGTGTTGATAGATGCTGCAGCATACTACACTCGAATAGATTTCTGTTACTATTTGTCATACAACTCATAAAACAGGGCAATTTCATTGCTTATTTATTCAGACGAACTTGGTGAGTCAGAAGATTTGAAAATAATAAAAAACCAAAAATTTATCGAAAAGACTGGGAATAAATGAAAAAATTGTGAAGGATTTTCAGTGGAATTCATAAGTAAAATTCTCATATCAGCTTAAATTCCTACATATGTTTCCTCTGAATGTTGATAAGAGGTATTCTCGCGTTCAAATTCACGTTCTTTTATTCTGGTAATCAGAATAATGAAGAAGCATTATACGTCAAGCATGAAGGACTGCAAACCCTCTACCTAATTTTAACATTTGCAAGTGTTCACATTTAGTGTACTAGGAGAGAAGATGAAATGAACGCTGTCATTACATCGGCAAGACACAAACTCATATTCCCGTTTATGTTATCGCTATAAAGTGAATAACTTACAACATTCATGTAACTCTCCATTATCTGTTGTCACTGAACAACATCTAACCTGACTGCAAGGGATAGCGTGAATCTACAAGAATATTTCTTTCACGTTCTCAGTGTTACGGCCAGGGTTAAAAAGAGTGACACCAAGGACATTCCAAGTTGGTAGGTCAATCAAGTGAACCAACTGATAGCTGCTACCTTGACGTGGTGGTCGAGCTTGCATATCGCAATGACCCAACGAGCTACACTGCCTGGAACTTATGTTCCTGTAGGTCCTACCATGCCAGAAAGGTTTTTTGGATAGCGGTTAGACAAAAAGCAGCTACCCAATCCAATACCATGACTCAAACAAGCTTACAAAATATCATGCCGGATTGGTCGGGGCCCGGATTAACAACGACCGCGCTACATGCTGCTGTGTCACAGGGCAAAAGTGATAAATATGCTACTTGGACACATCAAACAAGAAAGAACAACCAAAAACAGACCGCGTGTGACCGGCCTCAAGCAGTTGTCCCCTTGGCTCTGCGGTCACGCAACACTAACCTTTTCTCTCCCCTTCTCAGGCGTGTGGCTAGCAATCCCACCCTGTAAAGAAACCTACTACAGAAACTTCAGCATGACGAATCTCCTTGCACCAAAAGAAAAAGTCTGTGTGGGAACATAGAATGTCCGCACCATCTACGAGATTGGCAAAGCTGCCCAGATTGCAAACGAAATGAAAAGATACGGAATTCAAGTGCTGGGGATATGTGAAAGCAGATGGAGCAGGAATGGACTCACCCAATTGTCAACAGGTGAGTCAGTGATCTACTCCGGTCACCCAGAGGATAAACACTTGCACACCGAGGGGGTAGCTATCATGATGTCACCAACGGAAACGAAGGCCCTGATGCAATGGGAGGCAATCTCGACCAGGATAATGACCGTCAGGTTCAACTCAAAAGGATGGATAGTGTCAATTATACAATGCTATGCACCGACAAACAGCGCAGACTTCGAAAAGAAAGAAGAATTCTACAGACAACTACACGCAACAATGGACAATACTCCAGCTGGTGACATTAAAATACAAATGGGAGACATGAACGCCAAACTGGGATCAGACAACACAGAAAGGGAACTCATCATGGGTAGAGAAGCTCTCGGAGAAATGAAGGAAAACGGAGAACTCTTCGCCGACTTCTGCGCCTTCAATGAACTAGTGATTGGTGACAGCGTATAAAAACACAAGGATATCCATAAGGCTACACGGGTGTCACCAGATTGGCGAACCAAAAACCAAATTGACTTCATCTCAATCTCAAGGGAGTAGAGGCGCAGCCTACTGGACACGAAAGTAAGAAAAGGAGCAGACGTTCTCTCAGACCACTACCTCGTACAAGGGATCTCTGGGAGCGAACTAATCAGGAACCGATTGTGAAACAAATATGTAGGAAGAAATGGAGATGGATTGGCCATACTCTTAGGAAACCATCAAGTGACATCACACGACAGACCATCGCTCGAGTGGAACCCGAATGAGAAGCGGCCAGTTGGTCGTCAGTGCAAGGGTGACATGGAGGAGGAGGTCATGTGAAGAGGAGATGGAAATGTGTGGGCGGACTTGGAGCCAGGTGAAGACTCTAGCAGAGAACCGAACACTTTGGAGACGCACGGCTGAAGCCCTATGTTCCTCTAGGAATTAAAGGAAACATTAATAATTATTATTATTGGGTTCACGATATCTGAATTTTTATTACATGATATTAACGCAGTGTCGCCACACGTCACACGCAAACTTGTCTGCTCGTAGGTTAAAATATTCGAATGGTTGACGAGGTTCTGGGAAAACGAATCAGCATAATGAGGTTAAGTAAGAAAAAACTTGAATGAATTGAAAAAAGTGAAATGTAATAGAAACCGAAATAGCTACTTGTGTTTCTCCATCTGTTGAAGAAAGGTTGTTCTTGTGTTTAATTCGGTCTACTTTTAGTTCGTTAACTTGAATAATAAAGAAGCGTCATGCATCCTTTAAGGAGGACTACAAACAGTGAATCTAATGTTACCCATAGCAAATGTTCATCCGAGAGTCATTACAACTGAAGCTGAACTTTCTCACATCATTACTTTGACGAAATAAATACTTTTATTATCGTCAATGTCATTACCACGAATGGAGTGACTGACAACAGACGTATAACTTTCATCATCCTAACATCAATTGGGTAGGAATCATTGTCACACTTCTTTTCTAACTATGGAAATTTCTACTCGTGTCTGTGCCCCAATGAACAATCAGCCAACATTTACTGGACAGCAAAAATGTCCTTCATTTTACACTATCGACAGTTGCAGAATTCATCTGCCTCCAGTTGTTATTTGCTAATGAATTTCCGACTTTCATCACCTAGTCTGTTTGTGTAAAAGAGGTAGAGCTTGAAATCGAATTGATCAGTTCCCCTCAATATTCATGTGTTTTTTGCCTTCTGAAATATATTCATACGTTTGTTTGTTTTGTCACTTCTCATTACAGAGAAGAAGCGTAAGATTTTTCTAAATTTGCCATTTATTTTAGTGGAAATCTTCAACTACATTCTACTCATTGTTTCAAAGTGAATGCAAACTATGCACTAGAATTATGATAAGACTGTATTATGACACTTAGGAATAAAACTGACTTTAGAGAGGTTTCAGAATGCCTGCAAATTTTATAAGGTCGTCTGAAAATCTGTTGTGCTTCACAAATTAAATGAACTCCAAGCAGATATGCTATAAACAAAAAATGTCCATGAAGTGGTGATACGTTTTCTTACTTCTAGTGATACTCATCCGAATTAATTTATTCAGATTCATTTTGTTGTACAATGGGTCCAAAACCCGCAGGCCACAGTGATGCATTTTCTGGTGCGTTTAATGATCCTGAGCAATAATTCATGCCATAAGCCAATACGGATTGGAGGTCGAGCATGGTGGCGAACTGCTGAGACACTACAGGATCCAAATATGAGAAATGGAAGCCTGTTTAAAGAAGCATAATCACCAAATTCTAAACGTGTTTGTGAGAAATATTGTCTTGACAAACAGAAGTGCCCACAAATTCTTTCGAAACTGAAAGCAATTATCATACCCATTTATTCATTTTGCATCCGTCAATAGACAGAAGTCTTATTTTGAATAAAGATCACTTAAAAGCGAATATTTCTTTGAAGGCAACTTTCCTGGAGCTTCGCTCTGAAGTGCATCACACTGAATATTAGTGAAATGTTAATCAAACGGGCTGGAAAAGTATGGAAGTTCTGATTCTGACTATTTTATCAATACCACTATCACATGAATGAACTAGTGTGGTCTCCGATATTATAATTATAACTTTTGAAATTAGCTTCTGCCATTACTTACACAGTTTATAAATCCGTGAACTTAATAAAAGTAAACGAGACGTGTTTCAGAGTAAATGCCAAAAAGCGCTTAGTTCATTAAAGTGTCACAGGCGATTCACCCAAAAACTCAATTGCAAGACAGATGTCTTTCACAAAATCTGCGTCGGTGGCACAGTGGTTGGGACTCTCGCCGACCATGCACATGGTCCGCGGTTCGATCACCTGCCGGCGCACACCCGATATCTATGGTCGGCCTGAATTTGGGCTACCGATATCCATGCTGAAAATTCCACACTTGTACTGAAAATACGGTGTGGAATCAAGCTGTAAATCAAAATAAAAAAATAAATAAAAAATAAAATAAAATTAACAGGAAAACTCAAAAAGACTAAGATCAAGCTGAAATTGAAGAAAAACACCTGGTAATAAAAATTCTACTAGTACTTTATTTAATAAAATAAACTTGATTTTGACGACTTGCATGCACCAACATATTCTGGTAATCAATGACGTGAAATAAAACACTGAGTGATAGATATTCACAGTGAATTAAAAAACTACTGATACGAATTCGTTCACCTAATCACAAAATAACGACAATGTGCGCATTGATAAAACCTCAACTTTTGTATTCTCCAATTCAGACGACGAAAGTAAGCAGCATTTCAAATTAAATCGAGCGACACCAAAAACGACAACGTGGTGTTAACTTATTAATCGAGAATAATGACTGAAACAATGTTCAGTGGCGAAAATTTTCTCAGACGAACTAATGGTGAACAACATTTTGTGAATTATTTCAGTTCATATGATTACCTTTTATTGCTAAATGTGGAATCACGTAATTTGATATTCCACAACAGGCGCTCAGTTCAGTGTGACACATTTGGCAAATGTCACTAAAAATGTAGTTTCTACGGCTGTGCGAAAGTATTTCAAGTAACCCACATGTACATGTCTTTTGAATGAGTCTGTCAAAATGCCACACGCTCCTCAACATTAAAAATTAAGTCGGACATAAATACGGAATGGTTTACAATCAGACTTCAAAACATAGTGAGTAAAATTCATAGCATAGGCAACAAAGAGGAGAAATGACAACATACGCTAAACACGAGAATAGGATAACTAAGCAAGACAGTTTTTACTCAGAGGAACGAAATTAATTTTACAAAGAAATATAATCGCCAGAGTACCTCAGAATTGTAATAAAATACAAAATACTTCAATGTCCGGATAATGTGTAAATATCTGATCACAGCTGCCTGTGTATTGTTTGTACATATTCACAGAATAAAGTGTTTTATACAAAGTCATAAGGAACAATCAAGATGTGACTAGCACATTAAATCCTCAGGGAAACTACTCGAGCTTAGAAAATAATAATGAATGTGTGCGGGATGTCAATTTCTTCACAAGTGTTCAAGTTCAAATACTTTCGTAAACATCCTGTCAGTTGAAGTGGGTAAGTTGCATTCAAATTTAGAATCAATCAATTCTATGAAGTGAGGACAAAGTCTATGATGAAACACTTTTTAGTGCCTCAAGTCTCATATTTAAGCGTTTCGGAAAACGTTTTACGTGACAATGAGCCTTATTATCTCCGCGAATATATGTGCATGAAGAGACCGGCATGTATTTCTTTTATTTTTGGGTTATGTATTTCACCATTAGCTGCATACTTCAGAATTCAAAACCAAAGCAGAATTATCTGCAGCCAGGCTTCAAAATACAGTGAAGATTATTGCGGATAACAACAAAGACAAGCATTGAAAATATGTGGAAGACAGGAGAAGACAAGAATGAAGGATTATCATCAAATAATTGATGATTCTAACCGGATTATTCACCATTTATTAAATCCAAAGCCAAAGTATGTTTCATTCAGATGTACAGTGTGTTTTTTATAATCGAAGCAGTGTGATTTTCATACACTGAGTGTAAGACTTACTGTTCTCAAAGTTTCAGTGATATTAGTACACTAGGCACTTAGTCACCTCTTTAATATTTGCCTTATATTATTTTATGTACAAATAGACGCATCGAATTTTCTAAGTGTATCGTGATTACTGTATATAGATGATACACATTGAGACTGAGGAGATGTGTTCACAGATCTGTCAACTAATTCAAAATGATAGTGCAATAATACTACCATGATTTAAAACGATAAGACCAATAGAAAGAGAAGATATGGATCCCTTCACCAAGTCGAAGAATGACTTTTCCTACAGGATCACCCCAGCAAAGAGGAACTGACCGATTGAAGAAGTGTGGAAGTTGATGCCTAACAAATAGAAGCACGAGGTCAACCCATTTAATTTCTCTAAATGATATATCTGGGTACTGATATCACAGTAGTCCATTGTTATTCCTTGAGGACAATCGTCAATCAAGTTTTAGAATACGGACTTCGGCATATTCTTGGTGAAAAGGCCTACAGTGTCAATGAAGTCATTCTCATAATAACGAATGTATGGAAAATAGACAGAGGCTGGTAAACTGACAGTTTACATGTTTTATACGAATTCAAATTCCTTTATTCAAGCAAATATTTAGGTGACAAAATGATTATAATGTGATTTCTAATAACCACAGTGTCCTAACTTTGCATATGATAATTGGAATGTTTTCACATCATCACATGATTTATTAGAGTTATATAATTATTTATTATAATATGAGAAGTCATTTACTTGCCTAATGAATATCTCTCATTTCATTTTGTTTTATATAGATACTCAAAGTGAGTGTCATTAAGAATAAAAATGTCTCATTTATATATAAGCTAAATGCACAAATCACTGAAAACGGATCTGATTTCCATTTAAATGAGGAGATGCCAAGCTGTTGTTGTTGCTGTTCGCATTATCCATCCCGTCTTTATAAAGCATCTCTTGCTTTTATTTTCTTCTGTCGAATGGAATATGGAACTTCATACTTCTCGGAAAGCCTCATTTGAAGATGTTCGGTCACAGCTGAATTTCCTGTAGATTTTAACAGCTGATTAGCTTTCCTCACAAGTATCAACAGTGACATGCAGAAATGTGATTTTTGCTAACGGAATCTAGAGTTACTGCTTCTTGTGGTCAGCAACCACATCTTTATGCTTAAAGTTGGAGTGACAATGAGCAATCTTCAAGGATTCCTGTTCGCCGACTGCTTTATTGCTAGCTTAGAAAACAATTTGTTAACACCAACAATAAACAAACTCTATCTCCAAAGGAGACACCTTGACGATAATTTCATTATTTTCGGTGACGATCGCGATCTTGGAAACCTATTGTCGACCTTCATAAATACGCACGTAAACATCAGATTATCTCTGGTATTTAAATGTGATTCGATTTACGTTTTCATGATGTTTAACTGAGAAGAAATTCTGATGACTAGCCGAGAAGGTCCATATAAAAATGCCCGTAAGGCATGAACAGTTTATAAACTTTTAGAGTTATGTTCCACGTAGCAGAAAGGGAAACTGAATATATTCTGTTTCCTCAAGGATCCGGAAGGCATGGACCGAGGAATCAATTGCCAAGAAATTGCAAACTCTCCGAAGAACCTTGAAAGAAAATGTTTCCTTTTATCCCCAGAATCATAGACAAAGATCTGAAAACCAGAGTAAATGTTTGAATAGGTTACATTCGCCATCAAAAAGATGATGACGATGCTAAGTTTCGAATTTAAAAGTGATCATGAAGGAGAAATTCTTCGCCGGAGGTTTTCAAAATCTCTCAGTAAAACATAATTATGTTTGCTCCAAGCATGAGATTGACATTTTTCTGCAAGGAACTATTAAACCAGCATGTTGAAGACAAGCTGCCGCCCTGGGCCATCTCAGTAAGCATATAACAGCTCACCTTCTCCCCCGCTTATTATAAGTACACCAATACGCTGCAACTATTTTTCTCAATATTTCCTAAAATGAGATCTTACTAGCATGTTTTAAGTTTTATACGAATTTCATTCACTTATTCATTCAAACATTCATAAGAAACGTGGTTATCACACAATCAGCATTTACTACAGTGCCTAAATTAAAAACGCAATATTCAGAATATTTTCATATTACCACATGATTTATTAGAGTTAGATAATTGTTTATCACATACGAATAATTCTTTCACTTGTTTCATGAATATTTATTATTGCAATTTGTTTTATTTAGCAATAGATAGTGAGTATCATTTAAAATTAAAATGCCTTATTTTTTTCATACATCTGGTTCCCTTGATAAATTTCCATAGAAAAAAAAGACCAGATTTGCAGTATTACATGATATCATTCTATTTCACAGGTTCTCATCAGCTGCAAACTACTTGAAAATACAATGGCTATAAATAATAACATTTCATGCTTCATTGTTTGAAAGGTAATAGGTAAAACATTATAAAATAAACGAATCCAGAACATATGGATTAAAATTTTTTGTAGTTTAATTTACCATCAATTTATATACTATCAAACTATCGATGAACTTTGACCTTGTTGAGTTGCCATGTTGACACTGTTTGTTAGATTTTTCTGTTTTCTGTCTTCTCTCACCCCCCTTTTTCTTCCTTTTTTCATAGTTTGATAGTATATAAATTGATGGTAAATTAAACTACAAAAAATTTTAATCCTTATGTTCTGGATGCGTTTATCTCATAATGTTTTACCTATTACCTTTCAAACAATGAAGCATGAAATGTTATTATTTATAGCCATTGTAACTTCAAGTAGTTTGCAGCTGATGAGAACCTGTGAAATAGAATGATATCATGTAATACTGCAAATCTGGTCCTAACTTTTTTATTTGCTAAATGCTCAAATCACTGTAAACGGAACTGATTTGCATTCAAAAACGAGGTGCGAAGCTGTTGCTGTTGCTCTTCCCATAATCTATCCTTCCTTAATAAAACATACTTTGCTTTTATATTCTCCTGGCGAATGAAATATGGAGCTTCATACTTCTCAGAAAGCCCCTTTTGAATATGTTAGGCGACAGTTGTATACCCTGAAGATTTCAACAGCTGATTAGCTTTCCTCACAAGAATCAACAGTGACATGCAAAAGTGTGATTATTGCCATTGAGAACTAGATTTATTTCTCACAGTTGTTTATCTGCTGAATGACAGTTTATTTCTCAAATACTTCGCATTTATCAAGTGAACTACACTCATGGACTTAAAAGTCAGACCACACTTCAACCTTCAGGTTTTTATTCATTGTACAGTATCAACATATCACTGACGGTTTGTATGATTAGTAGATTAGTAGGTTGATACATCCGAATACTGATTATAATTCACATGAACTGGTTGTTTGAAAATTTCACACATTGAAAGAGTTCTGTTAGCTGGATGATGCTACGAATGAAATTCGTTGTTCATATTCACAGCAACTCATAGGTTAATTGATTATTATTCAATGAGAATTAATCACAGTGCCCACAATTCGCAGACAGTAATCGTTATATCTTTAAATAACCATACTTCTTATTAGATTTCGGTTTTCTTAAATCATTGACACGCACTTTTTATAGTTTTTCTGTTTTTTTATCATACTGATTCATTTAGGATGTAAGTATATTCTGGAATTAAATAATGTCTGATTACGCTACCCAGAATGCGTCTCTGGTTTCAGTTTACTTTTTGGAGAAATTACATTTGGATTCTACTTTTGAAAATCTCCATTTTTCCCACGAAAATTGGATATTAGCAGTATAAATATCAACAGATTTTTGCATTGAAATTATGGAGAAGACAGTAAAATGGGTGAATGGAAGACTTTCACACTTTGAGAGCATTCCTGTGCAGTAACCTATCTGACCTTCACGATATTGATAACTTTTTCATACACATGCGTACACTGGCCTCCTCATAATGCGATTCTTATCCTCACTGAATTGTCTTCACCCAACTTCTTTTAACAGTGATCGTAGAAACACTATGGAGATTACCACTGATCTTCCGAAGAATCCTGATCGCTATGTTTTACCAATCGGCTGATTATTTTAAGTGAAATCCGAATTTCACCTTTATATCGGTAGAATCCGGTCACTGAAGTGAAGCATAATTCCATACTACATGATAATGTTTGATTTACCAAAAAGAGATACAGTATTAGTGAATGCCCAATATTTTGAGCTCAATTTTTCGCTCATAATCATACCAATGTATTCATACAGCTTCATAATATGCCTTATCAACCTCTCCATCCACTTGAATTTGTTACTTTTAAATCCTTGCACCAACCTATTGTGTGAATCCATGCAAGTGAACACATTGCAACAGTTGAGATTTACGTGATCTAACATAGCATGAATAATTATTCCTGATCTGGCTAAACATTTATGTTCCGATAATCAAATTGACCCCAATTACTAGTTTGAATATTTTATAATGATGGATGTCCAGCTATGACAGTAAACAAATGCAATGCCAATGGGGTCGCAGTTCTCTTCAATAGTAGTGGACATATTTATGGATAGTTTGGAACACACAGATCTTAGAAAGTTTAGTTCTAATCACACGTTACTACAAAGATATGGGGAGGAAACATTTACTATGTGGAATTCTGGTCACGCGCCGACGGATTCCTCATAAATAAACTCAGTAGCAGATGAAGTCTAATCTACTTTCAAGTTATAAATTAGAAAGATAAGACATTCAGCGGAGAAACTCTTCTAGGTGAATTCATTCATATAGCTGTACAATCGCATTTATATATAACTATTTGTGTGTGTGTACATGAGGTCTGTCAAGTTTAGATAATTGATCAGGTAACACAAGAATGATCTAATATAGAAACAAGGTTAATCAGACAGCGAATAAAGTAAGGCTGAGTAAGTAAGTTGGATGACGTAACATAAATGACTAGTAGGTCTGCTAACCATTGGAATGTGTGGTGGTAAGGCGAATTGGTCACGTCGAGGATCGTTCGAAGAGAGATACTCTTCTTGTGTACGTTCGTGAGTCCGCAAAGCCGTGGTATATTTGAGCCAGATGGTCTCAGGGAATCGAACGTTTCGTTGCTGCTGAAAGATTTAGACTTTAGCTTACGGATGGTGTCCGTTAGCTTTTGTTTGGTCTGTTCGGTCATGTTTTTCCCGTTGATTGGTTTTGTGAATTCGCATTCATCGGGTAGTATAGTCAGCGTTTTACTGATGTAGTCCTTGCGATTCATGATTGCTATTCCTCTGACTTTATAAGGACATAATATCAACGCTCAATTTCTAGTCATTTATGTGACGTCATCCAACTTATTTGCTCAATTCCAGTTCTAATTTAAATAGCATTATTCTCTACCCCACTTCTACTTAGTCTTTACTTGTATTTACCTCTGTTGCTAACCTGACCTAAGTTGAAACATTTTAGTCAATTATATTACGTCATCTAACTTACTAACTCAATCTTACTTAAGTTGTTGTTTAATTAACCTTGTTTCTATATTAGATCATTCTTGTGTTACCTGATCAATTATCTAAACTTGACAGACCTCATGTACACACACACAAATAGTTATATATAAATGCGATTGTACAGCTATGTGAATGAATTCGCCTAGAAGAGTTTCTTCGTTGACGTCTTCTTTTTTTCTTACAAAATAAACATTGTGGGCTGGTCATCTAAGACTGTAATTGCAATGAAAATAAGGTGATGAGTAAGGCACTGACATCTATAGGGATTCACTTGAACTTCAATTATCCCACTCTGAAAATCATAATTCTGGAATACGTTCATTCAGTAGTTTGTCTTTTCATCACGCTTCTTGGTTTCGGGAATGCTGTCCAATTTTAACACGCACACACTGAGTTTATGTTGCAGTCATCTTTATCTGTTCTGAATTGTCTTCACCTTTATTCTGCTAACAACTTTTGTTCAGATAGATTATTTAAATTGTATTATACAAAAAGCCATCTACCTAGTCACAATTCAGCTGGTGCGTACTGATTCGGTTCTCAGAGGTCACGACATTTGCAAAAAAAGAAAAATGATAGGACAAAAAGCGTTCTAACGATGATGTTGATTTAATCACACATGAAACAAGGAAGAAAAATTTAATGAAGCGGCATTCAAGGAATTCGTCAAATTTCGGTGGAACTATGCAGCTGAATATTTTACCTTGAGTAGTATATAAGTAGATATGTTTTCAGGTAATGAGAAATTTATGGGGAGCAGTGTAAAAAGTAAAACATAAAAGTGGACCAGCTACGTGAAATATCGTGTAGAAATGTGTTATAGCATAAATTCTCACAGATAAGTCAGTAAGGTGTACGAAAGACTGTAAATTAAGATCAATATAGAATGCGGTTTTGTTCCATCACTAAAATAAACGATTATTTATCGAACAGTAAACCTGACAGTTATATAAAAATATATATGTTAAAATAGACTAACAATCAATAAATCAAAGGTTTTCTCGGCGCATATTTATGAGATGGGAGATACATGAGAAAACTTTGAAAATCTGTCCTGTGAATCTGAAATAATTGAGTTCAAGAAATAAGGGGTTCACGAATTTCCTGAAAAATCTAGTTGGCAAGGGTGAGTTGTTGGTTATATCTCTGAAGTTATTTGTCACACTAATTCCAAAGATGATATAAGCCTGTTTCGTATAAGTGAGACTGTTACCAAGAAAATGAGTGACTTTACAACAGCAAAGTTGCAAGTAAACCACCTGCTTACATATGTGATGAATTTTCAAGTGACTCTATTTATACAGAAAATCCAGCGTAACACAATGACCGGGATATTTTTGAGTAAAATGTGGAATAACTGAGGCTCACGAAAAGTTTCAAGCACTCAGATCCTCAGTCTAATGGAAAGTAAGGCAAGTTTTGAAGTGCGCTACCAGAATTCAGACTGACGGGAATGGATATGATTTCTGTTTCTATCCAAGTGCAGACAATTTTTAAAGGCAGTTCAGTTCATTGTGGTTTAGCGGTTGCAGTTTGGTAGATTTAACTTTTCTATGAACCACCTCCTCTTTTTATAGCATATAACAAAAAATTTAAGGTTCGGTCGTTCTTTGATAAGTCAACGTGTAAACGTTCGGCCTCAGGTGAATTCTTTCTGCAGTTCGGTGGCTGAACATTTTTCATCAGAAACAAACAAAACACAGAGAGAACTCCCTAACGCTCTTCGTCACACAGAATAACTACTAATCTGTTTGAAAGGACATGTCTTCATTCCAAAATGCAGTCGTATCACTTTATGTGAATTGTATCCCTCAAGTTTTACAGCTTCTAACCTTTGTAGTTTTGTTTTCACCCGTCATATGCCTCCAATCCACTTTTTCTATAATATTGTCTACTTCAAATATTTTGCATTAATTTAGAAAACATACGTATGTCGATATTTTGAAATCTGGTATTTAAATACGGAATGTGATAAAAATGTACTACGTGCAGAGAATTTCATATTTGTATCAAAGGTATTGTTTGTAATAAAGCCATTATTATTCTATTATGCGAGGTACCAACTGTTATTCACAATACTACTGAGCACAGCCATATTTCAGTTTTTTTACGAAAATGAAAGTCATAACATTCTCCCTCAAGAATAATAACTGGAAGACAGGAAGTAACTCTGATGGACTTTAAGTTCCAATTCAAAAAATAGTTTACTCCGACTTGAACTTATCAATGTTTTCATGTTGTTTTAAAAGCGCCTAATCTTTAATTCATTCTCCTTTTAACATTTCGTGGTTAGTTTGTCCAGAAATGCGGTTGATAAATAACACACAGTCATAAGCTGAATTTCGATTTCGATTCTATGGAAATAACGGCTACCTAACAGATTAATGTTCGCTTCCTTTTGCAGTATGCACTAGTTATTTGGTAAACATTTTATGTATTATATCTTCTCTTTCGGCCTCCTTATCTCCAACTAGATTGAAAGTTAATAGTCACTATTCCTTTAATTGTGACACGCGTTTGTTACTTTCAAAGGGTTACAAACCATGTCGAAATATTTCTCAATTCTCAGTTAAAACATGTATGTGTAATCACTTTTCTATCTTGCAAATATTCACTTTGAAGTGGACTCTAATCTTGACAGCAAAGCATGTTGTATTATGCAATAAATTTCCTGGAATTAGATTATGAAACAGATTCAATATGCAATGGTCTCATACTACTTAACTGGAGTCAAATGACTCAAATTTGATAATTTGTTGCCTTCCATCAACTCAAAGAGAACTTGTGAACGTTTTAGAAGATTTATTCGCTAGTAGTCAATGCAAGAATCACACAGATAGTACGCATGATGAATAGTAATCATTCAGGCAGGGAACACACAATAATATAGATAAATTCCATGATAAATATATACAGTCTCGAAGCATTACTTCATTCAAGTTAGGGATAATTTTACTAGTTACACCAGCTGATCTGCTGTTCAATTACCAGTAAGTGATATTTAATGTATTGAGATTTTTATTATGAGGAACGAAGTCGATAGTAGACAGCGGCATATATCATTTTTGTGAATAAATTCGGGCTTTATTTACTATGAATTTTTCCCCTGTGCTGTTTATTTCGTATGCCTGAATTACGCTATCTGCGTCATTTCAGTTAAGCAACGTAAGCCAGTGTGGAATCCGTTCTTTCCTATTAGCTGACTTCCTTAGATGTTACAATAAGTTCATTTAGGTTGTTGGACATCTTCCCCCACGATGAAGTTCATTCAAAGAATGTCCGAATATTATTCACTGTAATAAATTGAACAGTTTTAAATCGATTTCGAAATACCTCAGATGTAGGATAGTCAGTTCGCCGAATGTACAATGTTTCCCGTTTGTATACTTCGTGCGATATATTTTGCCCTCACCAGTGTTTGGTTGGTGTCTTTCTATAATCACGTTTGTTGTGTATTGCATGTCGTTATTTCGGTGGAATATTTAGAATATTGCGACTACATTCTAACACACAGTGGTGGCAAGCATATTCATTGAATTCAACACATATACAGTTCCTTTTAATTGGACACTAGCAACTAGTGTGACGTATCTAGTCCTTTCTTCGATATAGACTGAATTCTATCATTCAGGTTTGCAATGTGGTCATCATCCTAGGTAGATCGCCATCACGATGCACATTGATTTGATGATATTAGATAGTTAGAGGCAATCGGCAGGAAGCCTTGGACCTAGGTTTTGTGCTAGTTGGCAATCGTCAGCGAGGCGTATGTACAAACTTGAAAAAACAAATCTCTCTTCTGAGATTCGAACTCGCGTCACCCAGTGTTGCAGTCAGAGACGTTACCACTGAGCTATTCTGGCTCGCGACTGACTTCCTGTAGGACTGTGGTGGGTCAAAGTTTATGTCTGCACTAACAAATGTTGTTCCTTCCGCATGGGCATAGCTGCCCATTAATCGTTTCCGCACACCTTTACACGAATGTCTAGAAACTGAGCTAAAAAACTTAAAATTTGAGACAAAGCTTAAACATATGCAGAAAAATTAAAGTTATTTTAGGGTATTCTACATAAATTAACAATGAAACATGATATTACAGTAAAGGAGAGCCTTCCAAAAACTGGTAAGTGAGGTCTGAAAGAATTAATCCCCTTGTACTGTTAATGTTTCACCCATATATTTCCATGTCATCCGGTGAAGATTGATGCAAGCGGCATCACATTGCCTTGTGAAATGAAGATTATTTACTGCAGTCATAAATTATTGGTAGTCACCAAAAGGATTGACGTAGTAAGGTATTAGAGAAATCACACTAGCATTTGACATCTTAGCTGATATTTGTGGTTGTAAATACCTAGTCGCTGCTAGATAAGTCATCATAACATGCAATTCAAATCATTTAGAAAATTAAAAAATTGAAAAATTCAGTAAATACTAGTGTCAGCTGAACCACAATTGACTGATGACTATCGGAGCCTTACAAGACACTGTTTCAAAATAGAATGTCGCAGAAAATACAACAACAAAGAGTAGGCGAGTCTCACTTGTGATAAAGAAAAATCTATTATTTTCAATCCCTTCTATGCATTCCGTAGAGCTTCTATTCCGTGGTCTATTTGATAGACCTATTCCGCTGATTTAACCATCAGATGACGAGCCAATTCATTTGGTTTCTAATGTCTGACTCGTTAAATATAATTTGTTGAATGATCACCACAGGAACCAGAATCATTGTGATTATCTTTCTTACAAGAATAATAACATTTATGATTGTGTTTCAACACTGTGAAAGAACAACACGTGTGATTAATAGTGAAATCTAGAGTAGATCCTCAAAAGATGTATCAGAATTTTCCTTAGTCAGCAGAATTAAAACACATATTCAATGTATTAACGATACTTACATCTATCAATACAAGTCTAGCGTACTTACATATTATTTGTTGCACACAATAGTGTAGGAAAGAGTTTAGGTCCCTTATATCCATCAAAAACTAACAAAGACGGCGCCGACCCCGATGGTGAAACATTATTGATTCAATACCTAAACTGGGAAACATTAAACAAATGTTTCTCATTTCAAACTTTAGCTATGAGGACGTACTTGACGGAGAATAGAATTTCAAAACCACAATTTCTGTTGTCATATGAATATATTTTAAGATCTACTTTAACGTATCGATAGTGGTCACACACATAATCATGATTGTTGGTTGCCCGCTTAATGTCAACGAAATCACCGGACGCCTCTTGAATAAGAATACCTCTGAATATCACTGTAACGGAATAGATGTCTTCAAACAACTGAGAGAATATGTCGGAAACTTGACACTTGAACTAGTTCATTTCCACTTTTGATAAAATGTTTGTCATTAACATATTTAGATTGCAGATCAACTTCAATACTTTTAAAATGTTTCTATAGGTATAACTAGTTTGCAAACACTTCAGTAAAATGAGCCAAACGCCATATCTGCAAAATCTTCAACTTATTAAATCACTGAGATCTTCAGAAATGCGCACTGAATCAAAATCACCTTTTTAGTATATATATATATATATATATATTCATTCAATCAAGCCACCTTTTCTGTATTCACTCCCATATGTCTCGATGAAAGTGTAAGGAATAATGCTGAGAAAGTAATAGAGTGTTATGGAGTATGCAAATGTACATGTTTCGAAAACAATTCCTAGAATATAATAAATTATTGCTTACCCATCTCAGCAGTCATTGCTTCTGATTAGTAGGCGTTTATGTCACAACACTGGATGATTCTTCCCATGCTAAATGTCGGCTAAGCTTTGCATTTTGCTGAAAATCATAACCGTCCGCTTCATATTCAAGTCCACAGTTCTAAGCTGATAAATTCTATAAGTGACAAATCATATGAGAGTACCCAATAACAGCTGATCTTCTTGTAATAGGTGAAGCAGTACAGGGTAGTCAAAGGTTGAAATCTGTCGTCATTTTGTACACAAAATGATGGGCAGATGCAATTAATGCAAGTGATTCCGTGAATCCTACTGATTAGTTTGATTTTTTGAACTTTCGTTTGTGCTGTTAGTTTTTTTTAAGTTTGTTGCACCAACGCATCACATTTTCCCAATGAAATCCATTTTTGAGAAATGAATTCTGCAAATGGATTTAATTTGTTCTGCAATTGTTCTCCCTTTTTCAAACATGTAGTCATCCTTCATACTGAACTTGGAAAGGGTAAGTTCTTTCTCAAAATAAGTTTGCTTTACTTCGCTTATATAGTGAAATAAATAAACATGGCCAGCTCCTCAATGTGAAAACATCACATATCCCAATATGTCAAGTGTGTTATCTCTATATATACATTGTTAGTGCTCTGAAATAGCGTTAGTTTCTAATGGCATTATATATAGGTTGTCTTTTTGGATTTGTTACTCGGTAAATAAACCCACTTCACTCTGTCATATAAATCCAACAAATGATTGATTATTGAATCACGTGACACTTTTGATTTGGGAACTGCACACATGAGATGAAACAGTGCAACTTCAAGGAACATTCAGAAGAGAAGCATGGGAATAATTCCACAAATTAACCTGGCGACTTTGGGAGCGATTATCGCGAAATACGTGTTTCGCATAGAAATTACCCAACACAAAATTTGATTACACTGTTCACCTCAGCAATGTAGTGACAATTTCATTTTGAGGATTTCGGTAACACTTTCTACATTTGCGAAACGTTTTTATCATCAAATGAAATGGCTAAATGCCTGAATTTCCATGTCTTTGTCATTGTGATATCTTAACCACCATGGGGTTATATGGAATAATGTTTCAAATTAGGAATCTTGAAATCCTACATCAAATACAAATGGTGAACACATCAGTTTTAGTATTTCTCAACTAACCTGTATAAAATGTCCCGTAAACACTTATAACAAATAACACCACTAGAAAAAGACAGTTTCTCGTTCGTATTTTTTGGGGAGTAGATAATGACCCAGATATCGATGAACACCAACTCAAATGAAGAAATGAAAAGAGCTGTTAATATTTTCACCGCGCACGTTGCATCTTACGCCAAAAAATTGAGTCTGAGTGATTCTTAGTCGATTCACTAGATGAGTAAAAACAAATCTCGAAGAGGATTATTTGTTGACCTTAAGGTAGACCAGTCATGTCATTCTATGGAAATTCGACCTTGGTTTATATCAACTCAGCGTCTACAGATTTCGCATCAGTATTCGGTAAATTATGAGTTAAATGATAACACCAACGATACACATATAATGAAATAACGAGGCAGATGATTCACAGCACCTACGTTTGATTGTTTACAAATCCCTTTGCAAGAATTTCAAGACAGGGATTCAGTCGAAATGTTCGTTCAAAAATTGGGTACATATATAAATATATATACATATCAGTCAATGGTGTTAGTCTCCACCTGAACTTTAATATCAGATTGGCATAGACAAAGTGACGGAGAATAAAGCAAAAATACTGATGAAATCAAGTGATGATTAAAAGACAAAGTGGGGTCAGAAAACGACTGTTGTGCGTATCTGGTTGCGAGTGATATTTCAAGTAGAACTCTTAAATTACCATTGTAAAGCAGTGTTGAATCACTGTCAGCTTCATCGAGTTAAATATTCTTGCATATAATTGTGAAGTACTGAGCGGTAGTCTCCTTCATTTTCAGATATAACTTGTCGCGTTGGATTAAATGGAGACTGATATTTGGTAAATTGGTCATCAATTTGCTAATGTCAGATTCACTCTTTGTTTGCACATGAATTTCATCGAACTTACCTGGACAATAAAGTAGTAACGATTTGTTTTGTAATTTTGACATGTATAACAGGGTGAAAATAAGTTTGAGTAGTTGTCTGCCGACCACACAGTCAGTGACAATCATTCTGGATTATAGAATATGAATCTTCTTCGTTCACTGACTGTTTTCTGCATCTACCTGTCACTTAAAAATGTCATATGGTACTCAGAAAATTGGTTCAAATGTATTCACTACTAGATGAGCTAAGCGTCAATTTGAGCATTTATTTACTACCTCATCACTAAATTTCCATCCTTGTTCCCTTAATTATGACACGGCCTGAATAAATTCACTTTTGTATTTGATATAACAAAATAAGCTTTGACAAATATTAGTGAGCATCAACTTTCAAATTATCCACGATGGTAAAAAATTTCACAGTTAGGCATCACTGCATAACTTTTGTTCACTGCTTACATTATAATTATATTAGATACGAACTTTAGCTTATGAGTATAAATGAATTAATGAATTTGGTTTCATGCTTGTTACCGCTCATCAACAAGATATACCTCAAGCTTCAAGCAGTTCATTCGTCAAACAAAAAGGATTTGTAGCTCACTATTAGCATTGAATGTGCTTGCTTCTTTTTGGCACTTGGTATGCAAACCTGAGCATCTCGCTAACACTTTAGGAGAAATTTTCAGAGATCACTTCACTAGTCATCTTACAGGACATCAGCAATCACATCGAAAAAATAAAAGTATTCCCAAGGTCGTTCTCCCCACTGATATAAGCCCCAGTCACCTAATTCCAATGGAACGGGGAAACGTTCTCAGTAGAATACTCTTCATTTAGCAAGGTTGTCTGAATTTTTGAACTGTGGAATTCATTGATGTATAATTATCAACCCAGTAATGTATATCATGTATATCCTCTTACTTTCCCAAATATTCGCTTGTATTTTCCAGATGGCCGAGATGAATTCTGTTGAGACAACAAAAACAATTAATAATCTTTTCCTAACCATATTGATGATTCATCGTCATTAAATTTTTAATGTTTATCTTAAATACTGAATTCCAACCTTCATGTCCAGTAACGGTTTTTCACGCAACTTCTGGAGACATTTTGAATTTTCATCTAACAATTGAATTTTGTTCGGTTTAATAACGTCATTAAAATTTCCTGTTTATCTTAAATACTAACTTCCGATTGTCATGTCCAATAACCATTGTTCACTCAACTTCTCAAAACATTTTCAATTTTCATTTAAAGAATAATTTTTGTTTGTTTTAATTATGCCTAAGTAAAATAAACGTCATTTGCAACTTTTGATGGAATTTTTGATTGGTCAGAACTAAACCAGAAGTGATATTGATTGACGAAAATTGCTGTGGCGTAATATGTGAAAATGATTATGTAAAGTAGAATTACCTTAACCACGTTTCATTTATTTTGAGTTTATCATTACTCATGAAATAACCGTTTTCTCACTTTTCTACACGAAGGAACACACGGAGACAATTTTATTGGGTGTGATACCACTAACTGGTCTCTTCAGTGTGTATCTCATCCATGTCCACTTTCTTCGGCATCTCTCTTGTGCAATAGATCCTGGGTTGATTTGTTTCCAGGATTGCTTGTTGGTAATGCTTTAAGGCAGCGTGGTCTTATGTACAGAGTGAAAGCAGTTGTTGATGAACTTTTATATCATATCACAATCGATCAGAATCCTCCCGGTTAAGCTGGACCAGGCATATTTCTGCCGGAATCAGACAGAGAGAGATGTGATAATGAGAATGAGTGATAATGAGAAGTGATCAACAAGGGATGATTATTACTTCAGATGATTTAAGCGGCCAGGAATTCTACTCAGAAGGAACACCTGAATTGTCTGCAGAAGACAAAAAACATATATATTTTCGAAAGTCAAACATGGATGTCTGAGGAAGAGACACATTTTCCTAAGCAAAGCTGGTATCCTTTGTAAGTGAAACTGACTGGGATTTACAGGTTTCTTTTATTGTACTTCTCAGTAAGAATCAGCCTCTTTCGTGTTCCACTGACAGCTGAATTCCTGGAAGCTCTTAACTTCGCAGTTACGAGTTCGAAAGAATGAATGAGACACACAGTCTTTCAAATGTGAATCTGGGATAAACCAGACTGATATATCCAATCGGAATAAAGTTGAGAGAATTTAAGGATCGATTTACAGCACGTCTGGGCTTCATTGGGAGGCGTTTCAGGTGTCTATCGTCCGAAACAAATACACTGCGGCAGTTATTAGGACATCATAGAAGCTACATTGAGTGGTGATCGTATTCTGTTCACCAACGTGACTCTTTCGTTGTTCGGAGCAAATTGTTCGGAAAAATCTTAACCATTCATTAGTTACAGCTTTTGAATTATAGTTTACAAATCACTGAGTATGCAAATATGCTAGTAATTGTCTAACTCTTTGTAATCGCCTAAAATGTGCATGTTAAATCCGTAAAACACCAATCAAAATCAAAATAGTAATGTATACCGCGAATGCCACAGAGTTCAAAAGATTTTCAGAATATCCTGGAAAGCGATATCACTCCTAAAACTATGCTAAGGGCTTGCAGATATGCTGACTCCATTATTGCAAAAGATCTGGGAAGAGGGAAAGTTGCCTACTGACTGGAAGAAAGGTTACCTAGTGAAACTACCAAAGAAGGGCGACTCAGGCCTTACTCTGCGAGAACTGGCGAGGAATCATGCTCCTGTCGACGCCAAGTAAAATCCTGAGTCGCATCATCCTGGAGAGAATCAAGGACGCACTGGATACAGAACTCCGACCAGAACAAGCTGGATTGAGGGAAGGTAAATCATGTTCTGACCAAATTGCAACTCTACGCATTATCATCGAACAAAGCATGGAATGGCAATCAAATCTCTACCTCAACTTCATAGACTTTGAGAAGGCCTTCGACAGCGTTGACCGCGAAGTAATTTGGAAACTACTCGAGTACTACGGCGTACCCCAAATATTCATCAACCTTATTCAACACCTGTACGACAACGGCACATGTCAAGTGATCCACAACGGAAAACTCAGCACGGCGTTTCGAGTAAACACAAGAGACAGACTAGGCTGCTTATTATCACCAATGATATTCCTCATTGTGGTGGACTGGATCATGACTCAGACGGTGGGAAAGGAGAAGACAGGGATATCCTGGGCCGACGTGAAGAACCTAGAAGACCTGTATTTTGCGGATGATTTATGTTTGATGTCACACAAAATCGAAGACTTACAAGCGAAAACCGACAAACTGGTCGAAGAAGCAGCAAAGATAGGACAACTCCAGGTGAACATAGACAAGACGGAGGTTATGAAAATAACCAACCAACAACAACAACAGCAACATCCAGTGCCAATCACCATCAACGGGAGGGATTTGAAAGAGGTTACTTCTTTCACCTTTCTAAGGAGCATTGTCTCAACTACAGGAGGAACAGACGAGGATGTCAAATCGAGACGAGAATCGGGAAGCCGAGAAACACATTCATCAACCTGAAAGAAATCTGGAAATCTTCGTCACTCACCATCAACAACAAAATTCGGATTTTCAATACAAACGTGAAGTCAATTTTGCTTTACGGATCAGAATTTTGGCGGGTCACCAAGAATATTTTCAGCAGGTTGCAGACCTTTATCAACAACTGTCTTCGTCGCTCTATACTGAAGATCAGATGGCCGGAAAGAATCACCAACAAGAAACTATGGGAACAAACAAAACAGGAACCAATCGCCCAGCAAATATGCAGGAGAAATTGGAGATGGATTGGACACTCCCTGAGGAGGCCGTTGGGTGACATCGCACGTCAGGCCTTCGAGTGTAACCCGAAAGGGAAGCGGCGAGTGAGATGTCCAAAGGTGACATGGAGGAGATCGTGTGAGGAGGAACTGAAACAGTATGGAATAACATGGATGAAAGTGAAAAGTACAGCACAAGACAGAAGCAAGTGGAGGCGTGCAGTTGAAGCCCTATGTTCCACTAGGAACCCAAGGGAACAATAATACAATAGTATAACCAGTCCTACTATTTTGTGGAATCTAATTCGATGGTGAAGTGGAAAAACACTAAGATGAAATTACTTCGTCTAACTAACTGAATGACAGAGACGATGAATTACTACGTACTTCAGAACAGTCGAGCAGAAATAAATGAAAACTTGAGTGGGCTCCCCATTATCATCATATTTCACAGTACGCTCAACAAATTCTTGCTAAGAGAATTCACATTTATGTAGGCTTTATCAGTCGAAATATTCTTCTATGGAATTTTACTTTATTTATCAGTAATTCTGTTGTGGACGTCTTGTAACGAACTGATGCAGTTGGTTGATAATCATTTCAATGTTCACAGCTTTAATATTGACATATAAATTCCGTAACATCTGGTGGGATGGTTGGTTAGTTGTTGTCAATCATATTATGGAATTTCAGCGAGGAAGTGAATACCATTCAGTGTGTAATAGCCAACCGAAAACGAGATGACAGTAATTGTGGAACAAAATACATGAACGTTTAAGTGCATTTATAAATGTGTATTAGATGGTTAGAGGCAATCGGCAGGAAGCCTTGAACCTATGTTTCGTGCTAGTTGGCACTCGTCAGCAAGGCGTATAGATGTCTCATTGGTTTCTCTATCTATCCACCATAAAAGGGTAACGCATACTTGAAACTTTGCAAATTTAAAAAATCTATAAGAATAAAAAAGGTCAAATTTCACTCGATTCTCAACAACGAAACAATGCTAAATATATTTAGATTTGATTGCATGGAGGATTTCATCATGAGCTGACATCAGTTAGAGAAACAGTGGAAAACCTGGGAGTACTGGACAGCTGTTTTCTCCTAGTTTGGGACTCTTCAGCAGTACGCAGTCACCAGGGTTCGACCCCTGTGACCGTCTGGTTACGAGGCGAGCTCGTAGACCATTGAGCCACTGAGACCCGATCCAATGGTCCTTGAATTCTAACTTCTGCCAATTCACGACATTGAATAACACATTGCGAAATGGTCGCACTATATCATGAATTGGCAGAAGTTAGAATACAATGACCATTGGATCGGGTCTCATTGGCTAAATGGTCTACGAGCTCGCCTTGTAACCAGACGGTCACAGGGGTCAAACCCTGGTGACTGCGTACTGATGAAGAGTCCTTAACCAGGACGAAATAGCTGTCCAGTACTCCCAGGTTTTCCTG
Organism: Trichobilharzia szidati; assembly: GCA_944472155.2. Taxonomy (NCBI): domain Eukaryota; kingdom Metazoa; phylum Platyhelminthes; class Trematoda; order Strigeidida; family Schistosomatidae; genus Trichobilharzia; species Trichobilharzia szidati. Next base: position 127,327,366 of record OX235273.1, on the reverse strand, counting down.
TGGTTCTCTAACTGATGTCAGCTCATGATGAAATCCTCCATGCAGTCGAACAAAATCCCTACTAAACCAATACTTGAAAATATTTATATTTCCTTAACATTTACTTTAACAATAAAATACGTACTTCTTAAACACCTATCGATAGTTTGATATATTCGCATTTTTTTCCTTAATAATTGTGAAGTTGGTCGTTAATACCATGTGATTGAACTGCATGCTGGAAAGAGACAATAATTATTTGAACAGTCTTATGACTGCAGCTTCAGTGGTATGCAGTGGAAGGGGAATACCTCGATCCTAATTTAACTTTATTAATTTTCATCGCTTTTATCTCTTTCTTGAACACTATCTGTCCGGTGGCAACAGTCATTGTATTGAACTCTTCAGCACCTTTCACTCTCAAGTTCGTAGGCATGTGATCAAATAAACAGTCAAAAATCATCCTCTCTTTTTGTTCCCTGTGCGAGAGAACGCATGTGCATGTGAACCGACAGATGCAATTGGAGGCAATATAAAAGAGAGATTTTCAAACCTTGAATTGTTTCAGTAGGCACCTCTTCCTGTGAACAGAGACTAATTTGACGGTTTTAGAAATCCACTACAGGGTTGTGTTTATTCTCTATTCCAGTTATCCTGGCACTTCATCACCTTTGAGTTTCAGTTTTAGGACGACTGGTTTCTTCTCCACTATGTCTGACGTCGAATTCATAATCAGTCCTCCTAAAACATCATTCAGCTTATTTCTGCCTGTACTAGCATACTTACAAAAAAGCGTTGATTGCTTTATACTACACCACTTAATAATGGCCCTCAATTTCTTGATCAACATCCAGTGCATGAGAATAGTTAGTTAATTGATGTGAAAATCAATCTCGGTTGTGGCGAAGTTGAAAGTGACCAACGAAAAGAAATGGGGTATTTTAACCTTACTCAATTTCTTGTTACTTCTGTGTTCAAAATAATCTGCTTGTTTTTATCAACAGGAAAACTATATCTTCGTTTAACAACACCCGTAGGTTTTAACGAAGTTACAAAATAAACGAAAAATGATTTTGTAAACAGTGAAAATAGATTTTTTTTTAAAAACTCTCTGTCCAATTCATTCAGTTAGCAGAATGCTGTGCAGAATAAGAGAATATATAGCAGTAAGTTATACTGATCAAATCAATGCATTTCATAAAACGCTGTTAACGTTTTAATCGACCACGACCTTGAGCTTTCGGACTGAGTCACTTTATCAGATAACAGAAATGCTACAGTTATAAATTAAAGTTACAACTTATCGAAGTCTAATAGTCTAGATAAGTAAAAAAAAAAGTTAAAAGATGAAAATCTAAAAGAGCAGAAATAAAAAAAAATTTGTCCTTTCTTTCTGTCATGAAATTCAAAGTTGTTTTTTATGCTCAGTCTCGTCTGATGCTCTCTGTAAGCGTTTTTCAAAATTCAGTAGTACAACAGTCATGTATTTCAACCTCTGCGCGTTAAAACATGTCACACACACACGGACCATTCTCATTACTATTTACAGCAGTTCGCAATTGTATCTACATTTTCATTTTCGCCTTGTAAATCAATTTTCACTATCATATATTCTAAAGTTTATTTCATTATTCCCAACAGAACGGAATATTCGTCTTTCATTTTAACGCACAAAGATGTTACTACTAGAAAGCGCTGTCTGGAAAAGTAAACGGAAACGCCAAAATTTATACTTGAAATACAACAGAGTGTGACACGAAGTAGTAAATGACTTTACTTACTTTGAAGCTTAGGTGATCAAGCAAAGCACTACGTGATACGAAATATTGATTTTCGTAAGATTTCGAACTAGTTTCATTCATGCAAATCTCCGTTCTGAGTAGAGACTATCAATACTGACTGGTAAATACACATTTATTAGTCAGTCGTCGAATACTTGCAATTTCCCAATGTGTGCATATTCCCCCTGTAACATACTGATAATAAGCCGTGAAGATATCCCATCTATCTGCAATGTTTCGCAAACATTTTGGGGATATTTGTGTAGCATAAATTCATCTGAACAGGTGAAAGATATGACAGTTTTACTGCATTATGTTTATTCTGACATAAGGCAGCTGGAATTTCAGTCATTAATAAAACTGTCTCATTGGTTTGCATTTTGTAACCGACAGTTGTCCTATCGACACTAGTCACAGCACGTTCATCATGCACCTGGGTGATCATAATTATTGCAAGCAATCTTCATGAAAAAACCAAGAGCTAATTAAATATATAAAGTGCTATATTTAACATATTTTGGATATGATGACTGATTATTCTTATTATTGGATCATATGAGTAATCATTATTGCTATTTTTTTCTGTTTATTGCTTTCGTTGATCTGAATCTACTGAAACTTACAAAGTAGACACCAAATTCAAATCTTTGTAGTCAGATTGCAAAGAACTAATACCATCCTTCCACACTTTACCTGTCCGAAACATCCTTGACAAAGCCACAGTCACGAAACAAACAGACGATTGTTTATTGTTGTGAATATTGTGTATTTCTGTCCAACAAAATTCACAATTCAAAAACTCAAAACTACACCAACAGTACCGTAAGTCAGCTATACAATCCAGCTAATTTTCTAATATGATACTAGTGCTTTAGCCAACAGAAATTCAACTGTAACAAGCAACTGCTAATCAGTTGGAAAATTTTCAAGAAGTTCGGATCAAAACTTTGTTAGTAGGAATCACGCACTCTAGCTTCTCTGAAACAGTCAATGATCGAAAACACCCTGGTTTATTCAAACAAAATGATGTGGTAATTCCACAAATAGGTATTGTACAAGGAGAAGTACCACAAGGAGCAGCATTGAAATTAGAAAATAAACAGATACAATGACAAATAATTACGGTCGAAGCTACATGTGATATGCAGATGTCTGAACAAAAATATGCATTGTGGAGAAAAGGGATAACAATTTCGAGTTTAACTGAAACATCCAAAGAAGCCTAATTATTTCTATCACATTGTTGAGGAGGGATTTTTCAAGCAATTATTTCTATTACAGTGGGTGGTTCTTCTCTGTGGGGTGAGGTGGAGAGCTTCAGTATAAACCGCCCTTTGCTTTCTGAGTCTAGAACCTGATAGTATTCTACGCTTAAAAGACACAATATCATAAGCTGTCCGAAACACCGGTGTCCGATCACTGTATTCCTCATTTTGTCTTCTGGTTCACTAGTATTCGATGAATGCTTATAAAGATTACGAATAAAATTTGAGCTAGTTTAAATCAGGTGAATTCCATGTCTATATCAGGAGAAATAGACACGCAGCTACGCACCGAAGATTGTTCCGATTTTTGATAAATTCTGCTTGAAGTTGACGATATTCCGTCGACCAGTAGGTAAATAAGTCTTCGATGACATTCGATTATTCTCCCGCATATGTGTGATGTATGTGAATTTTCATCTATTTCTAATGCATAAAATAAGTAAAATGTAAAACAAACCACAACTACGATGATGTTTGTTGAAAGTATAGATACTGAATTCTGACTACATAATTGTACTACTCATAAATAGTTTGATAAACTCGCCTTGTTAACTGGCCTGCTAGTTTTCCAGCCGGTCCCAAGCCCGGGTGAAGAGAGAGGGTTGCGCGGTGGGCTAGTGACCCTACTCTACGAAAGCAATCAAACTGCTCGAGAAACTTCAATGCACAAAAAATAGATTTAAAATACAAAGAAATTCAATTAAAAATCCTATTCCTCGCTGGAATCGGAAAGACGAAACGATACAGTGGGCTGGTGAAAGCCTTCGCGAAACCAGTCAGCCAGGATGTTTGTCTTCTCTCTAGGAAAGCATGAATAACAATGGAGATGTGGAATGTCCTTTCAATGTGCGAGACTGGTGAGGCTAGCAAAGTACTCAAAGAAACTAGGCGATATGGTATGGCAGTGCAAGAGCAGATGGAATGTATATGAAATGTCAAAGGTGTGGACTGGACAGTCAGTCATCTATTCAGGTTCATTCAACAAGACGACAACTATGAGCACAATGAGGCAGCAAGTGGCTATCATGATGTCACCAATGGCAGCCAGAGCCCTAATGCATTGGGAACCAACTTAATCCAGGATCATGACAGCAAAATTCGAAGGAAAGAAGTTTACTATTGTCCAGTGATACTCACTGTGCTACAAACAACGCGGAAAAGGAGTAGAAAGAATTTTACAGACAACTAAAAACAGTAATGGACAACATCTTAAATGGTGCCATCTAAATCCTTATAAGCGATATGAATACCTGTAGAATGGGAGCAGATAATATGGGAATCAAGCGATTCTGGTTCGTAGGAATGAATGTGAACGGAGAAATGTTCGCTGACTTCTTCACTTTCAACGACTTAGTGATCATTGACAGCTTTTACAAGCATAGAGATATACGCAAAGCAACATGGATTTCGTCTGACGGCCACGCAATCCATCTGAATCTCAGGCAAGTTGAAGCGCAGCCTATTTGCTTGAGAAGAGAAGCAGATGTGGGCTCAGACCATCATCTAGTTCAATGAACCTCCGAGGTGGAGCTGAAATACTTCAGAACAAATGGAGACAGATCATAATTCAGCTTCAAGATTCAGAAACTGAAGGAATAAACCATACTTCACGACAGATATCAGATCAAAGGAAAGACGGACACACTACGTGGCAACACCGAGGAAACCTGCGTGGAAGAACTTTGGAACTAAATCTCTGAAGCTCACATTCAAGGAAACCTGTGCAATAACTCTAGGGAGAAGGAAGAGACGCGACAAGAAATAGCTCTAAACAGATAACTATATGGAAGCTTATGGAAAAAAGAAGAGAAGGATAGTTAAACAGAGGATGATTCAATCCAAAGATGGAGAACAGGAGGAGAAGCTGAGTTCAATGTACGCTACCCTAAATAAAGAATTGAAGGAGAGTGGCAGAAAGACAATTCTATGACGTAACTGAAGCAGAACACGCATGCAGGGCACAGGACATTATAGCAGATAACCAGTTCAATCCGTATCCGGAAAGAGATCAACCCAGATGATGGAACCTAAACAAGATGCTCAAGGGAGCCTGATCACGAAGGAGGACAAACAAATAAAACAATGGGCTGATCATTTCAAAGGACTATTGAATCGCCCATCGCCTACGACTCTCCTAGAAGTACCACTAGCAGCACACCCATAACTGTCAGTGGGCACCAATCGTCCAACGAAAGAAGAAATCCTGAATTCGGTCAAGGTTCTGAATTACAGGAATGCAGCAAAACCTGACGGAAATCCTCCCGAAGCACTGCAAACTGACTCAGAGACCGCGTGAGATGCGCTCACGCCATTATTGTGAAAGATTTGGGAGGAAGTAAAGGTACCTACCGACTGGAAGAAAGGCTACCTGTCAAGCTGTCAAAAAAAGGGACTCATGCCTCTAGAATAACTAGCGCGGAATAATGCTCTCATACTAAGTCATATCAACCTGAGGAGGATAAAGCATCCACTGGATGCAGAATTCCACCAAGTTGGAAAAATTTGGCTCCAGGAAAAGCAAACCATGTACTGATCAAATTGCAACCTTACGCATCGTCATCACAGAACAAAGCATAGAACGCCAGTCAAACCTCTACCTCAAATTCATCTACTTCAAAATAGCCTTCGACAGCATTGACAATAAGTAATGCGAAGCCACTTCAACACTTCGGTGTGCAGTGCCCAAGTCCTTATCAACCTCATTCAACAGCTGTCTTTATGACAGTGCAACGTGTCAGGTGATCTACAACGTAAAATGCAGCGAGATGCTCGAAGTGAATATTCGAAGGAGTTAGACAGGCTGGCTGTCTAATATCACCGATGACATACCTTGTTGTGGTGGACTGGATTATGCGTCAGACTCTGCATCGGAGATAGGAGACAGGAATACGTTGGACCACCGATAAAAAGACTCTAGAAGATCTGAATTTCCCGTGAGTATGATATTTGTCCAATGTCACACAGACTTCAAGGCTTGCAGGCGGAAAACAATAAACTGTCTGAAGAGACCTGCAGCGTAAACAGGACTGCAGGTGAAAACAGAGAAGACGGAGGCGATGATGATAAACAACGAACCTCAGCAACAACAACAACCACCATCAATCACCATCAATGGTGAATGTATGACAGAGGTTACCTCCTTCATTTATTTGGGTAGCAAACATCGTTTCAACTACAGGCAAAGAGAACAAAATCTAGCCAGCCAGAATAGGAAAACAAAGTGCGACTTCATCAACCTGAAGCCAGTTTGAAAATCTTCTGCACTGCACTGCACCACAGCATTAAGAACAAGATTCGCATTTTCAGCATCGATGTAAAGTTGATCCTTCTATACGGGTCAGAAATTTACAATGAGTGTCACGAAAATGATGTAAAACTGGTTGCGAAATTCGTATCAACAGCTATCAACCAAGAGTCGATCGCTCAACAAATATGTAGGAAAAATGGAGATGGATAGAGAATACAATAAGGAGACCGTTGAATGACATTACGAGTCAGTCACTCGAGTGGAATCAAAATTGGAAGCAACAAGTCGGTTTGAAGGAGAAATGGAGGAGATCGTGCGATTTAGAGGACATGAAAAATTATGGTCAAATGTTATCCCGGCTGAGGATGACGACAGAAATTAGAAATAAATGAAGAAGTGTTGTTGAAGACCTACTTTCAACTAGGAACGCAAGAGAATAATTCTATAGTAACATATCGAACAAGATTTAAAACATCTTTATGAATAATATTACAGGATTGCTAATGATGGTTCTTATGTGGTATATGTAATGACAGTGAAGTCATATGACTGTAGATACAAGAATGAGGTTGGCAGCTAAGGTTATCAGTTGACTGAGATACTGCCACCATAAATTACAAATACGAGATAATATAGGGCCGATTATTTAGCTAACGATGTGTTTATTCACACGTTTCCCGCTTAACATTGTCTCTGTCGCATCGAACAAGCGCCAAGTATGGTATTGTTGAGTTCCTATACTTGATTGTACTCTTTTGTACTGACTTCTGGTTCTACCAGATGTGATACAAGCGGAGAGTTGAAAGTAGAATGGGTCCTGAGAGTCAGACAATATGGAATTAGAATATTTCTTGCATGAATTCAGAGGCCTATCAATTAATGTAGTGACAAGTTGAATATGTTGCACACAACTTGCCCTGCTTGCAACTTTAAGTACTCTTCTCAAAGTGACAGAGTATTTTTTTCAGTAGACCGGTAAGATTAAGGATTAGCAGTAAAGTACAAGAGGTATGATACACGAGTTAACAAATATAAAAGCAGAGGTTGGGTGATTCCAGATAGTTTTAGCTGCCCAATGTAGAAGCTTGGATAGAACATTTTCCAGGAGATCAATGAAATATGGAAAGACAAAGCAAGGTCAGAGGATAAAAGTAGGCAAAGGTATTATGTGTTAGATCTAGATTATGTTACAGTCCACACTATACTACGAGCATCGTGTGTATTAACCGGCCGTTATAGATGACATTTATGTCTGAAGGAGGGGTCAACAATAAAGTATTTTGTGGGATTTAACGAAGGACTATTTAGCTCAGACCTCCGACTCATGTCTGACAGAAATAAATTAAGTTTGCAACAGCCAGATTGAGACTTAACAGGAAGCAAGACGGTCAGATCATCAGGGTATTTGACGAAGTGGATTTCTTTAGGAAGAAGTAAGTTATGTTAGAAGAAAGTTATAAACAAAAGGGGAGGGAAGAGCAAACTCAATGGAGAACATCAGTCTTAGTAAGCAAGGCAGAAGAAGATTCAACCCTATATACAGAATACTGCATTATATTTGAGAAATACTAATGCAAGCAACCAACCACCCATGACTCGGTTTGCTTAAAGGAAATCTTATTTAAGAAAAGGCATTTACGTACTGAGTCAAAAGCAGATGTGTAGTGAAGGTACAAAGTGCATATTTGGCCTCTTTGTTAAAAGAGTACTAGCATCTAAGCACTTCTGCTCTACCTGTGAGCAAACTGTTTGTGGTCAATAAAACTTCTTAGAGAGGGTACAAGAACGAGTAGGAGTAATTTCTCCATTAATTTCAAAGAGGAGAGGTGATTGTAATAGGTCTAAATTTAACATTGTTACGAAACCTGGTTTGGGTACAGGGATAATTTTGATGTCTTTCCAAGCAGTATGTATGACAGTACTGGAAAAGGAATTACTGAAAATGTTTGTCAGTGGGTAACATGAAATATCAGCATATCTCATCAGGACAACACCGGGTATGCTATCAAGACTCACGCAAATAGAATGTTTCAGAGATTTTAAACACTTAAGAACATCAAGAGTGCCAAAACCTCGGAAGTCACCAACCTTCTTCTGTGTCATGTAAAAGATAAAAGCACTTTTAGGAGAGCATATGAAGTATTTGTTGAGAGTATTTAAATCAGAAGAGGGAACATTATTACATTGCTTACCACGACCTGTAATTTCACCGAAACATTTACATATATTTCTGGGAGTTTCTGCAAGATATGAGTTTTCGGTTATAACTTGTGTTCAACCTATTGATTTCTGATCTAAAAAGGAGGTTTATTCCTTTTAGATCAGAACTGTCTTTAGACTCGTACAACTGCTATTTTGCTCTACGTAGCATTTTGGGATTACGAGAAGAGAAAAGTCCAATACTTTCAAATAGCGTATGATTAGGGCAGCACAAGTTGAGGCACAACTTAAGATAATCCGTAATATTTCCGATTGTATCATACAGTGTGACCTTAGTGACTAGATCCCAGTTAGTGTTACTTAGCATGTCTCTAAGTTTATGTATATTATCCTGTGAGAAGCATCTCTGTTAGGTTCTTCTAGAAAGGTGTGAGAAGACACTTGACTGTGACTTGTTATATATTTTTTGCGACACTCGAATGATACAATGATCTGGGTACGTTATGGAAGCACATCTGCATGCTTCCTATATTCTAACATTATTTTGCAACTATAGATCCAGTGTTTTTCAAGACGAGTAGCGAAGTTGGCAATATTTACATGGTCAAGTGATTCAAGGGAGGGAAAGTCGCAGAACTGAAATCAGTCCGTGATCAACTCGTAAAAAATAGTCGCAGAAATTGAAGTCATCGGTGACTATCGACAGAGTGCTCTCAAGATGAGTAGCAGCAAATCTAGTGGATTCGTCAGTGAAATCAGATAGAAGCGACGCAGCAAATCCAGGAATATCACAAAAGTTTGGGATGAAGATGTATTTATACTCTGAAAAGTGTTTTGGATGACATTTGACAGTAATGCAATAAATAAGCATCGGTGGCACAGCAGTAGAATGCTCGCCAACCACTCATGTTGTCCGGGGCTTGATCCCCGGCAGGCACACTTCTTTCCTCACTAAACCAGTAATAAGGCTGGTAGGAAGGGAAGGTTAATAATGAGGCTGGCAATCCCATCCGATAAAAATAAACACTACTGCTACCGAAAATTCAAGCCTGTAGCCAGAAGCTCTATGTTTCACTGGGAACGCAAAGCAATTAAAAAAGAAACTGTCAATAAAGTCACTTGAGGATGTAAAACATTCATTGTTTCAAATTGACCACTGGCAACTAATAGAAGTTGGAACTCCTCCTTCACACTTCATTTTGGAACACAGTTTGTCTTGTGTGAAGAATGTGAAACAATTTAGGGAGACCAGATTATGATAACACATTTCAAGGAGTCATGTTTCTCGCAGTATGATTATAGCTGTGTTGTGAAAATTATCAAGTGATAAGAGATATGTGAGTGAAAAGCCTTACTGGAAAGAGAACGCCGGTTTGTAATAACGACGACAAGAACAGTAGTTCAATACAAAGACGTCCGTTTTAAAACAAGCCGTCATCCCACATGATTCTTTTATCAGCTTTCTGAGAACGTGGACAGTTACTTGCTTCTAAGTGTTTGATGAAATCTGTAGAATACGTGATACGGTTTCAAGTCATGTTTAGATGTATAAAAATGAGGCAATATGTAGGCGGAGTAATACGTAGCCCAACTTTCGAAGTTGCTGCCAAGGTAGTGAGTTATACCCCGTCAGATATCATGTTGCACTACGAAGGATATATTGAACCCTCAACAATTAATTAATCTGCTCTGATATGCTCTTATCAATTTACTTCGAATCATCAAATATTTATTCTATTTAATTTTCGTCAGTGTATCAGGAGTAAACATGACTAAGTGAAAACTGGAAGAATTAGCGAAAATTAGCGAGGCCATTTATGTTGATAAACATAGGTGATCAGCAACGGATAATTATTACTGCTGTTTACTTAAATGTTCATGATTTCTATGTAGAACAACTCCGAAATTTCTGTAGAACACAAAAATACGTATATATTTTGGAATGTCAATGAAAAATACCAGAGATGTGGAAATATTCTGCTGAATAAATCTTGTATCCTTCAGGAAACCAACTGAATGGGATTCATGGTTTTATTCTTTATTCGTATTTCTCAGAAAGAATCATCTGCCTAGGTGTTTCGCAGACATCTGAATTTATAGAAGTTGTTAGCTTTGGGGATACAGGTTTCATTGAATGTTTGAGGCACCTAATCTTTCAAACGTGATAAAGAGATGAATCAAAATGACAAATTACTGCGGAATACAGCTGTAGGATTTTGAAGCTGTATGTACAGCATGTCTAGGCGTGGGAAGAAACGACTCAGTTATCCATCATTAAAATCAAATTCTCTTGGGCAATTATCAAGACATCTACCTTACATTCAAGCTACATTTAGTGGTGATCTTCATTTATTCACCAAAAAGACTCTTTCGTCCTTTTTGAGTAAGTCGTTCAGTGAAATTTATATCATCCATCAGTTCCCTAAAATCCCCTTGAGTATGTTGTTATGAAGTTACACGCTTTGAATTTTAATTCCTAAACCAGTGAATATGCCGGTATGCTTTGAATTGTGCAATTCTTTGTGATCGCTAAATCTGTGCTTATGCACTTAGCAAAGTAATAGTAGTAAGACGTATTAGCATATAATGTGAACGATATAGAGTTCAAAAGATTTTGAGAGTGTCCTTGAAAGCAATATCCCACCCATCTCTCCTTATAAAATGACTGAATGTCTGAAATCCTATTCAATTTCAACAAAAGTGTGTATGCAGTTTACATTACACAACATTAACCAACCTAATTAGTTGTAGAATTCAATTTGAGGTTGAATAGTTAAAACACCAAGAAGATTTATCTTCTTTTTTACCTTACTGAATGAGGTCTTGCAACGAAATGATATGCTCGGTTAGTAATCAGTTCAGTAGCCAAAACGTGAATGTTGGCATATAAATTTCGTGACATATAGGAGAACAGTTAGGAGGTTGTCGACTGTCATATTATTTTCACACTTCAACAATGAAGTGAATTACTTTCAATGCGTAATAGCTGTCAGCAAACAAGTTGGCAGTAATTATAGAACAAACTACATGAATGTTTTATTTTAATAATTTGTGTCTCAGTAGTTTCTCTGCTCAACTGGCTTACACTTTTAGGCAAACTGGAAACTCAACATATTTTAAAATGACATAAAATAAAAAGAATCAAATTCCATATAATTTTAAACCACGAAATATTGCTAATTATTTCTATTCCCTCAATAGCTACCATGAGAATTAAATATGTGCTATAGAAATACTCATCAGCTGTTTGATATATTCAGATGCTTAAATTGTTTATGGTGACGTTGTTGTCATTAATGTCATTAGAATCAGAAGCATAATGGAAAGGAACCATAACTATGTTAACCGTCTAATTGCTGCTTCAGCGACATGCAGAAAACCGAAAGTAACTGGGACCGTTTAACTGAAATTATTTTTAGACATCGCTTTCCTGACCACTATCTGCCAGGTTGCAACCATCACGCTGCTGACATATTTGCGCTTTTCCGTCGTGATTTAGTAGACATGTGATCAGATTAACAGTGAAAAGACAGCGATTCATTCTGTGGTTGGAGAAGTCCAGAACAACGTTGCATTCTTTCTGTGCTTGATCAGGGTTTATCCAAGCATTTGGTCACATTTCAGTTTAATTTTTCAGAAGAATGGTTTCTCCTCCGGTATGTCTGACTTCATTTTTTTAATCAGAGCTTTGAGAATACTCTTATAATTATTTACGCATCTACTCACAAAATTATCAAAACTTTTATTGATTTATACTATACCATTTATTAATGGTCCTCACATTCTTGATCCACATACAATGCGTGTGAATATTTTGTAGATTGATACATAAGTCATTCTTGATTGTATGAAGCTGAAACCAGCCAGAAAACTGAAGCTAGGTGATATTGTCTACCTCAGTGTGTTGTTTCTCTTCTTTTCAGCAATGAAAGGCTTAGGAGTCAGTCGATGAATGTGTTTGAATCGTATGAACAAACTTTTGATTCCACACTGTTGAGCATATTCTAGTTGGTTCTGAGGTAATTCCTATGGTTTGATTTTGGTTAACTAGTTTTTTCTGTAGTACTTGTGTCGTACCCAGATATTTATCTGATCTGCATAGAACTATGTCAAAGGTCCAGATAGCGAAAACCCTGAAGTATTCCCTAAATTCAGAAGACTACAATTAACACACGGAATACAATGTATAGTAACCGATGTGAAAGAACAGAAAAAGCTAGGATAATACGATTGTTTATTCTATGTGCAAAGCCTGTAAATAAAAGTGAATAACATGTATAGTAATACCCCTGATCGTATTTATTCATTCATCTGCCAACGACTAAGCAACTGTAGCCAGTGTTGTTTCTAGCCAAATACAGACCAGTTCACATTAGCAAACATTCGATGTTCACAAACACCGAGAAATAACACAGATTCCAACCACAGACAATCAAATTTTGCTGTCTTTGAAGAGTTTTGTGATTGTGAGTGTTTCAACGTAGTTTTGGATATTTATACAAAGGGACATCGAGGTTGGTTTCGTGAGATCCGACCACAATGAGTCGGTCTTGGCCACTGCAGCAACAATGAAAGTGATAGAAGTCCGTGGGTGTTAGGTGTTGTCTAAACCACTAGGAGAAACACGTACATAAACATTGTCTTAGAATATATCTCTGTGCAGTTAGAGTCTACTTGGTAGCACTTCCACTTCTAGTTATCTGTGGTTGAATAGATCCTAGAATAAATTGACAAGTTAGATTCATAATTTATTCGACAGTGTCAACTGCAGCGTTGACACGTATATCCCTTAACGCGTATTGGGACAGTTGATTCGTTCACCGTTTTCACATTATTTTAACACTTATTGAGGTGAGTGAATAACTTTGAGTACTTGACGGTTCATCACAGAGGAAGTAAAAATAAGTACGAAACACACTGTGTGGATGTTTTAGTTAATTTATCAATATTTTAGTGATTCCTCCTTTAACCAACATAAACATTCTCGGTTGTATGCAGTTAAAAATGATAAACGCAGTAATATGAAGTACTGTTAACCTCCTCAACTTGTTGTTTCGCATCTGTTCAGAATAATCTTGTGCCACCTAAAAGCTAGAAAAACACATCGTTATTCAACAGGACCCCTAAATGTTAACGAAGATACAGCATAAACAAAATAAAGTGTTTATAAAGGGTGGAAAACGTTCTGCAAAAGACTCTTTGTCCAATTCATTCGGTCATTACACTGTTATGAATATTAGCAGTATGTGTACCAGTAAGTTATACAGAGAGAATCAATGCGTTTCATAGAACTCTGTTAAAGTTCCTATCGACCACTATATTTAGTAATCTGACTGAGTCAACTTATAAGAAAGCAAAACTAGTACAGTTCTGCTCCTTATCAAAGTCAAATACTCTGGATAAGTAAAAACAGAAAAGCTAAAAGATGCACACCTAAAACAACAGACAGAAAAAGCAAAATTTTTCTTGTTTCAGTCAAAAAAACCTTTATAACAACATATGCAAATTGGTTTTTATGCGCAGTCTCTTTCGATTCTCTTTAGCGATGCTTTTAAAAATTCAATAGTAAAAACATCGCATATTTCATCTTCTGTGCATTAAAATGCCACAGACACACAAGTATCATTCTCATTACTGTTTACAACAGTTCACTGTTGCTTCTTTTCAATATCTCCTTGCAAATCAATATTCTCAGTCGAATATTGTAAACTATATTTCACAATATTCAGGAGACTGAAATATTCTTCCATCATTTTAACACACATAAATGTTTCAACTGAAAAGCTTCTTTGAAAAAAATGTTTTGCAATTCAACTGAATATCACTCGAAAGATTAAGTGGCTTTCTGTTCACGGAAAAAAGGGAGTCAACCAAAATACTCCAAGATAAGACATATTCGTGAAAATATAGACAACGTTACTATTCCAACCGAATTTCATACGACTGAAACTTGTTTCGGAGAATGTAAATAGTAAATGTACATTTATCAGTCAGTCTTCAAATGCTTGCAGTCCCATAATGTGGTCATACTGAATTCTCAACCTACTGCTGATAGACTGTAACGGCATCTCATCTAGATTCAACATTCCGCAAATATTTCAGAATATTTGAGGTAGCATCTATTCTTTTTGGTGGTTCGACTTATCATAACATACGACGTCTGGAATTCCAGTCATTTCTAAAACTGGCCAGTGGGTTTGTCTCTTCGTAACAGACAACTGTCCTGTCAAAGTGAGCCGTGCTCATAAAAACAAATCTGATGGAAAACTCACGATTATTGTAAAGAGCCTTAAAGAAACTAACGGTGAGTTCATTACATACATAAACTCAGATATTTGACGAGTTTTGCACGCAGTGATGGATTGTTTCTATTCCCGTATTGTATACACTCATTATTCTAAATAGTTTCTGTATATTGTTCTTCTGCTGACCTGAATTTCGCGAATCTTAGACTGTAGCCACCAAACAAACGAAACAAGCATCTAATTGTATAGCGGTCGAAAACATCCTTGAGAAATGCACAACTACAAAACGCTCTGGAAATGGCGAAAACACGAGTGATTTTGATTAGTAACTATGTGTGATAGCGTTCAAAAACTCAAACTTAACAGTGCCGCTAGGCAGCTATACAATCTAGTCTAAATATAAAAGAAGTACATAAAATGAAGTTTTTAAATCCCTCCAAGTCACGATCAACCATTCTGTTCACCACAATCACACAATAACGCTCCCGTTACAGAAGATAACCAGAAGCACCTTGATTCACTGAAACAAAATAATGTCGTCTAGTCGGCAATATGACACCATAACCACAAAGGGAATTGACTAGATTTAGATATTAAGAAGAGATGAAGACAACTGAAGAGGATGCAATTAGTATGTGATATGAAAATGTCAAAATAATGATACACAGTCTAAAAGAAAAACTGATAACCACGACAAAGCTAGTTGAAATATGAAAAAAGTTTCAGTATTATGATGAGAATGTTCAAGCAAGTTCTACAGGCAAAATTGTCGTCACATGAATGCACTATCTTTGTTGGGTGGGCTAAATCTTCCCTATTTTATGAGCTAGTAATATGCACTCACGATAAACAATACTACAGTTGCAGTTCTACTGAATACGAATCTATGACCACTGTTTTCTCCGTGTTGTTTTCTGGTACACTGGTATTCGATGACTGCTAAATAAAATTACGAAAATAATTTGATTAAATCGAAATCAGGTAAATTTTATGTGCACATAAGAAGAAACACACAAACAGGCATACAACGAAGATCGTTTCGATATAAGATGCAGTCTGCTTGAAGTTGACTATATTCTGCCCACAAGTATTTCAAGAAATTCGCCAACAACAGAGGGGACATTAACAAAAGATTGATACTCTCCAATTGCCTAGCAAGGTTAATATAAGGATTTTCCCTGAAATGGTACACTGAGCGATTTAATCATAGAATTTTCACTGTAAAAGAATGAACAGCATTTTGCGGGAAAGGAAATTCATATCACGTGTCCTGATTTATTACCTCGTCTGAACGATAAAGAGCCATTCATCAGTAGACGGATAATGAGTAGGCAGTGAAGTAAAGTTCATCAAAAATCAAAATAATGACTTCTACCACACCACAAAATGTTTCCAACTGACCTAATTCGCACTAATCCAAGAACATTGTGATGCTTCAACAATATCAGTAAGAGTCAAATGCAAAACATGAAACAGCGGAATAAAATCTGACTCTAGCTTTTTCTTCATTATTTACTGTGACTCTGCACAATGGATTAATTTTCTAGTAAGCCAACTTGAATAAGCTGTCTCAATTCGTCGATCAGTTTCTTTTGTTGACAGTGTTGTGTCACGGAAATAAGACTAGGTGACCATGCAGTGCCTCTGTATAATAAATTGTAAAGCTAATGATTGCCAGTAATATAATTCGTTATGCCTCTCAATGCGTCACCATGCTTCTCACTATTGAATGTTAGGGAAATAGCATGAAGGTGAATGTAGCATGTTTCCCTTCAGTATATGAAATCACACTGAGATGATAAAATTTCATTCTAAGTACTTTCTGAGAAACCAGTTATGTCACAATTCTCTGTAATGTATAATTAATTATGGTTTGATTCTGAACCATGGGTTTTAACATAGAACAGAATTCTCAACGATTGTTATTGCAAAATACTTATTTGCTTCTTATGCTGGATCTTCACCTAAAAATAATGCTCAGCAGCAAATCGTGTCACGTTTAAACGGGATTTTCAATAAATAACTTCTCACATCAGTTGGATGTACTGGGGTGGCAAGCGCAGCTTAATCTGTGTATTATACAATTATGGATGCATCGTGAACATGTTATAGTCCATGACTGCCTGGAATCAGCATATCTCAAGTATATTTCTTTCTGTGAAACAATTTCAAATGACCAAATAACTTCTCATACTCTTCCAAATTCTCTTTGCTCAAGTCACTGTCAGAAGCTCAACATGTGAAGAAATACAAATCTTCTCATTTATTGAGTGATTATATCACAAGTTTTATTGTGCTATTCATGCTTATTTAAGTGAAGTCAATTTTGCTGATACGTTAAATTGTGCCGCAACAAATACCAACGTTTTATCCAATGTCATCACTATTCGTGACGCTCGCACTATGTATCTTGTTGTCCTATTCAAGTAATTTTCCGTCGTCCTTGCACATCAATAAATAGAAATGTGACTACGTATTGTGTCATGTGAAATAATTTTGAAATCTCATCATCCATTTATTCATTTACTGAATTCAGCACACTACTTCTGAGTAGTTCAGCATTCATTCCAATAATTTAATGGATTCGCAGAGTAACTCGAATTTGAATTTTAGCTACTTGAGAGCTTCTAGAGTGCCTGCTTACGTATGATATGTACAGTCCCACAGCGAAATTCAATACGAAACAAATTGCCTAACAGTGATATGTTAGAAGACAAGATTGATTTTACTGTTAAAATGAATTCCATGGTTAGACGTCAGTTACGTGGTGGTTAACAAGCCTAAATAGACACTGATAGTGAAATTTCTGGAAACACTTCATACAGATGTATTTATGTGAAACTGACAGGAATCTGGTAATGCGAAGGGCAATCGAAAGCCTTTTGGCGTTCGTGGAGAGATTTGAGTGTGATGGCATATAATCAAGTTCTTGGAGACGTACCACTGAATGAATACAATGAATAATGATAACAATAACGATTTCAATGAAAGGTTCCGATACCTTTCATTGAAATCGTTATTCATAATCGGTGCTTCTATAACATTCTTATAATTATTTCTGCATGTAGTAATAAACCTACCAAAATCTTTTTATACCTTATACTATACCATTAATGGCCCTCACGCTTACGTTGTTCATCAACATCAAATGTGTATGAATATTTAGTAATATTTATATTAAAATCATTCTTGGTTGTATCTCAGTTGAAAATGATCAACATAATGACATGGTGCATTTTACCTTCTTCAGTGTCTTCTTTCTCCTCTGTTCAAAATAATCCAGGATTAGTTAGAAGCAGGAAAATGATATCTTCATCTATTTAGAGCCTTTTACGTTAACGAAGATAACAAATAAACGAAACGGAGCTTTTGCAAAAAAGTGATAACAGTTTGGAGAAAAAACCTGCTCTATTCATTAAGTCACTAGAGTGTATGCTGGGTAGCAGAATATTTACCAGTAAGTTGTAATGACAAAATCAATGCATTTCATAAAAATCTGGTAAAGTTTTAATCGACCACTACTTTGAGTAATCGGACTAAGTCAACTTATCAATTAAACAAAAATACTACAGTTATGCATAAAAGTTAGAACTATTCGCAGTTTAATGCTTTAGATAAGTGAAAAAGACAGAAAAGGTGAAAATCTAAAACAACAGAAAGAAAAAACAAGATATGTCTTGTCTCATTCGAAAAGTGTCTTTCTGTCATGGCATTCAAAGTCCTCAGTGTCTTCTTATGCTCTTTATGAGCGTTCAGTAGTAAAACAGTCACATATTTCAACCTCTGTGTGTTAAAACATGACACACACGCACACAAACCATTCTCATTACTATTTACAGCAGTTCACAATCTTATCTACATTTTCATTTTCGCCTTGCAAATCAATATTCACTGTCATATATTGTTTAGTTTATTTCGTTATCTCTAACAGAATGGAATATTCTTCTTTCATTTTAACGCACACAGATGTTTCATCTAGAAAGCGCTGTTTACAAAAGTTAAAAGAATATCCAAAATTTATACTGCAAATTCAACAGAGTGTGGCACGAAAGAGTAATCGGCTTTCCCTATTCTGAAGCTTAGGTGACCAAGCAAACTACTCCGTGATAAGAACTAATCGTGAAAATATAGACTATGGTACTATTTCCGCCACGTTTCATGCATTCAAATCTCCGTTCTAAGTAGACGCTGTCAAATCTGACTGGTAAATATACACTTATGAGTCAGTCTTCGAATACTTGCAATCTCCTGATGTGTGCATATCTCCCCTATAACATACTACCAATAAGCCGGAAAGATGTCTCATATAAATGCGATAATTTTCAAATATTTCAGAATATTTGGGTAGCATAAATTCATTTGAACAGCTGAAAGATATGCCAGTTTTAATGTACTAGATGAATTTTAATTTGAAGAAGCTGCAATTTCAGTCATTAATAAAACTGCCTAACTGGTTTGCATTTTGTAACAGACAGTTGTCCTATCCGCGCTAGTCACGGCCACTTCATCATACACAAAGGTAATCACCATTATTATTGCAAGTAATCTTCAAGAAAATACCAAGAGTTCATTAAATATATAAAGTGCTATATTTAACATATTTTAGATATGATAAGTGATTATTCTTATTGTTGTACTATATATGTGTTCATTATTGATATTTGCTTCTGTTTATTTCTTATCTGCTGATCTGAATTCACTGAAGCTAAAAAAGTAATAATAATAATAATAATAATTTACTTTATTCCAAAAACAGTACTTGTGATACAGAATGGAATTTTCAGCATTAATCACAATATTGCATCTAATTTCCTCAAATTATAAATAAAATTAGTCACAAAGAAAATTTTTCTACATTTACAATACGGTTAATATAAAAATAAATAAATAAAAAATAAAAAAAAACATGCAGCATATAAAATGGAAATAATAATAATGATAGCAGCTAAGGTAATGATAATAATAATAATAATACAAGTGAAAATTGCCGTCGGCTTGTTTCACACAGTATTGTCGATGCGGTATACGAATCCTTGCATGATTAAAAATATTGAATATGATGTTCTCTTTACATGATATGGTGAGGGGAAAAACAAAAATTACAGCAGTCATAGAGATAAGTTGGTGTTTGCAGTTATGAAAGTGAGAACAAGAAGCAACAGGACCATAAATATAATAGAAATAATAAAAGTAAAACTTGAAGGTATATAAGGATGGATGGAGAAGATTGTTTATTTACTAGATGAAAAAAGGTTAATCAATTCTTGCCTGACGCTATTTTCATCACATAAAATACGTGCCAAGTATGGTATCATAGAATTTTTATACTTAGACGTGCGAGCATACAGTTTTCTGAAGTTACTTCTCGTTCTACCTGAGGAGATGCAAGGTGAAAGCTGAGGGTGAAGTGGATGCTCCAAGTCAGACAAAATCCCTTTGGCAAATATACTGCACGAAGTCAAATGCCTATCGACAACGACGTTAACTATGTAGTCCACTGGGACACCACTCACTCTGCTGACAGTCTTCAGCATTCTATGAATTGTGACAAAGTCCCTTTTAAGCAAACCAGGAAAGAATAAGGGTGAACAATAAAGAAGAATAGGTAGGATGCAAGAGTTTATAAACTGTAAGAGGAGGGGTTGAGTTATACCCCAGTGCCTTAACTTCTTAATGTAAAATGTCAGGCGGAATATTTTACTGGAGATCGCTGAGACATGGGAAGACCAGGAGAGATCAGAAGAGAGAATAAGTCCAAGATACTTAATTTCTGATTTAATTCCTATATCATTGTCATCAATCTTACAACTGTCATAAGAATCGACGGCTTCTTTTAACTGTCGTTTACACCTTAAGCTGAAATTAACAGTTTGACATTTAGAAGGATTCAGTTTAAGACCGTTAGACTCAGACCATTTACTGACTTCCGACAGAAAGCTATTTATTTTGGTACAATCTAGCTGGGAGTTAACAGCCATTGAAACAGTTAAATCATCAGCGTACTTCACAAAATTTATTTCATCGGACTGAGGCAAGTCATGTAAGAAGAAAGAAAAAAGAAAAGGAGAAAGGACAGCGCCTTGAGGGACACCAGCTTCAGTAGGTAATGAAGTGGAAGACTTCCCTTTATACACGGTGTACTGCTTTCTTTCTGAGAAATAAGAGTGTAACCAGTTAACAGCCCAACATTCTGTTTGACTTACAGCAAGTTTATTTAACAAGATGTCCCTAGGGACCGAGTCAAAAGCAGATGTATAGTCTAGGAAGGCACAACGGACAAATTTGGCCCCTTTGTCTAGACTGGAAGCAATGTTATGATATAAGACGGCAGCTGCATCTAAAGTGCTTCTACTGTGCTTATAAGCAAACTGTTTTGGGTCATTAAAGGATTTAAGAGAGGGTGCAAGACTAAGTAAAAGTAGTTTCTCCATAGTTTTCAAAAAAGGAGAGGTAATAGCAATGGGTCTAAATTTGACACATGCTCCAGTAGACGATTTAGGTATGGGTACAACTTTAATGTCTTTCCAAACAGCAGGCACAATATTACTGGAAAAAGATTTGTTAAACAGATCAGTGAGAGGGTAACATAGAATATCAGAACATTTTTTGAAAATAATACTGGGTACATGATCTGGACCTAAGCTCTGGGAAGGGTTCAGAGACTTGAGGCACTTTTGAACATCATTTGTGTTAAAACCTGGAAAGGGGCTATTATTAACACTAGTGATACTGGGAAGCATGGAATTTGAGGGGGAATAAATAAAAGATTTATTAAGAGTACTTACATCAGAAGAATACGGAATATTGTTAATCTGCTTACCACCAGTGATTTCCTTAAATAGTTTCCATATATTTGAAGCATTTTTGCAGGATATGAATTTCTGGCTATATATAACATTCAATCTCTGCATTTCAGACTTGATAAGGAAGTTAGTTCTTTTTACGCCACTTTTATCTTTCATTTTATATAGCTTTTCCTTCTCTCTACGAAGCTTTTTAAGTTGGGGGGAGGAGAAACGGTCGAATTTGACGAATAAAGTTTCTTTTGGGCAGCAGACTTCAAAACAGAATTTCAGATAAGACGTAATATTAGAGATTGTGTCATCAAGTGAAACATCATTAAACAGATCCCATCTTGTGTCACTGAGCATGTTTCTAAGATGTTGTACATTCTCATTTGAGTAACATCTGTGAACAACTTTCTTGGACAAGTTAGAGAAAGCTTTTTTGTGTAACTTTCCGTAAACTTTAGGTAGAACTCGTACAATACAGTGATCAGAGTTTGAGAGTGGAGCTCTTTTACGAGCTTCGTATATTCCAGAATCATTTATGAATACTAAATCAAGCGAAGTATCTTGTCGAGTTGGGAAGTTAACCACATTTTCATGACCCAGCAATGTAATAAAACTGTAGTCACTGGCGTTGAAGTCACCAGTTACTACAGACAAGGAGTTACCAAACGAAGAAGCAGCAAAAATAGTGAATTCGTCAGCAAACATCGATAGTTCCGAGGGACTACAAGAAGGTGTGACATAGATATTTGTGACAAAAATGCAGTTATACTTAGATAAGTGTTTAGGTCGGCATTTAATAGTTATACAATCAATATTGTCATTTGAGAATTTGAAGCAGACGTTGTTGGCAGTAGACCACTGAGAATTAATAAAAGTGGCCACACCTCCACCTCTCTTCTTCTTTGAGCTACATCGGTCTTGTCTGTACATTGTAAAATCAGGTAAAGAGACCAAATTATCGTCATATGAATCGTGCAGCCAAGTTTCTTGAAGAGTAATTACAGCAGTGTTACAATATACATTTGAGTATAATAGAGAATGCAAATAATTAATCTTGTTTGGTAGAGATCTGCAATTTGTGCTCATAATCACAGGAACAGTCATCAAATGCATCGGAGTACGCTTTAAAGCTCGTTGCCATCCACCATGAGGCTTTTTCTTAAGTTTGTTAGAAACGAGTAAATTAGCCGGTTGGAAACTTTTTAAATAACCGCGAGAGTAAACAATGCGATTAGTACACATAATTGAATGATTAAAATAAAATAAATACGAGGAAATAGATGCAATATATAGGATGGAAATTTTGGTAGCCCAAGGTTTAAGCAGGCCGCCTGTAAATGTAGGCACCAAGATCAACTCATTGTAGTCTGCATGCAGAGAAGTATTACCAGCCGCCTACAGTATATCTGTCCAAAACACCCTTGAGAAAGGCAAAGTCACAAAACACTCAAAAGACAGCAAAAAGACGATTATTTATCATATTTAATTATGTGTAATTCTGTCCTACAAAAACCCCAGTTATGCAATCAAGCTAATTTTCTAATATGAAATTAATGCTGTAGAACAAAATTAGTCAACAAAAGTTCACTTGTAACCAGTAGTTAGGAATCAAGTGGAATATTCTCTACAAAGTGGGATCAAAGATCTATCCATGGGAACCACACATTGACTCTTCTTCCGAACAGTCCTTGATTAGAAACACATTGATTCATTCAAACAAAATTACTTGGTAATACCACAAATATATAATGTACAAGCAACCACAAGGAGAAGCAGCGAAATTAAAAAAATACGCAGATACAGAGGCAAATAGTGAGGATCGGATCAATATATGATATGCAGTCTTGGAGAAAAAGGGATGCAAACTTCGAATTTAAGTGAAACATCCAAAGAAGCCTAATTATTTTGACTAGATTATTCAGGAGGGATTTTTTAAACAATTTTTCCGTCAGAATGAGTGCACTTTCTTTATGGGGTGCGTAGTTTAACCCTAAACTTCTCCTTCTTTCCGAGACTAGGATCTGATGGTATTCTACATTTAAAAGACAGAATGCAATACGCTCTCCGGAACAGCGGACTTGATGACGCCACTACTGGAGAAGGTGTGGAAAGAAGGCAAAGTACCCGAGGATTAGAAGAAAGGTTACTTATTCAAACTACCAAAGAAAAGAGACTTAAGTCAATGCAAGAACTGGCGTGGAATTATGCTCCTGTCCATCCCAAGCAAAATACTAAGCCGCATCATACTGGAGAGAATCAAACATGCCCTGGATGAAAAACTTCGACCGGAACAGGCTGGATTCAGGAGAAACAAGTCATGTTTTGATCAAATCGCCACACTACGGATCATCATTGAACAAAGTTCAGAATGGCAGTCACCTCTCTATCTCAACTTCATCAACAGCGTCGATCGAGAGGTGATTTGGCAACTACTTCGCTACTACCAAGGAGTGCCGCCGACAATTATACATCTCATCAAACAGTTGTATGACAACGCTGCATGCCAAGTAATTTACAACGGGAAGCTCACGGAATCCTTCGAAGTGAAGACAGGAATAAGACAGGGTTGCCTACTATCGCCAATGATTTTCCTGATTGCAGTAGATTGGATAATGCGACAGACAGCGGGCAATGAGGAAACGGGCATAAAATGGACTCACACAAAGAACTTGGAGGATCTGGACTTCGCCGATGATATATGTCTGATTTCCCACAAACTGAAAGATATGCAAGTGAAAAGCAACAAGTTGGAAGAAGAAGCATCCAGAAAAGATAGGACTCCAGGTGAACATAGAGAAAACGGAGGTGATGAAGATTCCTGGCCAACACCAACAGCCACAGCAACAACAACAGACAGCAATCAGCATAAATTGGAGGAACCTGAAAGAAACTACCTCCCTTACCTACTTGGGAAGCATTGTTTCAACTACAGGCGGAACTGACGAGGATATCAAAGCAAGGATCGGGAAAGCAAGGCAAGCTTTCATTACTCTCAAGTCTGTGTGGAGGTCAACAACATTCAGCGTCAAAAATAAGATCCGGATTTTCAACTCCAATGTGAAGTCAGTACTACTATACGGATCAGAGACTTGGCGTGTCACAAAGAGCACCTCAAACAAGCTACAGACATTCCTTAACAGATGTCATCGCTCAATACTCAAGATCAGATGGCCGAAAAGGATCAGCAACAAAGATCTCTGGGAGCGAGCCAACTCAGCAGGAACCGATTGTGAAACAAATAGGCAGGAAGAAATGGAGATGGATTGGCCACACTCTGAGGAAACCATCAAGTGACACCACTAGACAAGCCATTGCTCGAGTGGAACCCGAAAGGGAAGCGACGAGTTGGTCGTCCAAGGGTGACCTGGAGGAGATCATGTGAAGAAGAAGTGAAAGCGTATGGGCAGACTTGGAGCCAGGTGAAAACTATAGCAGAGAACCGAACGCAATGGAGACGCATGGCTGGAGCCCTATGTTCCTCTAGGAACTAAAGGAAATAATAATAAATAGTCGCAGCTTACTTTGTGTATCAGACAATTATGGATGCATCGTGAACATGTTCTAGTCCATGACTGCTTGGTAACAGTACATGTCAGTTATATTTCGTTCTCTGAACGAATTTCAAATGACCCAATAACTTCTCATGCTCTTCTAAATTCTCTTCACTCAAGTCACTGTCAGAAGCTCAACACATGATGAAATACAAATCTCATTTATTGAGTAATTATATCGCAAGTTTTATTGTGCTATCCATGCCGATTTTTGTGAAGTCAACTTTTCAGATGCGTTAAATTGTGCCGCAACAAATACCAACGTTTTATCCAATGTCACCACCATTCGTTACGCTCGCACTATGTATCTTGTTGTCCTATTCAAGTAATTTTCCGTCGTCCTTGCACATCAATAAATAGAAATGTGACTACGTATTGTGTCATGTGAAATAATTTTGAAATCTCATCATCCATTTATTCATTTACTGAATTCAGCACACTACTTCTGAGTAGTTCAGCATTCATTCCAATAATTTAATGGATTCGCAGAGTAACTCGAAATTGAATTTTAGCTACTTGAGAGCTTCTAGAGTGCCTGCTTACGTATGATATGTACAGTCCCACAGCGAAATTCAATACGAAACAAATTGCCTAACAGTGATATGTTAGAAGACAAGATTGATTTTTAAAATGAATTCCTTGTTTGGACATCAGTTACGCAGTGGTTAACAAGCCTAAATAGACACTGATAGTGAAATTTCTGGAAACACTTCATACAGATGTATTTATGTGAAACTGACAGGAATCAGGTTATGCGAAGGGCAATTGAAAGCCTGTTGGCGTTCGTGAAGAGATTTGAGTGTGATGGGAGAGAGAACGAAGTTCTTGTAGACATACCACTGAATGAATACAATGAACAATGATAACAATAACGATTTCAATGAACGGTATCGGAAGAACAAAAATATTGAATATAAGGTTTATTCATTGCTAATCACCTCTCATTTGAAATGAAATCTGTCTATAGTGATTATTATAATTACCGGATAAATACACTTCATATGACCGCAACGTCCTACAGATCTGCATATTTGAATTAAGGGGTCTTACGCAGCTGCCTTTAACCTTCGTCATAAGAGTGTTTCAAATGAAATGCTTCGCTTTTCTGACAGTTACTCTGTGATACACATTTATCTTCTCTGAAGAAATGCTTTGACAAATGTATTGCTTATTCAGAAGAAGTACTGTGAAATTGCTTCTCATCTCTTATACGAGATTTTCGTAGCATTTAGTTACGATTGGTAACATTCAAGAGTTTACTTGAACACAGCGTTATTTTCCTTACTCAAATACCTGACAAGATGAAATAATATCAATAATAAAAAAACCAATCTGTTCTCTGGTCGTGCAGCTGCCAAGCGTCTTTTCCTGTATTTTCAAATTTCTTATGAATGTGCATATTTAGTATTTTACTAACCACTCTAGAAGATCCAATTTTTCCACGATTTCACATTTGTCTAGCTGCCTGATATCAACGAATTTAGGAAGTTGTGTGAGTAGCTTGATATGATTATGAGGAGCAATAGATTGTGCTTGAAACATCATCAGCGAATTTCACTGTTGAACACTGTGAGACTTTCTCAAACACATTTTCCCCTCAGTGAAATTATACTCTACCACAATGCACAATTTATAATTTATTTTATTTATAATTTATTTACAATTTACAATTGACAATTTATTTACAATATATTATAATAATGCGGACACACTGTGTCGCTTACTTCACTTTTGCTTCTTTCGAAAGCAAATACTTCGGCTGATTGTCCGTCTAAATTTTTTCACTAATCCTTCACTGTAGAAGATCCTATTTTTCCACGTTACATACATGCCATTTTACAATTATATTCTAATCCTGTGTAATTTTTTGTTTCTATGCCTCTTGTATTCGATATTTATACCTCCTAACTTACATTTCAAGTTGAAAATTTTGATCTCTATTTGTTTCCATGCTCATTTTGTTCACACCTGTTATTCGTTCTATGCCTCTTGTAATTGATATCAAGTTGAAAACAATTACCACCTTTTATTGGCCTTTAAAACTATTTCTCCAGTTACCAAATATTAATTTTGCATACGTTTTAACTGTTATCTAATCCTATGCAATCTTGTCTCTAAGCCCCTTGTAATCTGTATTCGCACCTTCAAACTTTCATATCAAGTTGAAAATTATTATCACTTTCGTTACTATGTGGAATCAAACAAATAAGAATTGTATCCATCTAAACTTGTCTATATAAGAAAAGATATCTTTACTATAATTATGTTCTGTGAATACAGACGTAACAATACCCAGCTGAAAAGGACGGCGGAAAATCTAACAAAGTAGGGTGTGGTTATTGAAGCACTGTGTTCCACTCGCAACACAGGTGGAAAATAGTAAATCAGAATTCGAATTATTCTCCAGCTACATACATTCCTTCTGAATATACAGTTCAGATCGAAAAAGAGGAAATGATTCTCAACAAATTCTTATTCTTACCATTGGAAGCCCGTCATCTAAATGGTTGGTATGCCGATATCACTTACCTGAATAAACTGTGGTGATGGGGATATTTGTACATATGTGGATATAATTCAGTATTTGGTATCGATTAAAAATTTCACACGAAATCTACGGCGACATGGATACAGGTTGGCGACAAGGTTTCAATTGCAGTTACAGAATTCAACCTATGCGGTTATATATGCTTTGTCCAATGAAGCTTGCAATCTACTGGTGTTTGTTCATATGTACGTTTCTCAATTCCTGTAGACCTAAGGACAAATCTTCAAATGTTAGAATGAAGAATTACGCTGCGTCGAACACATTACTGAAGAACTAAGATAAAATATCATGTTTGTAATTAAAATAAATCTGTATTTAGCCACACTTATAATTTTTGCCAACTGAATTCCACAGTATCTTCGGATTCTAACATGACATTCCGTAGATTCTTAACATGACACTCATTTTTCAATAGCATTATGCTGTCAAATCAAATCAGAATCCAGTTCAGAGTTATTCAAATGCAGCATATCGAAACAACATAATCCATACCAGCAGGAGGTCTGAAGAATAGTTGAAGATGAAAACTGAAGCACCAATATAAATTATTATTGGAAGTGGTATGTATATCCCAGCAACAGCATATTCATCTTTACTTATGACTTCTGGACCACAGTTGACCTCTAGATTTAACCTTCGTTTTTTACAAAACCGTGAGATGGTTGACTTCACCTACGCTGTTTATGTTTAGTGCTGGCGATATTTTAAATTTCACCAACAAATGCATCCCATGGAGATATTTCAACAAAGCATATTTTGTTTTATTTTCTGAATTTAAAGTGCTGAACATGCTTGACAGTTCTCCTCTCAGGTACACGGAAGCTAACTAGATGAATGGGGATCTGAGCAATACAATCCAGCCACAACAGACAAATATTTCATTGTATTTCATAGCAGTTTGTGAAAATACCAGGAGGACACTATATTGTTGTACTTTACATGAAATTCATTTCCAGCCTACCGCGCTCGAAAAGAAAGAATATTTGGTACAACATCTGGATGTCAGCTAAAAATTCTGTCAGAATTCTGGTTATAATTGGAATTATTTTACCTAGGCAAATGAATCACAGTTTATCGTGAACTTTCAAGTTAAACGTAGCCAGATGAATGTCACGATTTGCAATTCAGTCAGACAGTCAAGAAGAGTAATTTTAGTTCCATATTCTATTTTAGGTAATGTTTTTGAAAATAGCCGTCATCTGCACCCACCTTTACTTCAGTTGACACTGTTAGCATCTGTGATGTGAGTGAAGGAAAATACATCAAAATACACTCGTCTTCATATGGAAAATTCAAAATGAAACAGTGATTTCAGCTATTTCCATTATCGATGAGGTTATTCACGTATTACACAACATAACGAAGGTACTCTTTAATGAAATACACAGATTTCTAAGTGAGATGACTACACTCATCTTTTGTGCCGATTGCAAGAGGATGGCATTAGGAGATATTACAAGTGTTTCACATCACAATTTACATTCATACAGATAGTGCAATAAAATGCAGTTCAATTGCACTGTGAAAGCATGAAATTCCCAATAGGTCACAGGCATCTGATTTCATAGAAGCACTCTAGTTTCCATAAACCTGTCTAAAACTTCAGGTGGGACACCCAATTCATGAAGTGTCCATTAGAGTCATATATGCATACTAAGTATAATTTCAGTGTTACTGTAACTATTCGTCGAGGCATATTCCCGAAAGAACCGTAAGGAGATTAACGCTACTTATAAGTGAGATTTACACTTCATCAGGCACCGGCGTCCACTTGGCCTTATTCGGTACAGGTTCTCATTGATTTTCAAAACCTCTTAATTCATGCCAACCAAACGCTCTGCATTCTAGAATTAACAAACTCCTCGGAATATTTTGTGAGCCACGACACTGTATTTTGAAGAGAAATACAGAAATTACTGGTTCATCGTCTGTAGTCTAAAACTCATACACACACAGTGAATGTTGAATAAATTTTGATTTTGCGCATCATTGTACCAACTGTTTATAAGTAGGTCAGTGTTTACAGACTAAACTTTTCAATAATATACATCAGAAATCGAAATTTATTTCCAAGTATTTCTATCAGCCATTTCTGCTAACTTCCCTCTCACTTCTTTGACAGTCGTTTCACATTTAAATTCTGCAAGAATTATGACCATTTGTCAAGTAGGCTGTGGTGTTACTTCAATGGACAGCATTATGTACCAATTCATACTCTACAGGTTTCGAATCCTTCCATATGATCAGGTTACGAATACATGAACGAAATGAACCTACACTAAGCGAATTTGAAAACCATTTTATTTATGTCCTTCACGGAGCTCTATCTGATTCGGGTAGCAAGTTTATATGAAGAATGATCAAGTTCCCGACACACTTAGAAATACCTAATCACACATTCACGTATCAATACTGTTTAAATGAAACTGGAAGAACTGAAAGGCCAAATGAAATAGACAACATTTTGTTGTCCTTATAATAGAGAATTTGTATTTCTTTATGAGTGAAAACAACAAAACTAAATTTCCTCCGCTGACGCTTACCGAAAGCATATCACATTTTACTCCATACCCTACTTTTTTCAAAATTATTAGATATGCTTGTTTCATATGTACGTAATAGTGTCCAGGGTGAAACCGATGTTTTCAAGATGCTCAGAGGACTGAGGTTAAATCTAGAGGCCAGTTATGGTCTAAAAGTCATGGGCGAAGATAAAAACCCTCTTGCCGGCAGATTCATACCTCTTCCGATAAAAATTTCCTGTGATTGTTAAGTTTTATTTTGTCGTTATTCATGATATGGATTGTGTTGCTTCAACTTGCTGCAATCGAATAACTATGAATTACACTCTGATTCGATTTGACAGCAAAGAGCTATCGAATAATGAGCGCCATGTTAATAGTCTACGGATCATGTGTAGTTCAATTTTGAAAGACTGAAAGAGTGGCTGAAAACAAATTCATTTTAGTTAAATATGCATGCATGATATTTCATCTTAGTTCTCCACTAGTGTGTTCGATGCAAGTTAATTTTACATTCTCCCAATAAAATCATCTGGTCTGGGTTTGACAGAAATTGAGAAAGCATAAATACCAAAAGATTACAAGTTTCATTGAATGTATCATATACAACTACACTGGTTGCATTCCAAAACTGCATTCAACCAATGTCGACAACTTGTATCATGCAAAAGTCTGTCTTCGATTATGAATATTGCCTTACATCCACAAAGGTAAAAATATCCTCATCATCACAATTAATTGAGGTAAGTGATATCGGCAAACCATCGATGAAGATAACATTCTTCCAGTGGTTGAAATAGGAAATTGTTGAGAATCATTCCTGTTCTTTGATCTGAAATGTATATTCTGAGGGAAAAGTTTTAGCTGAAGAATAATTTGAATTCTCATTCAATATTATTATTGGTATTCCCTTGGATCCAAGTGGAACATGGGGCTTCAATAACACCACCCCACTTAGTTATATTTTCTTACATCCTTATCAGGTGGGTCCACGATTGCCCATAATCTGGCATAGAATAGATACCTACACAAACGCACATACTCCTAGGTGTTTACGGAAATTTTTCAGTTTGAATTCGCAGTATACATTTATACTACTCACAAGTAATATTGCAGTGATTCACTATTTAAATGAGATTGCTTTGCATATATTGTTGCAAATGTGGAAAATTTAGAGTTTCTAGGGTGACTAGTAAAGTAATAAATGCGCAGTTTCATAGGAAAATCAACTAAACAGGACAAAAAACTTGGCAGCTTCATGACCAGATAACAGATTGGTTTTCTCATTAATGATATTATATCATCTAGTCAGGTATCTGAATAAGCAAAATAACGCATTGTTCAAATAAGTCCTTGAATGTTACGTACCAAAGCAACCATTCTTTACTTAGCTATATTCTTATGCTTGATCGTCTCTCTACTCCTGATCTACTAGTTTGTCCTATCTAGTAGCACTGAGGACTACAGAAAAGACCTAAATGATTAAATGAAACAAATAGAAGAGGCATTGTTGTCTAATAAATATCCTGTTGGAAGATCAGAAATGTTGATAGCAAAATAAAAATAATGGGGAAACTAATAATAACAACGTTAATAAGAGAGAAAATAAGCCGTCTACTCCCCTACCATATAAGTAGAGGATATCTGGAAACCCAGGTAGCATTCCTAACAAAGCAGGAATAAGAGTGGTCTTATTCAATCATGCGAACCCACTTAGGGACAGGCTCTGTAGGGTGAAAGACCCTGTCGGTTGACTCAATTAAAGAAAATAATGCCATTTTCAAAATACCTTGGGATGACTGTGAAATAGGTAGACTACATAGGTCAAACTGACAGATCAGGTGTAGGGAGATTATCAAAACATAAGAATATAGCTAAGGCAAGAATAGTTGGTCCCGCAAAGGGAATTAATTTAGAAAAAGGCTCTGCATGTATTAGCACAATCAAACAATAGGATGGGAGAGGGTTAAATTTCTAAGAAGTAAGTAATATATGCAGGTTGAGAGAGAGGTGGATTGATTAGTCCTTTTTCATCGAGTCTACAACCAACACTCGCAATAAGAATGACTCATCACTCCCACAGGAAATATGGAAAATACTACTACCAATCAAGTCAAGCGATGTAAAATAATGGAATTATATGAACACAGTTCGAAAATTGTATGAGCAACTTGATATGGTTATGAAGACCAATATATTTTGCTCGAAACGTCATCAGCAAGTATTACTGTTTAGCACTGTGAGACTTTATCAAAATACATTTTACACTCAGTGGAATTATACTCTACGCCATTGCACAATTTCTTTTATTATAAGAATGCGGACATACTGTGTCTCTTGCTTTCTTTTTTCTTCCACCGAAAGCATATGCATCGGCTGACTGTCTGTCCAAATTCTTTCACTAATCCCACTTTAATTGTAGAGTCTTACAGGTTGCATCACAGAATGCGGTTATCTTTTATGTGCTTTGAATTTTCAGTAGCAGTAGTGTAAATAAGATAAATTGTACCGATATATCCTCTTTTTTACACTGAATTCATAATCAAGCATCGCTTTGACATAACTGCATGACCACTGAGATTAGTCATGCATCATCCAATGTGTTGAGGATGCGTTTTCATTGAAACACAAATATTCTGTTGACGGATAGTTGCATCCACAATCTTCAGGCTGTCAGGAATACTCAACTCTCTAATAGATTCATATGTAAATTCAAACTTCAGGTAAGCATTCTTGTCTGAAACCACAGTGGCTAAACAACTCCCAAATGATTTATAACTGAACATTGTTGAAGATACCAAAACCATAGTAAATGCATGAATTCCTCTTTAGTAGCCTTAAAATGCTCTTCTAAATTTCTTCAGAATATTTCGGAACGAAACACTTGACAGACAACTGAACAACTCAGAACATACTGTCCATATCGTTTCAACATTTGAATATATACGGTCTACCTGATCGCTAAGATCAGTATCGCTTGGTAAGCTCCAATGCGCACATTCTATTAAATAGTTTCATGTTATCTGTGTGATATTTTCGCAGTTCATGCTACATTAATCACTAATTTACCAATGAATTCAAAACAAAAAAGTAAAATAATAATAATAATTATCACTTTATTCCACAACAATAACAATTTACAGCATGGAATTTTCAGCGTTTCATTTTACATATTGCATTGGTTTAGCTCTTCTTACAATTATATAAATGTATGAAATGTTAAAAATATTGATAATTAATAAGAAAAAATAAAAACCCCAACAAAATCGCACCATTTCTACGTCATAGTGAAATAATAAATAAATAATATAACAAATCACACATGCAATAATATGCATCATTACATTTTATAGTTTAGTTAATGATTTAAAAGTTGTTAAAGTTCTTTTCTGATATTCGTCTCTTCACACAATACGGAGCAAAGGCGCTTGATTCCAGTGCTTCTTAGATTTTTCTCAGGATGAAGTGCATCAATTGAAGCGGAATTTCATCCGAAGCACTATGCTCTTCTGATAATAGGTAAATCTCAGTTACCTTGCATAATATCTTTGAAGACATAGAAATAACTTGTTATGGTTCATAAATACATTTTCTGTGAATCATAAGAGTCTTCGTGATTATTTATGGGGTGAAAAACAGAAATTACATTTACAACCTTTACATTTGCAAGCTAAACTGATTTCAAAATTATTTTTTTTTGTGATATGAATTTTAATTATGTAAAACGTGTTTATTAAGCAGAATTTAAAGAATTCATCAAATTTCAGTAGGAGTATTCAGCTGATTACTCTGTATACAACTACGTGATGAAAATATCCAACTTTATTTCGACGGGTGCCTATTATGCCAAGTTAGTTGTGTTCCAATGAGAAACACTTTGGAACCATCATTTACAGATTTATTATTATCAGACCTACAAACCGGAAATCTCATTGTTAAAATTCAGCTTATATCAATCAACTTATCTTAACTTCACAGTAGAACACGAGTAATTTCCTACTACTACATTCCCCGATGTTTCACTTTTGAAGAAACTGTTGTCACAATGGAATTATTGACGTTTCGGAGGTATTCATGTACGGGACAGTTCATAGATTTTGTAAGTGTTGCTCCAATCTAACATAAAATCAAGTCACTGAAAAACACTGTTCAGCAGACGACTCCAGATTTCGTCCCAAAAGGACAAATCATGTGGAATGAAGACTCTGAAGTATTTTTTATCTAAGAATCGATATTCTGAGTAGATTACAATTAAATACACTAAAGAAAACATTGTCAGTTAAATTGTTGAGACACTTTCGGAGAAAGCTCGAAGGATCATGTCCACATTTAATGGCGATGATATACAAGAAGAAGTTTAACGAAAACCTGATATAGCAATCAGGGAATTTTATTATGCTAGGAAACTCGCGTTCCCTAACTGTACCAAGTGATCTTCCACAATCGAGGAAAGCTTGATTACTGGACGAAGAATATTCTTTTAGATAACGGCATCACCAGATTCCAAAAATATATACACTAATAATAATGAAGGAATGATTGTTATGGACAACATCAGTAGTTATTAAAGAGTAACATTGAATCACTCAACTCAGAATTCCAAAAGCTATTTGCAAATTCATTGTAATTAGATGTAAGCCTGAAATACACGTGTGTTGTAACATGTAATGCAATACAAGATAAGTTTATTTTAAATAACACACTACAATTCAGTAATATAAATTGGTTGACGTTAGGAGTCAAAATTACTCCTCATAAATTCTCAGAAACACTCGCGTTAGTAGTAGGATACATGCGTTGCATGTACTTCAGTGTGAAAATTAACAAATACACTGAAGTAAGAAATGAAAAGGTTAGTTTATGCAAGTGTATTCACGAAGATCGGAGAATCCATATGTACAGGATGGAAAGCCATATCACAAAAGACCGAAATTAAAAGTCATTTATGCAGTTGCGGAATACACTTCAGGTCAACGGAGTATTAGTGGTGCTCAGGAACACCTACCAGAGTAAATAAATAAAGGCATAGTAAAAACCATTATCAGTAAAATATTAGACCACCTGCTACACACCAGGAACAAAGCTAGCAATGGGGAGTACTTCTATTTCATCCAAAGAGTAACGGACAGATTGGCAAAAGAATACAGGTAGCGAATTCTCCAGACAACAGTGGCTGTTAAAATTCACTTGAAAAAACCGGTGCACTCTGGGCAGAAGAAACAGTTCCAGCCAACTTCGTCATTGTATTTCAATGAACAAACCTTCTGTTTACTTCGTTAAACCTGGTTGTTAACTCACGCATACGACACATACTCTACCCCCGTCTCTGGAATGAGCATTCGTCCATTTGAAACTTATAAACAATATGAATAGAATTTCATATGAAAATTGTTCATCAGATTTTATTACTATGCATTCGTTTCCATTCCTAATCAGTTACATCTACTTCATTTGATCTATTCATCAGTTCCCAAACGTTTACTGACTTTAAGCTCAACCTACTCGTGAGTAGTAAAATCAACGGAAGATAATTTATTAGGCTGGACATTATGCCGACACATTTAATACACTCGATTAAACTATCACGGTGATCAAGTTGAACCTAACCACAACTGCTTTAACATAGAAAATCAACTGTCTGTTTATAAAGTTAGACGAGTCTCGATGATGGACGTCTTAATGGAAAGGAATCTGTGAAATATATCAGATAATTCTCATCACATTGAAAGCACAGACAGTGACATATGGTGCTGCAGCCAGCAGGAAAATATGAAACCGCATATATGGTGGGTGCCTCTGGTTCTCACTAAATTAGACCAATTTATAAATGCAGCCTGAATTAATATATTTCACGCTGCGAATAATATTGTAATACACACTCGATGAGCTTAAATAGGGTGAGGTAGTCCCAAGCACACCAATTTCTGTGAAATCTCAAATCTCCCTAGTCGTCCTAAGCCGGCTAATATGTAAGTGCATTTTCGGATTACTATAAGTCAGAAATAATCATTTAATTATTTTTACCAGTGATGACTAATGTAGTCGAATAAAACCCTACGTAGTAGAGCTAATATGAGAATCGAGATCAGGCAACGTGGTAGAACATGCCTTCGCTGTGGACTGTTAAGTGGATTCCACGGATGACAAACCAAATTTTACACCCATAATAAGTAACCAGAATATCACTTCATTTTATCAAGCCACTAAGAAAACATTTTTGGATCATTATGGTGTGTGGTTTTTATGCAAAAGTCCTCTCTTTTTCTCCGCCGGTAATTTCCATAGCAGCTTCCATATCGTGTGGTATATAATGAATTAGTAATGACTTCTAGCAATACTACCAACTTATCCAAAAATCGAGATGCAATTTTTAATCAGTATCTAACGTGATACGTCGTGTGTAGTTTTTCCAGCATGCTTTGATTTCCTCTCATTCCCCTAGTGTC
Organism: Trichobilharzia szidati; assembly: GCA_944472155.2. Classification (NCBI taxonomy): domain Eukaryota; kingdom Metazoa; phylum Platyhelminthes; class Trematoda; order Strigeidida; family Schistosomatidae; genus Trichobilharzia; species Trichobilharzia szidati. Next base: position 127,290,828 of record OX235273.1, on the reverse strand, counting down.
AAGCTATTCCATATTTCCCTTTTTTTGGAGAAATAATGGAACCATGACTCTCAACCTTTTAGTAAATTTTGAAGGTATTCAACTGTATCCAGAACAAATGTGTCTGGTAGAAATTAATCCATGTTTTCATTTAGTTCTTGATGAATGCTCTTCAAGTTTCATTGAGAGATATTTATGAAAATATGCATTCGGCAAACCACGTATGCTGTTACTTATGCAACTTGCATCAGTGACTAACCCAAAAAATGAACACTGTTACTTCATATCTGGTCAGTTCATTTCATACAAGAAACACTGGATAACGTTTCGAGCACAGTAGATATAACGAAAACACATCAGTGTATAGAAAACACTGTCCACCAACACACTCTGAAGTCTAAGGTGCTCCATTTTACTCAGTTATGTATTTCAGATACACTTCTCCAATGTGGAACTATGCCCTACCACGTTGCCTGTTCTCGATTCTCATATTAGCTCTACTACGTAGGGTTTTATTCGACTACATTAGTCATCACTGGTAAAAATAATTAAATGATTATTTCTGACTTATAGTAATCCGAAAATGCACTTACATATTAGCCGGCTTAGGACGACTAGGGAGATTTGAGATTTCACAGAAATTGGTGTGCTTGGGACTACCTCACCCTATTTAAGCTCATCGAGTGTGTATTACAATATTATTCGCAGCGTGAAATATATTAATTCAGGCTGCATTTATAAATTGGTCTAATTTAGTGAGAACCAGAGGCACCCACCATATATGCGGTTTCATATTTTCCTGCTGGCTGCAGCACCATATGTCACTGTCTGTGCTTTCAATGTGATGAGAATTATCCGATATATTTCACAGATTCCTTTGCATTAAGACGTCCATCGTCGAGACTCGTCTAACTTTATAAACAGACAGTTGATTTTCTATGTTAAAGCAGTTGTGGTTAGGTTCAACTTGATCACCGTGATAGTTTAATCGAGTGTATTAAATGTGTCGGCATAATGTCCAGCCTAATAAATTATCTTCCGTTGATTTTACTACTCACGAGTAGGTTGAGCTTAAAGTCAGTAAACGTTTGGGAACTGATGAATAGATCAAATGAAGTAGATGTAACTGATTAGGAATGGAAACGAATGCATAGTAATAAAATCTGATGAACAATTTTCATATGAAATTCTATTCATATTGTTTATAAGTTTCAAATGGAAAAATGCTCATGTCAAGAACGGGAGTAGAATAAAAAATGTCTTCGTATGTTTGTCAGTGTGTGAGTTAACAACCACGTGTGACAAAGAAAAGATAAGGTGAGATAATGCAAATGGATTAACGAGGAGGGTTGTAACTGTTTTTTCTACTCAGAGAGCACCGGTTGTTTTAAGGGAATGGCAATAGCCTCTGCTGTTTGGAGAATTTATTACATAGTTGATTTTGCAGATTCATTTGGTTCTCGATCGACTTACAGAATGATCCTTCAATGCTACCTTTGTCGCCGGCTTCTATCACGTGGTCTAATATCGAACTGATAAACGTTCTTTACATTTTCAGTTGGAATTCATTTGACGATGATTCGGAAGAAGTTCACATAGTAAATAAGAAATTACCAGAAAGGTCTTTTTCTCTGATTCATGTTAGAATTTTTGTCTTACAATAATGTGACATCATACAGCAGGATATACATTTAACAGCTTCCACTGACAATTTATCTGTCAACGTTAACCTAAACCTACTCTATAAGAAACCGTTTCATGACACAAAGTAGAAAAGTTGAAATAAAGGAAAACGATTTGTTAAATGCATAGAGGACATAACACAATTTTTTTGGTAATGGGGAGCTGGTGAATTCATCTTAAAAGCCCTCAAGTTTTTTCTGTTTTTTATCAAGTCGACTTGAACTTTTCTAATTTATGTCAAGTCAATTTGATGTTTCATACAATCGTTAAGTTCTTCTTTTGCTATGGAAAGATGACTGGGCAGGTTGCTTGTGTTATGTGCCTTATGTCGCCTGACGTCATTCCATTGTAAAATAAAAATTCTAATATAAATCAGACGGAAAAACGAATCCACTAATCTCATATTTACTCTAAGGACTAAAATTAAATACGCCTTGACCGAAAACAAAAAGGATGTAATATTTACTTCATTTGGAGAATAAAATATAAAACAGTAAGTCAAATTAATAGCGAACGTGTAGCTCCTGAAGATTGTTTCAGTGATTTTCATACTTCGGAGTATGTGAGTGGCTTTGCAAATAGTAGATTTATTCGCCGAATCAGTCGAAGAATCAGAGGTTTTGTCATTTTCATTTAGTAATACACTTTCAAGTTACACAACAGATCCACCAAGCAGCTTGCTGAATACAGGAGAAATGCGAGGAAAAAAGAATCAACGTAAAGATGTACCATCATTGAGAATCAGTTCACAACACGCCACACCATGTATCAAGACAATTCGTCAAGACTCTTTCAGCTTCATCTGGTTTCCAGTAAGTGATGAGTAGTAGATTTATTCTCTTGTGTTGCTTTGTGGATAATTGACTGATTTTAATGTGATGCTCATCACAAAGCCTTGTCAGTTGGAGAAGCGGAGTATAGCAACCGTTCATGAATATCTGCCTTAATCCGATTTGTATTATTTAGCAGAACGCACTTATCAAACTCTTGAGAATTGGACAAGTAAAATCCTCGTTACTGCTACGCTGGTATATTTATGTTAAGTTAGTGTGTCTGTATGCTGTAGTCCAGTAATTCTAACTTCACTAATTGTGGTCATATATCACTAATAGACGGAATTGTGAATTAATTTGACGGTTTGGATCGTCGATGTATCTGACTACTGAACAAATACAGCCTAACCTCCTATGGATGAGAAAAAGTTCGTTTTGTGCATGTTTTGTGTTGACTCCATTGTTGCACAATTTCCAGCTGCTTCCAGTACTGACAGTTCATTTTTTCCATCTAAATATTGTCACCTGCCAATTGCATGAACTGTAAATAGTTGTTCATCGAAGGTTTGAGGACATTTTCGAGAAATCTTGATAGTTTGTTGACAACAGATGACTAATTGACCAGCGATATCCATGTAATCCAGATTGTCTGATAATATACGAGGAAGCAATTACAAATGAATTGATTAATTTATGTATCAGTGGTTTTTTGATATTATTATATCATTTCATTGCATGCGTCACATTCAATATCTCCTGACAATTTACATGTGTGGACTTGTATACATAGGGTAGGTTAACCACGCTTTGCACATGACAGTGATTTAACAATGAATTCAGCTTCAGAACATCTACAAACACAGATGGTGTAATCTTAAGAGGTGTATTCTGTCTCATCTTACAACCCGATATTTCGTTTACTAAATGCTATTTTATACCAAAGCATTTTATGATACAAGATAGAAAAGTTGAAATGAACACAACCGATCTGTTAAATGTATCGAATACATAGCACAAATATTGGACGATATAAGAAAAGTAGTAAGTAAATCTGCAAAACCGTTAGTTTTTCTGTTTCTCCTTATCAAATTGATTTTAAAACTTTCTTTTTTGTGTTAAGAAATTTTATCTCGTACAGAATTGTTTATTTCTTCTTCAATTTTAGAAAGATGCTAAGACAGGGGGGATTGTCAAATATGTTTTGTGTCGTCTGAAGTCATTCCACTGTAAGATAAAAACTCTATTGTAAATCAGAGAAAAAGATAAATTTAGTAATCTCACATTTACTCTCTCTCTCTCGTTTTTTCTAGGATTATCAATAAGTACATTTGACTGACAATGAAAAGATGAGCTATTTGAATCATTCGAAGAATAGAAACATAAAACAATAAACGAATTTTACTGCGAACGTGTAGCGAAAAATATTGTTTGAATAACTTTTATACTTCAGAGTAAATGTGAATGGCAGCTTTATTCATCGAATCAGTCGAGGAATCAGCTTCTTTTTTTCTTTCATTCTGTACTACGCTGTCGACTTAAATAGGAAAATCATTATGGGTACCTGATGAATTCAGCATAAAAGTGAAGAAATATCAATCAATTTCAAGAAGCCTCATCATTAAGTATCAGTTCACAACATGCGACACTATCGATCAGGATTATTCGTCAATACTCCAGAAGGTTTCTCTGGTTTACAGAAATTTATGAGTAGTAGATTGAGCCCATGCGTCGGTAGCGCAGTCTTAGGCTGTTCGCCAAACACGCATGTGGTTTGGGTTTCAATCCTCGGCGATTCACCTCTTTACCTTGCTTATCCAGGATTAAGACTGGTAGAGAGGAAAGGTTAGGCATGGGACCATCAACCTCATCACGTGAAAATGAGCACCATCGCTACCGAAACTTCAAGCCTCTAGCCTGAAGCCCTATGTTTCACTGGGAACATAAGGGAATGAGAGATTTTCCGATAACATATAGACTTATGTTACTATCTATTTTATTGTCTAAAATTCAATCATATTCTACCAAAATGTCTGAAGTCTACATACACATAAGTAGATTTATTCTCAACTATTGGTTAGTGGGTAGTTGATTGATTATAATTTCACAAAACAAAGTCAATTTGAGAAGGAGTGAAGACGGAGGATGAAGAATATCTGGCTTGTTGTCATTTGAGATTACTTGACAGATCGTATCATTGCACATATGTAGAATTCCAAGCCACAAGGAGGAAATTTTGGTACTGTATCATCTGATTGGAATCCTGGTGTCAATGATTCGTATATTCACTGATCGTTGTCCCATTATCGGTGATTGACTGAGTCTGGAATTAATACGGCACTGTTTGTTCACTCAAAGAATGAATGCATTATATATATGCCTTTCATTCTTTTGATTATGGAGAGTCAGTAGTGTCAATATACTGAACCGATTCGATTGTTTTCTACTTTCCAGTGCTTTTCAGTATTTAAATTTTACATTTTCTATCTAAATAATTATACCTACAATTTCATGAAAACACGATAGTTTTTCACCAAAGGTTTGGATGAAGACTCAAATAATATTGGTAATTAGTTAACATCGAATCAGTACTTGACCAGCAGCATACATGAAAAACAGGCTGGGTAATGTGGAATTGATTACCTGAGTTAATTATTGGTTTTAATTGCTCATGAACATGTTCTTTAACTGAGTATCTCACATGCAACAGGATATTCCAGCCTACATGTGTAGACAAGCTTACCTAGGCTGGAGTAACGTCACTTTGCATTTCATGGTATTTTAACAATGAAATCAGCTACGAAACACTCAGCAACACAGATGGGCATGTACTAAGATATTTTGATTCCGCAACCACAAGGCCTTATTTTTTTCTCAGAAACACTGTACTGCTATACTTATCCTTCATTCGAAATCCTTTTCCTACTTTGTGAATAAGACTGATTTCAATTCCGTATCAGTTAGCTGTGAGTTTCAGAATGAAAACTTTCCCATCAAAATATTTTCAAGTGAAGTGTGTCATTCACATCAGTTCAGAGAATAATAATAATGCTTGAATATTATACTTGAGCTTACTCAATATCAGTTGGTATAACACGAATTTCCTGCTCACCATATATTTACCAAACAGAAACACATTGGTGGAATCTTTGAATGTCAGTTTAATAAAACAAGCGAAATCCGTTCAATGGTGGCTTCAAAGTAAACTCATGCATGGTGTTGTGAAAAGAGTTTCGTGCCATATTTATCGACAAGTAACGTGCAGTTGTTAGTTTGTAGAAATACGATCGACTTGAAGATAAATTTGACCACTAGATACAATGAGTTTGCAAAGATTTTCATGTTAATTTGAAACTGAAATCCATACAATTTTGTAAAATCTGTTGCTTTTTATATTGATATGTGACTTGCATTCACTACGCACATATGTGAATCTTGTTGAAACTGAACTGATTTAGTTGAAATGAGAATGGACTAGCGTTTTGCTTGTATCAAATCTGTTGCATTGCGGTTTCTTCAATTCTTTCATCAAACTCTGAATGAAGTATGCTGGTAGCATGGGACTTGTTTCTTCATTTTGAAAAAGAGTCTGCATTCCAAGAAACGTCTACTTCTGAGTCACGGATATATGTAAACTAGGATTGGTGAACTATGGCTGTAGTTCCACTGAAATGGGTTTATTTTCGTTTCTGTACATTTGATGCGCTGTTGGGTAGTAATATGGACCAATTTCATCTGAAACCATTCCTCATTCTCTTCACCACGCAACTGTTCAAGCCTTTTACTTTCACCTGCATAACTCCACACATTTTCAAACGTCCTCGTGAAAGCTATGATACCGTTATATCCAACCTTCGTCTCTAAAATGAAACCTCATAACTGTTAGTAAAAATTGGAATTAAAGGAAAAATAAGTAAAAAGATAACTGGGTGGAAAGGTTCCTACTTCCACAATGTTCATGACGATCAAACGAGACATGAGTGGTTGGTTGAATTCCACACATTATCACTTTGTTTAATAAAAGACATTAGCTCTTCAAATTAAAACATCGACGCATTCACTTAAATTGTAATATCTAGCAGCAAGGCTCCTCTCAAAAATGAATGCTTTTAGACCTTCATAAATTTATACATCCAAAGGATAAACTTTGTTTTTATGATGCAACTGTTAATGCGGCTCAAATTTTACTGCTGTCATCCATGGGTGCTATAAGACACTTTTCTTGCCAGATTAAGAAGCGGCAATGCAACGTTATTATAGAAGAAGTGTTATTTTTCCATCTGAGGTAATCATTGTGCCTAGTTGAGGCCTAGTTGATCTCCCTAATGTGGAATAACGACAGTACACCGGAGTTGAAAACAACCGAATTCAGTGAAACATAGTAGGCTTTCCAATGAGAATGAATTGTGTAATACAGAAATAATAGGCATTTCCCGATAGTTCTACTGCGATAGATTTACAGTGACAAAGTGATTTCGAAATGTAAGGAGTATAGAGGCATATTTATGATTTCCCATAACAATCTTCATAGGAATGAACTAAATAATGTATACGACGCTTACAACGATTGAACTTCCAGGCGATGTGCAACTGATGAAACATGTTTTATTTGCATTTCTAGCAATAAATCTACCATTCTTATTGCTGAGATCTAATCGCCTATATATCGCAATAATTCTACATCAGCCCTATAAGATTTATCAATTTCATGAATTATCTTTTTTGTCACAAATCATTTGTATTTCTATATCTATGTACATATAAAATTGGACAGCATAGTAATAAATTCATCGGAAAGTAAATATTGCTATTTGACGAGAGTTAAGGTGGTTAAGTGTAAAGAGGGTGTGTTTCCACATTCTACCTTTCAAATCAAGACAATGAACTTCATCAGCTGAACAGATTTTTAATTTTATTTAAGATTACATCAGTCTACGGAAAAATACGTAATGAAATTCAGGGTTTTCATGGAATTTTGTAGAATTTCTAGGAATTAGAAATTGTCTTACTAATTTTCTACATTCCAAATGATCTCTAAGAACAAATGGGAAATATTTAGAATCAGTACACTGTGGTAGCCCTATCTAGGTGGCAAAGTTTTACTTCAGAAGTCTTCATTTCTAGCTGACTGAATACCACATACATTGAGATTCAGAAGTTAGTTTGATGCTTCTCTTACCATAAGGTGCATATTGGGTTGTTTGATATATGTAATCACGAAAGTACACACATTTTCAAATCTTCCATAAATTAACGCGTACAGTTTTACAGATACAGTAAAGTTCGAATGAAAGCTGTTGCCATGGGTGATCAGATGTATTTGGCATATTGTGTTATGCTTTTCACTGTTTTTTGAAAAAGAATCAACTTCAGAGTAGATGCATTCCTCCTGAGCCATCGTGCTTCGTCTTCTTGAGGCCAAACCTGCATACATTTCATCCTCTTTTCGATTTTCCACTCTGAGTTAGTTTAACAGAAAGAAGGGACACTGTTATGTTACTACGTGGAACAAAATCTTTCTGCTTCACACATTTATCTGATATAACACAGTGATAAGATAAAATGATATTCAAGTTGAAACTATTCTATTCTAGATAGAATCACAGTACACCACAATATCTGGGTTCTCTTCTTATTTCAGCGCTTCACAATCTCGGTAGAAATGTGTCAGTCTGACAACAGCGTTCAATGACAGAGAAGAAAATTTTTCTATTGGTGAAATATTACTGATGTACGTTATTCGCTTATAGAAAGAGATATTTGTAAGACATAAGAATCACTTTTAATGTCTTTTCTTGAATTGAAACTGAACATGTATGTTAATGTAAGAATATTTTGCAGATTTCAACCAAAGAAACGTGTCTAGTATCAGAAGAACCTTTATTTCTGTAACATGAATGGTCAGTTTGAATACATAGATAAGTTAGTCTCACTTAACAGAAAATTTGAGACTGAGTATAAATAGTCGTGAAATAGCTTGTGCTCGCATTTATTCATTTGGATTATACAACCATGAAAATTTCTTTATTCACTCTTATCGTCTTTTTCACAATAACGGTTTACACTGCAAACAAAAAATGTAAGTGTTGATGCTTATAAAATTGTCATCTGATTGAATACATATTTTAAATTAGAAAATGTAACCCTAAAACTAACATTAATTTCAATGATTAAATGCATTAGCACGTAGAATAATTTTAGCACTGGTTTTAACATACAAGATTTGGTTATTATATATGTTTATGGCACAATTCAAACACGTTTTATGACTAATACAGCAGTAAGTGGACAGAAACAATTAGGAATGCAAATGTGAATTAGGTTCATAATGTCAACTTCTGCTCAAATTGTAACGATATTTGATTTCAATAGAATATATGTTAAAGGGAAATGAGTAGTAATTTTATTTTATGTTTGTCGCGACATATCAAGCACACCTATAGAATCTATGAAAAAGATCAATCGTTTTCTCCATCAAAATTTTTCAGGAGCGAACTGAGCGATACAGTTACCATTTAATTGAATTTTATTCACTATAACAAATGAAACGTAGTAGACGTGAAATATGAGTTTTGTGTTTCACATATGAGAGAATATTAAAACTCTGTTTAGTACCATTTTTGGAGATCAGTGTGCGTTGATGGCACATAAGTAGAATGCTTCGTCACCACACATGCGGTCTAGGGTTCGATCCAAACTTCAAGCCTTTAGCTTGAAGCACTATAGTCCACTGGGAAACTGAAGAAATAAAATGAAATTTGTTAAAAATTAAAAAATATTGTACCATTTTTGAAGACCAGTGACATTTTCATTGCTACTGTTAAGATGAGGAAATACTTTCGAAAGGTTCACGCATGCTACTTGTTGCACCAATACCTTATGATGAAGAGGATAAATAGTGCTGCTTCTGTTAGATGCATGGATTCTGTTGTGTGCATCCATTAAAAATTCACTGAAGGCAGATCTCCCTTTGAATAGATATTTGTGTGACTTTTAAATCTACGACTGTTTTTATCTTAGCTGACATTCTCAGTGTTATGCTTCTTCGACACGTCACCTAAATCTATGATTTTAAGATGGACAGAGACACTGTTTCTGTGAAAATAATTCTGATGCATGAATCGGTGCTGTTTTGGTGAAAAGGCACAATGGTATACATTTAAAGACATCACCAAACATCAATTACCTGGTATTGTGTTTTGTAGAGACGTATTTAGTGGATTCCCATCTGAGTGTAACTTATATTTTTATTCACTTCTAAGACCCAACTAGTACGTTTCACTTTTATCCTTCGATGAACCAAGCTAATAATGAATATTTCATTGGTCATCGCTTGAACACTTTGTGTTCATGTGAATTCTAACCTTCATTTTGACGTTTTGATTCTCATCTTATTGAATACTCTTCAGTGTAATCAGATGACATAGAAAATTATTCGCACATCAGCTAACTAATTGCTGAACAGTAACAGTGTGAATGGTCTCTTACTGTGTACGTCATTACTGGTTCATTTATATTTTCCCATGAAGAAATTTCATCTCGTCCTCATGGCGATATTAGGCTGATTAATATTCAGTAACACCAATGACACGCAACCCGACTTATCATTATGTAGATAATATGCTGAAGAGTTCAGCAGGTTTGACAATGAGCCATCAAAGACCACAACACCTCGAAACTAGAAAAACACCGAAAATTCACAGAAAACTATATTTATGCTAAGGTTATGAATAATTGACAACCTGTTGTCTGATTTGTTTGCAGCTTGCAGTGTTATTTTTCATCAATGAACATGCCGTGTCATTGAATCACACATTGAGGTGAATTGTGAACATGTTAATGCAGCCAAAAAGTGAAACTCGATCACATGAAAGGTGATGTTTCCCTAATTTTCATGTGTGAAATATGCATGTTTTCGGAATAAAATTTGTTATGTGTGTAATCTCATAGGGGCCAGTGAGTAGTTTTCCTTAACCTCCATCTCAGTTAATCTGTATGTATTGGATTTCAGCTGCCTGCTTGAATCTCTGAACTACCAGAATTTCCATCCGAGACAATGAATGCATTTTATATTCTTTAATTCTTGTCTTTATAATCATTCAGTTATTTCCCTATCGTTGATCATCTCTGTGCGATCAAAAAAAAATAGTGGAGAGGATAATTGAATTCTTCACATCTAACATCACTGCGTCATATGATGTACTGGAGATGACTGTTTCACCTGAAACTCCTAGTTGAAGAATAAATATTATGCAATTAAGTAGGCTGAGAATTGTGCACAAAATGTTAAATTATTGTGCATAATGATGCTTTTGCTGTTATTAATATATCTGTAGGCAGAAAATTTCGTATCCTCATGTCATATAAACAGTTTCAATTGACTTATCAAAATAACCATCCAAACTCAAACACACATTACTACTTTCTCGTTCACTGCTACCGAAAAATTCAGTGTGACGTATTAGTCTGTCCTATGCTGCTTACAAACGTTAAATCAAATGATATCAAATAGAATGCGGTGTCGGATGTCAGTATTCAAATACTGATCCCCTTACCATGTGTAATTATTCGCATTATTAAAGACACTGTGTGTAAGACCGATTCACAAAGGTAGGATGCAGAACACTGAGAACACAATCACACCTCGAAAAATGATTATCCTGAAATCGCTTTATTATGTATACAAAATTTGTGCTGACTTGGTGGTAGTGAGTCTGTCTGAACAATCGCCAAGAGATAGAAAATTTGAACTGACCAAATAGAATGTTTTCGTACACAAATGTCCCCATCGACCATAAGCACTTTGACCAAGATAACATGAAATCATCCCTTGTCGTAAAACTTGGTTGTTTCATCCCCCATTTACCACGCTCGCACAAACCATGGTATTGCTTAAGCAAGTAATAATAATTTGTATAAGGTTAATAAATGTTCGCGTAAAACATTCCGGACAGTCAAGTTATGACTGTGTTTCTCACCGCGAAATCAAGCTGAAGAAAATAACATTTAAAAGTCATTAGCTAAATGTCTTCACGCTACAGAGTCAGGCCACAAATTTGATTCTGAGATTACCGATTTCATCAAGAAATATTCAAGATGTGGAAGACCACGTATAATATCAGAAGCTTTTCTGAATAACTAGAATCCAAATTGTCTGAATAGAAGTGACGACGCGAGATAAAATAAAGTTTTGGTGGCGCTAACTTTGACAAGTGGATGGAGTTGTGTTGGACAGTCAATTTGAATGATTCTTATATGATATATGTATGACTTGCATAGATTAACTTTCCAGTGATTTGATAGATTAGTTGCCATTAATTGAGAGATATGTTGACGACTTTATCGTAATTTGTGTTGATCATAGGGTGTGACATGTCGACTGGATAGAATTAACCTCCTGAATCACATAAACTTTGTATGTAAGGGTAAAAGTTGCAGTCAACTAGCATTTTTCACTTGCTTTTTAGCAGAAGAGAGGATGCCTTGATATAATGCTCCAATCACAGGATTTCTTCTACGCGTGTCTGTAAAGGATATCCTTTGAAGTTTCTGAACTGATGTAGTGATCTCCTCGATTCATCTCTATTTTCTTCTACATAATTTTTAGCAGCAGGTTTTTAGTCGGTTTACTATTATTGACATAAACTAACAATGTCCACTCCCCTTTCGACCAGTGGCTCAATAACGCCCTCGTTGTGTGCATTCCACATGATTGACGGTAATCATTAGTTTGAAATGCAATAATCTCTCAAGACGAGTTTATTGGCTTCCTGTTCCTTTGAAAAAATGTGTCCTTCCAGGTCATTATGTTCGTAGTGAATTCTTTGTCAACCATTTGTAAGTCTAGACTAGGACCACCTTCCCCGACAACTCACCAATGGAAACCAATCTGATTTTATATCCATTATCAAATGCAACATCAAAATGTATCTGAGTCATAACTCTCTGTCATTTTTACAATATCAAAAATTTCATGATTAAGGTCGAACAGTCTGAAGATAATCTACTGGAAAGAATATTCTTTCAACAGACTAAACTTCGATTCATGACATCAGGATATTTTATACTCTTGAATCAAATATCCGAGTTTTCTTGTCCAATATCAATCGGTGTCTTCGAACCGCATGAAAATAAATTTACCTTTTCAGATGGTAGGAGTGCAGAAACCAGTCAAAAATACCGTTTACTATCAGGTGAACCAATACGGATTGCTTTCAGAGATGATAGGAAATGGATTTGTCAAGAAATCTTGAGTCAAATGAATGAATATTGAAAAAAACTTGACCATTTATAAACACTGGAGTTCATTTCATGGTGTAAATGGCAAAGATGCTACGATGAACCTGAGAATCGGTGATCAGAATGTCGCATCGAATTCTGTTTGTTCACACGATCGCACATGCGTGATTGAACACAGAAGCTGAAAGAATGCTAACATTTTCTGAAGAGAAATATGTACATCAGGGAAGTAAAAGTCCGAAAAAGAGTCATGCTGGAGGGCACGAATGTCGCTCTTGTGATATATTTACAAACAAGTTTGATATTTTTGAACTGAATGATATGGAGTGGAATTCATGTATGCGCCCAATTTAAGAGTACGCATAATCTGCATTATCTGCATGAAATTAAATACAAAGACTTTGAACGCATAATTTGATATGAGTGCTCACGTCAAATCAGTTGGTTTTTGTGAGTACAAAAATATTCCATAAGGTTGGTTAATTATTGATATCGTGTTGTTTAAGACAGCGATCTTATCATAAAAGGATGTTTCCTGCTGATCGGTCCCCAAATTAAACATCATTTTACACATATAAGTATCTAAATTGGTTTTTAATGAAGCTCAATACTTAAAATTCATTATATACAATTTTGTGAAAACAATTATGTCAAATCAGTTTGTGGAAGTGAGTCTCGATAGCCACATTCAATCCCCGAATTTATCAGAAATCGTTCTCTGACTAATGAGGTTTCCATCAATCAGAACCATTCACAGATTCATCCCCTATTATAACACCAGAAAGCAAAGGTGTCATCATCGTCCTGCAAGACTGGAATATTCATGAAAACGCATATGCCTTCTCACGGTGCATTCCAGAAGTTTATAAAACAACAGTGCAATATGCGTTGATGAGCGATTTTAAGAGGTGCAATGGAAATTCGGTTGGTATACATTAAACAACACTGAGTAGTTAAGAGTTCTGTAAACATAATTCCGGGAAATCATTGAATGACCTGTCATTTGATTCGTAGTCTTGTCAATTGTAACTCGGTCTGTCCAGTGGAATCAGTATCTGATGTCTATTTTAGAGATTTATTCTTATCAGATACAACCAATTCTAGCATATAAGCATGTCCCGATGTCTTCATTATTGCTATTCTGGAATCCGCGAATAGTGCTTTTCACTAGTAGATTGAAGAATGAGTATTTCGTGAGATGCTTTATAGGTACACGTTAGATGGGATAAATGTGATTTCATCTGGGATCTTCCGGACCACCGTCGAATATTAAGTTGCTCGTTAGTTTTCTGAATGTCACGCTGCATCAATAAGGAAACAAAATTCAGTATCTATTCTCAGCTCTACTTTCTTTCATATCGTAGAAAATGGACAGAAAGGCGGTGTACCTATGTCTTGTCAATTTATCTGTCTGTTCTGAATAATCTAGATTCTGTCTAAAGAGTTCGGATGTTTTCTGTAACTTGAGTTATTGGGAACCACTTTTGAAAGCTTAACATGTGCATTGAGAAAGAATTTTTTGTAGCACTTTCTCTAATATGCCAACTTTTCTTTCAACTGTCTTTAATCGTTGCACAAGTATTTTTATTGATTCTATCTAATATTCGTCTAAGAATTAGTGCTCTGTCCAAGTGGAATCCACAACTCTTGTTTTGCAATTCAAACTCATCTCTAACCATTTTCACCAACTGTCTTACCGAGAGTGAGAAATTCACTGTTTCTAAAAATGAGAGGCAGTTGGCGTCTCATGATTTTGTGGATGTATTGATTGAATAAATCTTATGAAAGTTGACTCATCAAATATTATAACATACACTGAAGATACAGAAGACCACATTTGTGAAAATGCAGTTGATTTTTAACTACCAAACATTTATGAAGCCAGATTTCTGACTGATGTTTGCAGCATCAGCAGGTCACCACTGACAATGGTGTTTGCGAAACTGCATTGTACTTTTCTGCAGCAGTGTAATTCCCTGGAGAGTAATTCAAAATGCACATGTTGCTAAGGATATTTCATGCTTATTTTGTTTGATAACAATTATGAGGCTAAAACACTATAATAATGTTTATCATATCACAACCCTGACAAATATATATATGCATAAGTAAACACCATCTTAAATATTTAAAACCATTTCTTTATACCAGATAATCCCAGTAAGAAGTATATGTAATATAAGAAAAGACCTTAGGCACTGTGCTCGAGTATTATTCCATTGTGGAAAAAATTTATTTCAATAAAGCCTCACAGTGATATACAGTAATATTTACTGATGAAGTTTATGATATGATTATTAACGGTAAATTGCGTTGGAAACGTCATTAGTAAACAACACTGTATAACGCTTTGAGACTTTATAGAAATAAATTTCATCCACCATGGATGAAGTGTATTTGTCTATAATATTTTCCGTTTCTTACCAATTTTGTAAAGGTCAGATTTATATTCGCCTCAGGACATGTTCTGAAAGCAACAAATTGGACTGCTGACTGATACTTTACGCAAGATGTATGTCAGAAGTACAAGTCACACCATGCGGAATCCTCGATAATGCGTTGAATGAGGTAAAACTATTGGTCACCTAAGAGAATTTCGCCATAGTTTAAGGAGATCACATTATCTAATACAGAATAATTTTCATCACCGGTGTTCATTAAATACAAAGTCGTAATACAAACCACAATAAATCAAAGATTAAACAATTTATTGTTGGTGAAAATCATTCGAAACAAATAAAACTCACATCGATCTAAACAAAATGTGGAATCTACTAACAAGAACGTTCGCAAAAATGAAGTCAAAGCAAAGAGTATCAACTCATCTGCAACAATAGGTTGAAGTCTGAGTGTAGATTTTCATCTCATCTTTGTGAATTTGAGTGAAACCTCGAAGCTCTGAGATCTCTTGAAGAGGAGCTTCTCCAGCTGCAAACCTTCACTTTAGTGAGCGCATGAAATCTATCCTAGAATAAATGTATACCTATGTAGAATCACAGTTACAAAATATTGACTAGGATACAGTGTTAAATATCAGTATTGGAATATTGACTGCTTGTTCTGCGTACGCGTCTGCATTAGTGAAGTCGATTTATGTAATGGTAATAAAAAAAAGAACTAGGAGAAAATTAACTCAGTAAATTCAGCCTCTGACTGATGACAAGTGATTACCCTGTGATTGATTTCTGCATGTCAATGGAAAGCTTGTTGACAGTGTCGAAATGAGCGAATCTTATCAGATCTCAAATGATACCCCATTTGAGTTGGTGAAATAGGCGGTTTTCATCATCACTTCTGCTCTGTCTAACATCGCCAGAATACACGACGATTCTCTTTCATCTAAGTGGAAAATTTGTGACGATGCGTAGGGCATAGTAATGAGCCGAGATATTTTGATCACTGAAATTCGCTTCACTTTCCATATTCGATAAATAACTCAGTGTCATTGTATATCAAATCAAATGAATCAACTAATATGGAATGATTCTCTATCTAACTATCTGTCTACCTACTTGTCTGTCACGCTACTCACTGTCTTGGTGACAAAATCTCCCAATATCCATTGAGCAGGGAGTTGGTGAAGTGAAAATAAATAAGTAAATAAATAGGCTTCCGTGTTGATATCAGTGAATGTTAGAAATTCTTATTATGAAGTGGGCAAAGCATTACAGTTGATTGTCCTGTAGGTGTCAACATAATGAAATCGCCATACGAAATGGAAAAAGATGATTTATTTTTTTTTAAAATAGCTCATTATTTTTCAGTGCCTTCAGTATATGCATATATATAAGTAATGGAGTGTTTTATATCCCCTCATATGGGAATGGTGCTTATGTGTTAGTTCATATGGATTACAGATGTGTTCCAAGATAAAGTGAATTATGCACTCATTATTATAAATTCACGTTGTTTTGTGAGCATTATTGTGTGTGTTTTCATTGCAAGCAATTTTGGACGGTTTATTTCATCTCCATTGTTTGTTGGAATTATCTTTTGTATTCAGAAAATGTTTCAATATTGATTATGTCTCTGTCGAGGACAATTGTTGACTTAAATATATCGCTGCGTGTGTATTATTTTCCTCTACGTTCCTAGAAGGATATTTTGTTATTTTCATCGGTGCTGTTTAGATCTGAAGCATTTCAATCAAGAAAGTATTTATTGTCTAAGGTAGTGGTTAAGATTTCCTGATACCTACATCATTCCAGAGTGTATAAGTGAGTTTCGAAAATTGAATTGAACAGATGAATATAAGACAATTGAATTCTTTGGTTAATTACTGTGTAAGAAATGAATAAAGTCTACCAAATCGTTGATGATTAGTATCCTTTGTGAATAACGCCCAGTGTTGAGGATGACTGAACCAATTTCTCACGAAATTGATCACCCTGACATGCATTTGGTGGCAGCGACTTACAAGTCAAAATAAAATTGTGAATTGCTGAATGAACTACAGAGTTGTCTTCGTGATTAATTAGTCGGCATGCAGAGGTATTGGCTGTGTTCAAGGATTACAGTTACAAGAGAGTAACAGCTAAACGTGACAGTTTGGAATTAACTACCACCGAAATAGTTAGGTTTAACACAAATATTGGAATTTCGAAATTTTCATGTCTTGTTGTTTGAAAATAATACATTCGAGATTTTTTTAAACAAATTTGATGTTTTCGTTAGGTTACACTTTGAATAACAGAATAGTGATTATTGCCATTCTTTTAACTGGGTTATTTGGGTTTACGCACTAATTGCAACTTCCAGCTATTTTAGTTACTGCCTATTTTTACTTGAGTATTTCAACAGATAATGTATTTTTCGATAAAATTAATTGACAGCAATTTTCGTAAACACACCCATACAATCATACTTATCATATTCCAGTATGCGCAGGTGAGTAACTAGGCGAATTCAATTGATAAATAAATCAACTATTGGTGACGTGATTCTGATCATTTTTAATTAGACGACAGTTTTTAATCATCCAGGATTAAGTGGTACAGTGATCTAGGTACAACTTCAAGTGCGAGGAGTCAACATTGATTTCATGAAACATGTGAAGATCGCTTTTCAGAAATCGTCAGTATCAGTAAATAATCTTCAATAGTCTGAGACTGATGAATGAAATTTGTGCAAGAGTTCAGTGTAGAAGTTAAATGTTCACTCGAGATTTAGGGGCGAGATACACCATTGGAATAAAGTGAGCACAAAACACGCAAAACATATATAACCAACAAAAAGCAAAAGAATTCGTAATGACATGCAAAAGATTTCAGAAGATACTGATTAAACTGCTTATCATGTACCCTGAAATAATGCGGCGAAATTAGACAACATAATTTAAGCATATGATTCTTAACGCTTCTCTAACTCATTTCGTTTCGTCATGTGAGCCACCATCAAATCAACCATATCAATAGAGACCAACAATCACATGTATTTTTACAATAACTGCTAATAACAACTGAGTGGTATTTTTCCACAGTAAAAGGTGTCTTCCTTTTCTGATACACAGAAATCCAATGATTTACATATTAATATATATATATATACATAAATATATATATATATAAAGTACATATTTTACGTATATAGCATGCAAACGAAATCTCGGATGATTATATACCTCAGATGTGATCAAGTGTCTTCATTAAACTTCCTTTTATTTACTCCAACGGATCTCGTTATAAGACACAGAAAGACGTGTCCAACGAAGCTCAGTGTTCAATTTCAAAATAGGTTCTACCAATACGGTTATCCATTTGACGCCCAGATCAATAAGGTTTACATGTGCTTTAGAATAACAGATTGACAATAAACCGTGGGAGATCACTCTACTACGATTACCACGGATGTTATCCATGCGCTACATAAATTCAGTGTCATGTAAAAGGAGATATTTTCTACAAGGTGGATAGTTTACTGGGGGTTTCTCAATTGCGCAGATTATCAAGGTAAGCTGAATTGCGTTGAGTATCTCACATTAAACGAATTCATGTAATTAATGCTTTTGCATTTAGATGTTAAAATTCTCAACTTCATCACGAATGTGATATTGAAATTAATTGAATTCATCCGGCAGAAGCACTGCATCCAGACCTTTCCGTCATATTACTGATTCTAGTGGTCAAGTGCGCATTGAAACATAGGCCCTCAACAACATATCTCTTTCCCACTCTGCAAACACACACACACTCCGATCTATTCTTCACATGATATCCTCCATGTCACCATTCCACGATCAACGCATCTCCTCACATTCACGTCAAACGCGAAAGCCAGCCATGTGGCGTCGTTTGATGCCCTCACTCTGCAGTGTGAGCAATCCACTTGACTTCATGTTTATTTACGGATGTCTGATCGAGTCAAGTTTTCGGTGGTCATGACGGTGCACATAATACACTCAGATTCGATGCTATTCTGAAGTTTGTCAGTCGACTGGAGTGTCAATCGCTTTGTAATGTTAAAAAAGCTGGTGATTCGTCAGCGCATGAGAAGAAATGAGGTCAACTGAAATCCTGTTTGTTGCAGATAGTGAGGGCACAGTGAAATGGCGTTTTTTCTATGTTAACGATGATGAGCTGTGAAGTGTTATACTGAATCCACTTATTCTAGTCGATCATGTAACCAATTTGTCCTAACACCTTTAATGAAATGAGACGTTCTGCTAATGATCCCCACTATCGATTCATTCCAGCATTTATCAGTAGATGAAAACAATTTAGAATAACCCTCATGTTGGTGGTGCTCTCGAGACACGAAAAGATGATAAGAAAAGTCAGAATCACACGCATTTGTATCACAGGAATTGTGTGGATTTATTGGCTGTAATCAGATATTTAATAAGTCCAGTAGGTTTTGACTGATGCATGTGGAAGAATTGGTGTGAATATGGAATATGAGGATATTTGACAGTTAAATGATGTTCAATAGACTCACTCGTACTGTAACTGCCGCAGAGGAAATGCCATTACGGTTTCAATAAAGGAGATTTTTTGTTATTGATATATATATTCAATACTATTTTTCAAATATAGTTCGGTCTGTCTATCAAGGTCAATGTCAGATATCTCTTTTTGAATTTGATCTTATTGGGTAGAATCAGTGAGAGATCATCAACATGGCCTGATTTACTCATAAGCACTTTTCCAGAATTCGGATCTGGGCACAACAAGATCTAATTTTTGTTATTCTCTGATTTCTTCAGTTCTTCTCTATGTTTTTCGGTTGATAGAATGCTAAATTTGCCTTTGTTTTTCATGTAAACAAGACTGCAATTTAAGATGGTTTATTTAAAACACTCTGCATCATAACATGAAAATAGGATTACATAGTCAGTCTGAATAAAAGGAGATTCTAATTCGAGTTTGATTTACAGACTGATCATCAATTGGCCCTACTCCATCGAAGCATATTCCAGTTGATATGGTTTGCATGTACAATAGTAACAGCGATACGCTGGAATAAATACTCACATCCTTTTGCCATATCAAAGAAGGAAAAACCGTCTCTTTTACTATATCCACTAAACGTATGCTTCATTTCGTAGT
The DNA here is from genome assembly GCA_944472155.2 of Trichobilharzia szidati. Taxonomy (NCBI): domain Eukaryota; kingdom Metazoa; phylum Platyhelminthes; class Trematoda; order Strigeidida; family Schistosomatidae; genus Trichobilharzia; species Trichobilharzia szidati. The sequence continues at coordinate 127,270,613 of OX235273.1, read as the reverse complement.
GGTTTTATTTGAGAGTCTTTTGAAGTACCGCCAGTTATTCATGCTTCTTTATGGAACCCTTACACAGATACATTTGTGCACTCTTCTCAGCAGTTATGACATTTAATAGCAGGAAAAATGTTAGGCTACCATACCGTCGTACAGTCCCTGCTTCGCTGTCAAAAGTGGAATGCACTCATCATATAAAATGAGGAGAAACAGTGTTGTTGATCGTGCGTAACTAGGGTGCTTACAGGCAAAAAATAACTGTAGGTATCGTATACAAATATATTTCATTTAATCAATTCCAATTCAACGGAATATAAATTCACCATTACTTTTGACGTGAAAGATGACTGTAAGTTATAAATCAACAAACCCTAAATGAATTTTTGGGTGTCTGGTGATCAGATTAATCAATATCTTGATAATCTCTAGGACAGAGATTCTACGTTGTTGACCTATTGTTATTTTATTCACATAAATCATGCTTTTTTGCAATTCAAACTGACCCGAAACCACTGTACAAGTCATGTGACTGGTACTGTACAACTCACTACTTCTCTGAATGACAATTGGTTGCTGGTAAACATTTTGTGAATAATAACATTATTTATGTCACGGTGGGCGCGAAATTCATTTCAAGTTGTCACATTCAAAATTTTCATTTGTTTTGTTGTGGCTAGTTCCCTTTTTCAACTGAAAAGTTTGCCTATTCAAATTTTCGAATGTGGATTTGAGAAACAGCTCGAGGTTCTTAAATCTATAGAATAAAAGCCTGTCCAAGTACAAATGTTCACCTTAACGAACACATGAAATCTGTCCTAAAATAAATGTATGCCTATTTAGAATCATAGTTACGAAGTATCGACTGGTTTACAGCGTTGGATGTCGGTATTCGAATATTTAACGATTGTTTTGTATACTTCTTTGAATCAGTGGATGTGCTTTATGTAGGCATGGTGGTCACAATTAAGGCTTAGAGATACTGAACACTGTGGATTAAGTCTCTGTTTGATGATAAATGATTATCCTGTGATTGGTTTTGAATATTTTGAACATTTCAGCTTTTGTTAAATCAAACTAATCTACTATTGTGGAATCATTCGCGGGCTATCATAGTTCTGACTGTCTCAGTGGCGGAATGTCCAATTATCCGTTGATGATGAAATTAGTGAAGTGAGAATAAATATGCTAATTAATAGGCTTCCGTTTTGATGTCAATAAACGTTTGATAATTTAAGTATGAAATACATAGAAATTTTAGTGAACTGCCTATCATGTCTCACCATTATGTAATTTCCATATGAAATGATAATATAAAATATTTTCTTAAATTAAAAAGTTTTTAAGTTGTACTGACGCACGTTTAAGCCAAAGACTTAGATATTTTCGTTGGTGCTTTCGACTGCACAAAATTTATAGCTAGTTATTCCAAGATATTCCTTACTATCACATTTGTATTCATCCTTTGACATGAATACACACCTTGATTCAGATGGATTCAGTGAGTATAATTAAACCACTTCATTCAGAGATACGTAGTAGATTATAATTTTTGAAAAATTAACTTGTCACAGCTTTACCTGTCGAAGACATGAGGATTGTGCGAAGAAATATTTTATCAGTAATAAATGATTTGAGCGAATCGACCTGACTCAATGAGTAGCGTTTGAGTGGTCTTTCATTCGGTTGAAATCAAGATTCTGTAAAGGAATTGGAACAGCAGTCGGCTTCAGTGTACTAGAGAATAAAGTCCATGGAATTTCTTGCTTTTCTAGGCCATATTCTGTAATTCACATACTCATATGACTCATTGGGGATTTAAAAGCTCCTTAATGCAAATTGTCGCTCAAAATATTGAGAAACAGGACAAACACCCATAAGACACTTCTCAGACAAGAAGATTTTTTGGCTACTTTATTCCTAACCTCTTGCTACGTAACCAATGTGACCACTAATTTATTTTTTAGTTATTCCTTATTTTTCCAAAATCGTTCAATACATATCATGTGCGGGATTCAGACTGTCTTCAGATTATCCATCAGTGTTTTGTAATTAGGGATTCTGTGGACATGTTCAGCTTGTGGTGTGATTTCAAACTCGCGATCTATTTTGCAAAATGAAATAAGAACTCATCGTGCAAACGAATGAGTAGAAATGACATGAATTTTGAACTTAAGAGAATTTCTAAGCAAAACTGAATGTTCTTAGAATGTCAATCAATATTTTGATTTTGAAGTCATATAATGCATTTCGCTACTGCGTCACCTACAGGTTATACTAGTATGTTCCCTATCTATCTATATATCTATCACTCGGCTCATTGTTTCAGTTAAAAGTTTTCAACTATCCATTGAAGACGAAATTACTGAAGTGAAAATATGTATATATATGCTCCTATGTTGATTTAAGTTAACGTCTGATAATTTTAATATGAAGTGAGTAAATATACAACTGACTGTCCATCACGTCTATTTTAGAATTTCCACATGAAATAACAATATAGACAATTTATTTGAAATGATATAGCTGTCAATTTTCATGCAATTTGTTATATGTATGTAGATATATGCATATATATTTTCAAGAAATATTTAACATCTCATTGGGAGGTGATGTTATTTGCATGAGATCATAGTGATTCCAGAAGGAGTGTTTGATGAGTGTGTTGACTATTCAGGCGTTATTTCAGTATCATCTGACGTGCTTCTTTGTCAACTTTGTGTATTAATATTTTTGGGAATAGAAGTTTTGAAATATTCATCCCACATTGTTTTATAGCTGGAGAACTTTTCGCCTTTCTTTCTTGTGCTTTCCAATACTTTAGATGTACTTTTGGTTTTATGTATGCAAATAATTTAGTTTATGTTGTTTATGGTTATGCTCACCTCATTCCAGCGTGCATCAGTGAGTGTTCAGCTTTTGCGTTGAGGTTTGAGGTATTTTTAGAATATTTCATTTATGACGAATCGATATCATCTGCTGATCATCTCATCATTATATTTGAACGTCCAGTCTGAAGTATAAATGACAAATACATGATGAAATCGTCTTTTCTTTCCACAAAATAGGTGGCAATGATATTAATAACAAAAGGATAAACACTTTTAAATAATTTGATGATCTTCAATGAAGGTGACGTTGATGTCTTTCTATCAGGATTCTTTAATAAGGAGTTCTGTGCAGACATTTGTTCGACTTCACTTTTTAGAATATAAAAATTGAGATACACTACTGATTCACGACTCGGAGGAAATAGCACAAAGCTGCAATTCATGTGAATTATTACTTCTTATTGTTATTATTTATTTAAATTCCTAGAGGAACATAGGGCTTCGATCAACATTTCCATCACCTATCTCCACGTCTGCCCACATGCTTTCATCTCCTCTTCACATCACCTCCTCCATGTCACCCACGCACTGACGACCAACTAACTTGCAGCTTAGCATTCGGGTTCAACTCTATTTATGGCCTCACGTGTGATGTCAATTGATGGTTTGTTTTGTCAGGGTATGGCCAATCCATCTCCTTTTTCTCCTACAGATTTGTTGCATAATTGGTTCCTGCTGTGTTGGTTCACTCCCAGAGATCCCTGTTGCTGGTCTTCACTGGCCATCTGATCTTGAGTAGCATTGAGCGAAGACAGCTGTTGATGAAAGTATGTAGTTTGTTCGAAGTGCTCCTGATGACGCGCCTATTCTCTGATCCAAATGGTAGCACTGACTTCATATTAGAGTTGAAAATCCGGATCTTATTTTTCATGCTGAGTGCCGTTGACCTCCACACAGACTTGAGAGAAACGAAAGCCTGCCTTGCTTTCCCGATTCTTGCTTTGATGTCCTTGTCAGTTCCGTCCGCCTGTAGTTGAAAGTATGCTATCCAGGTAGGTTGGTGAAGCAGATTGCTTCTTTCATATTCCTCTCATTCATGCCGACTGTTGTCCGTTGTTGCTGCTGTTGCTGTTGGCTAGGGATCTCCATCAACTCTGTCTTCTCTATGCTCACCTGAAGGCGTATCTTCTCTGCATGCTTCTTCTGCCAACTTGTTGCTTTTCACTTGCATATCTTCCAGTTTGTGGGAAATCAGACACATATGTAATCGGCGAAGTCTAGATCCTCCAAAGTTTTGTGTTGGTCCATTTTATGTCTGTTTCCTCACTGCTCGCTGTCTGTCGCACTATCCAGTCTACCACGATCAGGAAAATCATTGGAGATTGTAGACAGTCAGCCAGCCAGCCAACTTGTCTTACTCTCGTCTTCATCCAGGCCTTGTTTGATTCTCTTCAAGATGATGTAGCTTAGTATTTAGCTTGAGATGGACAGGAGCAAAATGTCGAGCCCATTTTTGCATTGATTTAGGTCTCCTTTGAATAGGTAGCCTTTCTTCCAATCCGCTGGTACTTTGCCCTCTTTTCACACCTTGTCCAGTAGTGATGTCATCAAATCCCCTGATGTCTCATGGTCCTTTTTCACTGCCTCTGCTGGGATTCCGTCTGGTACAGCTGCTTTTCCAGCTTTTAGCAACTTGATTACCTCCAGGACTCCTGTTCTCGTCAAGGGGTGATGACCACTGGGAGTTCTGCTTCCGCGGCTCGTTTCATTGGACGCGTTGTAGGTGGCAGTCGATTTAGAAGTCTCTTACAGTGCTCAGCCCAATGTTTTTATTTCGCTCCACCTCTTCGGTGATTGGCTTTTTGTTGTCCTCCTTCACCGGCTTTATTTGAGTTGAACTGTTCCCTGATAGGAACCTAGTTGTTTGGTAAAGTGTTGCGAGGTCTTCTTTGACTGCAGCTTCTTCTGCTTCGCCTGCCATAGCTTCGTAATATTTTCTTTTGTCTTCACTGGCACTCTTCTTTACTCTTTTGTTCAGTGTATTGTATCTTGCATTCAAATCCTGTTTTTGTTGCTCGTCGGTGCACTGGAGAATCTTTCTTTTCACCATCCCTCTCTATTCTATCAGTCTCCAAGTGTCCGTAGTGAGCCACTGTTTGTCCTGTCTCTTCTTTCTGCCTAGAACTTTAATTCAAGTTTAACCCCCCACCGCTTTCAGGCCGCTCCAGTGTTTCTCAGCACTGGTCTCTACACCAGTGTGATTTCTGTCTCTACCTTTTTCCTTATGTTTGCAGTGAAAGTATGCTTTGTAGCCTGATCCTTCAGTTTTTGAGTATTGAACTTGGTTTGTGGTCATTCTGCAGCTCATGCTTCTTTGAAAGCTTTTAATTTGATTTGGATTGTTCCATGTACGAGATAGTTGTGTGAGTCAATGTCTACTACTCTTCCTATTTTTGTGTTCAGTAAGCTGCGTCTTTACTCCTTTGAGCAGCATTACGATGAAGTCAATTTCAATTTTGGTTAGCCCGTCCGGTGACACCCTTGTAGCCTTGTGGATATCCTTGTGCTTGTATACGCTGCCACGAATCACTTGTTCCTGGAAGGCACAAAAGTCAGCGAAGGGTTCTCTATTTTCATTCATTTCTCCGAGAGCTTCTTTACCCATGATGAGTTCTCTTTCTGTGTTGTCTGGTTCCACTTTGGCGTTCATGTCTCCCATTAGTATTTTAATGTCACCGACTGGAGTATTGTCCATTGTTGCCTGTAGTTGTCTGTAGAATTCTTCTTTCTTTTCGAAGTCTGAGTTGTTTGTGGGTGCATAGCATTGTATAACTGTCACTTTCCTTATTTTGGAGTTGAATCTGGCGGTCATTATCCTGGGCGAGATCGCCTCCGATGGCATCAGGGCTTTTGTTGCCGTTGGTGACTTCATGAAAGCCCCACCCTAGATGTGCATGTGATCGCCTTCTTGGTGACCGGAGTAGATCATCGACTCTCCCGTTGACAATTTTGTGAGCCAACTACCATACCATCTGCTTTCGCATATTCTCAGTACTTGAATACCATATCTTCTCATCTCATTTGCCATCTTGGTAGCTTTCCCAGTATGATACATGGTGCGGACGTTCCGTGTCTCCACACAGACTTCTAGTTTTGTCACAAGAAGACTCATCGATTTGAAGTTTCTGTAGCAGCTTTGTTTACAGGGTGGGATTGCTAGCCTCACACCTGCGAAGGGGATTGTTACATGTATATGTAGTCTACAGGGGGTTGCTTCGCTTAGAATCAGGCAAACACGGAATAAAACAATCAGAGCAACACCAGCAAAAGGAAAAAGTTTACAACAAAAAGGGCAGCGACAACAACAAAAGAACCCGTTGCAGTAGTATCACTGTCAAATACAGTTAACATAAATGATATCAAAGCATTGGACTCACTTACTTGGGCAAACTTTTGTTTGTTAATTCAACGACATATACAGTTATAGATATTATTAAGAGTCAAGTGGTCACAATATACCAAACATTTAGTTATAGGTATTATCAGCCAACACGATTATATCCACTGGTTCATTGTTCGAAAATAAAATAATTAAAATAAATTCCACAACTTCTTGGCCAGAAACGCCATAGAAATAAGAGTTAAATGTATTTGAGAAAATGTGGTGAATTAATCAAAAAGCCAGCACTGTCATTCAAGGGAATATCACAGCCTGAATTTCACAAGATCAATCATTCTATAATAATTTGTTTTCATAAACTACAAATTACAGATTTCCTGCGTAAGTTGAGCGGAAATTTCACATATAATCAGTCATTGAATTTGAACTTCCATGCATTCATAAATTGCGAAAAGTAACGTTAGGATATAAAACCCCCTGATGAATAAAAGAGTTTACTCCACGGTTCATTTATTCGATATTATTGCTTTGTAATGTTCACAAAACTGGTGATTTGTTACCGTTTAGGAAATGAGGACAACTGAAATCGTGTTTGTTGCAGATCGTTAGGGCGCAGTGAAATGGCGTTATTTCCATGTGAACGATGATAAGCTGTGAAGTGTTTCACTGAATCCACTTAATCTAGTCGACAATGTGATCAATGTATCCTAATACGTTTAGGTAATATTTCGTAACATCTTCAATGTAAACTCTGCACTGTAAGGTCCATGATTAGATTTCACTGCAAAAATTTCCGTTCAGATACGCTCTATATATATCTACATTTTGCTGTTTTTTTACGTCAAAGAACACCGTAAGTGAACAACTAACTGACTGGACATTCATTTCTTCTGGTCCTAGTGGTCACATGAAATATACCTTGTACAATATTATTTTTATCACTCCTATAAATGAAGTTTCGAGTCTGTGACAAATATTTATGCTTTTTCAAGTGGAAGACGCAATTCCTGCCTCGTAAATCAAACACGTCAAAACACAGTACGAACTGTTCTACCGTTGCTGAAGAATTCATTGATCCTCAGTTTGACTAGCAATTGGTGACTCATAGTTTTGGGGATAATTAGTTGATTGATGTACCGACGTAAATCGGGATTACAATGATGGAGTTGTTATCATGGCCGTATGTTATCAAAGTGGATTCCGTATACACTTCAGCACCAGAAAACATATAATATCGCACGCAGAAGTTCCATATTTACTGCTAGAAACGTTCATTGCAGGGTTGTTTTTGCACGAACAGACAAACGTGAAAGTGAGATTTTCGTCTGGTGTTTGCAGAGTAGGTGGTGTATTTCACCTCATCAGTTGTGGTGGCTCTACGTGCTTAGTTGATTTTCACGTATCAAATTTCTCTAGTACTTCTTTACACAAATATTTCGTCAAATAAGTGTCCGGGAATTATGATCGATAAATTCGATTATTTATCATTCCTGCATATTTTACTCACTCGGCCTTTATCCAGGTTCCTTGGTATCAGGTCAAATGATTGTCTATGTCAGCTCAAGTCTTCTAATACGATTTATATGCATTTCACGAAGAGCGGGAAACTTTTCCATGTTGACGACTGGTCTCCAAATGTGATTTTCATCTCAGAAAGGCTTTCCTACCTCTATCTAGTGGTTTATCTGTGAAAACCACTTTTTTTAAAACAAAAGCTATAAGCTATAGGCCTATGTTACACAGGGAGATCTGCTTCATTTCGCATCACTTGATGAGCTGAGTAAAGCAAAGCCAGAGTGCGTGAAAGAATTTCACAGAAATTTTATTCCACAATTTTTGACAGACTTAGTGTGAACCTTGACTTGTAAAAGATAAATATACATGCGAATTTTTCACACATTTAAAAGGTCGAAATTAACCCTTTGTTTTCTGCCAATAATTTCAAAATTATTCTATTCTGCAGTCGATAGTCCGGGTCAGTATCAAACACTGGTATATTGGTATTACAACTTATTTTGTTCTCAAATTTATTCATGGAACTTATACATTCTGTAATCAAACCAATCTATTCGTCCATTAGAACCATCCACTATTGATATCTTGATCGCTTCAGTCAACTTGTTTGAGGTTATCTGAGTCATATTCCTGCTGCATATATATTAATCACTGAGTTTTTCGCAAGATTTACAAGTTGCTTATTCTCTTCAGGCGGTTATCAGTCTTTCTGCATCAAGTGATGGCAGCTATTGATGAAATCCCGATTCCTAGTACCTATGAAAGCTTTTGGTTATACGAGAATCAAGTTGCTAATTAATATTATGGAACTCTATTGACAGTGGTGATGAAAACTCGCTGATCCTCATTTCCGAAAGACTCTTCATCAGATTCGCTATCCTCACCTTACCCTTATCCTTTTATTTCCACAGTCATGCATAATTGAAACTTTCCTTCATTCTATGTTGAATATTGTTGTTTATATTATGGAGAAGATTGATTCCCACTGATAGGGTACCTTCGATTTTGTGTTTGCTATCATGATATCCACTCTTTCAGTGTATTCCTGGTTACTTTTCATTTAACCAAAATGCATTATTGACTTGTCGTTTAGCCCAGCGGAGAGTCAACCTTCATTATATCTGCTGTCACAGATTTCTACCTTTTTATGGCCTATCTCTCTTTTCATTTCAGACGTGGGCACACATGCTGATAGCAGACAGGGTGTGGACATTCTGTGTCCCCATGCTTATTCCTGTCTCACTTAGAAGAATTCATTTCGCCTCCTAGATTCCAGTGGCGAATGAGTGTTTTCTCATACTTCTTTCACGCTTCCACGTTTCTGCAGCTGTTCCGTTGATGGTCCAAAGTAAGGGTTTTTGATCCCATGTCCAAACTTCCATCCCCCTTCAGTTTTAGTAACACAGAAATGGTGTAATTGATTAGGCTATTTTTATCACAATGTGTTTGCAAATTTGGCTTCTTACGTTTAGCATTTAAGACAAATTTCAGATGCCTTGAACCACTCATCAATTGACTGAACCATTATTCCTATGAACAGCTGGTTTGACCGTTGAGATTTTAGGATAGCTGACACTGTGCTCTCTGTTGCTATTCAACAAAGTGAGTTATTTTTAACTTAATTAGAAGATAGAGGTAAGTTCACACACTAAGAGTTCAAGGCAGATATTTTCTTTAAGAGTTCTTTGCATACAAAAGCAATAAATGAGATTGAAATTCAACCAGTGAAATGTCACGGAAACCTAAATGATGCAATATAAGGAGCTGTCGTCCAATATTATCTATTCTACTTTTACTTTAGATTATTTGGCAAACATTTGAGTGCAGCTGAAAAAAATGGAGAGGCGATGAAATCTACTAAACAACAATGGAATTACAAGGAAATCTACCACCAAAAAAACCCGAATCAAAATCATCCACCTAAGTAACAAATCTTCTTCATTATGCTCTTGTCACAGTGATTGTTCGATCGAACATCAGCTTCCAAACAGGAGTTTTGATAGTTCGACGTGGAATTCTTCCAATTATCCATGTACATTTTACACCTGATTATGATCAACATATTTCTGTAATAAGACAATCCCTTTCTTCTCAAAATGGGGAAACAAATTCTAGTTTTATCACTTTCCATGTCAATTTAATGCATCATAGATCATTATTTGTTGCAGAAAATTTCTTGAATATTGAGAGTAACACTTCAAAACACCCTAGGAAAATAAGAAAACCGGTAAAAAATATTTCCGTTGTTGACTTTATCATTTCCTCCATCGTGTTGATGATATGAAGGCAGTTTCAGTCTAGGACTGCTGGGTGGGCACACGGGCGAGTTACTTCTGTTAAGTGTGTAATGTGATAAACAGATAATCTTTAGATTTTTGCGGGAAAATTGCCTTCAAAGATTTAGGTCCTTCGAAAGAACAATAGGAAGATGTAATTTATCTTATACAAACTCAATCAGAAACAAGCTTCGTCGGCTAAAGGATCCTGTAGAGCCTTTAAAACAAAACAATTTAGTTTATCTCATACCCTGCAATGATTGTCAGGTCGAATACATAGGTCAAACTAGTAGAACAGGGGCAGTCAGACTAGCAAAATCTAGATTGTTTGACCCGAATAAGATAAGAAATCTAGAGAATAGTTCAGCTGTACCACTCACTGAACGCAATTACACACAACCATACAAAAGGATGGGGCAGGATGACAGTTTTAAAATCTAATGTCACAGGGTATAGGGAGAGATTGATAACAGAAGCTTTGTTTATCGAATCAACTGCAAATACATGTAATAGGAATGATTCATCACCTGTCCCCGATATCTGGAAAATTCTACTGCCCATACGACAAATAGGAGAGAACAAAGAACACTATGAAACTCAAGTGTCAAAGTCGTGTGATTACAATTGATATGATAATGAACAATAAATTTTGTTCAAAACGTCATTCAGTAAATGATACTGTTTCACTGTGTGATATATCTCATAAAAAATGTAATATGGAATTACTTACTACCACAGTGCTCACGTTTCACTCATATATTCCCTTTCAAACTGATAAAATGTTTCTGTTGTGCTCATATATCACCTTGTCTTGAATTTCCATAGTGTGAAACCAACACATGAACACCATAGTGGATCATATCGCTACAAAGGATCATAAATTGCTTGCGAAAATTGTTAATTTATTGTAATTGAAATCTGTAGTTACCTAATCAATTTTATAGTCAATAATTCTTGATGATTTTCTCTGCAATCAGGAAATTATTTGTAACCTACTGTTTTCCATCTATTGGAAAGTTCCATGAAATGATCGTTATGACGAGTTGTGCTATGATGTATTTGACAAGCATAATACAGCCCTGAATACGGATGCCACTGAAGTTCTTTTTATTTTACTGTTACAAATCATAAATCAAACGGGACGTGGAACAATTTAAACTTTCAAATAGTTTGAATTTTATTCGAACTCTAAATCTACTTTCAGAAAAATGGCGTGTTTTTTATTTCTTCAGAAGACTTAGGTAAGTCATGTTATTAAAATGGCTGAAATCTGAAATTCTATACTACTGAGAAACCATTCCAACAATATCTATAACGTCACCTGGTTTTAGTTATTTTTGCATTAAATGTAAATCCATTCTGAGAATGATAATAACAGGGATGAAAATTTGTGTATGTTCTACAATTGGATTTCGAGAAATGATCAACATTCGTCTTTTTATTATAATGCACGTCAGCCAGTGGAAGTGGAGATATCACTTCTGAAATGGGTGTTTTCTCCGTTAATTTAGTAAAACGTGGAAAATATATATTAGGAAATTTGAGAGAAAACAACACTGAATTCAGCAATTCGGTGATTTTATCCGCAAAAATCGCTGTACAATGGCATTTATTTGCATAATTTTTCATAAATGCACGTATACTTTACTTTATCCCACACAATAACGAAGCAGATTCGAGGTGTAAAAAATGTTCAACTTAATATGAAAGTTCGAAGTAATGAATACAGATTACACTGTGATTAAGAGTAGAATTACACAGGATTAGAAAATAGCTTTTAACAAACACAAGTGTGAATGGGAAGAGTATGAAAACAAATTGAAATAATGGCATTTTATTAATGAAATGAATGGACGTTGTAAGCAGACTCGTCGATAAAAGTCCAGAACCATTCACTGCGGCAAATTCTTCTGATAACTTGGGCCAGTAAGATGATGAGTATGCTTCTTTGACTGATAAGTTTCCCACTGCAGAGGTTTGCCTATTTCATCATGGTTTTCTGTGGACAGATCTTTTCATAGTTCAGTAATCTCTTCTTGTCAGCTTTTCATCCAGAAATATAATCTTTGACTCATTTTCCAATTCTATTGGGAATTTATTTGAAAAAATATAAATTATTAGACTCCTGGAAGATACAACTTACCAGTCATCATAACAGAGTAGAAAAGTGTTGGTGACATATTTCTCATATGGCAGAAGTTTTCTAATGTTGACTTTAGGATGCTGTTTTCCAAACTGACTATAAAGCTGTGTGCCGAAAGTGGGTCAAGTTGGAGAGACTAAAGTAATGCCACCTTTCTATTTAAAGATATTTACGTTGAATGTAAATAAGACATTAAATGTGCAGCTGAGCAACAACTCTTTAGATATGCGGTTGGTATTTCGATACTCAGATTCATGTCTTCCATATATTTGCACAGAAAACACACTGTTTGTGTGACCGGTGCGTTGGCAAAAAAGGGATTCTACATCCGGGGACAACATACGTTTGCCATTTATATTCAGTCAAGTCACAAAGTCGGTTCTGAGAATATTGAAATAAGACAGAAAAATTCCAGAAATCTCAAAGTACGTCTGATATCAGAAGTACTTCATACCAAATGGGATTCGAATTGTCTTAGTAGGACTGATGCACACAAACAGAATTCGACCTGGTTACAGCACCAGCATCCCTCATGAAATAACAAAATTAACACGAATGTGAGAGGCAATTTCATTATGTAAAAGCATACTGCTTTTATAACTTTATACATTTATCAAATCCAAAAATCTACACTTGGGTTTCTTATCATTACTAGTTGGCCAACTGTACAACATAAAAATTACCCCATGCTGATGAACGATGATTTGTTGTTACATATAAGTTGAGACTTTTTAAACTCTGGTTTATTATTACTTTCATAAAGATATTAGCATTAAATAGCGAAACATCAGTATAAGTAACAATATCGTTTCGATTTTCATTCACTGGAAAATACAAAAACCATTATAATAATGAACATCACTTAATCAAAGCTCAAATATTTTGAAACTGTTGAAAGTGAACTTGTTTTGGACATATTTAAATATTGTACACATTCAATGAATTCAATATTGTCTCAGAGGGAGTAATTGCAGAGTTGTTGTTTCACAGACTCTAACATTTTGGACAACAATTTGACAATCTGATTGTATAGTGATGACAACACATCTAAAATTCGTCGATGTCGCATGTCAGGTTTATACAACATTGTAAGGCCGTAGAGTAGAGGGATAACTGTCTCTGTTTGCTTCAGGTGTTCAAAAAGGTCTTCAGTTGATGTAGTAAAATCAAAGATCGCAAATTACACCAGATTGCGGGAGATAAATCCCGACAGCAATACACAACTGATTGAGTTAGATGGTTTGGTTCGACACCATAATTCCTTCAAAAATTTCTAAGCCACCAGTATTCCATCGAATGTTGAAGCATAACGAAGGAAAGGCGATACTCATTTTTGTTTTTTGCTACTATGAGTTTATTTGCAGCAGAAACAAACATGTGGTTTTGCTTGATTAAACAAAATTCACGTCAGGTGCCAACTGACTGTGTAGTATACAAATTAGGTTTTCATTTGGTTTGAGTGATTTACACTCATGATTTCTTTGCAAAATCCATGAACAACTTTGTATTTGTCTTCTAATCTAACTACCACACCTAGACCACATTTGTTCGTAAAATTGTTCTGCTTTCAATGTTTATTTTCTTCCTTTTCAGATAAAATGAGTAAGTGAGATGTTGCCTTGATAATTTGGTACAAATTCACAAAAGGTCATGATCGGAATCAGTAAAATATATTTGATTTGTGAAACACTTTCTCAGATTTATTCATGCCAGACATGTCAAATAAATCATTCGTGTCAGCCTTTTGGTCAGAGCCCAATGACTATTAGAATTATTCACCATATCTTCGAGAAGTCTGTCAAATTTTTGTCAGTGGAAATAAAATTCACACAATTCTTCTAATTGGTAATTTTATTTGCATTCCAGAAGAATCTCACACAAGGAGAACGTTGTTTCAAATGTTCTCGACATTGCGAACTCAGACTGCATATATTCACCTTCAACTGACTTCAGGTTTTCATTCAAACTAGATTTGTTTTTGAATTAGGCAGTGAAATGTAACCACAAAATTTGATTTACTTTATCGTATGAAATGTAAAAGTTAATTTGCATTGAGAAGTTAAACACGAATCTGGAAATAAACAAGCAACACCTAGTAAAATTGAACATCTGATCACAAAGCAGTAATGATGTGGAAGAAAATGAAGAACACCAACACTGTTAGTGAAAACAATTTAACCTTCAGTCTGACAAAATACTTGTTAGTGAATGATATTCACATGAGAGCGACTAAAAGCATCTACTGAGATATTTATTCTCGCAATAAACAAAAATACCAACTTTTGTACTTCGGAGGTATTCGATAGCTTAGCCTTTCATTAAAAACCAAAATAATACCAGTGTGTTAGGAAATCCGTTGATTATTCTCCTTGACATGTACATTTGACCGTTTCGACCGTTTTAGTAAGATATTGTAAGTCATATGTTGCTTTGGTGTTTGCTTTCATTCTTATCTCTGAATAAGAGATATTTATTCCAGCTATTTTTCCAGAGACATCCTATTCTCCCTGAAGCAGCTGGATTCAATAGTGGATAATGATCATAGTGGTCATTAACGTGCGCATATTTGTAAGGACACATGCGAACAATGACAACTTTGTCGTGGCAATTATTTTAATGATGTTTGACTATCTAATAACCTGTGCACTTATTCCACAACATAATAGTGGCAATAATGCTGAAGATAACACTGCTCGCAAAAGCAGCTTTTACCGTTAACGAGGAGTGCCTGGGAACAAAACCTATTCTAGGTTAGAGGTGAACACCATGGAGACTGGAACAACAAGACAGAAATTTACGAACACACAGAACAGTTAAAATAATTCTGATGCCATTTGCTTCATTTATGATGGACAACAAAGGGCGTACAAATCTTGAAAATTGAGGAAGCATCTCATTTATCACGCAAATGATCCACTAAGTGTGCCATTATCAAAATCCTGATCGATCCTAAGACACTTCTATCAACTAAAATGGACAACGATCAAGAAGGAGACAGTGCGCTTACCTACTCATTTTACTGAAGTAACTGTCTCCATGAAAGCCGTTAAATTCAGTGGCCAGACTGTATGCAACAGTCGTACATATCTGTTTATTGATATCGTGCTCATTCAATATTCGAACAGGTATTCATGCACAAATGTGCATGAAGGAATAAACAATAGTGATTTATCTGTGGTTCGTTGTGTATGAATATTTTCTCTTTGAAAGTTCCAGGTAAGTTAACAGTTTAGACTTGATCGCCTGCCTCTGAAAGAATCAGTGCCGATTTCAAGATTATTCGGAAATTTTTATTTGAGTCATCAACCAGGTGAAATAACGGAGAGTTAGTAATGAGCTGAACCTCCTCATTGAAGGGTGAAGATTCTAGCTGACGTTTTATATATCACCGGTTGGAAACGAGTGCGGAAGAATAGTCTAGTGTTTTAAATCGTACCACTTGAAATCACTATCGACGAGTTATGATTAAAGTAACTATGATGAATGGTGTAGTTTCTCACTCGAAAATTCATAGTGTTTGATCGAAAGTTATTCGCTGGTGAAATTGATCAAAGTTGTCATTAGTAAATGACGAAATGGAAACAACTGATCTTTGATATGATTATGAGCAATAATTTGTGCTTAAAACGTCATCAGTTAATATTACTGTGTAAAACTGTGTGATTTATCACAATAATATCTTATCCATAATGGAGTAACACTCTACCACAGTGCCCAAGTTTTATACTTATATCAATGGAAACAAGAAACTAGATAAACCTCATCCCCTGAACTAAATACTTTATCACTGTCACAACACAGGAGAAACTCAAATTTGATACTTGCATTCTTCATTATATTTAAGTCATACATGTTGATTCTGAATGTCATGAATTTTAATGTGGATGATGCAAATGCAGAGAGATTAGGCATGAGTTGAGTTGGAGTAAATATGCCAAAATCTATTAAGTAAATTATTCGAAGGATTCCTCATGGAATATTCCACAGGTGCTTTCAGCAATTCACTTTTGATTTACGGCTATTTTCCATACTAATTTGTTTGTTGGACACATAACACTAAGTAATAGAAGTTATTGTTATTTCTCCTATTTATGATCATATCGAAATGGCCATGAAAGATAAATTCTGTTCAACACGTCATCTCAAGAATAAAAGTGGTACACATTTAACAGGCATGAATTTAGATTGGATGCCTCTGTTTTTGCACACTTCATTGCACCTTTCCTTGAACACTACTCACTAAACAAGATCCACCCTAATTTTTCCAAAATTTGTCCTTTCTAATTCACCAGTCCTGAAAGGTGTACATAAAAAAAATTCCTTCCCTTATTTTACTTAAGAACTAAGTGATGCTTTGCAAACTCGGATTAGAATTTCTGGTAGAACATATTTCTAACAAATATTTGCTCCTGTGAATTCATGAGATTAGGAACACGCTTGCTCAGCAATCTATGCTTAAAAAACTTTAGATAATTTCGAGTGAATTTCTGTGTTCATAGATGCTGCAGCAAACTATTCTCAAAAGAATTTCTGTGGAGATTTGCAATACAACTCAAAAAAGAGGCCAATTTCATTGCGTATTTATTCAGACGAACTTGGTGAGTCAGAACACTGAAAATAATAAAAAACCGAAAATCGACTAAAAAGACTGAGAATAAATGAAAAGGCTGTGAAGAATTCTCAGCGGAATTCATATGTAGAATTCTCATAACAGCTGAAATACCTACATATGCTTCCTCTGAATGTTGAAAGAAGGACTTCTCGCGTCCAAATCCACGTTCTTTTAATTCTGGTAACCCGAATAATGAAGAAGCATGAAGGACTGCAAACACTTCACCTTGTTTTGACATTTGCAGGCATTCACACGAAGTATTATAGGAAAGAAGAAGAAATGAACGCTGTCAATACATCGGCAAGACACATCCTTATATTCCCGTTAGTGTTATCGCTATAAACTGAATAACTCACAACACTCATGTAACTCTCCATCATCTGTTGTCACTGAACGACATCTAACTTGACTGCAAAAGAACAGTGTGAATCCACAGGTATATTTCATTCAAGTTTTCAGTGTTACGGCTAGAGTCACCAAAGAGGACACACAGGACACTCTCAACTGATCGATCATTCACGTCACTAGGAAGACGCTAACTAACAATTAATCGAGTCGATCTCTGAATTTTCATTAAATGATATTAACGCAGTGTCGCCACACGTCACATGCAGTCTTGTCTGCACATAGGTTTAAATATTCAAAGGCTGACGAAGTTCTGAGAAAAAGAATCAGCATAATGAGGTTAAGTAAGAATAAACTTGATTGAATTTAAAAAAAAGTGAAATCTAATAGAGAGCAAAATAGCAACTTGAAAAAAGATTATTCTTGTGTTTAATTTGACCCACATTTTTAGATAACTTGAATAATACAGAAGCGTCATGCATCCTTAACGGTGGATGACAAACACTGAATGTAGTATTATCCATAGCAGATATTCATGCAAGAGTCATTACAACTGAAGCTGAACTTTTCTACGTCATTACTTTGACGTAATATTTACTTTTATTATCGTCAGTGTCATCGCCACGAATGGAGTGACTGACAACATGCGTATACCTCTCGCCATCGATTATCACTAACTGACAACGATTAGGACTACAGGAGACTACAGAAATCATTATCACACTAATTTCTCCAAACTATGCAAATTCCTACTCGTGTTTTTGCTCCCATGAACAATTAGCCAAGATTTATCGGACAACAAGAAAAACGTCATTCATTTCACACTATCGTCAGTCGCAAAAATCATCTACCCCCAGTTTTATTTCTCAATCCATTTTCGACTTATATCACCCGATTTATTTGCGTGTAAGAGTTGGAGCTTGAAATCGAATTGTTTAGTTCCCTTTAAAAATTCATGTGTTTTTGTTGCTTTGTGAAATGTATTCATATGTTTGTTTTGTAACTTCTCATTACAGAGAAGAAGTGTAAGATTTTTCTAAATTGGCCACTTATTTTGGTAGAAACCTTCAACTACATTCTATTGATTGTTTCAAAGTAAATGTTGATTATGCATTAGAAAGACTATACCATTGTATTAACACACTTACGAATGAAACTGTCTTTGAAGAAGTTTTAGAGTTTCTGTAAATTTAATTACGACTTTGGAAAATCTGTTTTACTTCACAAAGTTAATCAACTTCAAACACATATGCCATAAACACAAAATATCTAAGAAATGGCGACACGTTGTCTGATTTCTAGTGATACTCATCCGAATTAATAGTCAGCAAATTCTAAACGTGTATATGAGAAATATTGTCTTGACAAACAGAAGTGCCCACAAATTCCTCCGAAACCGAAAGCACTTATCATGCCCATTTATTCATTTTGCATCAGTCAAGGGACTTTAGTTTTATTTTGATTAAAATTCACTTACAAGAGAATATTTCTTTGAAGTCAACCTTCCTGGAGTTTTGCTCTGAATTACGTCACATTGAATATTAGTGAAGTTTTAATCAAACGGGCTGAAGAAGTATGAAAGTGCTGATTATGGCTATTTTATCAATAAAACTATCACATGAATGAACTAGTGTGGTTTCCGTTATTATAAATACAATTATTGAAATTAGCTTCTGCCATTACTTACACAGTTTATAAATCCCTAAACTTAATAATAGTAAACGAGAGTAAATGATGAAAAGCGCTTTGTTCATCAAAGTGTCACAGGCGATACACCCAAAACTCAACTGCAAGACAGATGTCTTTCAAAAAATCTTATTAACAGGAAAATTCAAAAAGACTAAGATCAAACTGAAATTGAAGAAAAAACACCTGGGCATCAAACTTCTGCTGGTTATTTATCTAATAAAATGAACTTGATTTAGACGAATGACATGCATGAACATATTCTGGCAATCAATGAAGTCAAATAAAGCACTGAGTGATAGATAATCACAGTGAATTTAGAACTATTGATACGAATTTGTTCACCTGATCACAAAATAACGATGACTTGCGTGATGATAGAACCTTAACTAGTGTATACTTCAATTCAGTTGGAGCAAGTAAGCAGTATTTCAAATTTAATTAAACGATATTTTTACCTAAAATAGAAAATTGCATATAACTTATTAATCAAGAATAATGATTGAAACAGTGTTCAGCGGTGGAAATTATCTCAGACGAACTAATGACGGACAACATTTCGTGAATTATTTCAGTTCATATGATTAGGTTTTATTCCTAAATGTGGAATCACGTAATTTGATATTCGACAAGAGGTACTTAGTTCAGTGTGACATATTTGTAAATTGTCACTGAATATGTAGTTTCTATGGCTTTGCGAAAATATTTCAAGCAATCAACATGTACATGTCTTTCGAATGAGTCTGTCAAAATGCTATACGCTTGTCAACATAAAAGAATGCAGTTGGACATAAATACAGAATGGTTTACAATGTAACTTTAAAATATACTGAGCAAAATTCATACTACAGGCAACAAAGATAAGAAGTGAAAACAAGTATTATACAAGAGAATAGGATAAGTCAGCAAGACAGAAGCATAGTTTTCACTCAGAAGAACAAAATTTATTTTACAAAGAAATAATACTCGCCAGGGTATCTCAAATTTACAATAAAACACAAAATACTTCAATGTCAGGATAATGTGTAAATGTGTGACCACAACTGCCTGGACATTGTCTGTACATATTCACAGTGTGAAGCGTTTTTATACAAAGTTATAAGGAACAAACAAAATGTGACTAGCATATTAAATCTTCAGGGAAACTACTCGAGATTAGAAAATAATTATGAATTTCCCGGAAAATTCATTTCTTCATAAGTGTTGACGTTCAAATACCGTTTCTAAACATCCTGTCAGTTTCGGACGGTGAGTTGCATTCTAATTTAAAATCAATCATTTCTGTGAGGTGAGGATAAAGTCTATGATGGAACACTTTTAATGACTCAAGTCTCATATTTAACCATTTCGGAAAATGTTTTAGTTGACAATGAGCCCTATTATGTGCATGCAAAGACCGGCATGTATTTCTCCTATCTTTGAGGAATGTATTTTACCATGAGCCACATACTTCAGAATTCAAAACCAAACTAGATTTAATTACAGAATTATCTGCAGCCAGGCTTCAAAATCCAGTGAAGATTATTACGGTTAGCAACAAAGACAAGCATTGAAATTATGAGGAAGACAGGAAGAGACGAGAATAAGGATTATCATCAAATAACTGATGATACTATCCGGAATGCTAACCATTTCTTAAGTTCAAAGGAAAGCATCTTTCATCCAGATGTACTGTGTGATGTGTAATCAAAGCAGTGTGATTCTCATACTCTCTCTGTTCTATTTACAGTCCTCAATTCCATATTAGTTTGTTTATTAGGTATATCACACAGTGAAACAGTATTATTTACTGGATGACGTTTCGAACAAAATTTATTGTTCATAATCATATCAATTGTGATCACACGACTTAGACACTTGAGTTTTATAGTTTTCTTTGTTCTCTCCTATTCGTCGTATGGGTAGTAGAATTTTCCAAATATCGGGGACAGGTGATGAATCATTCCTATTACATGTATTTGTAGTTGATTCGATAAACAAAGCTTCTGTTATCAATCTCTCCCTATACCCTGTGACATTAGATTTTAAAACTGTCATCCTATCCCATCCTTTTGTATGGTTGTGTGTGACTGCATGTAGTGCTTTAGCTGAACTATTCTCTAGATTTCTTATCTTATTCGGGTCAACCAATCTAGATTTTGCTAAGTTTTTATGTTCAGCTAGTCTGACTGCCCCTGTTCTACTAGTTTGACCTATGTATTTGACCTGACAATCATTGCAGGGTATTAGATAAACTAAATTGTTTTGTTTTAAAGGCTCTACAGGATCCTCTAACCGACAAAGCTTGTTTCTAATTGAGTTTGTGGGTTTGAATGCCGTTTTTATTCCTGCCTTGTTAAGAATTCTGCGTAAGGCTTCCGAGGTTCCTTCTTTGTATGGAATTACTACTGATGATTTAGATTCTTTATTGTTGGTGTCGTCATTAATATTATTATTATTATCACTATCATTATTATTGTTATTATCACTATCACTACTATCATTATTTATTTTATTTTTACTTTTCTTTACATATTTCCTGACTAATTTATCCGGGTAATTATTAAGTTTTAAGGCTTCTTTTATGTGTGTTAGTTCCTGTTTTAGATTTTCTTTGGTACCCGGATAAATTAGTCAGGAAATATGTAAAGAAAAGTAAAAATAAAATAAATAATGATAGTAGTGATAGTGATAATAACAATAATAATGATAGTGATAATAATAATAATATTAATGACGACACCAACAATAAAGAATCTAAATCATCAGTAGTAATTCCATACAAAGAAGGAACCTCGGAAGCCTTACGCAGAATTCTTAACAAGGCAGGAATAAAAACGGCATTCAAACCCACAAACTCAATTAGAAACAAGCTTTGTCGGTTAAAGGATCCTGTAGAGCCTTTAAAACAAAACAATTTAGTTTATCTAATACCCTGCAATGATTGTCAGGTCAAATACATTGGTCAAACTAGTAGAACAGGGGCAGTCAGACTAGCTGAACATAAAAACTTCGCAAAATCTAGATTGGTTGACCCGAATAAGATAAGAAATCTAGAGAATAGTTCAGCTAAAGCACTACATGCAGTCACACACAACCATACAATAGGATGGGATAGGATGACAGTTTTAAAATCTAATGTCACAGGGTATAGGGAGAGATTGATAACAGAAGCTTTGTTTATCGAATCAACTACAAATACATGTAATAGGAATGATTCATCACCTGTCCCCGATATTTGGAAAATTCTACTACCCATACGACGAATAGGAGAGAACAAAGAAAACTATAAAACTCAAGTGTCTAAGTCGTGTGATCACAATTGATATGATTATGAACAATAAATTTTGTTCGAAACGTCATCCAGTAAATAATACTGTTTCACTGTGTGATATACCTAATAAACAAACTAATATGGAATTACTTACTACCACAGTGCCCAAGTTTTACACATATATTAATATTACAGTCCTCAAAGTTTCAGTGATATTAGTGCACTGGGCATTTAGTCACCTTTTTATATTTGCCTTATATTATTTTATTCACAAATAGACGGATCGAATTTGTTAAGTGCATCATGATCACTGTATAGAGATAACACACAGTGAGACAGAGAAGATGTGTTCACAGATCTGTCAACTAATTCAAAATGACAGTAAAATAATACTAACGTGGTTCAAAACATAAGACCAATAGAAAGAGAAGATATGGATCCCTTCACCAAGTCAAAGAATTTTTCCTACAGGATCCCCTCAGCAAAGAGGAACTGACCGATTGAACAAGTTTGAAAGTTGACGCCTAACAAATATGAGCACGAGGTCAACCCAATCAATTTCTTCAAATGAGATATCTGGGTATTTATTAAGTAATCCATTGTAATTCCTTGAGGACAACCGTAAATCCATTTGAAGAACACTGACTCTTGCATATTGCTGGTGATAAGGCCTACAGTGACAATGAAGTCATTCTCATGATAAAGAAAACATGAAAATAGAGAGAGGCAGGTTAACTAGCAGGTGACATGTTTTATAAGAATTCTAGCTCCTTTATTCATGCAAACACTCAGACGACAAAATGATTATTGAGGAGTTATTAATTATCACAGTGTCTACGCTTTACATACAAAAATAATTGTAATTTTATAATATTATCAAATGATTTATCACGTTTAGTTAATTATTTATTATGTGAGAAGTCATTTACTTACCTTAAGAATATTTCTTATTTCATTATATTTTATGTAGATGAAGTCAGTGAGTCATTTAAAGCCAAAATGTGTCAATAGTATATATGCTAAATGCACAAATCACTAAAAAACGGATCTGATTACCATTTAAACAAAGAGATACCAAGCTGTTTTTGTTACTCTTCACCTATCCATCCTTCCTATAAAACATCTCTGGCTTTTATTCTCTTCTGGAGAATGGAATGTGGAACTTCATAATTCTCAGAAAGGCTCATTTCAAGATGTTCGGCCACAGTTGAATTTCCTGTAGACCGACAGCTGATTAGCTTATCTTACAAGTATCAACAGTGCCATGCATCGATGTGAGCATTGCCATTGAGAACTAGATTTTCTACTTCCAGTCGTCTATATGTCAAACGATGGGAACTGAATCATATTTTGATAAACATCATCAGCTGAATATTCTTCATACATAGATTTATATACCATTACCATTGCATTGAGAAATATAAAGCCAATCAGTAAGTGAACCACGTTGAATGCATGCCATTCAATGCTGACAGCAGATAAACTAACACGAAGATGCTTGCTATCGCGGAGGCTTGTACAGTAAGACTTAACAAACCCATTTCGAATTGCAGCTTTGTTTACATTTGCAAAAAGGCTAGCTTTCATTTTATGCAGTCCAAAGTACATCGAAAGCAGATGGAAGCACTGAGTGATCATGTAAGCTTGATCATCATATGAGCAGATGAAGGTTCTCGAATTATTTTACTGAACAAACCATACTATCTAAGTGGACTTTCAACGATACTACCTAGTGAAACAAATTTCTGAAAAGTAGCTTCGAAAAAGAAATTCACTGAACAGACGGTGCTCCAGCTGAGGGAGATAAAAGATGAACCCATTATTAGTACGAAAGTGTACGAACAACTTTATTCATCTGGTCCTCAAACTCCATGAATTTACGATTCACCTTAGTAAACAAACAGGATGTCTCACTCAGCCCAATATAACATGTGATAAATTCTCCATATCACTCAGTCGCAAAATGGCTGGTACAGATTCTCCAGCAACGAAAGAAAACCTGTCAGTATACAACCTCCGGGATACTTTCGATTTTCTTGAGCCACTTAAGAATGTCAACTTGGCAGATAGAAAGATGGTCATCCTAGATGTCTTTTCTCTCTTCATCTGCGTTCCACTAATAGAAGCTACTTGCTTTCTTTGTGACTTCGCTTCATCCAGTAGCTGAAAGGAAAGAGGAAGCGGAACTTCTTATGTTAGATTGTAGTGTAAAAAGGAAAAGGGAAGTTAGACACTAATGTCTACAGGGAACCTGCACATTCAAACAGATATTTGGACTTCTGCTCATCCCATCCTGTGTCAGTGAAAATAGCATGAGTGAAATGTTTAAATGAAAGAGCACAAAAACTGAATGGTACCAAGGGAAATCTAGCACAGAAACTGAGGCATATAAGAGAAGCATTGAAGCTTAATAATTACCCTGATAAATTAGTCAGAAAGTATGTAGGGAAATGTAAAAAAATGACAGTAGTGATAGTGATAATTATAACAATATTATTAATAGCGACATGCATGTCCAATATGCGGAAGATAATGATAACACTAACAACAGGGAATATAAATCATCAATAGTAACTCCATACAAGGAAAGAACTTTAGAAACCCTAAGCAGAATTTTTAACAAGGCTGGAATAAACGTGGCTGGCAATCAAACCGACAAAATCAAACAGTATTATTTGCTGGATAACGTTTCACTGTGTGATACATCTAATAACAAACTATTATGGAATTCCATCCTGTAGAATCGATGTCAGTTTACTTGCTCTTGTGGAGCTGAGTACAGCGGCCGTACCATGCGCCGACTTGGAAAACGCGCTCGCGAACACTACCCAGCCTTTCTAGTAAAAGGAGATCAAAAACGTGTATACAGTCCAGTGACAGAGCATCTGGTCAACTCAGGACATTCAGCGCCTTTCGAAAAATCCTTCAAAGTAATATACAAGATTCAGTCAAACCTATCAAAGGGAGTCAAATCAAGACATCTGGGCATAGCTGAGGCGCTAGCTATCCAAAAGCTCAAACGCACGCTTTGTGTCCAGGGGAATTACGTCCAACCCCTGTCCCTGCCTTGGCCATCATAAACAGGTAAAAAAAATGTTTAGTAATGACAATCTCATCGCCCTTCTTATCTAAACTTCCTGTTTATTCATGTTATTTTCAGTTTTCTTAATCCCTGTCTACACTACCATATTTTCATATCCACTCCTCCTGTTTATTTTGTCATTTTACCATTTCTACATATTTAATCCCTGATTGCATAAACAATTATTCATCATATTTGTTTTTTATCCAAACATCCTGTATATTTTGTTATTTCTACATTTCTAACTCCCAATTGCACAATGTCAATCTTCTTAGTTATTATAATGCTACTTTGTTCCCGTTTTATCCACCCCCCCTGTTTATTATGGCATTCTAATTCCTAATTGTAATTTTTAATAATTTGACCCTCAGCCGGAAATCATTCTTAAACTTTCCCATCCATTTGATATAAATACACGAATGTACAGCCTAGATGATGACTTCGTCGAAAAGAAAATTTTCTTCGCTGCAATTGTCTTTTTCATATCAATTTTAATATCTAATGGAGCTGTTACTACGGTGCACTTCTCACATCTACTTTGGATTCAGCAATGACGTCTGTAGGCTTGTAGATTGAGGAGCAGTGGGTCATCTTCAAGGATTCCTCTTGGCCGACTGCTTTGTGGCTAGCCTGGAGAACAATTTAATATCACCAACTATAAACAGGCTCCATCTCAACAGTAGACACTTTGACGATAATTTCATTATTTTCGGTGACGATTGGGATCTTGGAGACCTACCCACATTCTTCAGTAATGTCTACTTAAACATCAGATTCACTCTAGTATTTAAATCTGACTCGATGTTGAGTTTTCGTCATGTTTAACTGCAAAGAAATACTGATAACTAGCTAAGAAAGTCCATAAACACAAAGTCCATAAGGAGTGGTC
The DNA here is from genome assembly GCA_944472155.2 of Trichobilharzia szidati. NCBI lineage: Eukaryota > Metazoa > Platyhelminthes > Trematoda > Strigeidida > Schistosomatidae > Trichobilharzia > Trichobilharzia szidati. The sequence continues at coordinate 127,244,596 of OX235273.1, read as the reverse complement.
AGTTAATCAACTTTCAGAGTTATGTTCCTCATAGCAGAAAGAGAAACTGAATATGCTCTCTTTCCTCGAGGATCCAGAAAGTGTGCACGGAGGAATCAATTGACAAAAAATTGCAAACTCTTCAAGGAATCTTGTAAGAAAATGTTCGTTCCCATCTCCAGATTCACAGACATGTATCTAAAACCAGAGGAAATATCTGAACATGTTAAAGTCATCATCAAAAGATGATGATGCTAAGTGTCGAATTTAAAAGTGATACTGAAACAGAAATTCTCCACTGACTGTTCTCAAAATCTCTCTCCAAGCCTACGAATGACATTCTCTGCAAGAAAAAATTCAGATAACATGTTGAAGACAAGTTGTCGCACTGGGCCATCTCAGTATGCATAAACACCTCATCTTCTAGCCCACTTATCATAAATACACCAATACACATCCCAGTTGCCTGTTTCGTCAAAAAATATAATTTTTACGCTGCAACCATTTTTTCAATATTTCGTAAAATGACATTTATGCAAATTCCATTCACTCATTCATTCAAACATTCATGTGAAATGTGGTTATTATGAAATTAGAAATTACCACAATGCCTTAATTTTAAACACAGTATTCTGAATGTGTTCATATTATCACATGATTTGTCAGAGTAAGCTAATTACTTATAACGTTAGGATAATTCGTTAACTTGCTTTGTGAATATTTCTCGTTTGCCTTTTTTTTGTTTAGCACAAGACAGTAAGTATCATTAAAAAATGAAAACGTCTCATATATATGCTAAATACACAATTCACTGAAAAACCAAGCTGTTCTGGTTGCTCTTCACCTAATCCATCCTTTCTATTCAGCATCTGTGGTTTTTATTTTCTTCCTGGGAATAGAGTGTGGAACTTCATACTTCTCAGAAAGGCTCATTTCAAGATGTTCGGCCAGAGTTGAATTTCCTGCAGACTTCAACAGCTGATTAGCTTACCTCACAAGTATCAACAGTGACATACATTGATGTGAGTATTGTCATTGAGAACTACATTTACTTCTCATAGTCGTTTATCTGTCAGATGACAGGGTTTTTTCTCAAGTACTCCGCATATATCAAGTGAACTCCACTTATAGATTTAGAAATTGGAGCACACATAAACCTCCATCTTTATATTCATCGTACAGCATTAACCTACCACTGACGGTTTGAATGTTTCTAAATGTGCCCCATTGATTAGAAGGGTAACACTTTCGAATACTGGAAATAATTCACAAGAATTGCATTGTTGGAAATTTCACACATTGAATGAGTTCTGTTAGCTGGTTGATGCTACGAATGGAATTCATTGTTCATCGTCACACTAACTCATACGATAATTGATTATTATTCAATGAGAATTAATCACAGTGCTCAAAAGTCACAGACAGTAATCAGTGTTTCTCTAAATGATCATACTTTTTGGTAGATTTCCAGATATTTTCTTCTGTTTTAAAGATCCTCTACGCGCACTCTTATAATTTTTTCTGTATTTATCATACTGAATTTTTCAGGATGTAAGTATATTCTGGAATTAAATAATGTTTGATTACTGTACCCAGAATCCGTCTCCGGTTTCAGTCTATTTTTTGAAGAAATTACATTTGAAAATTAAATTTGGATTCTACCTTTGTAAAGCACACGCATATTGGATATTAATATTATGAATATCAACAGACCTTTGCATTGAAATTATGTAGAAGACAGTGAAATGGGTGAATGGAAGATTTTGAAACTTTGGGAGCAGTTTTGTGCAGTAATGTGTCTGACATCCACGATATCGATAACTTTTTTTCATACGCATGGACTTTCTGATAAAGTGATCTTTGTCCATGCTGAATTGCCTTCACAAGACTTCTGTTATTAGTGTTTACGGAAATATAGTTAGGATGACGATTGATTTTCTGATGTGTTCTGATCGCCTTATTTCACCAAATCGTTGACTAGACTTAAGTGAAACCGAAATTTTGCCTTTATATCGATAGAATTTGGGCACTTCAGTGAAGCATAAATCCACTTTACACAATTTTGTTTGATTTAACGCAAAGTGGTGCAGTGTTAGTGACTGCCTAATGTTACAAGCGCATTTTATTGCTCATAAGCATACCAATTTAATCTCACGGATTCTTAATATGCCTTATGTATTTACTTCCTTTCCACCCTTGTATTTATTGAAACTTCCCATATTTCCGGTACATGCGCTGCATCATTTCAGTAACCCATATTCAGTACCCATTCGGTAAACAGAGATTCAGTGATCAACCTCTCCATTCACTTGAATATTCTACTTTTAATATTTTCACAAACCAATTGTGTGAATTCATGCAGGCGAACGCATTGCAACAGTTGAGATCTTTCTACGTGATATAGCAAAGCATGGTCAATCACTCAAGCTTTGGCTACACATTTATGTTCCGATAATGTAATTGACACCGCTAACCAGTTTGGCCTATGCATGGGATGATATTATTATGATGGATGTCCGACTATGCCAGCGTCCGCTACGTTCAAATTCGAAATATAATGGCGATTCCATCGCCATTCTCCACAGTAGTAGTGGTCAATTTTATCGATAGTTCGGAACACAAAGATCTTGGAAAGTTTAAATCTGCTCCCACATTACTACGAAAATATGTGGATGACACATTTGCGGTGTACAAATCTGGCCACGCTCCCAAGTTTTTCACATAAATAAACTCAGTAGCAGACAAAATTAAATTCATATTAGCCTCCTTGATTTCAAGGTATTTACATTTGAAATAAAATTAGAGGGATAGGCTCGCCGTTTCAATGACGTTTACGTAATCACAAATGAAACAAAGAGGAAAATTTCAATGAAGACGGACTCAAGGAATTCATATAAATTTTGTGGAACTCTGTAGCCATATACTTTGAATTCATTGATGTGGATATACGTAATGAGAAATATATGCCGGGCAGTACGACAAATAAGTACGTCACGGTGGATCAACTAGTGAAGATGGCATGTACAAATGTTCAATGGCTCAAGTTTCAATAGATAAGTAAGCGAGAGGCATGAATGACTGAAAATTAGGACTATAATCGTGTTCGGTTCTGCTGCATCTTCATGATGAACACTTACTTTTCAGATGAAAAATGAAAATCAGTGAAATGAAAGTATAAAGGGCGAATGTTCATATGATGCGGGATACATAGGAAAACTGTAAAAATCCGTACTGTGAAACTGAAATGATTCCTTGAAACTCTAATGTATTTATGAATATTTTGGAAATCCCAGATGGCCGAGGTGAGTAGTTTGTTATATCTTTGGAATTATTCATCACACTTACTTCGATAATGATTTAAACCGGTTTCATATCAGTGAAAATATTGTCATGACGATAGATGATATCATAGTATAAGAGCTGCAAGTCAGCAAGCTAGTTATGTGCTTGATGGATATGCAAGCGACTGTTTATACAGACAACTCAGCATAACAGAATGACTAGGGTTTTCCTGAGTAAACTGTGGAGTAAGTGAACCTCAAGAAAGGTTTCAAACACTATAATTCACAGTCTAACGGAAAGTAGGACCAGTTACGAATTGGGCTACCATTATTCAGAGCCTTGAGAACGGATGCAGCACCTAATTTTGATAGCAGTATACAGTACTGTAGTGTAGAGGCTGCAGATTGGTTGATCTATCCTTTCTACGAACCATGTTCTAGTCTCCATAACATCTAAGGAAAAGAATGTGTGACTCAATCGTATTTTGGCAAGTCAACAAATTATTTTTAACGAGGGAATCTATGGAAGTCAAAGGAAATAGAGTTGAATTCGTGTAAACGCAGATTTGTCTTTTCATGAAATTTTCATGCCCTGAAATATTTCCATTCTTATCGGACAAACCCTGACGTACACATACGAACAAAAACATCTATATACAATTGCGATTGTACAGCTAAGTATATGAATCCACTGAAAAGAAATTCTTCTCCGAACTACGTGTTTTGTTTTGCTTAGTTTCTGCATGCGGGCTATTCATGAACATAATTCATTCCTAAATGTGATCGTGTCATTGCTTTAACGATAAGAGTTGGGCACTGTGGTGAAGTATAACTCCATTGTGTAACGTTTTAATTTTGTTAAAGTCACACAGTGTTATGCTGTAATATTTACTGATTGATCGATTGCTATTTTTTATTCATAATAATAGCATGCTACTCACATCACATTCTTACTTCGTTTATATACATTACATATTACTGTATAACACTGTGACTGTATCAAAATAAAATTTCATCCATGATGCAATCTTGTCACTTTTCTTGATTTGAATCCCTCAAACTTCGCAGCTTCTAAACTTCGTAGTTTTGTTTTCTTCAGTGATTTTGTCTCATTTTACTTTCTCTCTAATATTGTCTACTCCACATATTTCGTATCAATTCAGATAACATGAGTATGTCAATATTTTGAAATCTGGTATTTGAATATGCAATGTGGAATTTTCAGCGTGTAATATCGCAGTATATTTTTATCAGAAGTACTGTTTGCAATAAAGGCATCATTATTATATTGATCTCATTACGCGAAGTTCTGAATGGTATTCGTAATATAACTAGTCTCATCCATGTTTGGATTTACTATACAAAAGAAATTCTCTCACAATATTGATAATGAAGAGACGTGAAATGACTCTAACTACGTTCGATTTTCAACCCAAAAAGCAGTTTTTTTCAACTGGCAGTCAGGATTGTCAAGTTTGGCGCACCATATATCTGATTCCGTCATTACTTAATTGTAAAATATTTCATTATTGATATGTACTAGTCCTACTCAGCAAGTTAATTCGTTCTGAAAATCCACGTGATGCAAAATGGTTTAGTAACATCTAATCTTTAATTCATTCTCCCCTCAATATTTCACTGTTAGATTGTCTACAAATACAGCTGATAAATTACCCACTGCAATTAATTGGAATTCGTCTTCAAACCTAAAGAAATTGCTGTCTCCTACAGAATGAATCTTAGCTTCTTTTTTAGTAAACACTTGCTATTTACAACAATTAGTTCCGTTTTATAAATTTCAACAAAACAATAAGAAGACGTAATGTATTTGCTAAACGCATTTCGAATATTCTTATCACACACGTACTTGTCATGTTCGTTTATACAGAAAGCGAGATAGCATGAATTATCACAATACAGGTCATATTATGTAGAGGCCAAAGTCAAAAATAAGAAACTAGGAGACGGCGTCAAGATGAGGGGTGAAAAAAGAATTAAGAGGGTGAAAATATTATTAAGTAAATTGAAGCTTGTCATTTGACAAACAGTCAGTCTATTATAACTTCGCTTCTTACCTTATCACCACCACCTCTACTGGAAGTTAAGAGTCACTATTTTTCACATTTTGCCGTGTGCCTATTACTTTCAAAGGACCAACACCAGTTTCGAAAATATTTCTTATTTCTCAGTAAAAATATGTATGTAGAATCCTTTTTATTATACAAATATATAATTTGAAGATGACTGTAATTCAGACAGCAGAGCATGTTCTATTCTGTAACATGTTTTCTGGAATAAGATCATGAAACATATTCAGTATAAAATAGTTTCAAACTACTTATCTGTAAGCTATTGACGCAATGACTACGATGACACTTGAATACATTTTGTCTTTCATCGACATGAAGAGGAATTCTAATGATCGTGGAAGGTAAATGCGTGACTAATCAATTAAAGAACTATACAGCTGGTATGCGCGACAAGTGGTAATCATTTAGGAAGAGAACATTCGCTTATGTAGATACATTCTACAGTAAATATATACTCTAGAAACAGTGATCCATCCAAGATAAAGATAATTTTACTAGTTACACCGGATAATTCGCTGTTCAACTACCAATGAGTGATATTTAAGATAGTCAGATATTCATCATGACAAACGAATTTGGTAGTGGAGAGTGACTTATATAATTTTCGTGAACGAATTCGTGCTTTATCTCCTATGAAATTTATGCAGTGTTGTTTTCTGCGTCCGTATGAATTAATTTGTCCACCGGATTCATTAATGCGCATAATCGTTTCAGTCAAAAAATGTAAGTTAGTGTTAAATACGTTTACTCATATTCCAAGCATCCCTGAGTCTTCAAATAAGGGTTAACTAAGGTGCTTAGCAATGTCAACTCATGTAATAAATTCGGTCGGCAGAATGTAGAACATTACGTGGATGTGTACTTTGTGTGACATAATTCAATTTCACCAGTGTTTGGTTGGTATTTGTCTATAATCACATTGGATGCATATTGCATTTCGTCATTTCGTAGGAATATGTTGAATAATGCCACGGCATTCTTACATTTAACTGGTGTCAGTTTCATGGAGACAAGAATTCATTACTCACAGAGGTCAAAAATGTTATATCAGCACTATAAATTACTGTTACATTTCTATGGGTTCAGCCATCTATTGATCTTCTCCACCCATCTTTCTATGAATTTCTAGAAACTATGCTGAGATACAATAAATACACATTTGATGGTTGAATATTAGTGGGAAAAATGAAAATAAATTCTATGATGAAATTTTATCTTACGTATTTCAAACACATTATTGATAATAAAACATCATATTACAGTGAGGGAAGAACTTCCAAAAACGGGTGAGTGATGTGTAAAGTCATTATTCTTTTTATGCTGTTAACGTTTCATTTACACAATATGATCACCAGTCGAAGGTTGAAACAAGTGGCATCATATTACCTTGTGATTACGGATTCTCCATGACAATTATAAAATAATGGTAATCTTAAAAACAGTAGAGGTAATTAAGTGTCATGCAACTACCAATGATATGTGACAGATAGGCTGCTATTTGTCGTTGAAGCTTCTTTATCGTAGCTAGATAAGCTATCACACCCACCGATTCAAATTAAAAGATTCAATATTTCAATAAATACTAATGCTGTGGTGCAGTAATACAGGAAATGAGTTCCAACGGAATATTGTTCTCACAGTGAGAGTCATTGTATTTGTTGGTGTTAACGTCTGGTAATACTATTCCAACAGTTCAATAGTGCATTTGCAACAGAATAATATATGTGTATTTGAACGTCCTATTTCCTGTCATTTAATGTAAATCAAAATCACACGTTCAGTATTTGTCTAAAGAATACAAACTGTATAGATATAAACAGCTGTTTGATCACTTGAAAATATACCTTGGCTTCCGTGTCTTGCCTTCTGCTGTTACAGTACCAGTTAAACCACAATTGACTGATGATGACCAGACACTTACAAGATACCGTTTCAAAACGGAATATTGTGGGAATACAGCAACACAGAATAGTCGAATCCCACTTATGACATATTACATACATAAACAAAACTTTTACTTTGAGCTGAACGGATGAGGGAAATCCATCTGTCTCAGAATAGGTGAAAGTGCTTCGTTTATTTATTCACTGGTTTCAAATCATATCGTGACACATACGTAGACCTCTTCAAATAGTATCGGTTGTATCTACTGTAGAAGAGATATTCAGTCCTAATTTAGGGACAAAATGATTCAGTGGAGTAGTTGAAACACTTGCTTCGCTGATTATACCCTCAGAAGAAGAGTCATATATGCGAGAAACCAACTCCATCCTCTTTGATTTGTTTTAAATATTTCTTTAAAAATTATTTGTGTAATAATCCCCAATTGGAGCAAAATAATTGAGATTTACTTTTTCCAAAGAATAATAAAATTCATCAATTGGTTTCATCATTTCTACAATAGATTCTCAGATGGTGTATCAGAATATTACTTAGTCAACAGCACTGAAATACACGATGTATTAACGATACTTCCTTCTTTCAATATCACTAGAATATACTCAGATATATTTTGATGCACACAGTAGTGTGGAGAAGGGTTGAGTTTCTGAATATCTGTGAGGAAGTTGCTGAACTAGCATAGATGTCATCAGTCTTGACAATGAAATGTCAGTAATTAATTGTCGAAGCTCAGAAACATCGAATTATTATATTTAGCATTTCAAACAGCATACCTGACAGGGATGAGAAGTTCAAAGCCATATATTCTATTGTCATATGAAAATCTTTGAGATTTACTCTGACATTTGATAAAGATGACAGCAATTATTTTGATTATCTGTTTCCTTCTTAACGTCAACAAAGTTACTTTGAGCATCTGGAAGGGGGAAAGACGTCTTCAAACAAATAGGAGAATGTTTTGAATACTTGACACTTAAGCTAGTGTCTTTCAAAATGTGATGATGTTTACATTGATAACAATGAGAATACAATTAACCTCTGTGCTTTGCGTTTAGCTGTATTTTCTAGTTTCATTAGAATGTAAATAATTCAGTGTAATGCGTCACACAAATATCTGAGAAATCTCACTTCAACTTGTGAAATACAGTGAGAGATTCTGAGAAATGTATACTGGTTTACCTGTTATACATTAGAAAGAAAATTCACAAAACGAATTCACGGATTTGACTGTACATTCGAAAACAGCTTTGCAGTGAATATGTATTGATCTATACATACATTTACACGTAAATATCACCTTATGAGTTAATATCCCAAATAATAATTAAACCTAAAACGATCTCACAAACTCATTTGAAATAATCATCATCAATTTTCGCGATGTTTAGTAATGGATTTTATGGATTTATACATTATTGGAATCCATTGAATCAGGCTGCCTTTTCTTAATTCACCTTCATACATCTCGATGGCTGAAGTCTGAGGAATAATGCTAAGAAAGTAGTAAAACTTTATGTAGTATGTGGAAAGGTTCTTACACGAACATTTCTCGGATTACATTCAATTATTAATTACATTCATCAGTACTCATTGCTTCTTTCATGTAGGCGTTTCAGTCACAACACTCTGCACCATTCTTCACCTACAAAATATCAGCCAGTCTTTGGGTTTTGCTGAGAGTATTTACTGTCCTCTGTTCATGCATTTCATCAATGTTCAAGTGACAGATGACATCAGATTTGATGTATCAAATGAGAGTAATTAGTAACATCCAATCATGTTGTAATTGGCGAAGCAGTTCACAGTGGGCAGATGTTGAAATATTTTGTCTTCCGTATATATAATAATAAGGGACTAATGTAATCAATTCAGATGCTTCCATCAATCTTAATTTTAGTTCAATTATTTGGCCTTACGTTCGTGTGGTTAATGTTCCCAAGTACATTAGACAGACTTATCACATTTTTCCCTAGGAAATCCACTTTTCAGAAATACAATCAGAGAATGCATTCAGTTTATTCAACAAATATTCTCTCTTTACAAATATGTAGTTACCCTACAAGTTGATGGCTGGGAGGGTAAGTTCTTTCTCAAAATATGTTTGTTCTACATCTCTTATGAAGTGAAATGAACATAACTTTTTCAATGTGAACACCTTCCTTAATGTAAGCACATTTCAGTATGGCAAGCAGGTGTGTCAATATGATTTTAAAATGTTCGCTGCTTCAGAACTGCATCAGGTTCTGATGTCATAAAAATTGGGGTTTATTCTGAATTAATCACACAGTAGATAATACCGACAGTCTGGAATCAGGTAACACGTGTAATTGGTTAACTGCAGGCAGTTTAAGCTAAAGGAATATTTAGACGAGAATTACGCGAATAACTCCCGCGCCCATATGTTGGTGACCATATCAAATAGGCATTTCGCATAGAATTTAGACCACAAAACTTCTGACTACACCATTCACCTCCGCATATAATTGCAAATTCATTTTGAGGGTTTTGACCACATTTTCCAGATGTGCCTACCTTTCTGTATCATCAAATGAAGTAACTGTAGCTGAACTTCCATAAGAATGAAATGATTTCTTTTGAATGTTGATATCTAAGATCTCATGGGCTTTGTGAAATAGAACTTAGCATTTATGCCGTCGAAATTCTACATGAAATACAAAAATTTAAATACTTCTACTGCAATGCTTCTCGGCTAACTTGTGTTAAATGTCTACTTTATTCAAAATAGCTATAGACAGTTTCTGATTCACATCTCAATAAAGAAGTCGACTTAAGGGTTGATAATATCAGCGCTCGATATCTTGCGTTTTAAACTGAAACTTCGTTTCTGCAAGACACTCAAAGGATTATTTGAATGGGTGAACTCCAAACTCCTGGTTAATGACTCGGTGAAATAGAGTGCCTCAAATGTCATTGGTTTGCAGTGTTGAATCAGTGCCACCTTCATCAGGTCATATACTCTTGCATATCGTTTTCACGTATTGAGCCATAGTCTCCTTCATTTCCAGATTTAATTTGTCGCGTTGGATTCAATGGAGACTGATATGGTAGGTTGATTATCAAGTTAACAGCGTTAGATTCATTGTAGTCATATGAGTCTTACCAGGTGTACCTAGCAGGTACGTTAGTCAGCATTTGTTGGTTTGACACGTGTAGGAGGAAGAGAATAACTTGTCGGCTGACCATACAGTCGGTGACAATCATGGTAGAATATAGAATATGAATCTTCTTAGTTCCTTCACTGTTTTCTTCGTCTACCTGTCACAATATTTTAGATGGAATTCAGAGAACTAGGTTAATAATAAGTAAAAGAAGTCTGAAATGGCAACAAATCTGTTTGAAAATGATATAACTGAATCGTAATTTCCCTAATGTAAACAATCCAAATGAAAAACCTGGTCCAATTGTATTCACCACTAGATGAGCTAAGCGTCGATTCGATCATTGATTTGCTCCCTCACCACTAAGTCTTCATCCGTCTTCCCTTGATTATGCCACGGCCCGAATATAATCAGTGTTATATATGATATGACAATAGTAGCTTTGACGAATGTCAATGGGCATCAACTTTCAGGTAGTCCATGATGCCAACGAATTTCAAAGTTGGGCATCACTGCATAACTTTTCATCTGCCTTTATTATAATTATATTAGATATGCAGTTTAGCTTATGAGGAGAAATGTATCAATGAATTTGGTTTCATGCTTGTTACCGATCATTAACAAGATACACCTCAAGCTTCAGGCAGTTCATTCGCCAAACAAAAGGAATTTTTTGCTGAATATTATCGTTAACTGTGTTTGCTTCTATCTGACACTTGGTATGCAATCCTGAGCATCTTACTAACACGGTGGGAGAAAGTTTCAGCGTTGACTTCACTAGTCATCTGATAGGATATCAACAATCACCTAGAAAAAATACAAGTGTTCCCAAGGTCGTTCTCCCCACTGATATTAGCCTCACTCACCTAATTCCGATGCTACGGGGAAACGTGCCCAGTAGAATTATCTTTATTTAACACGATCGTCTGGAATTATGAATTGTGACACTCATTTCTGTATAATTATCAACCCAGTCATGTATATCATGTATATCCTCTTACTTTCCCAAATATTCACTTGTGTTTTCCAGATGGCGGAGATGAATTCTGTTGAGACTACAAAAACAATTAATAATCTTTTCCTAACTATATCGATGAGTCATCGTTTTAAATGTTTATCTCAAATAATAATTTCCGACTTTCCTGTCCAATAACGGTTGTTCACTCAACTTCTGGATACATTTTGAATTTTCAGTTAACGACTGAATTTTCTTCATTTTATTAACGTCATTAAAATTTCTTGTTTATCTTAAATACTAACTTCCGACTTTCATGTCCAATAACGGTTGTTCACTCAACTTCTGCAAACATTTTCAATTTTCATTTAAAGATTAAATTTTGTTTGTTTTAACTGTGCCTAAGTAAAATAAACGTCATTTTAAATTCTTGATGAAATTTTTATTGGTTAGAACTAAACCAGTGACACTGAGAAGTGATATGGATTGACAACAACTGCTGTAACGAAATACGTGAAAATGATTGGATAAAGTAGAATTAACTTAACAACGTATCAGTTATTTTGAGTTTATCATTAGGCATGAAATAACCGTTTTCTCACTTTTCTACACGAAAGAATTCACGGAGACAATTTTATTAGGTGTGAAATCGCTCACTGGTCTCTTCAGTGTGTATCTCATCCATCTCCATTTTCTTCGGCATCTTATTCAGCAATAGATCCTCGGTTGATTCGTTTCCATCAATCAATAAGAATACTGTTGCTAATGGTGGATCAAACGTCTTCCCACAGGATTCAGAGAAGGCAGGTATGTTAAACGCAGATGGTTGAAGGCTCAGACGTCGCTACACCGAATAAAAATGCCTCTATTAAAACAAAATCTCAGTTGGAAAACAACATTTTTTTAAATACCATCACACAACAACGAATAGAAGTATATAAAATAACAGATAAATCAAAATCGAAGACAAACAATAAGGACTAAGTGAAGAGCAGAAATGTGAGTGAGAGATGAATGAAAAACAGTCCAGGGGAAAGTGGTGTTGGTTGATAAGATGGCTGAAATGTTCAATTAATTATGATTGTCTTTAATAGATTATTTGTGTTTGAAAGACATGAGGTCTTATAATCCTGCAAATATTTCCTTGTTCTCAACTTGTTCAAACTATTTAAAGGATCTGGTTGTATAGAAAATAACAAGATTTATGATGTATTTAGCATGGAGTATTAACTTGTATTATATTGACATTCATTGCAGCACTCTTCAAAACAGATGAGAACGAAGCGCGATTCACATCTGCATATGCCTACCAAGTTGGTTCCAAGGAACAACCTGACACTTCACTTCATAATTCAGATAGTGTAGGTGTCCTGATTCACCTGACCAGACGTCGTCATGTAAATGCTCTCTCTGCAAATCATGCTAAATATATAGTGAATATATTCGAAGCATGTCCAAAGTAACTACAAGCAACATTTAAAAGACGCAATCATTGCAGTCGATCAATGATGTAACCGGTTTACTGACTAACTCAGAAGTAATACTCTAACACTTGTCAGATACTATGTTACATCACAAAAGGATCACTGATCCCTTAACAATTTACACTTCTACCTCTGATATCCTCTTATCCATTCTCATTCGTCAGCGTATCAGGAGTAATCATGCCTTAGTTTGAATGAGAAGAGGATGCAGTGAGTCAAATTTGGTGAAACTGTTTATACTGATAACCATAAGTGGTCAGCAATGAATAAGTAATACTCCAGTTGATTTTATTGATTATGCTTTCTATCCAGAACGAACTCCCGAGATTGGAAGTCGAAGCGCTCTTCTTTTCCTCGTAATTACTAGTAAGAATCAGCTCGCTTAGTGTCCCACTGACAGCTAAATTCATGGAAACTTTACAGTAACAAGTTCGAATGAATGAATGAGGCACCAAATCTTTCAAATGCAGCGTTGGGATAAATCTGACTGACAAACTTATTCTGAATACAAACCCAAGTATTTGAAGGTTCATGTAGAGCAGTTGTCAAGCTAAATCTATCGATGACGTTGTTTTGTTCAACAAAGTGACTTTTTCGTTGTTCGGAGCAAATTGTTCGGAAAAATCTACACCATTCGTCAGTTACCTGAAATCCTCTTGAATGTGTTGTTATGGGGTTACAGCTTTTGAATTTTAATTTCTAAATTACTGAATATGCAAATACGCTGGTAATTGTCTAACTCTTTGCAATAGCCTAGTCTGTACATATTCACTCCGTAAAATACTCATAATAAACAAAATAACGATGCAGATTGTGAATGCCAATATCCCACCATTCTCTCTTTATTTAATGAAGGGACATCTGGAATCCCAATCACTTCTATAACTGTGTTAACAGTTTGTGTTTTCAGTCAGTCAACTAGTCATATTAGTTTGTGTAGATGAAGCCAGTGCTGAACTTGGAGGACACAAAGATGAAGTTCCTTCACTTAACTGACTGAATTATATCGACGAAGTGTTTCGGTGGCACAGCGGTTGGAGGGTTGCCGACCACGCATGTGCTTCTGAGTCCCTTTCCCGGCAGACGCACTCCTTTACCTCCCTAAGCAAGTAATAAGACTAGTAAAGAGGAAAAGTTGGGCGTGAAGCTAGCAAACTCCATCCTTAAAAATAAAAATCACTGCTACCGAAACCTCAAGTCTCTAGCCTGACACGTAAAGGAATAAAAAAAGCAGCAAAACACGACGATGAATTGCAGCTGAAAACATGTGATTGTGAACAACCGAGTATGAATAAATGAATATTTACGTGGGCCCTCTGTTACCATTATGCTTAACAGAGCGCTCAACAAATTCTTCCGAAATGAATTTGCCTTTTTGTTGTCTTTACCATTGGAAATATTGTTCTATGGAATTTTAATCTATTTATCAGTAATTTTGTGATTTCTGTTGCAGATGTCTTGTAGCGAACTGATATGGTTGGCTGATAATCATTTCAATGCTCACAACTTCAATGTTGATATGTAAATTTCGTGACATCTCGTAGGATGGTTGGTTAATTGATGCCCATCATATTTAAGCATTTCAACGAGGAAGAGAATAACTTACAGTGACTAATAATCGACCGAAAGCCAGATGATGAAAATCGTAGAACAAATAATATGAACATTTAAGTGCATTCATATATGTGTGGAAAGAAGGCAAAGTACCTGAAGATTGGAAGAAAGGATACTTATTCAAACTACCAAAGAAAAGAGACTTAAGTCAATGCAAGAACTGACGCGGAATTATGCTCCTGTCCATCCCAAGCAAAATACTAAGCCGCATCATCCTGGAGAGAATCAAACATGCCCTGGATGAAAATCTTCGACCGGAACAGGCTGGATTCAGGAGAAACAAGTCATGCATTGATCAGATCGCCACATTACGGATCATCATTGAACAAAGCTTGGAATGGCAGTCACCTCTCTATCTCAACTTCATCGACTTTGAAAAGGCCTTTGACAGCGTCGATCGAGAGGTGATTTGGAAACTACTTCGCTACTACTGAGTGCCACCGACAATTATACATCTCATCCAACAGCTATACGACAATGCTGCATGCCAAGTAATCCACAGTGGGAAACTTACGGAATCCTTCGAAGTGAGGACAGGAGTAAGACAAGGCTGCCTACTATCGCCAATGATTTTCTTGATTGCAGTAGACTGGATAATGCGACAAACAGTGGGCATTGAGGAAACAGGCATAAAATGGACTCACACAAAAACTTGGAGGATCTGGACTTCGCCGATGATATACGTCTGATTTCCCACAAACTGGAAGATATGCAAGCGAAAAGCAACAAGTTAGCAGAAGAAGCATCAAAGATAGGACTTCAGGTGAACATAGAGAAAACAGAGGTGATGAAAATTCCTGGGCAACACCATCAACAGCAACAACAACAACAGACAACAATCAGCATAAATGGGAGGAACCTGAAAGAAACAACCTCCTTTACCTACCTGGGAAGCATCGTTTCAACTACAGGCGGACGGAACTGACGAGGATATCAAAGCAAGAATCGGAAAAGCAAGACAAGCTTTCACTACTCTCAAGTCTGTGTGGAGGTCAACAGCACTCAGCATGAAAAATAAGATCCGGATTTTCAACTCCAATGTGAAGTCAGTGCTACTATACGGATCAGAGACTTGGCGCGTCATAAAGAGCATCTCAAACAAACTACAGACCTTCATTAACAGTTGTCTTCGCTCAATACTCAAGATCAGATGGCCAGAAAAGATCAGCAATAGAGATCTCTGGGAGCGAACCAACCAGGAACCGATTGTGAAACAAATATGCAGGAAGAAATGGAGATGGATTGGCCATACTCTGAGGAAACCATCAAGTGACATCACTAGACAAGCCATTGCTCGAGTGGAACCCGAAAGGGAAGCGGCGAGTTGGTCGTCAGTGCAAGGGTGATTTGGAGGAGGTCATGTGAAGAGGAGATGAAAACCTGTGGGCATACATGGAGCCAGGTGAAGAGTCTAGCAGAGAACTGAACACAATGGAGACGCACGGCTGAAGCCCTATGTTCCTCTAGGAATTAAAGGAAACAATAATAATATCTCCTTTTTCACCACAAGGACGAAGAGAAATCGAGCTGATGTTGAATTCTGTGAAAGGATTATTTTCCATAACTTGACTTGATTTGTAGTTTAATCCCTATATTTCAAGTATGAATGATGAGTCATTCCTATTGCACGTGTTGGGTGCAGACTTGATGAACAAGGTGTCAGTAATCCATCTCTCTCTCCCAACCTACTTATATTACTTCGTAGACTTTGAACCTTCTCCCACACTAATGTGTGGTTGTGTGATAATGCATGCAGTCCAAAACATAAGAATATAGCTAAGAATAACTAAGAATGGTTGACCCCGAGAAGATAAGTAATTTAGAAAAATGCTCGGCGATTGAACTGCATGCATTAACAGACAACCACACTATAGGGTGGGAGAGGGTTAAAATCCTAAGAAGTAAGTAATATAGGTAGGTTGAGATAGAGGTGAATTACAGAATCTTTGTTCATCGAGTCTGCATTCAACACGTGCAATAGGAATGACTCATCACTCATACCGGAAATATCGAAAATACTACTACCAATCAAACCAACCTATGGAAATTAATGGAATTATATAAACGAAGTTAGGAAGTTGTTTGAGTGCCTTGATATGATTATGAGGAGCAATAAATTGTGCTCGAAACGTCATCATAAAACACTCTGAACCGTTATCAAAGCAAATATTTCCCATAATGCAAGTATGTTTCGTTCTCTGAACGAATTTCAAATTAAAAAACAACTGATACTCTTCCAAATTCTCTTGGCTCAAGTCACTGTCAGACGCTTAACAAGTGAAGAAACACAATTTTTTTCATTTGCTGGGTGATTTTATCTCAAGTTTTATTGTGCCATTTTTGCGCCCAATTATGTGAAGTCAATTTTTCAGTTGCGTTAAAATTGTGCCATGTCAAATACCGACGTTTTCTGCACTGTCACCACTATTCGTTAGGCTCAATCAATGTGTCTTGTTGTCCTTTTCAAGTAATTTTTCGTCACATCAATATACAGCAAAGCGATTGCGTATTGCGTCATTTGAAATAATTTTAAAAAATCACATCATCTATTTATTCATTTACTAAACTAAGTACACTACTCATGAGTAGTTCAGCATTCATTCCAATAATTTAATTGATTCACATACTAACTCTTATTTGAATTTTGAGAGCTTCTAGAGTGCCAGCTGACCTATCAGATGTACAGTCTCATAGTGAAATTTAATATAGAACAAAACGCCTGGCATTAATATTGTCGGAGATAAGACTGATTTTATTGTTAATATGAATTCCTTGGTTAGACGTCAGTTACGTTATGGTTGACAAGCTTAAACAGACACCGACTGCCAAAGTTTTTTAAACGCTTCACACAGATTTTAGCGTCCAAAACTGAGGGGAACGGCAAATGCAAAGGGATTTCGTAAGCTTGGAGAGATTTGAATGTGATGGGAGAGAACCAAGTTCTTCGGAGATGTACCACTGAATGCATATAATGAAGAATAATGATAATAAGTACGATTCCAATGAAAGGTATCGGAAACACATGAATACTGGACGGAAGTCTTATTCCTTCCTAATCAGTTATCACTTTACATGAAATGTGTATGTAATGATTATTAATTTTATTGAATAAACATACCTCATTTGATCACCGCGTCCTACTGATCTGCATACTTGAATTAGCTGGTCCTACGCAGTGCGAGAGTTTTCATAATACTCGAATCATTTGATACTATTTTATGATGAGTTACAGAACATAAAGAAAGTTGAAACGGCCTCCTGACACTCGAACTACTCAAAAATTGAAGAAATTATTGAAACCTCGAATGTACATGAGAAAAATTCTGCACGGAATTGCTAAAAGTAATAAGCATCACCAATGTAAAATATATACTGTCTAATGTATTCATAAAAATGAATACTTAAATGGAATCGTTTGGCTTAATGCATAATGTAGACAAAAACGTATCCAAAATCGATTTTCGAGCATCTGAGCTACTTATTTAGAGTTAGTAGAATAATGTGAAAAATAATGTGGAACTCGCCACCAGAATACTCTATACACAGGAATATGCATGCCGCTAGAGTTACATTAGGATATATAAAACTCATTAGTAAAAAACCCATATTGAATCCAAAAGGGAAAGGTGTGAATGTCTTTCAGCTCATCTTCAGATAGATCAGTGGTATTGAGTTTGAGTGATTAAAATTAAGTTAAATTTCATTACATTTCAATTACATCATTTAAATAAACAGTCAGTTATCAGAGAAAGGACTTGAATATATGAGGAAATGCGAACTAAATAATATTGATATAAATAGTTCTGGTAATAATAGTGATGATGATGATAAGACGATTTAAGACAATGGCACTGATAAACGACAGTTTTCAATGAGTCAGAGGTTCTAATAAAAGGTGAGGTGAAATATTAATGACCATGATAATAGCAGTTAATAGTTACAACAGAGTGACCACCATTTCTTTCTGAACACAGAGACGTGTTTCGAAACCCTAACTGAAAAAGCCTCCACAATTGCGAGTATCGTGTAGTTTCTTTGCCTGCTGACAACAGTGAATGACTTGAGAGGGTCAATATAATGTCTGCAGTCTGCAAGATGTTTTATTATTAAATTTTGTGGCACTGTGACATCAGCTTTTTCGAACACTTTGGCGAATCTCCCATCATGTTAGTAAGCAATCATATTCCCGCAATACCTGTGTATTTGCTTCAAAAAGCACACTCAAAACGATTTATCCTGTTCAAAGTGTCCATTACTGGTGGCTGCTGATTCCTCGATTGACTAAACATGCCCATTAGAACTTTCAAATTATTGATTACTAAACAAAGAATATTATTTTCGATAACTTCGTCATCAGGTTCTACAGTTATGACTGGTATTGACAACATAAGCAGTTATTAAAGAACGACATGGAATCGCTGATATCCAAATTCCAAAAGTTATTTGCAAATAGATTGTCAATAGACCAAAGTTGAAAATATATGTGTATGTGTTATTATGCATAATTGTAATACTAAACCGAATAACAAGTTTACAAAGTAACTGACTACGAATGGTATCGAATGTATGGTAATAAAAATCTTATGAATAATGTTCATATTGAATTCTATCCATATTGGTCATAAACGTCAAATGCATGATTGATCATGCCAAGGACGGGGATAGAGTAAAAATAGCGGCGCATATGCCTCCTGTGTATGAGTTAACAACGATGTTAAAAAAGAGAGAACCGGTTTTTTTAAGCGAATTGCAATAGCCTCTGATGTTTGGAGATTTCGCTACCTGGATGCTTTTGGCAATTTATTTGGTAGCCGATAGATGATAAAAAAGGATGTTTCAATGCCGACTTTGTTGCCCGTTCGGACTAGGTGTTCTAATATGGAACGTTGATGGCTTCACCACAGCTTTATTCACCACACTGGTAAGTGTTTTCGAGCGCCGCTATTACTGTTCCGACCCGCTCTGGAGTCCGCAAGTTCACAAACGCATAATTAGATCGGACCTCCATCTTGTACATATTAATTCCACTAGCACATGTTAATACACTTGCATTAACTAATCTTTTGTTTCCTTACTGAAACTTAGTTGTAAACTTATACACTGACACACATGCAACGCATGTAACCTTCTACACTTAATTTTTATAAGTATTTATGAGCAATTATTTATACTCGAAACATCAACCAGTTGTTAATATTGAACCACTATGTGATAGTTAAAATAAACTTATCTCGTATGGAATTAAATGTTACCACCTAGGTACATGAAGACTTCGTAAACATAAATCATTCCATTGTGTCATCAGTCCTTTCGAAAAAGAAACATCTGGGAATCTGGTAGTATGAACTAACTTGTGTTCTATTGCGAAGTTAAGATTAGGATGGTATAAGTTGAATTTTACCAAGAAAATTTTCGGCTTTTGGACCTGATAAAATAAGTCTCGAAGCAGTGTACCCATAGGGTTTCCCGCTGCAACACAACTAACTTGACAGAATAGGCATCTGTCGAAATGAAATTGGATATTTTTGTTACGTAGTTTTATGTAGAGTAATCAGCTGAATAGTCCTACTTACATTCGATGAATTATCTAAATCCTGCTTCTTAAACCTGTGTTGTATAATTAAAATTTGTATCGGCAAAGAAATATTTTCGAAGATATTTTAGCTTGCTGATGAACAGGACGTCATAGCAATTGGTGTATTTCACGTCACAAATAATCGAGAAAACTCTTATGATTTACAAGGATTATGTTTAATGAAGCTTCTCACGTTACTGCGGGTTCACGAAGGATATTATGCAAGGTACTGGTCTATAAAATATTATGAAAACTATTTAATAGAATGTACTCGATAGAGCTAACCACTCGAAACTAGTCTTAGCGTTCAGGTAAAACGTATATATTTAAATGTTAAAACGATATTGACAGTATGTTCTGAGTTGTTCAGTCGTGTATCACGTGTTTCATTCCAAAATATTCTGAAGAATTTTAGAAGGGCATCTTAAGGCTATGAGATAGGAATTCATGTATTTGGCATTGGTTTTGTATCTTCATCAGTGATCGGTTATATATGATTTGGGATTTCTTAGGCCACTACGGTGTCAGATGAAATTGCTTAACTGAAGCTGATATTTATGTATGAAGCCATTAGAGAGTTAGGTATTCTTGATAGCCTGAAGCTTGTGGATGAAACTATCCGTCAACAGAATATATGTGTTTCAAAAGAATGCATCCTTAACACGTTGGATGCCGCGTGACCAATCTCAGTAGTCATGCACTTATGTCAAAGTAATGCTTGATTTTCAATCCGGTGTAAATATGCAGATATCTCGATACAATTTATCACATTCACACTACCGCTACTGAAATTTTGGGGCACAGAAAAGATGACCGCATTCTGTGTTGTAGCCTTTAAGACTGTAGAATTCGTGAGGGATTAGTGAGAGAATTGAGATAGACAGTCAGTCGATGTATATGCGTTCGAAGGAAGCAAAATTAAAGTAAGAAACACAGTATGTCCGCTTTATTATAAGAACAGAACTTGTGCATTGTGGTAGAGTATAATTCCATTATGATTATGATGAGCAATAAATTGTGCTCGAAACGTTATCAGTAAATATTAATGTATAACACTGTCTGACTTTATCAAAATACATTATAAGTAGTTGGCTAAATTTATCTTGTCTCATACTGAACATCCTCTTTGTGATTCTCAAATTTTGCCCTGTATCTCTTCGGGTAAAACCAGAAGAAACTTCAAAATAATTTACGTTCATACAGCTATTAAATATAAAAATTCTACCATACCATATTTAGCACACGTTTTGCGTGAAAAGTCAGCTATCAGAAAATAACTTATACACTTTTGCAATGTAACTGAACCGCAAGGTGTCAGCAAACATTATTATTGTGCGTATTATCTATGATATTATCTACTTATACTTCATTATGTTTCCACCAACATCCTATTTATAGTGATTTCATTACTAATATTATTATTACTATTTTAAATCTTATGTAAGTACAAAATTACAAAAAGAGCTATATTGTTGCAATATGTGTAAAAACGCTGAAAATTCTATTCTGTATAATTTTTATTATTGTTTGGAATAAAGTGATAATTATTACTATGATTTCACATGTTCCTGTGGAGCTGATTACATTGGAGTTTGTAAGCGTATTCTCCAGACACACACACACGTTTCACCCCTTTGTTTCGTTTGTATTAGTTAGTCAGTTAGGTTTGCATATATGTGAACTGAAATGTGACGGTAGTGGTCTGCAAATGAAACATCTATTAGCAGCATTTTACCTATTATTTATGACAAGTATCCTATTTCACCTCTGTGTAACATTTCAATTTCCACCCTTTCCCGCCCTACGCACACACTCAGTTTGGTTCGTTTTAATTTTTAGCGAAAAACAATCTAAATTCTTCGTTACATTTCATTCATTCATTCATTCATGACAAGTACATTATATGTTTTCATCTATAGTAGTATGTAATTGGAATTTTATTCTAATATCTCTTTTTGTTTCTCATTTTCAGTGTAAGAGGCTTGTCATCACTATCAGCCTATGTGAATCGTTATCATCATCAAATATTCTTACACTTAAGACAAGACAACTGTATTCTACCGATGGTGCATTAAACATGTCTGTCTGATATGTTCTATTTCTCATAAATAATAATAATAATTTGCTTTATTCCAAAACAGTACATGTGATACAGAATGGAATTCTCAGCATTTTTAATACAGTATTGCATCCAGTTAGTTTATTATCAATAAATAGAATTCTATATAGACTGAGGAAACCACAGTTCATTATTACAACAATACATTAGCATATCAGTATCAAAGGTAAAGCTGAACAGTGTTTGAAGGTGTTAGAAAAGTGGGAGCTGTCTTATTAACTGTTGTAAGCGAGAGAAAGGAACAAAGCAGCACATAACGGAAAAAGAAGAGAGAGAAAAGGAAAAGAAAGAAAGAAAATGTTGTACCTATTGATGACGTGAGTTGGAAAGACGAGATCCAGTTGTAATACTGACTATTTAATGAATTATAGGTGTCACGCCTAATGCTTTCTTTATCACACAGAACACGAGCTAAGTAGGGTATGGTTGAGTTTTTGTACTTGCTGGTGCGAGCATATAGTTTTCTATATAGGTTTCTGGTTTTGCCTGATGAGATGCAAGGGAAGAGTTGTGAGTGAAGAGGGTGGTGTGAGTTAGATAAAATGGACTTGGCCCATTTTTCACATGAGTCCATGTGCCTGTCAACCAGGTTTAACATTCTAACCTCATTTCGTAACACTGCCCTGACGAGATATATTTAATTCATCGCTAGTAGAATGCATTACACTACAATACACTACACTACATTAACCCCCACCCGCTACTTGATTTAGAAATTTATTTCACTGTCACCTTTCATATTTGAACTCGATTGCCTTAACTGAACTGTAATCATATATGTCCAAACCAAGTTCACTTTTAACGGTCGGAAAAAATTTGGGCATTGGGTATATGATATTCATTATAATAAAGGCTTTTGTATTTCCCAATGAATGAAAAACAAAACGATATTGTTTTTACTGATGTTTGGCTATTTAATGCTAATAGATTTATCAAAGTATCATTAAACCGGAATTTACAAAATCTCACCATATATAAAACAAGCGTCAGTCGAATAGAGCTTAGGACGCTCGCCGACCATGCACATGGTCCAGGGTTATATCCCCGGCCGACGCACTCCTTCACCTCACTAAACCAGAAAAAATGCCGGTGAAGAGGAAAGATTGGGCATTTAGCTAGCAACCTCATCCTGTAAAATAAACACTGCTACAGAAACTTCAAGCCTCTAGCTTGAAGCCCTATGTTCCACTGGAAATTTGAAGGAATAAAAAAAAATTCAGCTGAATATTCAGCATTCAGGTATGTCGTAGAAATATCCAATTTCAATTAGACGAGTGTGTATTCCATCAAGTTAATGATGCTAAAATGGGGAGGCATATACAACCACGGATTGAACATTTAAAAGTACACCAAGCAGGTATTCAGTTTCTGAATTAAGTACACTACTTATGAGTAGTTCTTCAGTCATTTCAATATTTTAACAGATTCTTCTGGATTCATTTAAATTTATCCTTTATCAGTACCATTATCTTAACTGGTTCTAACACTATTGTTGTCGATAGTATTCTGTGGGTGATTCTCTCTCTGATAATTTATTCTTTGTTAATTCGACTCAACTGAACCTTAATTCACCCATAATCCCTCCCACTTTTCTATGTGAAAATGACCTGAAAAGCCTCTAAACACGCCACTATGCATGATTGATTCAATGTAGCTTATTTGCTCATCAGCCTTATATCTTCCAATGTAATTTTAATAGATTACATTTATATCCCCGTATGTAGAGTGTTCAGTTGAGGAGTTCTACCAAAATTTGACGAATTCTTTAAATCCTGTTTCATTAACCTTCGTTGATTGTTTGCAACTTATTTCAATTTTATACGGAATGTTGAAATAAACGTTATTGTTCACATTATTCTACTAACTCTAAGTAAGTAGTTCAAGTGTTTGCCGGATTGAACTGGGAATATGTTTATACCTATGCTGTCTGTGTATTCAACCTATTCAACATAATTTCATCAGTTTAATATGGTATTTCTTATTGTTTTCAGCAGTCCTGTTGAGAATCTCCTGATGAAGAGCAGACGTTTCCGAAATCCTTTCAGTTTTAACAATGTCAACTTCACGAGTCTGTAGGTGTTAGATAGCGCTTTCAACTTTCTTTTTGTTGTGTGACTCATCATAATAAGTGGTATCGAATGCTTTAAGCAGTGTACAAACTCCTGCATCACTTATGAATGTGTGATTCAAATATGCAGATCAGTAAGACATTGTGATCAAATGAAATCAATTTCTTCAATAGTAATAATAATAATAATGATAAGTAGATACATTTTACATATACAACTATTATAGACTAGGAATGAATAAACATTCTATGCAATGCTCATGTCTTGTTATTGATTACATACGCCCAGTGGCACATCTGCATTGGATCTAGTTCCATTCCATCACATTCAAATGGCTGCACAATTGCAACCGGCTTTCAGTTCCCTTTCACATTTTCTCATTCCCGTCAATTTCACATAAATAAATCTGTGTGAAGTGTTCACACAACTATGACAATCACTTTCTATTCTGGGCTTGTCAACCACCACGTGCATGACGTCTAACCAAGGAATGATTATTCTTGATGAAGTCAATCCTGCAACTAACCAAGTAATTGCCTATACATTTGATATTTTATTAGGCTTTCAAGCAGCTCCTACATTTCAAATAAGTCACAGGGAGAATCCATTAAATTATGGGAATGACTGTCGAGCTACTCATGAGTAGTATACTCCTAATTCAGAAAATGAATAAATGGAAGATGGAAATTTAACACTGTTTTATATGACGAAATACGAAATGCACATACATTTGTGTTTGTTATTGTCAGTAGACAAAGTAACATCAGATGCTCGGTACCGTGAGAGATATTTTGCGAGCCTTAGAACATATGATGACAGCTCTATCAAGTCTTCAGCACCGCACTAGAAATTATCCTATTTCAATTCGATAGACGTCTAATCCACCAAGTTAATGGTGTTACTTGAGACCGCTATTCGCAGATTTTTCTTATCAGGCCTAGATTCCTGCATTCTGCAGAGTCATATACACCATACGGAATTATATCTAAGATATGTGGACGACATTTTTATTACCTGTGAAAGCGAATGCAAAGCTGAAAACCTGTTGCTAAAATTCAGTTCATACCATCCGAAGCTTCACTTCATAAGACAATATGTAGGAAATTATACTAGATGTTTCTCTGAGGAAAACAACTCATGGAACAATGGAAAGATCTGTGCTTAGAAAATCTTCATGGATGGTAAAATACATACATTTTCAAAGCTTTTCTCCAATTCAGCATAAAGAGGACTTAGTCAGAACATTGTTCTGTAGATCATTCCAAAATGATTTCCTGCAGTACAGATGAATATGAAATGAGGTCTCAGAAGGCTTTCTCGTCATAGAATGTATATCCCGAAAGCTTCATCAATAAATAATCCAAAGGAAGAAGTCCCAACAAAACTATCCAAACAGTTTCAAAGCAAGCTCCATTTTAAGCTTGTAATTTTCAAGAGGTGGTCAAGCAAAGAAATTATAAAGCCATCAGGAAAAGCTATTAGGCTGGAAAATTCATGCTTCTAAAGACCACCAAGCAGGTGCTTCAACCATGTAAGAAAGACCGGTCACCAACCCTTGCCCATTCAAACTGTGTTTTTGGAAACAGACACACAGGTCATAGGGAAAGGCGATTGTCCAATAGCATGATGGAGCATTTGCCAAAGTATTTGGAAATAGCTGAAGTCGAAGTGCTAAAATGTTCAATAACAAAGTATCTTGTAGACTATGGACATGATATTGACGCTATAAAGACATTCACTGCTGTCAGCAGACAAACAAACAAGAAGACGTTTGCCACTGCAACTGGAGTTTGCAAACCCGATCTCTGTGTATATAAGGAAATAGCGGTCACTCTCAACCTACCATGGTAATATGTCTTTCTTATTGACGGTTATTATTATTAATGTGGCTGTTTTACTTCTATTCCACCCCTTATCATTATTCTTGATTGATTTAAATCGATCCTTCATCAATTCCATTATCTCAACTGTTTTTAACACTATTAATATCTATAATATTCCGTTCTCGATTCTCTCTCTGATAATCGGTTGTTTATTAAGTTGGCTTAATTGAGCCTTATTTCATTTTTCTAAATTTAATTCACTCATACTCCCTTCCACTTATCTGTTTCAATATGACCTGAAAACCATCCACACCTCTCGTTATGCATGATTGATTCAATATAGTTTATTTGCCCATCAGCCTCATATGTTCCGATGTTATTCTGATGATATACATATATATATATATCCCTGTATGTAGAGTATTCAGCGACCAAAAGTTGGCCAGCTCTTTAAATTCTACTTCATAGACCTTCGTTGATTGATTGAATATAATTTCGATTGTATGCCAAATGTTGGAATAAATTTTGTTGTTCACATCATTCTACTAACTCTAAGTAAGCAGTAATAAAGGTTTTTGTATTTCCCAATGAATGAAAAACAAAACGATATTGTTTTTACTCACGTTTCGCTACTTAATGCTAATAGCTTTATCAAAGTATTATTAAACCGGAATTTACAAAATCTCAGCATATATATAACAAACAGTTAGGGGGTGAGAAAATAGACATAGGTCAAGTTAAAAGGACATATTGAAAGTAAAAATAGCGATGAAGATAACTATACCAAATAACAAAGGTAATAGTATGTCTGTTATGATATCGAAATAAAGTTTACTAACTTGATCATCGTTCGTCTGTCTGGGGCATTTTTAGTTGTTAAGTTGGTGAATTGGTAAAGATAACAAAATCATCATGTGCAGATTGTTGGATTTGAAAAGTGTATAAGATTATAAAAGCAGCGTGTGTTTACATAACGGTGGCCACATTGCAAACATGACTCATAGAATTCAGTCTGCACCGAAAATAGGACTAGACACATTACACTAGTTACTGACTAGTGTGCAATCAAAAAAAACATAATGAAAGTGCTTATCATATTCGTGTTGGTTTTGTCACTTGATGGGGGGGGAGGGAGGTGTTGTAACCAGGTCAGATTCTATTTTAGTCCATCATTCCTATTGAGGCAATTTGGATTCCACTTGATATGAAGTGCTTCCGATATTAAACGTTCTTTGTGATTTCTGAAGTTTTTCTGGATTATTTCAACATTGTCAAAATCAATTTTGTGGCCTGATTCTATAGCATGTAGACCTATGGCTGATGATTTTTCAAGTCTCTGTAGTTCAACAGGATTCTTCGGTGGTCGAATAGATGCTCTACGGTGTTCATTTCTTCTGATTTTGATTTCTCGGGATGTTTGTCCGATGTATATCGCATCACATTCCAAGCAAGCATTTTATTTTATAGACACAATTAGATAGCGAATCTTTAGGGATTTGGTCTTTTATATGGACAAGGTTGCTGATATATATGCTGAGATTTTGTAAATTCCGGTTTAATAATACTTTGATAAAGCTATTAGCATTAAATAGCGAAACGTCAGTAAAAACAATATCGTTTTGTTTTTCATTCATTGGGAAATACAAAAACCTTTATTATAATGAACATCATATACCCAATGCCCAAATTTTTTCAAACCGTTAAAAGTGAACTTGGTTTGGACATATATAATCTAAGTAAGTAGCTCAAAGTTTGCAGATTAAATTTTGGATAAGCATCTTTTCAAAAGTTAGTTCCCTTTATGAATTTAGATAAAGCAATAAGAAGACGTTATTTGTCTGAATCGTGTAATGTATTTGCGCAACACATTTCGAACAATCTGATCACACACGGACTTGTCATAGGAATATATATGAAATTAATAAAGAGGTAAGAGGTGAGAAAATAGACTTAGGTCAAGTTAAAAGGACATATTCAAGGTCAAAGTAACAATGAACACCACTAAACCAATTAACAGAGGTAATAATACATCTACTATGATATCAAAACAAAACTTACCAAGGAACGTGGTTTAGTGTGATGACGAATTGCTTTGAACGCATAAATGTGGCTTAAACTTTCTAATTGCTTGGGCTTCCACAAACCTTAGGATACGCCCCAAACACCTTTTATAAATAGATTGAATAAAGCAGGTGGAATCATCAATTTTATGTCTCTATAATATGTTTCGCAATAGAAAAGCTAGGTCTCCTGTTTCCACCATTATTAGGTTCTGAAGATTCCATTTGTTTCTGGAGCCATTTAGGAATATGCTCTGAAACCCTTACTTGCAGAGATCGATGAGTCCTCCCTATATATGTGTGTCCACACGTACATTCAAATTGGTAAATACAGTGGGATGTGATGTCATTTTTCGCATTTTCGAAGGGCTTAGGTAGATATATTGGCTTTACATCCTCTATTATTATGATATTGGCTGCATAAAAAGTCTTTTTGACAGCAGCGTTCAGTCTTTGTCTAGTTATCAAACCTAACAATGTTAGGTTTACATTTGAAGGCGATTGTTTCCGCCAAGTTGATGGTGTTGCTATGGGAAGTCCGTTAGGGCCCCTTTTAGCAGATATTTATATGTCGTACATTGAGAATTTATCGGAGGATTTAATCGAAAATGTGCCACTTTATAGAAGGTATGTAGATGATATTGTAATCATCAGTGATAAGTCTTGTTCTGCCACCTCAATTTTAAATCGAATGAATGAAGTCCAGAATAGCATATCACTTACATCTGTAGAAGAGGAAGATAATTGTTTATCTTTCCTAGACATATTACTCAGTCGACGGACGGATTGATGGGTCAATAAAAAGAACTATTTATAGAAAACCTACCTGGACAGGACGGTATCTTAATTACCACAGTTTCTTCCCTGTTCGGTACAAAAGAGCATTAGTAAGGTGCCTCCTCAGTAGAATCCAACGAATATGCACTGAAGACACACTTGATGAGGAAGAAAGAAAGTTGACAAAATCTCCGGTTGATAACAATTATCCAGACAAGTTCATCAGGAGATATAAAGTAGTCATGGAACACCAAGACCCACTCTCCAACTCGCCCCTAAGAAAGACGTGTACATCAAGCTACCCTATATGGGGCATCAAAGCAGCTTGATAACTAGACAAAGACTGAACGCTGCTGTCAAAAAGACTTTTCATGCAGCCAATATGATAATAATAGAGAATGTAAAGCCAATATATCTATCTAAGCCCTTCGAACATGCGAAAAATGACATCACATCCCACTGTATTTACCAATTTGAATGTACGTGTGTACACACATACATAGGGAGGACTCATCGATCTCTGCAAGTAAGGGTTTCAGAGCATATTCCTACATCTACATTGGATCTAGTTCCCTACCGTCACATTCAGATGGTTGAGTAGTATTGAGTAAAAATTTGCAGTTGTTGTTGTTGATGACGAAGGTCTGCAGTTTGTTCACATTGGAGTCGGAAATCCGGATCATATTTTCATAGTGAGCGCAGAGTGTTGTTCATCTCCACACAGTTTGAGATAAATGAAAGCTTGATTTGCTTTCCGGATCCACCTTTTCTTTCATGTGTATCGGTGGCACAGTGGTTAGGACTCTCGCCGACCATGCGCATGATCCGGAGTTCGATCCACTGCCGACGCACACACGATATCTATGGTCGGTCTGCAAAATTTGGACTACCGATATCCATGCTGAAAATTCCATACTTGTACTGAAAATACGGTGTGGCATCAAGCTGTAATAAAAAATATCCTCCTCCCATCATCAATTCCGTCCGCCTGTAGTTGAAACGATGCTTCCTAGGTAGGTAGGTAGTTATACAGATATGGAGGTACTGAAGATGGTTGCTTCTTTCACATTTCTCCCATTGATGCTGTTTGTCTGCCGTCTGTTGTGGTTGATGTTGTTGTTGTGGTTGTTTCTTTTGGTTGCTGTTGGCCAATAATCTACATCACCTGTGTCTTCTCTATGTTCACCTATTATTGTCCTATCTTTGTTGTTTCTTCGTCTATCGCCAACTTGTTGCTTTTCATTTGCATATTTTCCACTTTGTGGAAGGGAAATCAGTCGCATACACATATATATAATCGGCGAAATGCGGATCATCATGTGATGTAACTTAAATGTCCCCCCAATGTATGTACCAACCTTTCTCTAATTTCATGCTACATATTTATTGGTTGATAAATTATTGCCTGGTCGGCTTCACTCTGAAAGCCACCTTCCATTCATTCATTCCTGCTATCTGATCTTCAGTATCAGACATAGGCAGCTGTTCATAATAGACTACAGTCTGCCAGAGATGCTTAAGTTGATGTGTGCCTTTGCGTTTCCTGTAGACTGTCGGGAATGATGAAAATCTCTAGTGTCAAACGTCCTGCCTATATTCATTCCATGAATTTCTCATAATACTATGTAACCCGGTATCCGATAGTGAATATGATCAAGCTGAGTGATGTATAATTTTAGACTATCTTGTATTTAATAAATATTGACCACTTGGGTTTCAAGATGACTCAGATGGAGATAAATTGTGAAACGAACTGGTTGCTTTTAATTTCAGTTGTTGTTTTGGACGTCATTTTCATGTCGAATAGCATCAGGTGAGGCGTTGATTAGCTTACGTTTTCCAATTGGCTAATGATGAGTGAATCTCGTGTACTCCTAATGACTTCACTTAATCTGCATAGTGTATACACTATATAATGTCGGTGATAACTTCTGACACTTTGCAGATACAGTGTTAGAAAATCCTACAGTTACTGTCAGATATTTGGGAAGTGAAATGCACAATTTTCTGCCATATCGTGCTAAGTCCTAATCCAATACAACCTTGATTATGCACCTAATGTCAAAATAAAATCGTCATGCACATTTTTCCACTAAATTTAAATAAGTAGCTAAGGTATTCCCAGAAGGCTATCTTATGTGCGTTACGAAATGCAAACAGGAATTTTTGCATGCTGAAGAACTGGTTATACATTTGAATATAACCGATTAACTGGACATATCTGATGTCAATTAAGTAAACTACAACAAGATTTATGGCTGAAGCTGTTTTTGTCAGACATTTGTAACCTGAAGAACGTTTCGCAATGCCTGATTGAATGATCTGTAATCTGACCAACTTACATAAATCCAGAAACTACTGTAGTTATTTAATTGGAAGAATTTAGTTTTAATTGAGAAACTCAATGCGACATGAAAAGCTGACGATTTTAGTTAATAATCGTAAATTAATAATCCCTGCAACTATCATACTGAAGGAAGCAGTTAAAATTGCATTTGCTTGAAAAAACAAATAGTCGAAATAAGCAAGAAATTAGTCGCTGAGGAACTTAAAATACAGTATTTGCATTTCACCATGTATGAAGCACTAAGCTTTATGACTTTTCTTGACCTTCTGCTGTTTATTGCTAATAGTTTTATCAGAGTAATATTAAACCAAAATATGTAAAATCTCAGCTCATATACGGTAACTTAATTGGACAAAGTTAAACAATAGCGTCCCAAGGGATGCGATGTGACACTGAGTCGACCCACCATAGAAATAAATGACATTTGCACACAAAAATAACTTTTATTCACAAGAAAATTGATGAAAACACATTAAACAGAGTATCTTTCCATGTTACGACTTACAAATACGTCCCAGTTTTAGTAAGGAGTATCAGTTTCTATGTTAGACCAGTTTCTGTGCATGTATTCATCGAGATGACTTAATTATTATTATTTCCTTTAGTTCCTAGAGGAACATAGGGCTTCAGCCATGCGTCTCCATTGCGTTCGGTTCTCTGCTAGAGTTTTCACCTGGCGCCAAGTCTGCCCACACGTTTTCATCTCCTCTTCACATGATCTCCTCCAGGTCACCCTTGGACGACCGACTCGTCGCTTCCCTTTCGGGTTCCACTCGAGGGCTTGTCTAGTGATGTCACTTGCTGGTTTCCTCAGAGTGTGGCCAATCCATCTCCATTTCTTCCTGCCTATTTGTTTCACAATCGGTTCCTGGTTGGTTCGCTCCCAGAGATCTTTGTTGCTGATCTTTTCTGTCCGGCCATCTGATCTTGAGTATTGAGCGAAGACATCTGTTATTGAATGTCTGTAGCTTGTTTGAGGTGCTCTTTGTGACACGCAAAGTCTCTGATCCGTATAGTAGCACTGACTTCACATTGGAGTTGAAAATCCGGATCTCATTTTTGACGCTGAATGTTGTTGACCTCCACACGGATTTGAGAGTAATGAAAGCTTGCCTTGCTTTCCCGATCCTTGCTTTGATGTCCTCGTCAGTTCCGCCTGTAGTTGAAACAATGCTTCCAGGGTAGGTAAAGGAGGTAGTTTCTTTCAGGTTCCTTCCATTTATGCTGATTGCTGTCTGTTGTTGTTGCTGTGGCTGTTGGTGTTGGCCAGGAATTTTCATCACCTCTGTTTTCTCTATGTTCACCTGAAGTCCTATCTTCTCTGGATGCTTCTTCTGTCAACTTGTTGCTTTTCACTTGCATATCTTCCAGTTTGTGGGAAATCAGACATATATCATCGGCGAAGTCCAGATCCTCCAAGTTCTTTGTGTGAGTCCATTTTATGCCTGTTTCCTTATTGCCCGCTGTCTGTCGCATTATCCAATCTACTGCAATCAGGAAAATCATTGGCGATAGTAGATAGCCTTGTCTTACTCCTGTCTTCACTTCGAAGGATTCCGTGAGCTTCCCGTTGTGGATTACTTTTTTGAATTCCTATGGTTTCCAGCGACAGAATCGATGACTACTTACTAGCAAAATGTGGGTGATAAAACATATTCAAATAAATTATTATTAACTCTAAATCTATCCCTAATTGTAACGTTAAACTAAATCCTGACCCTAACCATAACCCTAATTATAACCCTGATCCTAACCTTAATACTTACCTGAACCCTAATTCTAACCCTTACGAGATATTAACACATTTTCCATACAGTAATTAAAAAGGTGATCTGGTTAATATTTGCTCCTCATTTGGTGAATGGATTTCATATTCTCTCCATATTAATGACAGGTGACCTTAGTACGACTAGCATATGTTCAAGGTCATTGAAGAGTTCACACCCATGGGATGATATTGTTTAACTTCGCCCAAAAATACAGTTCTTCGGAATGAGGCAATGTTTACTTTGTCTAGTGGGTGAAATGGTAAAGATAGTAAAAACATCTGCAAATTGTTGGATTTGATAGGTGAATCGATTATCAAATCAGTATGAGTTTACTTAGTGACAAGGTCTTATCACTTTTGCGTTGATTACATCTGTAAATGAATGTGAACATTGAACGTTGGTTCATCGACCTTGGTCACCATTGGTGGGCAACTCGAAGGTGCGAATGATTCAACCATGTACAAGTTGGAAGAAGACGAAAGAATACGAATAAAAGTACAAATACATTCCTTGTAAATTATTTGTTTATCGACTTTGTATCAGTAACGAAATTAACTGCCAAAGAATATAATTTCTGATAGCAAGTCCTGGCGTTTTGGAGTTAAAGTCGATAATCGGTCATAGTAATCATCGATTCGGAGCGTCTTCGCAAATAATAGGAACTTTGGGGGTTAAGTTCCTTGACAACATCAGTTCCCTGTATGCCGAATTTCATTAGAATCCGCCTTTTCTTATAAACAATCTGAATTCGATTTTTCGTGAGCGGCTTTGGAACATTCCTTGAGCTTTTCAAAGTATCTCTTTGAATGATTGAGACAATTTGAGAATAATTCTTGTGGCATGATTCAGTAAGGTGTAAGATTATGCAGTTCACCTGGTATTCTCAGTAATTTATTACGAGATCTACGATGCCCATTTCATATAATATGTTATCATTGTTTCCCATTGTAAATATACTGTAGCTTTCCATCTTGTCTGTTATCTGATTTCACTTCACCAGTGGGCTGAGAAATCGGTTTGCTGGCTGTTGTGTACTTTGTTTGCCTAGACAAGCGGTGTTCATGATCGTGTCATGTGTCCAACTAAGCGTCCTTTTTTTCAAATGAACGTTTTGTAAAATATAATAATAATTTCCTCATATGAATAATTCAGCATACTGCGTGATGGATATAGATATTTGAGTTTTGCTCAAAGTAAATTAATCGAATGAAATGAAATGGAAACATGAACTATTATTAATTAATAGTTCATAAATATAAAAACAGTCGAAATAGGCTTGTGTTAACAATCGACATAATAAAGGCAAAAAGCAGTTCAACTTTCTGTATTATTAGGTTAACGCATTATAACGAATAGCTCGGGCGGAATTTTCATTATTTTTAACTATTGACCTAAATAATGTATCAGATAAAAGCGTACAACTTCTGAATAAACCTCTCTCTACTTTAATGAATGTATAGTCCCACCTATCTGTTTCCAGGAAAATTCATATAAAAAGGGGTTCTAATTTTGTACATACACATCAGTAACAATTCAGTATGAGTCTAATGTTGAACAGAACGGAGTTCTACACTCCTCTGGATACATTAATAGACTGTATGATGGTCGAGCAAGCATATCCGAATGCCAGTCAATTTCTATGTGACGTGTCAAAAACTATGGGAATATTTTTAGCTTATATTTTCCCATTCGTTGGATTATTTGATTTAATCATGAATATGATTGTAGCTGTTGTATTCCTCTATTTAATGGATAAAAATAACCGACAATTCACACTTTTTGGATTACTGGCTTTATCAGATATCGGAATAGTAATCAGCGTTGGTTGGTTGTGGTTGTTCCCAGCCTTTGGACTGCCATATGCATCCTCAGGAAGTATTTATTATTTCACTGTGACAAGGTCAAGTATAAGTTGTAAGCTGTCGAATTACTTTCAAGCACTCTTCTGCATTCTACGTGGAAATGTTTTCTTACTCATGGCTATCGATCGGTGTATTTTAATCTATAAACCACTACTGTACAAAAAATTTTCCAAATCCCCTGCATGGATCCCTGTACTTACTATCGTCTTGATTACCATCCTAATGACTTTGCCCATCGTGTTAGGTACCGATCTTGTGCAGATTTCCAGTCTTACAGCATGTTGGTTTACACATGATAATGATTTATTGGTATTCTATAAAAGTTTATGCTCTGATACATGTTTTGCGCAACTCGCCTTGGTGACTATGATTGATGCTTTATTTTTAGTGAAAGTGATTAAATGGTCACATGGCCGTCAACAGTTGGCGGGTACACAGTCGGCGGAGATGAAAAACATTTCATCAACAATTACTCTGCTTGTCTTACATATTACAGTACTATTGTTTGCACTGCCCTATGCGATTTCTCTACTTCTCACAAATACAATAGATGGTCACACAACTGATGTTCCAGAAGAATTTGTCCGTGTAATATCGCTCACTATGAATATTGGATGGATTTTGATATTTCTCCAATCCTCACTGAATATATTCTTGTATACTCTACTCATTCGGAAGTTTCGTCAAGTTGTACTGAAGAAGATAAAATGCTGTGTGTGTAAATCGACTGATGCTTTTGAAAGTTCTACCCGTAACGAAGGCAAGAGTTCACATTCTCAAGGTATATAAGTAAGCTTAATGTAACCTTATTATGAGTGTCAATATAATTATGTGCATTTATTTATTTTAATGAATTTCTTATTAAGAATCTTTATTCCCATAAAAAGATTCTTGAATAATCCTCCATCGAGACATTAACGAAAACATAGCACGCAGCTCAGTGAAGAGGCTATTCTCGGCGAATTCATTTTACAGTCGCACTCGATAAAAATGTTTTTCATCAATCGGAAATCGCCTTTCTTGATTTGGAAATAAGAGAAGAAGACCCGACAGAACATTAAGAAGGTCAGCCTATAGGAAACCCATTTCGTGCATCCAACTGACGAGTTTCTACACCTGGATGCCTATTGAACGGAAAAGAAATTTAAGTACATCCCTTGCCAGTCAGATGGTTGCACAACTGTCAACAGGTTTCCAATTCCCCTTCACATTTTCTCATTCCCGTCAGCTGCACATAAATAAATCAGCGTGAAGAGTTAACACAACTCAAATAAGAGTCACTGGGAAAATCCATTAAATTATTCGAATGACTGTTGAGCTACTCATTAGTAGTATACTTACATCGGAAAATGAATAAATGGACGATTCAACTTTAAAACAGTTTTATATGAGACAATACGAAACGCACATACGTTTCTGTTTGTGAATGTCAGTAGATAAAGTAACGTCAGATGCCTAGTACCTTGACATACATTTCGTGAGCCTTAGAACAAATGGTGACAACTCACAAGTCTTCAGTATCTATCACGACAATGATTTTAAAGAATTTGAAGCGTTGACTTCACAGAAATATGCATGAATGGCACACACAATACAACTTGAGATATAATTACCCCACAAATGATAAAATTAGTGTTTCCTCGTGAGGTTTGGCCTCTAACAGTGACCTGAACAAGATAATGTGAGGAGAATTTCAATGCGTCCATCATCGTCTTACGGAGAGTTTAAACTACGCATATCCCTTTTGTAGATTCAGTTGACTTCACGCGTGAGCTATGTAAAATCACTTACAAACGTGTCATGATATACTGCCGAGTAGTATTTTTACGTGAAGATCCCCTGCCAGCAGTAAATGAACATTTTGCAATTTAAAATCTCTAATCATTCCACACTATGTGATAACAAACAGTCAAGAATATTCCTGTTTTTATTATTCATAACAGCCTTTCGCAACATGAGCACTTTTGGTATTTGATAAGTACGCAGAGTGTACGATGTGATTCCATACTTTATTTCACGTTTATTTCATGTAACTCAGAATGTTAAAATATTGACAGCTGGATGATGGTCCGAGCCTAATTTATTGCTCACATCCATAGAAATGTATTTATAGAATTTCTTAACTTGATCATAAGCAATTAATTGTGCTTGTAACGTCACCGTCTTAATCCCACTGCAGTAAAAGGTATTTTAACAAATAAGCTTTCTTGGTGTGGAATTATGTTCTATCATGGCATGTAAACGCCACTCTCACATTAGAAGTACGGTAAATGTTTATTAATTGATTCTGATTTCATCCTTCACGTCAATGTATCGTCGTGCTGAGGAAACACTGTGTTCATGAATTTCATAATTTATAAAATCCTCTGATATATAAATGCTTCATATAAATCATTAACCTTATTCACAGTTCTAAGTTGGCACGATGAAATAAACAGTTCGTTAAAAAACTGTGGGTTAGTGATTTCCTTACCTTGGTTATTTTATTAACATTTCGGTGATATGTATTCAACATATATTTCCAACCTGGCACGAGGAGGAAACACCATCTTTGTGCTGACATGTTTTCTTGCTGTCATGAGCTCAACATCGCTATCAGCCAGGTTTCATTTACTGAATGAACACATTTCACAATCGGATTTCTTCAAAATAGTGCACAGATTCTTTCTTAATTAAACGTGTACGTTCTCCGGATTTCCACGCATCTTAGAGACTCGTTTGCCTCTTTTCTCCAAACACCTGAAGTCTAAGTTGATCGTTGTTAGTATACTACTTATGAGCAAGTATCTAATAACTGTCTTCAGAAAGTATATCCTCATCATACACACAAACGTTCATACTACTCATAAGTAG
The DNA here is from genome assembly GCA_944472155.2 of Trichobilharzia szidati. Lineage (NCBI taxonomy): Eukaryota > Metazoa > Platyhelminthes > Trematoda > Strigeidida > Schistosomatidae > Trichobilharzia > Trichobilharzia szidati. Next base: position 127,206,918 of record OX235273.1, on the reverse strand, counting down.
GTTGATGGTTATTATCAGTAATCCGATGGAATTATTAGCAATGGAATTATGGTGTGATGGTGGTTTGTAATGTCTATACTAAAATAATCATTCATCACAAAATTTAGTCTAAAATCAAATGTTTCACCATCAGGGGTAAGACAAGGCTGCCTACTATCTCCAATGGTTTTCCTGATTGCGGTAGACTGGATAATGCGACAGAGAGTGGGCAGCGTGGAAACAGGCATAAAATGGACCCACACAAAATACTTGGAGGATCTGGATTTCGCCGATGATATATGTCTGATTTCCCACAAACTGGAAGATATGCAAGTGAAAAGCAACAAGTTGGCAGAAGAAGCATCAAAGATAGGACTTCAGGTGAAGATTCAGGTGGTGAAGATTCCTGGCCAACAGCAGCAGCAGCAACAGACAACAATCAGCATAAATGGGAGAAATTTGAGAGAAGCAACCTCCTTCACCTACCGACCTTGGAAGCATCGTTTCAACTACAGGCGGACGGAACTGACGAGGATATCAAAGTAGGGCAAGCTTTCATTACTCTCAAGTTTGTGTGGAGGTCAACAGCACTACTCAGCATGAAAAAATAACATCCGGATTTTCAACTCCAATGTGAAGTCAATGTTACTTTATGGATCAGAGACTTGGCGCGTCATGAAGAGCACCTCAAACAAACTACAGACCTTCATCAACATCTGTCTTCGCTCAGTACTCCAGATCAGATGGCTAGGAAAGATTAGCAACAGGGATCTCTGGGAGCAAACCAATCAGGAACCAATTGTGCAACAAATAGGCAGGTGGAAATAGAGGTGGATTGGCCATACTCTGAGAAAACCATCAAGTGATAACATACACCAAGCTTTTGTTTGAGTGGAATCCGAATGGGAAGCGGCCAGATGGTCGTCAGTGTGAGGGTGACATGGAGGAGGTGATGTGAAGAGGAGATGAAAGCATGTGTGCAGACCTGGAGTCAGGTGAAAACGTTGGCAGAGAACCTAACGCAATGGATACGTGCGGCTGAAGCCCTATGTTCCTCTAGGAACTAAAGGAAACAATAATAACAAAAATAATAACCATTAGGTGGCCAGAGAACAGGAGGTTTGTGTCATATTATATTTTGGAGTAAAATTTAATTTGGTGATTTTGGACAACTTAAGTTTAGTCATTTGAATCCCTGCTTAAATGGTAACAGTATTAAATATCAAATCCTTTTCAGTTATTCGGAAATAGATTCATTAGAGATATGAGGTGTCATTGATTACAGTGGGTGAAATTATTACCTGATACCACTACGTACATACGGAGAGGTCACATCTAAACATTTTGAAAAAATTGGTCATTCCCTGAAATGTGATATGCTTTCCGCAAATGTCATTGGGAACGAAAATGTTTCTCTGATTTCATTCATAGAAAAATACAAATTAACTATATTCATGACATCAATGTACTGTCTGACTACGACACAAACTGAATCTTACTCATACTACTATTATTACTACCACTAGTTGGATCAGTTGAGTTTAAGCATTTGGTGCGTATGTAGTTGGTCGAATAATTCCCTTTTGTATGCATAACTTAGGTTTCTCTAACTAATTTGATAGGCTCCAGTAACGCAAAGAAGATGAAAGCATTTATCATCAGGTTGTTTCTTCTTCACACTGATATTGTCTTTGCGAGTAGGATAAGGATTACAGCCCACTGTCACTCATGACTTTCCTACTTGTCACGGACTGGTTTATACGGAAGTCTTTCGGTGGTGAGTGAGAAGAAGAAGACATGAATATATCTAACCAATAGGAAAACTCTAGAAGAAATGGACTTTGCGCATGATTTATCTCTACTGTAACGCAAACTCAAAGACTCACAGGAGAAAACCAACAAACTGGCTTGAAATACAGACTGTAAAGATATGATTTCAAGTAAACATAGAGAAGATGGAGGTGATGAAGATAACAAACCAACCGACTAACACAAATATCAACAATGAATAATCACTGTCGACCGAAGAAATTCGAAAGAGGTCATTTATTGTTTCACTCACCTGGGAAGCATCGTTTCAACTGTAGGGAGTCGGCATTGACTGCAGACTCTAATCGACATCTGCCTTCATTGGCTCCATGCTGCAGAACAGATGACCAGCTGGCCAGAATGTATTATAAACAAGAAACCCAGGAAAGTGAACTAACCGAGATACCATTGCCAAAGATGAATGCTGAGTGGAATCGAGATGCATCAGACAAATACTGGAGATAACATTGGATAACATGGCTCTCCAGGTAATCGCTCGAGTGGAACACGAATGAGAAACGGCGAGTTGGGCACGGTCAACGGGTGACATGAAGGAGATTGTGTGAGTTGGAGGAGATGAGAGCTAATTTCCAATCGTGGACCCGGCTAAAGATGACTGCAGATAAGAAGACGACATGGAGATGTGTTGTTCCACTCGGAATACAACGGAACAATAATATACACTAATATAAATATGAACGGCTGTTTGGACATTGTATCTTCAAACTTTATGTCAGTCAAAATAAAATGAATGAAATATTTAGATATTGAGGCAAAACAATTATTCAGTATGATAGACAGGAAGTGAGACAAAGTCAGTAATTTTCGATTCTGAACAATTAATTAGCTGGCGAATTTATCCGGAAGTAGATGAGATATGAAAACAGAAAATACTGAAAACAAAACAAGTATTTGATATGACGCCAATGAACATTGTACACATAATACGACAACAGGAGAAAGTAGCGTGAATTCAGCACGAGTGTAGTTTCGCTGTATAGTGAGTGAGTGAGTGGAAAAGTATGAACTTCTGAAAGGCTTGTTCCCACTGAAATATTAGCAATAAAATGACTAATATTCGAGTAGTAATATTGGTAATACTGAACTGACACTTTGTGTAGGCTGCCTAACAACAAGGCGTTGAAAATTCTGTTGTTACTCTTCGATAAACAAAACAGGGTTTTTAATGGATGGTTTTAAGGAGTGGCGAAGACCACATATCTAGGAATAGTCAAGTGTTAGATGGTGCCACACGATTTGAGTAGGACGACTACCCGAAAGAAGGAAGAGCAACCATCGGGGATTGAAAGCAATAGGGAGGAGGAAACTGATTGCTTTTGCATCCTCCAATGAGCTCAGACACAAATATGTTGGACATATGTCAGATAGTTGAATGCACTTGGTAGGCATCCCATTTTCTAGTGCTTCTCCGCAGTTATCAGTAAGGGCTATCTGCTACAGTGAAGGAACCAATATCGACTTTGGGGTATGTAACCACATCAGCCAGTGCTGCAGTCAGAGACGTTACCACTCATCTATTTGTGCTCACGATTCACCTCCTGTAGGACTGCAATGGATATGTTGTCTGACTGCTAGGAAGTGGCAGGATTCAAACAACCATGGTTGGCTAACTGTCGTAATATTCCAATACTGTCCCAAATTTTCAGACTGTACACTGTCTGTCATTTGACGTAATAGCTAAACAAGAAACGCAGTGGCAGAATACATTAATTGGAGGTACACTAACTTACAAATGAGACTACGATACAACACTTTGGACGGAAGGAAAACCAAAATTTTGTACGTAGGATTCAATTTCGTCACTTTCATTGTCATGTGAATACAACAAAAGGAATACTTTTTTAATATTCACATGTGTTTAACTCACATTTGAATTCTTAATAAGAGTTTATTTATTGGGATCTGATTGGTTTAAAATTTGATCAAGGATTCTTATCAGGTAGGGGGCAGTCGTAAACCACTAGGGAGTACCGGACAGGGGTTTGAAACTAGAGCCTTCCGGTTACGAAGAATGCTAGCTCTTAGACCATTTGGCTAGCGGGATTCGACTCAATATCCCACTGCCCATGAATTCTAACTTCTACCTCACTCAGAGGCTGCGTACTGACGGTAAGCCCCAAACTATGACAAAACAGCTGCCCACTACTCCCCGTTGGTTTTCAATTCTTCCCTAACTAAAATCTATTTTGATTTTCCCATCATTTGACTGGAGTGCGATATTCAACCTGTGTTGATTTGTTGGCACCTTCTAGTACAGATGCTACGACGATGTCTGGCGATGAACATGAAGTAATTCTGAAATAATAGAGAAGATTTGTAGCTCAGGTTGATGATTTGCAATTAATAGTGTTTTCTGAGCTGGTTGGTTTAGTTGCGGAGCTTTCGTCGTCCTTCTGGACAACATTCCCCTTCAGCGCAATATTTAGCATAAAGTGAAATGATTTAAATTTCCTCATGAGTGATATAATTGCGTCTCCTGGTAACTATCTTTACATATGTATTGACCATTTTCTATTGACTTGGATTTTAAACTTTCTGGTTACCTGATTTACTTTTTATTAGTTGGTATATTTCGTTTATATTAATGTGTTTGTTAATTGCATTTTCGTTTGAGTACCAGGCTTCTAGGAATTCCCTGGCACTTTTGGTGTTTCCTCTGTCTAAGATTTTGACATTATCCCAATCAAATTGATGACCATAATTGTCTATATGCATTGATACTAAAGAATACATATCGTGTCTTTTCATGGCTGATTTGTGTTCTTGGATTCTGATTCGAAGGGGACGCCCACTTTGGCCGATGTAATGCTTTTTGCAGTTCACACAACTTATTTTGTAAATGGTATTAATTTTATCCCCTTTTTCTGTTGGATCTTTTGGTTTGCATAATATCGAATTAAGCGATTTTACTGGTTTGTGTGCTATATCTATATCAAACGGTTTCAGTATTCTAGCTGTTATTTCAGAGATATTTCTCATGTATGGTAGAATGAATTTTCTTGTGGTCTTTGATGATGGACAATTATGGTCATCAATTTGATTGGGATAATGTCAAAATCTTAGACAGGGGAAACACCAAAAGTGCCAGGGAATTCCTAGAAGCCTGGTACTCAAACGAAAATGCAATTAACAAACACATTAATATAAACGAAATATACCAACTAATAAAAAGTAAATCAGGTAACCAGAAAGTTTAAAATCCAAGTCAATAGAAAATGGTCAATACATATGTAAAGATAGTTACCAGGAGACGCAATTATATCACTCATGAGGAAATTTAAATCATTTCACTTTATGCTAAATATTGCGCTGAAGGGGAATGTTGTCCAGAAGGACGACGAAAGCTCCGCAACTAAACCAACCAGCTCAGAGAACACTATTAACTGCAAATGAAGTAATTCTGATGGATGCTGACTAGCACTGCAATCGAATCCACGATGGGCATTTCGCCCTACTTGGGACTCATAGTTCGGATTTAGCAGTGGGGTGGTGTCCCCAAATGAGAATCGAAATCACTACCTATCCTACCAAACGTCAAAGCGTTATGCCCCAGAACACTCAGGCCAAGACACCCAGCCCTCACCTTTCGTGCAACTGACATCAAGCGCATCTTGGATTCCACAGCTGGCAATCACTCAACAAGTTACTTCTTGTAATATTTAATTTACGTGAAATAATTGATATACCTGTATATAATAGATTTCATCACGTTTAACATATCTGACCAGGTAAAAATAGTAATGTGATCAGTGATCTTAAATTGACATTTTGTTTCTAAAAATCATGACTGTTTTGTTTTAAGCCTTTTTTTCTAATCCACTTAAATGAATGTTGACGCTCGTGCAGAGAATTTCAATTCACCTACATACACATCCGGCTTTATAACTGAACGATGGTTAATCACACATATACATAAATAATCATATCGAGTCAATTTCTGATTGGCTAATGGAATTAATCATTGAATGAAATAGTGTAGTGTGTTAGTGGTATAAATAGTCCAACAAAATATTTTATGCGAGATAAGCCAGTTCGCATCTATTTAGTCTATATTGTGGGTAAGTTCCAGTGCTATAATTATTTACATGATATGTTATGTAATATGTAGTTAACGTTTGAGAAAGATACACATTCTCGTTACCAAAAAAATAACCAGATATGTATAAATGTTGCAGAGATTGTGTCTAGACAGTCTGTCCTTCACTGGTCTAAGCATGTAGACCAGCAACTTCGTAATTTAGAATTTGTCATATCTAGTATTGTGTAGAGTGGAACAGTAGGTTTGTATGCCTAAAGCAATCTGTACACGCGCGGGGAATTTTAGAACCGGATAGATGAAGTCGTTTATAAAGTTCCCTGGTAGATATCTTTGCAGTTCGTAGCTCTGTCTGTTCACTGTGGGATCCTTGTTGACAAGTCTCTTTCACAAATTTCGTTGACATTGTAGAAAATTCATGAGAGTTTGTTCAATGTAGTCTGCTGGACCTTTTAGGTAGTGCTATTCGGGAGACATCAGCCGAGTGTGTCATCACTGAATATTCGTTCTTCCTTAATTTATTCGATCAATTTTGGTGTCCTTTAGACAATTAATTACAAATTTTAGACTTTTCATATATCTAGTCAAGAAAAGTGGCATTAAACCTCAAATACAGTTGACGTCGCATCTCAACATTTAGGTCCCCAATTGGTAAGATTCGTATTTGAGTTGGTAGTAGTGATGCAATGGAATGATTAAAGACATATGTTTTAGTTGTTGTCTTTAGACTCTTATTTAACTTCCTAGTGAAATCATCAGTTCTCTTTTCATTGACAGTAGCGGCATACTTCTCTAGTGGTGTTCTTTCATCTGGGGATATTTCATGAAGAACTTCGGCCTCTGTTCAAGATACTCTGTTCGGGTTCAGTTTGTCGAGAAACGGATGGCATCGAAGTGGCTGAGGGTGTGGGTATGTGGGCAGCAAGATATATGGCTTCTATACTTTGGTTTGTAAGGATTAGTTATGTTTTAAGAGTTGATCACGGACTGATATCAGTTAGAGAACCATTGAAAACCAGGGAGTACTGGACAGCTGCTGTTTCATCCTAGTTTGGGAATCATCGGCAGTACGCACCCACAATCAGGGTTCGAACCCAGGACCTTCCGGTTACAAGGCAAGCTCGTACACCATTCAGCCACTGGGACCCGATTCAATGGCTCACGAATTCTAACTTCTACCAATTCGTGATTTTAGCGCGACCCCAACTATTGTCGTTGGTGGGACATCCATCCACACACGTGACTTCTAATTGAACCTCACTGGTCACGACTTCTCACTAGAACTCCAGGAAGCTCCAACCTGTAGCAAGTCCCTAGCGAGCATCAGAATAATTTTCTATACTTTGGTTTGTAAGGATTAGTTATGTTTTAAGAGTTGATCACGGATTGATATCAGTTAGTGACTTGCTACAGGTTGGAGCTTCCTGGAGTTCTAGTGAGAAGTCGTGACCAGTGAGGTTCAATTAGAAGTCACGTGTGTGGATGGATGTCCCACCAACGACAGTAGTTGGGGTCGCGCTAAAATCACGAATTGGTAGAGGTTAGAACTCATGAGCCATTGAATCGGGTCCCAGTGGCTGAATGGTGTACGAGCTTGCCTTGTAACCGGAAGGTCCTGGGTTCGAACCCTGATTGTGGGTGCGTACTGCCGATGATTCCCAAACTAGGATGAAACAGCAGCTGTCCAGTACTCCCTGGTTTTCAATGGTTCTCTAACTGATATCAGTCCGTGATCAACTCTTAAAATATATGGCTTCGTCTGAACAGGATGTTCAACTCTACTCAATACTAAATATGATAGAATCTTCACAACACTCAGCTGCGAAGTGGCTGATTGAGATTCTTGGGGCAGTGAAGCAGAAGCTGTAGAGGCACGATTTGTCGATTTTTCCGACTTAGTTAAGAAAGTCAGCCTGCTAGACATATATATATATATAATCAAAACAAATGATTCAGCGAAGAGACTCTTTTCAACGAATTTATCATCAAGCTGTACAATCGTATATATATGGTTTTTAAGCAGTTATATCCGGTGAGGGAATTGAAACATAGGTGTGAATGCATGAAATAATAATAATAATATGAAATGCAATTGAAACTAAACTCGATGTGAACTTATCAAGAACGACCGATGGAACCCTGAAAACATCGATTTATCGCAAGCTGTCATGGAATGGTCAACTGACAAATTTATATAGCTGGGCACCCATTGGTCGAAAACGAAACCTGATCCGGTCGCTTGCCACTCGTATTCGGCGCATATGTAGCTCTGATACTGTGGAAGATGAGTTTTACATCTTGAGGAAAATCCTAATAGAAAATGGATTTCCACCACGTTTTATAGATAAGAATATACATTCAAATCCTAAAAAACGTGAGTTATCAACCGTACCCAAGAAGATACTTTACATGAGCTTGGAATTCAAAGGGGACTTAGCTTCCGATGTCATGAAACGGAGGATATCACAGTCCCTGAAAAGAACATTCCCTGCTGAATCCCTGAGAATAGCCTTTTCTAGTCGACCATTATTGTTCAATAACCTGAAGGACAAGATCCCGCTGTTGACCAACTCTATGTGTGTCTATCAATTCACCTGCTCTTGTGGAGCTAGGTATATCGGTCGTTCGACACGAGTTTTGTCCAAGAGGATGCAAGAACACTATCCTGCATGGTTACGAAAAGGTGGTAGTGGAGCAATAAGAAGCTCGATCATTGAACATCTGGTCGATAATGATCACCCTATCTCTATAGCCTCCGCCTTCAAAGTCATCTACAAGGCAAAGAGTAATCTACCCAAATCCCTACGTACCCGACTCATCTGTATTGCTGAAGCAGCCAGATCTCTGTGTACAGAAAAAAACCGTTCAACCCCTCCAACTTTCATGGTCTTAATCCCTCTATGCTAAATTATGGTAATCCCCAATCATATTTTAGCTCTACCAATTTTTCATTTTTTTTTCATTTTTGTCTATTCAATTTGTATACTCTTCCTTATTAAGTCAATTGTTACTATTACTACTCTCACTTTTAATTGTCCCCGGTATCATTTCACTTGTTCCACTTGTCATTCTAAATCAATTCCTTTATGCAACATTAAATTCTATGCTATTAAATTTCACACAATATTACGTAACGTTTTTTATTTTTTCGATTTGTCTACTAATCTTATAATTGCACACCTGTTTCAAGTTCAATCCATCCTATGAATTATTCTATATATGACATTAATTTGCTTTACCACTTGACATTTAACTACGATTATGATCACAAACATTTTAGTTTTAATTGCACTTCATATTATTATTATTATTTCATGCATTCACACCTATGTTTCAATTCCCTCACCGGATATAACTTCTTAAAAACCATATATATATATATATATATATATATATATGCGATTGTACAGCTTGATGATAAATTCGTTGAAAAGAGTCTCTTCGCTGAATCATTTGTTTTGATTTTCTATATGTTACAATGGGAATTTTCCATGGTATATATATATATATACAGGATGGTTTGAGTTGACCGCACAATCTGTGTTGAGTTAGACCGGACACACAGACGATGGACTTGTTCCCAAACTAGTGAAATGGCTGTTCGATGTCTAGATCACTTCATTGTATCTGGCTAACAGGACCTACTGGTCGATGAGAGGAACAGTTTACAATTATTCATCTCATTCGAACAGTAGTCATGCGCATATGCTTGCTTTTTTGATTGCTATTTATCGTATCAACCGAATCGCATATTATGATCTGAATATTTCTGATTCTCAAAGGAAAGTGAGTTGAAATTTCAAATTGTCTGACTGTGAGAAATTGACTTGCAAATCTTACTTACTGTAAAGTCAAGTTGACCAGCATCCAACGAGTAATCCACATACTTCTTTTCAAAGTGCCACCGGGCTTGTGAAATATTCAACAATTTAGATTCACGAATACTTTGTATACATGGATTAATATTGATTAGATCACTTGCGTGCCAAGCTGTTGAGTGGACACCAACTTGGAAAGGACGAGTGGGATGTGTGTCCAGCGATAATATGGAGATGATCGTGTGATTTGGAGGGGATGAGAGATTATCGGTATTAGTAAAGCCATTCTGAAGAGAACCGTAGAGAAGAGAAGTTGTGCTGCTGAAGGTGTATGTTGAACTTGAAATCCAAGGAAGGAAAAAGGCATTTTCTATCATTTATTTTAAATTACATTAGATGAAAAGACACTAATTCTTCCTTTTGTTATATTTTCTCTAGTAAAATGGTGTCGCATAGGTCCAAATTAAACCTCACCTTACTCCTCAGTCTGTGCATAGTCAATATTATGAAGATTGAATCAGCTACGTATATGCTTCAAATGACAGTTGATGGATCAGGTAATTCAAATTTATTATATATATATATATATATATATATATATATATATATATATATATATATAAATGACTGTAATAAATGTGATATCAGTCTAAGTATTCCGACAAATCACTTCCTGAAAATCCTTCTACTTCTTACTGATGATTGACTGCAGGATGAAGTTACCTGGAATTCCAGTGAGAGTTCGTGACCACTGTGAGAACACAAACTCACCGATGCTGTATATTGCGAATTAGCGAAAGTGAGAATTCATAAGCCACTGGATTCCGTCTTAATGAATGACTAGTCAGTGAAATCATCTTGTCACCTGAGAGTTTTTGGTTGGATTTCTGATGGGCGCATACTACTGAGGAGCCTTGGACCGTAGTCTAAGTGATTGTCCCGTAATTCGTTTGTATCAACGGTCCCCTAACTGATGTCATTTCGTGATCCATATTAGGTATTCTAACGATGTGTGGATGTTTTCCTTCATTCGGTATAATGGTTTGCTTATTCAACAGCTATATAATAATGCCACGTGGGGAAGTAGGGTGGGAAATTATAGGATTAATTAAGTTATTCTAAACTTCACCGATGATACTGGCTAGCAGTTATGCTATTTACCGCGAATTGGAAGGACTTAGAATTGAACGGTTATTATATCCTGTCCAGGTGGCTGAATGATTAACGAGACTGCCTCGTCACTCGAAGGTCTTACTTTAGATCCCAGACATGTTCCTGCATTATTCCACTCTCAAACAGTTTGAATGGTCAATATTCAGGATAACTTCTGACTATTTAATCTCTTCTCAGTACTATCAAACTGGAGATAAGAATGACATTTTCCGGTGGCATTTTACTTTGTGTGGTGTTTAAATTTTTTATTGGATAGCCATGGACTGACAGACTACTGCTGTCATAAAATGGGTGACGATTGAAGGTGGAACAAAATTACGTATTGCTGTAAGATATGAATTAATGGCTTACAAATTATCAGCCGTGATCTCCACCGGTTGAACTCCAGGACTCAGTTGATCATTAGATCACTACTATTTCACTTCAATCATGAACTAAGTCTAAGTGTAGAGACTTTAAACCCTTCCCATAAACCATCAAAATGTCTTTTTGTTTATTTTATTTTCAGAACAAATGACTGTTAATTTCGACGGGATGAACTTTACTTTGAGTGATGACCTCACACTAACAATTCAAGATAATGACTGTACAAGGACAGTTTCCTTGCAACCACCAACCGAAGATGAGCTGATAACTGGAAGTGGATATCGTTCGGGTTCTCAGTGAGTCTTCTTTTATAAGTGACTTATGTGTGTTCTAGAGCTGTATTATAAAGATTACATCTACATTACTTGATAATGTTGATATAATTACTCATACCTTATTCTCACGAATACTACGTGCATTTTCAAAAAAGCCTTTCCTTCCATAGAAAACCAACGCTTCATTGTGTCGACGTTGGGTTGTCTGGACAGTATCGCACTTGTGATGTCACATGTAACAACCAGTCTGTTTTCAGTTTCATCCTACTTCATGTGGTTCCCGTGGGAAAATCTATACTATAGGCTACAGTAATACTAACAAGAGCAGTAGCGGTAGCATTAATTGCCATGTGTTTATAAATTCACTTGCTCCTGCAGACGTAGTTATATTGCCTAGCAAACAAAATACTATTTTAAACTGAGAACGATTCACTTCGTTGCTGACGGAAACTGGTGTGCCCCAAGGCGCTGTAGTTAATTTTTCATGTTCTTTTTGCATGATCTTCCGTATTCCCCCAAGGCTAATTTCACTGAATATACCGATGGTCTGACGACCTGCATCCCAGTAGCTTCTGCACTGCATTGTTCATATTTGGATAGATGCTTATCTGAAGTTAACAAATAGTCTCACTCAAAATGGTCTTAAACTAAATCCATCTAAATGTCATAGAGTTTGTTGATTTTAGTTTCAGATGTGAACAAGACTCGCGCAGACTGATCTTTTTAATATTGACGGCACTGTGAAAGAGAGTGAATTGAATATGGCCCATCTCGGCATCAGTTTCTCTCCGAATTTCTGTTGGTCGTATCATATCTAGTTGATTTCGAAGGAAATATTTCGTTTGACAGTTGAGCCTTTTTGTTTGGTCTAACTCAATCGTTTATCTTACATTTTATTAATTCATGTATCCTGCCCATTCTTCCTCATTGTTCGCTACACTTATTCTTCCTTGGACCTCTCAAAATCAGACTGTCATATTACGTAGAACTCTGAATTCTTTATTGAGGGTTAATGGTGTGCTGCCTTTGACTTAGCTAACTGGCATTATTGTCAATAAGCACTTCAATTCTTGCAAGCAGTTGGCTAAAGTTATCCCGTCTGACACCGAACATGCTCTTCAGTATTCGCAACCTTTTCCTTTTATCTCTACGACGGTAGAACCAGAAGAAATTTCGTTAGAAATTATGCTCGTGTAGACGGCTAATATAAAAACTCAACCATACCATATTTAGCACGGGTTTTGTGTGAAGAGACAAATGTCATAAAAGAACTTATTAAATTTTTGAATCAGTAACTGAATCGCAAAGTCCTCTTCAGCTGGCTCGGCTCTTATTTCCTCCACACACACACACACGATATCCTTCATGTCACCCACAGACAAGTAATTCATCACTTCCCATTGAGACTCCCCTCGAACGATGGCCTGGTACATGGTGTCATTCAATAGTCTCCTTAGCGTGTGTCAGAGCCACTTTCATTCGCCTGGACATGAATTTTGGGCGACAGGTTTTCGGTTGTTCCTTTCCCAGAATTCCTTCTAGTTGAAGATGACACTGAAACAGATTTAATCACTTCTGTGCAGGATAAACACCACTAGAAAATACAATATAACTACCACCAATCACACAATTGCTTTCGATTCCAGAAAAATATGCCACCATCTATTACACAATCGTTAATTGAGCACTGTAGTTGTTAATATAACTGATTCTTCCTAGTATTCATGACTTCATTTTCACGTTTTCTCTCACTGTCTCTCCCTCTAGACTGTGCAAAAGTTGGTTTGCACGAAACCGACATAATCATCAGGAAATGGACGAAGTGAAGGAATACTATGAAGGAAGTGAACCTTAGAGTATGGCTGTGCAAAACGCTACTCGAGCTGCAGTGGAAATGGCAAATATAGACCACATACTTATTGTATAATTGAGAAATAGTTCCAACTGTGTTTATTTTAAATACTCTGCTTAGATGTTATTAAAATGATGAAAAATACGCTTCATTTACTGAATACTGAGTATTGTTCTTCTTCTTCTTTCTGTAGATTTTAGTTTCTCTCCAATAAATGTATATTCGTTAAACTCCTTTCGTGTTTATAACAAATGTGAACTGTTCTTGTGTGTTGAGATAGTAAGTAAATGATTGAACTCAGTGCGGAGTGTGTCGTACATGTTGAGTTTGCTTCTGTCACGAACAGACATTTACAATATGGAACTGCTGAAAAGTAGGAAGAATAAAAACATCCCCATTGTATTGAGTGAGGATTTGGTGGCAAATTCGATGTTGCTGATATTCGCGAATAATCCCCATCCAGACGTGTCAATGGAAACGAAACACAAACAGTTCGGTGAAAAGGCTGTTCTCGGTGAATTCATTCTCACCTTAATCTATACACAGTTGCGTTTAAGTTCAGTTTTGATTTGATGAAAGAGGGGGTAGTAACAGAAGTGATAAATTGTCACAATCACAGTTGTTGATATTAGTGGTCAATGCATAAGAGTAGTTTATTATTGTTATTGTTTCCTTTAATTCCTAGAGGAACATAGGGCTTCAGCCACACGTCTCCATTGCGTTAGGTTCTCTGCCAACGTTTTCACCTGACTCCAGGTCTGCACACATGCTTTCATCTCCTCTTCACATCCCCCCCTCCAAGTCACCCTTGGACGACCAACTCGCCGCTTCCCTTTCGGGTTCCACTCGAGCAATGGCTTGTCTAGTGATGTCGCTTGATGGTTTCCTCAGAGTATGACCAATCCATCTCCATTTCTTCCTGCCCGTTTGTTGTACAATCGGTTCCTGGTTGGTTCACTCATTACCAGAGATCTCTGTTGCTGATCTTTTCTGGCCATCTGATCTTGAGTACTGACCGAAGACAGATGTTGATGAAGGTCTGTAGTTTGTTTGAGGTGCTCTTCATGACGCGCCAAGTCTCTGATCCATAAAGTTACATTGACTTCACATTGGAGTTGAAAATCCGGATGTTATTTTTTCATGCTGAGTAGTGCTGTTGACCTCCACACAAACTTAGGAGTAGTGAAAGCTTGCCCTACTTCTATATCCTAGTCAGTTCCGTCCGCCTGTAGTTGAAACGATGCTTCCAAGGTCAGTAGGTGAAGGAGGTTGCTTCTTTCAAATTTCTCCCATTTATGCTGATTGTTGTCTGTTGCTGTTGCTGCTGTTGGCCAGGAATCTTCACCACCCCTGTTTTCTCTATGTTCACCTGAAGTCCTATCTTTGATGCTTCTTCTGCCAACTTGTTGCTTTTCGCTTGCATATCTTCCAGTTTGTGGGAAATCAGACAAATATCATCGGCGAAGTCCAGATCTTCCAAGTTTTTTGTGTGGTTCCATTTTATGCCTGTTTCCTCATTGCCCGCTGTTTGTCACATTATCCAATCTACTGCAATCGGGAAAATCATTGGCGGTAGTAGGCAGCCTTGTCTTACTCCTGTCCTCACTTCGAAGGATTCCATAAGTTTCCCGTTGTGGATTACTTGGCATGCAGCATTGTCGTACAGCTGTTGGATGAGATGTATAATTGTCGGTGGCACCCCATAATAGCGAAATAGTTTCCAAATCACCTCTCGATCGACGCTGTCGAAGGCCTTTTCAAAGTCGATGAAAAGAGTAGTTGATTAAGTGTATTTGAGTTACGTATCAAGATGAATAATTTAATGGATGAATTGTGACCACTATGCACATAGAAAGGAAGGAAAATATGCAATTATGGTGAGGGCGAGTTGTAAAGAAATACAAGAGTTAGAAAAGTAAACAAACAAGCAAAAGCGAAAATCATGTGGGTAGGAAGCTATAAGGTTATTGCCATGATAATATGAGTGGTTTATTAATAATTTCCTTTTATATGCATAGCTCAGGTTTCTCTAACTGAATACCAATAGCTGCAGTAATGCAAAAGAGACGACAGCATATTTCCTGAGGTAGACACTTCTTCACTTAGCAGATTACTGATATTGTCTTTGCAATAATTCTTTCGGTGTGCGTTAAAATCACATGATGCGGATGTGATTTGAATCTATGGTATTCCGGACTGCTGCATTAAACCACTAAATCAGATAGCTCGACGAGTCTACACGCACTTCACACCTCCAAATCCATCATATTCAATATTCCATCTGACAACAACTAAAGAGACACAATAAACAACAAGACACAAAAATTGTCTCATTTATCATAAATTGACTGCCTCAGCCAAGACGATTTAAAGAGCACCAGAGGCATCTTGACAAAACATTCACTCAACTTCGGTGAGGATTTCTCTACTCATTTCAATTTCGATTTTGTCACTAACTGACTGTACAACATAGAACCACTCGAAACTAGCTTCATCTGGACAGCTCTTCCATAGTAGTTTAAGAATGTCAGGAGAATGAATTGTTACACGCTCACCAGGTAACCGAAGGATACTGCGTTCAACCCTTGGTCTGACAATGACTGTTTACTATCAAACAGTTTCAGACAAGCATGCGGCGCATCATGTGTCCCAATATCGACTAAATTAATGTCAACTCCTCATGAAATTCCCCCTTCCAAGAATAACAGTCAGTTCTCATCTACCTGAATACCGTTTATGGTGCATTTATTCGCTTACAGGTGGTTCAACGGAGAGACTCTTTTCAACAACGGATTTATTATCAAGCTGTACAATGGTATATGATATGCTTCTCAATAAATCAAAATAAATCTTGTGAGGGAATTGAATCATACGTGTGGACACATGACATAATAATAATGGTGGTATGAAATGCCATTCAAATTCAAATATTTGTGATGTCATTATCACAGTTCAGTGTTGAGTGGCAAAACAATTATTGTCATATATATAGGGCAATTGACAGGATGCATGGAAGTTGGAAGGGGTGTGAGATTATGGGGATTAGTAGGCGAAGAGAATAAAAATGAAGACGTTAGTTAACATTGTGTGGAATCTGATAACATGTAATTTCAGGATGACAAGAAACAATGAGTGACAATACAAGTAACCTAGAAGGTGTGAAAACACACAAAAACAACCAATCACGTCCAAGGTCACCAGGAGAGATGATTAATAAACTCGTGGAGAAATCTAAAAGCTCACTTCAAATTGAAGTATGTGCTGAAGATGTCGCCTAGTAGGGCGATGAAAGCTTCGCAAATTAACTATCCAGCTCAGAGAACACAACCACATCAAAAGACAAGTCTCACTCTGTCACTCTCCTTCGGTCTATAACCTGCCATACTACATTTCGGGAATATCACTTTATTCCATCATAATTCATGCTTGTGTCTGACTGCGTCGTTTGCTATAGCTAGAATTCCTCATTGACATTTTACATTAGTAGAATTTAGTAATTGAGATTTCATAGCTTCGATATTCTGGATTGACTCTGACTACGATACGGACTGAATACTACTAATACAACCAGTATTACTACCACTAATTCGATGAGTTGAGTTCAAACAATTGCTGCTTATGTAGTCAGCAACAAGCTATAAGCAGTCTCATTTTGTGGAGACAACACAAGCTTTACCCTTAGAGAGGCGACCAGTCAAGGTATTTGACGTATTCTTGGAGTCATGTGGCTGTTCCCCACCGTACATCAAGTTACTATGTTGATATTGTGTCCTGTTTAAACTAGGTGCTGAGATGTGATGCTGGCAAACGAAAGTGAACCTCTGAGACGTAGACTGTCAAACACTGCTATAACTGAGTTGCCAATTTGTTATGACTCAACTGAACTGAATAAATCCGTCGCTACTTTGTTATGTCTGCGCCTTTTAATTACTATAACGGTAATGAGCTCGACTGGTACGCTAATACATCTATTTGTCCGTTGTACCTTCCGATTTACTGGGCCAAGCAAATATCAAAATACAATGATTGGCCTGTAACTGTAAGATATTGTATTATATAATATACTACATAGTTTAAGAAACAACGCATGCTATTTATACATTTTCTTAACCATAATAAAGTCAGCTCACAACCGTGCGAATGCATTGCTCTTATTGGTTGGAAATATCTATCCTGATTGACTGGTTATCAGACAAAGACCAAGGTGAGATAAAAGACAATGAATTGATCACACACTAAATCACAATATGCGTGAGAAATGATACATTCACATAGTAACTCCATCACATGATAAATCACACGATTCATGAGAAAGGATGATATATTATTATTTTATGATGGTTCCTATCGTACACGTATTCAAGAAACCACAGTGACAACAGTTCTGCTAGTTTTCTTATTTGCTTGCAAAAGAATATGCGTGATTTGAACAGGTCGATCAATCTGGCGGCTGAATGAATATATCATTAATATTGCATCTTTCTTCCCACATGACTTGCCTGTTTTGTTAGGAGTCGACTTCGTTTATTGCTATGATGATCTGACTATCTCACTGTCAATGCAAAAAGGAATGTCTGTCGGTCGGATATAAACCAGTGATCCAAGCCAAGTGATCTTAACTTAAGTCTTCCGTCAACAATTAGAAGTTAAGACAGTCAGGTAGGTATCACTCAACCTCTACTATTACAAACTGTTTACTCTTGCATCTCATTTATTGTTCTTTAATGCTCCCCTCACCTTAGTCATTTCTGGGCTAGTCAAAAAGGACTTTATCATACTGCGAAGGATATTCAGTGTTGTGAGTAGGGCAAGTGGTGTGCCACTACTAAGTCAGGTCATTGCTGCTGTCGTCGACAGACACTGGAAATCATATAAGAAACAGTCTAAATCCAAATAGTATGACTCTAACTACCTCATACTCTCCGCTTACAACTCTACCCCTTCTTGCATCTCATCAGGTAGGACTATAAGTAATTAGAGAAGATTATATGCTCACACAACTAAGTACGAAACTCAAGGACACCATATTTGTGCCGCTAGCATTCTATTCGCCAGAGATAGTCCTAGGTGTCGAACTTATAACTGAATATGTAACTAGCAACATCAATAGCTCTTTGACATTCTCCACTGTAAACAATGATGAAACTGTCTATTTAAACTGACTAATAGTTTTAGTTATTATCATTTTACACTTTTTGTAAATTTCTGACTATATTATTACTGTCATTGAGCTTTCTAACCAATTGCTTTGGTTATCCTTTTGTCCTTAGGCGTCCACTGATGAAAGTGACTTCCGTTTTCCAGAGAAAGCATTCCCACTCTCTGGTATATTGCAATTATTACACTCTCTAGGAAACTGCACGACAGAAACTGTTCATGCTTCTGTATAATATATTTTATGTTCATCCACAAGTAAAGAAAAATCAGCTGATTTTCGATTTCATGGTCATTGATTGTGTAGATGAACAACATTTCCTCAAGCATTTCTCTTTTTTTTACACTAACCAATGATAGACATTTTGGTCATGGAAAGAGACCATACACAGGAGATCTGTCACTGTTATGTTATTCTTATGCATTCTGGGATACCTAAACATACGAGATAACAGTTCATATATTGAGTTCTTTTCAGAACCCAGTATCAATCAGTTTCCTCCTCCCTATTTCTTTCAATCCCCGATGGTTGCTCTTCCTTCTTTCGGGTAATCGTCCTACTCAAATCGTGTGGCACCATCTAACACTTGACTATTCCTAGATATGTGGTCTTCGCCACTCCTGAAAACCATCCATTAAAAACCCTGTTTTGTTTATCGAAGAGTAACAACAGAATTTTCAACGCCTTGTTGTTAGACAGCCTACACAAAGTGTCAGTTCAGTATTAACAATATTACTACTCGAATATTAGTCATTTTATTGCTAATATTTCAGTGGGAACAAGCCTTTCAGAAGTTCATACTTTTCCACTCACTCACTCACCATACAGCGAAACTACACTCGTGCTGAATTCACGCTAATTTCTCCTGTTGTCGTATTATGTGTACAATGTTCATTGGCGTCATATCAAATACTTGTTTTTCTGTTTTCAGTATTTTCTGTTTTCATATCTCATCTACTTCCGGATAAATTCGCCAGCTAATTAATTGTTCAGAATCGAAAATTACTGACTTTGTCTCACTTCCTGTCTATCATACTGAATAATTGTTTTGCCTCGTTACTTAAACATTTCATTCATTTTATTTTGACTGACATAAAGTTTGAAGATACAATGTCCAAACAGCCGTTCATATATACATTATTGCATATTATTGTTCCGTTGTATTCGGAGTGGAACAACACATCTCCATGTCGTCTTCTTATCTGCAGTCATCTTTAGCCGGGTCCACGATTGGAAATTAGCTCTCATCTCCTTCAACTCACACAATCTCCTCCATCTCATCCTCTGACACATACCGAACTCGTCGTTTCTCATTCGGGTTCCACTCGAGAGATGACCTGAAGAGCGATGTCATCCGATGTTATCTCACTATTTGTCTGGTGTATCTCCACTTCCTTCGACATTCTTCTTGAGCAATAGTATCTCGACTGGTTCATTTTCCTGGGTTTCCTGTTTAGAATACATTCTGACCAGCTGGTCATCTGTTCTGCAGCATGCAGTCAGCGAAGGCAGATGTCGATTAGAGTCTGCAGTAAGTACCGACTCCCTACAGTTGAAACGATGCTTCCTAGGTGAGTGAAACAATAAATGACCTCTTTCGAATTTCTTCGGTCGACAGTGATTATTCATTGTTGATATTTGTGTGAGTCAGTTGGTTTGTTATCTTCATCACCTCCATCTTCTCTATGTTTACTTGAGGTCATGTCTTTACAGTCTGTATTTCAAGCCAGTTTGTTGGTTTTCGCCTGTAAGTCTTTGAGTTTGCGTTACAGTAGAGATAAATCATGCGCAAAGTCCAGTTCTTCTAGAGTCTTCTTATTGGTTCGATATATTCATGTCTTCTCGCTCACCACCGAAAGACTTCCGTATAAACCAGTCCGTCACAACTAGGAAAGTCATGAGTGATAGTGGGCTGTAAGCCTTATCCTACTCGCAAAGACAATATCAGTAATCTACAGAGTGAAGAAGAAACAACCTGATGAGAAATGCTTTCATCTTCTTTGCGTTACTGGAGCCTATCCAATTAGTTAGAGAAACCTGAGTTATGCATACAAAAGGGAATTATTCGACCAACTACATATGCACCAAATGCTTAAACTCAACTGATCGAACTAGTGGTAGTAATACTATTAGTATGAGTAAGATTCAGTTCGTATCGTAGTCAGACAGTACACTGATGTCATGAATATAGTTAATTTGTATTTTTCTATGAATGAAATCAGAGAAACATTTTCGTTTCCAATGACATTTGCGGAAAGCATATCACATTTCAGGGAATGACCAATTTTTTTCAAAATGTTTAGATGTGACCTCTGCGTATGTACGTAGTGGTATCAGGTAATAATTTCACCCAATGTAATCAATGACACCTCATATCTCTAATGAATCTATTTCCCGATAACTGAAAAAAGATTATACATTTAATACTGTTACCATTTAAGCAGGGATTCAAATGACTAAACTTAAGTTGTCCAAAATCACCAAATTAAATTTTACTCCAAAATATAATATGACACAAAACCTCCTGTTTCTGGCACCTAAGTTATTTTTTTTTATTGTTTCCTTTAGTTCCTAGAGGAACATAGGGCTTCAGCCGCACGTATCCATTGCGTTGGGTTCTCTGCCAACGTTTTCACCTGACTCCAGGTCTGCACACATGCTTTCATCTCCTCTTCACATCACCTCCTCCATGTCACCCTTGCACTGACGACCAACTTGCCGCTTCCCATTCGGGTTCCACTCAAACAAAAGCTTGGTGTGTGATATCACTTGATGGTTTTCTCAGAATATGGCCAATCCACCTCCATTTCCACTTGCAGATTTGTTGCACAATCGGTTCCTGATTGGTTTGCTCCCAGAGATCCCTGTTGCTAATCTTTCCTAGCCATCTGATCTGGAGTACTGAGCGAAGACAGATGTTGATGAAGGTCTGTAGTTTGTTTGAGGTGCTCTTCATGACGCGCCAAGTCTCTGATCCATAAAGTAGCACTGACTTCACATTGGAGTTGAAAATCCGGATGTTATTTTTTCATGCTGAGTAGTGCTGTTGACCTCCACACAAACTTGAGAGTAATGAAAGCTTGCCCTGCTTTCCTGATCCTCGCTGCTTTGATATCCTCGTCAGTTCCGTCCGCCTGTAGTTGAAACGATGCTTCCCAGGTGGGTAAAGGAGGTTGCTTCTTTCAAATTTCTCCCATTTATGCTGATTGTTTTTTGTTGCTGCTGCTGTTGGCCAGGAATCTTCACCACCTGAATCTTCACCTGAAGTCCTATGTTTGATGCTTCTTCTGCCAACTTGTTGCTTTTCACTTGCATATCTTCCAGTTTGTGGGAAATCAGACAAATATCATTGGCGAAATCCAGATCCTCCAAGTATTTTGTGTGGGTCCATTTTATGCCTGTTTCCACGCTGCCCGTTTTTCTGTCGCATTATCCAGTCTACCGCAATCAGGAAAATCATTGGAGATAGTAGGCAGCCTTGTCTTACCCCTGATGGTGAAACGTTTGATTTTAGACTAAATTTTGTGATGAAACTGGTCATCTGATAGTTTAGCATAGACATCACAAACCACCATCACGCTATAATTCCATTGCTAATAATTCCATCGGATTACTGATAATAACCATCAACCTACTTATGAGTAGTATGAACGTTTGTGTGTATGATGAGGATATACTTTCTGAAGACATTTATTAGATACTTGGATTAACCTTTAGTCATCACCTATTTGTCATTTATTTATTGGCTCGTTTATTTTGTTTTGACGAGTGAATACCTCAGAATGTCGGATATGCTGCTGCTTATCAGATGAATTCTATTCTTTATTTCACAGTGAAACTATTCTCGCCTAATCGGTTAGTTTGCGGTTCCTGCAAAAATGATCACAGTAGTCTTGCTATGCAATTGAACAGTGTTTGTCATTTTTTAGTGGTCGGCCTGTTATCAATAGATTTAATGCAGAATATTTTCAACCTGAATTAGGCTACCTTATAAGATGAAACGATCTTCAGTGTGAATGCCTGTATTTATCTATTTCTCCTGATATGAAAATGGTGTTTACCTAGTTCCGACCAGTATGGTGCACCAGGTTGATGGTGAGGCAGTCACTCATCGAAGAAGAAGACATTACAAAGTGGTCGCGCTATATCATGAATTGGCAGAAGTTAGAATTTATGGACCGTTGGATCGGGTCCAAGTGGCTTGATGGTCGACGAGGTCGACTTTTAGCCAAAATGTCCTGGATCCTGCGTACTGCCGAAGATTCCCAAGAGACTAGGTCGAAACAGCTGTCCAGTACTCCAAGGTTTTCCAACGTTTCTCTAACTGATGTTAGCTCATGATGAAATCCTCTAACTCAAATTTTATTCGCAATTGTAAACACCGGTTATCGAATATTAGTGAGCCAGAGGACAAAATGGAGAATACAGAGGTCAGACATTCGTATTCCGTAGAGTTATTTGTATTTTGTATTTTAAATGGACATCACTATCTGGTTTTAAGGTTGGAAGGGAAAGAAGGTTGGGTGTGAATCTGTGAAATCCACCTCATCAAAAACGAAATCTTAACGCTTCTGAAACTTCAAAGTAAACAGAAATGGTACGTGGTAATGAATATTTATGGAGTACGCTAAAAGCGATATTCACGCGTCACACCTAAAATGTGTCAAATATCAAACCTCAGGTATTTAACGAATCCTCAGTTTATTTCTTTAAGGTTATTTTGATCGAAATATTACTGATAAGATAACAGATTCTACGGCAAAATGGCTGGCTCAAATTCTCTAACCAGTGAGATCAAATCTGTGTAAGCAGTCTCTCGGACACTTTCGACCTCGTGAGATTTAGTGAAGTGATCTGTAATGAAACGATGGAGCTGCCATGGGATATTCTTTAGGATATATAGTAAATAATGTCTTTATGGTAAGCCTAGAAAATGGTCTATTTAAAGAAACAGTCTAGAGTTTGCACGTGTACAAGAGACGTATGGATGACAAATTTATTATCTGGGATGATACATATTCAACTGCTGATCTTCTCAGGAAATTTAGTCGTTGTCACCCATCGGTGCTTTTCATTGACGAAAAACCGTCAAATTCAACTTTTCACTATTTACATGTTATGCTAGATAGAAGAGAGGATGGTGCATTGAGAAGGTCGATCCGTCGAAAGTCAACCTTCACAAGACAGTTCATTAACCTCAACAGTTGGGTATCTTTCCGTGTGTTCCAGAATTAGGAATATTCGCTCTACTGATGCGGTCGATGAAGAAATGAAAAATTCTCGCGCAAAACTATTAAGTAATGTATATCTCGGAAGGTTTATTTGAAGAAAAAACAAGAAGGAAGAAACTACTGTTAGCCAAACCCCAATGCCATAGAAAATATGAATTTCATACCTCATAATAATGTGAGAAACGTCTACTGCTAAACAGCTTTTTATGGAATAAGAAATACGTAGTCCAACGAAGAGGCTTCTCCCAGCAAATTCATTTTCTTCCTTAGATGTACATTCGCACTTTGATAGAACTATATTCTATGAAACAGAGTAGCTAAAAAAGTAATGGGTAGTCATAATCGTAGTTGTTAATATTAGTGATGAGTTGAATAAATGTACTGAAGTTACGTATTAAGCTGAATAACTTAATAAGTGAGTTTTGATTAGGATGTATACAGAAACGAAGGAAGATTTGGGGTTACGTAAGAGTTGTAAAGAAATACAAAAGTTATAAGGAGTTGGAAGAGCAAGCACACAAACACCAGTTCGATAGAAAATTTTCTTGCCTATGCCTAGCTCCAGTTTTTCTGTCTCAATGCCTAAAGCTTCAGCAATACAAAGGGGACGAAAGCATATTGCCTTTGTTAGGTTATTCTTCACTTTGTAAATTATTTTGAAGGAGGCATTTATTGAGACTGGATGGCCAGCGTTGAAGTGTTCGATTACCACTACTCTTACCTCTCTGCAGCTACGTCGGATAGTGCTCTTCAACCCCCTTAGACAGGATACGCGTTAAACGGCCAATTTACCCGGCTCCACAGTAGCAGGTGAGTTGAAATAGGCACGTAGAAATAGTAAGATACGAGATCTTGTCCTTGAAGCTCCTGTAGGTCAACTGGCGACTGGAAAACACTATTCTTAGCTTTGTTGCGAAGAATGTTCTTCTTACAAATTGATGAAGCTCTTCTCTTGTGGATACCACAGATTAATTCTCTCTTGGAATACAGGTTCGCATAAAGTTCTTTTTGGAACAATTAATGTTATGTTCCTACGATTTTTCAGCTTGATATTCTTGCCAACGGATTTTAATAGGTACTCATTTTGCATTAAGGTCTAGTTTTGCTTGTAGGGCGTCAGAAATACAGATGTGTCGGATCTGACTTGCAATGGATGTACTTAAATTTCTTTTCCGTTCAATAGGCATCCAGCTGTAGAAACTCGTCAGTTGGGTGCACGAAATGGGTTTCCTATAGGCTGACCTTCTTAATGTTCTGTTGGGTCTTCTTCTTATTTCCAAATCAAGAAAGGCGATTTCCGATTGATGAAAAACATTTTTATCGAGTGCGACTGTAAAATGAATTCGCCGAGAATAGCCTCTTCACTGAGCTGCGTGCTATGTTTTCGTTAATGTCTCGACGGAGGATTATTCAAGGATCTTTTTATGGGAATAAAGATTCTTAATAAGAAATTCATTAAAATAAATAAATGCACATAATTATATTGACACTCATAATAAGGTTACATTAAGCTTACTTATATACCTTGAGAATGTGAGCTCTTGCCTTCGTTACGGGTGGAACTTTCAAAAGCATCAGTCGATTTACACACACAGCATTTTAGCTTCTTCAGTACGACTTGACGAAACTTCCGAATGAGTAGAGTATACAAGAATATATTCAGTGAGGATTGAGAAATATCAAAATCCATCCAATATTCATAGTGAGCGATATTACACGGACAAATTCTTCTGGAACATCAGTTGTGTGACCATCGATTGTATTTGTGAGAAGTAGAGAAATCGCATAGGGCAGTGCAAACAATAGTACTGTAATATGTAAGACAAGCAGAGTAATTGTTGATGAAATGTTTTTCATCTCCGCCGACTGTGTACCCGCCAACTGTTGACGGCCATGTGACCATTTAATCACTTTCACTAAAAATAAAGCATCAATCATAGTCACCAAAGCGAGTTGCGCAAAACATGTATCAGAGCATAAACTTTTATAGAACACCAATAAATCATTATCATGTGTAAACCAACATGCTGTAAGACTGGAAATCTCCACAAGATCGGTACCTAACACGATGGGCAAAGTCATTAGGATGGTAATCAAGACGATAGTAAGTACAGGGATCCATGCAGGGGATTTGGAAAACTTTTTGTACAGTAGTGGTTTATAGATTAAAATACACCGATCGATAGCCATGAGTAAGAAAACATTTCCACGTAGGATGCAGAAGAGTGCTTGAAAGTAATTCGACAGCTTACAACTTATGCTTGACCTTGTCACAGTGAAATAATAAATACTTCCTGAGGATGCATATGGCAGTCCAAAGGCTGGGAACAACCACAACCAACCAACGCTGATTACTATTCCGATATCTGATAAAGCCAGTAACCCGAAAAGTGTGAATTGTCGGTTATTTTTATCCATTAAATAGAGGAATACAACAGCTACAATCATATTCATGATTAAATCAAATAACCCAACGAATGGGAAAATATAAGCTAAAAATATTCCCATAGTTTTTGACACGTCACATAGAAATTGACTGGCATTCGGATATGCTTGCTCGACCATCATACAGTCTATTAATGTATCCAGAGGAGTGTAGAACTCCGTTCTGTTCAACATTAGACTCATACTGAATTGTTACTGATGTGTATGTACAAAATTAGAACCCCTTTTTATATGAATTTTCCTGGAAACAGATAGGTGGGACTATACATTCATTAAAGTAGAGAGAGGTTTATTCAGAAGTTGTACGCTTTTATCTGATACATTATTTAGGTCAATAGTTAAAAATAATGAAAATTCCGCCCGAGCTATTCGTTATAATGCGTTAACCTAATAATACAGAAAGTTGAACTCCTTTTTGCCTTTATTATGTCGATTGTTAACACAAGCCTATTTCGACTGTTTTTATATTTATGAACTATTAATTAATAATAATAGTTCATGTTTCCATTTCATTTCATTCGATTAATTTACTTTTAGCAAAACTCAAATATCTATATCCATCACGCAGTATGCTGAATTATTCATATGAGGAAATTATTATTATATTTTACAAAACGTTCATTTGAAAAAAGGACGCTTAGTTGGACACACGACACGATCATGAACACCGCTTGTCTAGGCAAACAAAGTACACAACAGCCAGCAAACCGATTTCTCAGCCCACTGGTTAAGTGAAATCAGATAACAGACAAGATGGAAAGCTACAGTATATTTACAATGGGAAACAATGATAACATATTAGATGAAATGAGCATCGTAGATCTTGTAATAAATTACTGAGAAAATCAGGTGAACTGCATAATCTTACACCTTACTGAATCATGCCACAATAATTATTCTCAAATTGTCTCAATCATTCAAAGAGATACTTTGAAAACCTCAAGGAATGTTCCATAGCAGGAGCCGCTCACGCAAAATCGAATTCAAATTGTTTATAAAGCAACGGCGGATTCTAATGAAATTTGGCATACAGGGAACTGATGTAGTCAACGCAAAAGTGATAAGACCTTGTCACGACGTAAATTCATGCTGATTTGATAATCGATTCACCTATCAAATCCAACAATTTGCAGATGTTTTTACTATCTTTACCATTTCACCCACTCGACAAAGTAAACATTGCCTCATTCTGAAGAACTGTATTTAAGGGCGAAGTTAAACAATATCATCCCATGGGTGCGAACTCTTCAATGACCTTGAACATATGCTAGTCATGCTAAGGACACCTGTCATTAATATGGAGAAAATATGAAATCTGTTCACCAATTAAGGAGCAAATTTCAACCAGATCACCTTTTCAAGTACTGTATGAACAATGTGTTAATATTTCGTAAGGGTTAGAACTAAGGTTCAGGTAAGTATTAAGGATAGGATCAGGTTTATAATTAGGGTTATGGTTAGGGTCAGAATTTAGTTTAACGTTACAATTAGGGATAGATTTAGAGTTAATAATAATTTATTTTAATATGTTTTATCACCCACATTTTGCTAGTAAGTAGTCGTCGATTCTCTCACTGGAAACCATAGGAATTCAAACAAGTGCTTTTGGGGAAGACTGCGAAACAGGATAAGAACAATGAACAGGTCAGAATAAAAGCTTACCTTAAGTCACCTCGGTGAATACATGCACAGAAACTGGTCTAACTTAGAAACTGATACTCCTCACTAAAACTGGGACGTATTTTTAAGTTATGTCAGGGAAAGATACTCTGTTTAATGTGTTTTCATCAATTTTCTTGTGAATAAAAGTTATTTTTTGTGTGCAAATGTCACTTATTTCTATGGTGGGTCGACTCAAGGTCACATCGCATCCCTTGGGACGCTATTGTTTAACTTTGTCTAATTAACTTACTGTATATGAGCTGAGATTTTACATATTTTGGTTTAATATTACTCTGATAAAACTATTAGCAATAAACAGCAAAAGGTTAAGAAAAGTCATAAAGTTTAGTGCTGCATACATTGTGAAATACAAATACTGTATTTTAAGTTCCTCAGCGACTAATTTCTTGCTTATTTCGGCTATTTGTTTCTTCAAGCAAATGCAATTTTAACTGCTTCCTTCAGGTATGATAGTTTGAGGGATTAATAATTTACGATTATTAACTAAAATGGACAGCTTTTCATGTCGCATTGAGTTTCTCAATTAAAACTAAAATCTTCAAATTAAATAACTACAGTAGTTTCTGGATTTATGTAAGTTGGTCAGATTGCTGATCATTCAATCAGGCATTGCGAGACGTTCTTCAGATTACATTTACAAATGTCTGACAAAAACAGCTTCAGCCATAAATCTTGTTGTAGTTTACTTAATTGACATCAGATATGTCCAGTTAATCGGTTATATTCAAATGTTTAACCACTTCTTCAGCATGGAAAAATTCCTGTTTGCATTTCATAACGCACATAAGATAGTCTTCTGGGAATAACTTAGCTACATATTTAAAGTTAGTGGAATAATGTACAGAGAGATTTTATTTTGACATTCGGTGCATAATCAAGGTTGTATTGGATTAGGACTTAGCACGATATGGCAGAACATTGTGTATTTCACTTCCCAAATATCTGACAGTAACTGTAGGATTTTCTAACACTGTATCTGCAAAGTGTCAGAAGTTATCACCGACATTATTTAGTGTATACACTAGGTAGATTAAGTGAAGTCATTAGGAGTACACGAGATTCACTCATCATTAGCCAATTGGAAAACCCAAGCTAATCAACGCTTCAGCTGATGCACTTCGTTTCACACTTTATCTCCATCTGAGTCATCTTGAAACCCAAGTGGTTAATATTTATTAAATACAAGATAGTCTAAAATTATACATCACTCAGCTTGACCATATTCACTATCGGATACCGGGTTGCATAGTATTTCGAGAAATTCATGGAATGAATATAGGCAGGACGTTTACCAGTAGAGATTTTCACCATTCCCGACAGTCAACAGGAAACACAAAAGCACATATCAACTCAAGCATCTCTGACAGACTGTAGTCTATTATGAACAGCTGCCTATGTCTGATACTGAAGATCAGATAGCAAGAATGAATGAACGGAAGGTGGCTTTCAGAGTGAAGCCGACCAGGCAATAATTTATCAACCAATAAATATGTAGCAAGAAATTAGAGAAAGGTCGGTACATACATTGGGGCGACATTTAAGTAACATCACATGACGATCCGCATTTCGCCGATTATATATATGTGTATGCGACTGATTTCCCTCCCACAAACTGGAAAATATGCAAATGAAAAGCAACAAGTTGGCGACAGAAGAAGAAGCAACAAAGATAAGACAAAAAATAGGTGAACATAGAGAAGAAACAGGTGATGTAGATTATTGGCCAACAGCAACCAACAGAAGCAACCACAACAACCACAAGAACAACATCAACCACAAGAGACGGCAGACAATCAGCATCAATGGGAGAAATGTGAAAGAAGTAACCATCTTCAGTGCCTACATATCTGCCTACCTACCTACCTAGGAAGCATCGTTTCAACTACAGGCGGACGGAACTGATGTTGGGAGGAGGATTTTTTTATTACATCTTGATGCCACACCGTATTTTCAGTACAAGTATGGAATTTTCAGCATGGACATCGGTAGCCCAAATTTTGCAGGCCGACCATAGATATCGGGTGTGCGTCGCCAGTGGATCGAACCCCGGACCATGTGCATGGTCGGCGAGAGTCCTAACTACTGTGCCACCGATACACATGAAAGAAAAGGCGGATCCGGAAAGCAAAGCAAGCTTTCATTTATCTCAAATCTGTGTGGAGATGAACAACACTCAGCGCTCAGCATGAAAATAGGATCCAGATTTTCGACTCCAATGTGAACAAACTGCAGACCTTCATTGTCATCATTGATATAAGAATAAAACTTGGGCACTGTGGTAGAGTGTAATTCCATTATGGGTAAATTTTATTTTGATAGAGTCTCACAGTGTTATACAGTAATATTTACTGATGACGTTTCGAGCACAATTTATTGCTCATAATCATATCATTGTCATCCACAACAACAACTGCAAATTTGTGCTCAATACTACTCAAACATCTGAATGTGACGGTAGGGAACTAGATCCAATTTAGGTGTAGGAATATGCTCTGAAGCCCTTACTTGCAGAGATCGATGAGTCCTCCCTATGTATGTGTGTACACACGTACATTCAAATTGGTAAATACAGTGGGATGTGATGTCATTTTTCGCATGTTCGAAGGGCTTAGATAGATATATTGGCTTTACATTCTCTATTATTATGATATTGGCTGCATGAAAAGTCTTTTTGACAGCAGCGTTCAGTCTTTGTCTAGTTGTCAAACCTAACAATGTTAGGTTTACATTTGAGGGCGACTGTTTCCCCCAAGTTGATGGTGTTGCTATGGGAACTCCGTTAGGGCCCCTTTTAGCAGATATTTATATGTCGCACATTGAGAATTTATCGGAGGATTTAATCGAAAATGTGCCACCATATAGAAAGTATGTAGATGATATTGTAATCATCAGTGATAAGTCTTGTTCTGCCACCTCAATTTTAAAAAAATGAATGAAGTCCAGAATAGCATATCACTTACATCTGTAGAAGAGGAAGATAATTGTTTATCTTTCCTAGACATATTGCTTAGTCGACGGACTCATAGGTCAATAAAAAGAACTATTTATAGAAAACCTTCCTGGACAGGAAAGTATCTTAATTACCACAGTTTCTTCCCTGTTCGGTACAAAAGAGCATTAGTAAGGTGCCTCTTCAGTAGAATCCAACGAATATGCACTGAAGACACACTTGATGAGGAAGAAAGAAAGTTGACAAAATCTCCGGTTGATAACAAAGTAGTCAGAACACGAAGACCCACTCTCCAACTCGCCCCTAAGAAAGACGTGTACATCAAGCTACCCTATATGGGGCATCAAAGCAGCTTGATAACTAGACAAAGACTGAACGCTGCTGTCAAAAAGACTTTTCATGCAGCCAATATCATAATAATAGAGAATGTAAAGCCAATATATCTATCTAAGCCCTTCGAACATGCGAAAAATGACATCACATCCCACTGTATTTACCAATTTGAATGTACGTGTGTACACACATACATAGGGAGGACTCATCGATCTCTGCAAGTAAGGGTTTCAGAGCATATTCCTAAATGGCTCTAGAAACAAATGGAATCTTCAGAACCTATTAATGGTGCAAACAGGAGACCTAGCTTTTCTATTGTGAAACATATTATAGAGACAGGACATAAAATTGACGTTAACGGATCTTTTAAACCTATCTATAAAACGTGTTTGGGGCGTAGCCTAAAGTTTGTGGAAGCCCTAGCAATTAGAAAGTTTAAGCCACATTTATGCGTTCAAAAGCAATTCGTCATCACACTAAACCACTTCCTTGGTAAGTTTTGTTTTGATACCATAGCAGATGTATTATTACCTCTGTTATTTGGTTTAGTGGTCTTCATTGTTACTTTGACCTTGAATATGTCCTTTTAACTTGACCTAAGTCTATTTTCTCACCTCTTACCTCTTTATTAATTTCATATATATTCCTATGACAAGTCCGTGTGCAATCAGATTGTTCGAAATGTGTTGCGCAAATACATTACACGATTCAGACAAATTACGTCTTCTTATTGCTTTATCTAAATTCATAAAGGGAACTAACTTTTAAAAAGATGCTTATCCAAAATTTAATCTGCAAACATTTGAGCTACTTACTTAGAGTTAGTAGAATGATGTGAACAACAAAATTTATTCCAACATTCGGCATACAATCGAAATTATATTCAATCAATCAACGAAGGTCTATGAAGCAGAATTTAAAGAGCTGGCCAACTTTTGGTCGAACGCTCAGCTGAATACTTTACATACAGGGATATATATATATATCATCAGAATAACATCGGAAGATATGAGGCTGATGGGCAAATAAACTACATTGAATCAATCATGCATAACGAGAGGTGTGGATGCTTTTCAGGTCATGTTCAAACAGATAAGTGGAAGGGAGTATGAGTGAATTAAATTTAGAAAAAATGAAATAAGGCTCAATTAAGCCGACTTAATAAACAACCAATTATTGGAGAGAGAGAGAGAATCGAGAACGGAATATTATAGATATTAATAGTGTTAAAAACAGTTGAGATAATGGAACTGATGAAGGATAGATTTAAATGAATGAAGAATAATGATAAGGGGTGGAATAGAAGTAAAATAGCTATATTAATAATAATGACCGTCAATAAGAAAGACATATTACCATGGTAGGTTGAGAGTGACCGCTATTTCCTTATATACACAGAGATCGGGTTTGCAAACTCCAGTTGCAGTGGCAAACGTCTTCTTGTTTGTTTGTCTGCTGACAGCAGTGAATGTCTTTATAGTGTCAATATCATGCCCATAGTCTACAAGATACTTTGTTATTGAACATTTTAGCACTATGACTTCAGCTGTTTCCAAATACTTTGGCAAATGCTCCATCATGCTATTGGACAATCGCCTTTCCCTATGACCTGTGTATCTGTTTCCAAAAACACACTCAAACTGGTATACGCAGTTTGAATGGGCAAAGGTTGGTGACCGGTCTTTCTTACATGGTTGAAGCACCCGCTTGGTGGTCTTTAGAGGCATGAATTTTCCAGCCTAATAGCTTTCCCTGACGGCTTTATAATTTCTTTGCTTGACCACCTCTTGAAAATTACAAGCTTAAAATGGAGCTTGCTTTGAAACTGTTTGGATAGTTTTGTTGGGCCTTCTTCCTTTGGATTATTTATTGATGAAGCTTTCGGGATATGCATTCTATGACGAGAAAGCCTTCTGAGACCTTATTTCATATTCATCTGTACTGCAGGAAATCATTTTGGAATGATCTACAGAACAATGTTCTGACTAAGTCCTCTTTATGTTGAATTGGAGAAAAGCTTTGAAAATGTATGTATTTTACCGTCCATGAAGATTTTCTAAGCACAGATCTTTCCATTGTCCCATGAGTTGTTTTCATCAGAGAAACATTTAGGAATCCAATAGTATAATTTCCTACATGTTGTCTTGTGAAGTGAAGCTTCGGATGGTATGCGCTGAATTTTAGCAACAAGTTTTCAGGTGTACATTCACTTTCACAGGCAATAAAAATGTCGTCCACATATCTTAGATATAATTCCGTATGGTGTATATGACTTTGCAAATTGTAGGCGTCTAGGCCCAACAAGAATAAATCTGCAAATAGCGGTCTCAAGTAACACCATTAACTCGGTGGATTAGACGTCCATCGAATTGAAATAGGATAATTTTTAGTGCGGTGCTGAAGACTTGTGAGTTGTCATCAAATGTTCTTAGGCTCGCAAAATATCTCACGGTACTAAGCATCTGAAGTTTTTTTGTCTACTGACAATAGCAAACACGAATGTATGTGCATTTCGTATTTCGTCATTTAAAACGGTTAAAATAATTAGTCCTTTTGATAAATTTGAATGAGGCATTAAGAAGACAAATTTCGCGAGATGATATCATTTCGTAGTTTCTTTACGACCGCTTTACAACTAACGTGATTTACAATAATAAAATAAATTTCATGACAATTACTCAGTTAAATAAAAACAGAAGTACATACTAATGACCAGTGATATTTAGATAGGTCATGTAGTCCATGGTAGGCGAAGATTGAAGTCTATTGTATTTTGTACACACAGTTTAGGCTGTATGTGATTAATCCAAAGTGCTAGTCTATAATCGTTGTACATGAAAAATGTATCTACTTATCATTATTATTATTACTATTGAATAAGTAGATTTCATTTGATCACAGCAACTTACTGATCTGCATATTTGAATCACACATTCATAAGTGATGCAGGAGTTTGTACACTGCTTAAAGCATTCGATACTACTTATTATGATGAGTCACACAACAAAAAGAAAGTTGAAAGCGCTATCTAACATCTACAGACTCGTGAAGTTGACATTGTTAAAACTGAAAGGATTTTGGAAACGTCTGCTCTCCATCAGGAGATTCTCAACAGGACTGCTGAAAATAATAAGAAATACCATATTAAACTGATGAAATTATGTTGAATAGGTTGAATACACAGACAGCATGGGTATAAACATATTCCCAGTTCAATCCGGCAAACACTTGAACTACTTACTTAGAGTTAGTAGAATAATGTGAACAATAACGTTTATTTCAACATTCCGTATAAAATTGAAATAAGTTGCAAACAATCAACGAAGGTTAATGAAACAGCATTTAAAGAATTCGTCAAATTTTGGTAGAACTCCTCAACTGAACACTCTACATACGGGGATATAAATGTAATCTATTAAAATTACATTGGAAGATATAAGGCTGATGAGCGAATAAGCTACACTGAATGTATCATGCATAGTGGCGTGTTTAGAGGCTTTTCAGGTCATTTTCATATAGAAAAGTGGAAGGGACTATGAGCGAATTAAATTAAGATAAAATGCATTAAGGTTCAGTTGAGTCAAATTAACAAAGAATTAATTATCAGAGAGAGAATCGCGCACAGAATATTGTCGAAAATAATAGTGTCAAAACCAGTTAAGATAATGGTACTGATAAAGGATAAATTTAAATGAATCCAGAAGAATCTGTTAAAATATTGAAATAACTGTAGACTACTCATAAGTAGTGTATTTAATTCAGAAAATGAATACCTGTTTGGTGTACTTTTAAATGTCCAATCCGTGATTGTATAAGTCTCACCATTCCAGCATCATTAACTTGATGGAATACACACTCATCTATTTGAAATTGGATATTTCTACGACATCCCTGTATGCAGAATATTCAGCTGAATAGTTTTACCGAAATTAGATGTATGCATTAAATCCTGCTTTATTAACCTGTGTTACTTGCTTCAAGTTTGATTCCGGAAATAAATGTTTTCAAAATCATTTAAGCTTGTGACGGAAAACAAAATCACCTTAATTAATGTGTTTCACCTAATAAATAATTCCGACGACTCATACGATTTACAGGGATTGTGTTTTTTATGCAAGCTCACAAGTTATTGCAAGGTCACCAAAGCTACTATGGCAAGTAAATGAGATTCCCTTATAGATTGAAAAGTCTTAAGGCGAAAGTGAACATATACTTCAATCGATGCATTTCACCGTGGGAATAACCATCGAAGCAAGGCAGTTAAACGCATCTGCTCTGTGTTATACTTTTTGCAAAATGAAACGCATTGACATATTAGTACATAGATGCACTTCATATGCACCTGTTCTTACTGTAATGAAGTCGTAACGACGGGAACATAAGCCGAACGACAAGTTGAGATGGATTATTGAGGATGTCTTACTGTAACGACAGAAGACAAGGGCCAAGCAACAGATCGTTTATTGAGAAAATCAACAGATATTTATAGATTTTTATTTACATTATTATTCGTTATTGTTAGCGGAGAAGCAACGTCTTCTGGTTGATTGTTTTCTTGCTCAAGCCTATTCTTTCATCTCTTTGTGGCCGTTTCTTAGACAGTCCGGTCATATATCTGCGAATAGTATCTGCCCATGTTGTCTGCTGTGATTGGTTGGTGGGTTCATCAACATTAAGCTTTTTTATTGTTTTTTCTCATGATCCTGATTTTGGATGTAAACATTAACGCAAATTGTTGTTTGCAATTTCGGCTTGCAGACAGCTCTCACTACATTACTAGGAATTTAATACATTGTTGGTGTTTTGTGTTCCCACTGCACTATGATTTGTATCATTAAACCATGAGACTTATCGAAAGGTTCCACATGAATCATTACTGCTTTCATAAGTCTTATGAGGAGCGTTTCAAACAGACAATGCGCACCTTTAATTTCTATCTGAAATGGTGACAGTCTTCTGCTTACTTCACTTAGTAATTTTATTAATTTGACCTTTGACCGGAAATTATTCCGAGACTTACTCACACATTTAACATGAATACACGAATGTACAGCCTAATTGATGACTTCACCAAAAAGGAAATTTTCTTCGCTGAATTGTCTTTTATTTTCTTCATGAAATGGTATTGGTGGAAGATGGATCAAACAACTATTTTACAATTATTTGAGCTACTTGTCTATAGATAGTAGTGTAAGATTTGACAAAAAGATTTCTTTTCCTGTCACTTCATATTAATATTTTACTGACTTGAGACCCAGGATGACATTGTCGTCATCACTAGATTACAGATAACGGATAATCTCAAAGCCTTCTCGATTTTGTTGCGTGCGAATCAGATCATCTGAAGACGCTGTGTGGTGTTGTGGTGGTGTGACGCCGACAACGTGTACCAACGGAATATTATTCTCACATATTCCCACAGTTCATTTCGGCATTTGCAACAGAATACGACATATCAATCTGAACATTCTATTT
Source organism: Trichobilharzia szidati (assembly GCA_944472155.2). NCBI lineage: Eukaryota > Metazoa > Platyhelminthes > Trematoda > Strigeidida > Schistosomatidae > Trichobilharzia > Trichobilharzia szidati. The sequence continues at coordinate 127,170,317 of OX235273.1, read as the reverse complement.
GATGTTAGAGACAGAATACTTTCCCACAGTTCAATACTACTGCATCGGCAACAGAATACTATGTATATTTGAACATTCTATTTCATGTTGTTTGATGTAAACCGAAATCACACACTCAGTGAGTGGTTAATGAACATAGACTATAGATACATAAACAGCGGTTGATTGAGTTGTCAGTCCGCACACAGAGCTCAGTGTGAGACCTTTTGAAATTCCGTCTTATTTCAAATTACTGTATCCTAACAATAATAATAATAATAATAATAATAATAATAATAATAATAATAAATTATAGAAATGATAATAGTAGCTTTATCATGCCTAAATTTTTTCAAACTTTTAAAAGTGAACTTGGTTTGGACATATATAACTTAATTAAAATATATATAACTTAATTGAAATCCGGATTACTCTATCGAAGCATAAATGTAACTTCTATAATCATCGTATTTTCAACGTACGCTGTCTACAAAGTGGAATTATTCCTAAGTCACTACGAGTTAAACCTCTTGAATATTCGCACAAATCCATACTTGCTGCAAATCATACCTCCAAAGTATTTTTACGAGAAAAAATACATAACTGCAACATCAAACTTGAATCTTATCGAACGAGAATCAAAAATATAGACGACTGTTTAACATTACTTGTTACAAGCCATATCTATGAATCCTTTCAAAAATTGTTTAATGAACGAGAATCTCATTTTCATAATGTCACTAAAAGAAGACAAATACAAAAATTCTTGAAACTCGAAGAAAAGAAACAACCAAAGAAAACCTCAACAAATGATATGAAGAATATTAGAGCCATACATAACATGTCAGACAAGATACTAACCGAAAATGAAATCTCATTACTACAGAAAGGTCTGAATTTCAATATCACCAGAAAGCCATTATCGGTCCAGGAAATAGCACCTATGATCGAACCTGCTCTACAACAATTCACCAATGAAGAATCACAATCTGTTCGTCAAAAGATATCAAACATATTAATGACACAATGAAACATACCATCTAATCTCACCAAACAAGAATATGAAGCCTTAAGAAATTTGAAGAAAGACAAAAGCATCGTTATAACGAAAGCCGACAAGGGAAACGTCACTGTGATAATGAACAGAACGGATTACGAAAAGAAGGCGACTGAACACCTATCTGAAGGACCATACTTACTCATTGAAGAGAAGAAGAAATCCGCCGAATTCAACAAAATGAAACTAAGTACAAACAGACTCCTTCAAGAAATGAAACCAGAAATTGGAAATTCTCTCTGGTTTAAACAAAAGCCAAAATCTTATGTACCTTCCAGATTCTACGGTCAACCAAATATATACACAGTTCCATTAAGGCCAGTAAAAGATTTCACCAACTCACCGACATACAACCTATCTAAGTACTTACTCTCGGTGCTACAACCACTACAAAAGGACACTCAAAATATTGTAAAAAATTCAAATGCCAAATAGAACACCGAGAAATTGATAAAGAAGACATAATGGTAAGCTATGATATTAACTCATTATATACTAGTATCCCTATTACCGAAATTCTTGATATCATTTCCAGTGTACTAGAACCAGTTACAACGCTATCACAAAGATGTCCACTGGACACCAGTGAAATAATTAAGAGCTTAAAATTCTGTCTAGAAAGTAATTATTTTACATTTAAAGGGAGTTTATATAGACAGACAAATGGTGTTGCTATGGTTCACCAGTCTCCCCAATAGTCGCCGACCTTTTCATGAATAAATTCGAAAATAACATCTTTTCAAGCATACTCACTCCTAAAATATGGTTGAGATATGTAGATGATACTTTTGTAGTACTAAAACGAGATCTACACAATTCATTCCTTGTGAAAATAAACTGTGTATCTCCCAGAATCCAGTTTACTTCGGAAGCAGAATCAGTCGTCGGTGAACTACCATTTCTAGACTGCCTAGTTAAGAGAAGGGAAAACGGACATTTTAGTATATCCATATTCAGGAAGAAAACATTCTCCAATAAATATTTAGACTTCAAGTCATCACACCTCATCAGCGCAAAGATTTCAGTTGTTTCAAGTCTTCTTAGACGAGCACACTCTCTGATAACGGATGAGAAAGAAAAAGAAGAAGAAATATCAAACATTACTGAAACTCTCAAGCAAAACAACTACCCAGGGAACTTCATCAACAAAATCAACACTGACATTAAGTATGGCCGAAAACGCACTCCGAAACATGGACCTCAACAGTCGTCATTCCATATACAGCAGAGACGTCAGACGATATCAGAAGAGTACTCAATCAGCTCGACATTAGAGTTTTCTTCAAAACATCAGACACACTACGAAACAACCTTGTCCATATAAAAGATTCTCTATCTAATTGTGTCTATAAAACAAAATGCTTGCTTGGAATGTGATGTGATATACAACGGAAAAACATCTCGAGAAATCAAAATCAGAAGAAATGAACACCGTAGAGCATCTCTTCGACCACCGAGAAATCCTGTTGAACTACAAAGACTTGAAAAATCATCAGCCATAGGTCTACATGCTATAGAATCAGGCCACAAAATTGATTTTGACAAAATTGAAGTAATCCAGAAAAACTTCAGAAATCACAAAGAACGTCTAATATCAGAAGCACTTCATATCAAGTGGAATTCAAATTGCCTGAATAGGAATGATGGACTAAAACAGAATCTGACCTGGTTACAACACCTCCCCCACCCCATGAAGTGACAAAATCAACACGAATGTGATATGCAAGTTCACTGTGTAAACACACACTGCCTTTATAATTTTACACACTGATCAAATCCAACAATCTACATTTGGTTTTGTTATCTTTACCAATTGGCTAACTAGACAACGAAAAATGACCCCAGACCGACGAACGATGATCAAGTTAGTAAACTTTGTTTTGATATCATAACAGATGTACTATTACCTTTGTTATTTGGTTTAGTGATCTTCATTGTTATTTTGACTTTCAATATGTCCTTTTAACTTGACCTAAGTCTATTTTCTCACCTCTTAACTCTTTGTTATATATATGCTGAGATTTTGTAAATTCCGGTTTAATAATACTTTGATAAAGCTATTAGTACTAAATAGCGAAACGTCAGTAAAACAATATCGCTTTGTTTTTCATTCATTGGGAAATACAAAACACCTTTATTATAATGAATATCATATGCCCAATGCCCAAATTTTTTCAAACTGTTAAAAGTGAACTTGCTTTGGACATATATAAATCATCTAACCTCGTTCATAACTCTAAACGAAAATACAAACATAATTTTTTACAAATGTCAATCCATTTATTCGATAATCTCCTACAATCATGCAATTCATCCACTTCACTTCTATCCTCCTCAAAAATCAATGTAAATTGACTGGGTGTGATGGAGTGATAGTGTGTCATGTCAACTGATCACATTTGACAACACCATTACTTAGTCATGTTCAGAGTGATGAATAGGTGTATTTCGTCAGTCCCGAAGTGAATAAATTGTCACTTGTTTGTAGAAGTGTGAGTCATACTCTCTATCAGTGGACTGAGATTCTGTCGCATGACCTCTCACCTATTCGTCATGTCGCCTATAATCATACTGACTCACTCTGAAATGTTTTTCTCTCTTTCTTATTCAGTAACAATCACTACTTTCCTGCATGTTGTGTTGTATTCTTGTTGTTGTAGTTGTCGAGTTTGACTAGTCAAGTTTTAGTGAAATGACATCATTAATTAAGGAAATTATTTCGCCATCTCCATTTAAGCAACCTAAATATTCCCATTAAGTCCTATCAAAGCATAGGCGTTCAGCGAAGAGTTAGTCTTTCGGCGGTGTCATTCTCAAGCTGTACAACTGCATGCATGCATAGTTAATTCTCTTAGCAACAAACTGAAGATTTTCAAAGATTTGTCATTCGAATTGTAAGTTGTCGGTAACAAATGGCGTAGTGTAGAAAGCGTTAATCGGGTAGAAACGAAAATAAAATTATTCGAATTGTAAATAGTTTTTAGATAATGAATTTCGTCAATGGGTTAGAAACTAGTAAATAAGCTTAAATCAGCAAGTTGCGTGACGCAGTCTAATTGACGGTGTTGAGTAGAGCTCAGCTAAAATTAAAATGGAAGAAAAGTCAGGCTAACAAGAGTGGCATTAAGGTGTGGAGATTTAATAAGAGGTGGGGGAAGCAAATATTATCCAATTGACAAAACAAACAAGCAAGACAAAGACGAAACAGGAATTACGCATTTGGTGTTGAGCTGGGTCAGGTGGACTGTAGATTCACTGACTGAACAAACTTATTCTGTAAGCAGACATATGTCATGGAGGTGAAATTCGACCAGAGTCTCCTTTGGAAATCATTTATAGTGGGTATGCAGCAGATGATATATTGCGATGTGAAACGTTGAAATTTCTCCTCGTTGAACTGTCTGTGTAAAGTGGAATGGAATAAAAGGCGATTTAATTGTTTTGTGGCGTATTACCATCGTGCAGGTCAAATGGGTTATCACTGAAGTTTAATAGACAGAAGACCAGTAAGTAGTTCAGCGAAGAGTCTCTTTTCGGTGAATTCATTTTCATAGCTGTACAATCGCAAATATATATGGTTGTTTTGTATGTGTGTGTACATTAAATTTGTCAAACGAAAATACAATTAGTAAGTTCAGATGAATTGGATGTTGATATAAGAGAGTATAGTAACAAAAGTGATGAGGTGTCACAAACGATTGTTAAAGAAGAGTTACGTAATAACATGAATAGTTTAATGAAAGAGTTGTACTCAGGGTGTACATGGAAACAAAATATACGGAATTACACAAGGGTTTTGAGTAGAAAAATAAGCATACAAACAAAAGTTAAGTCAAATCAAACAAACAAACAAAGAAAAGTTAAGTCAAATCAACACAGTTGTTACCATGGGAGTAGAAGTGGTTGAATAATTTTCTTTTGTATGCAAAGTTCTGGTTCCTCTAGCTTAATGGCTAGGGCCTCTGTGATGCAAAGAAGATGGAATCGTACTGTCTTTGAAAGGTTGTTCTTCACTTTGTAGATTACTTTGAAGGAGGCGTTTGTTGAGATGGAATGACCAGTGTTGACGAGATGTTCTATTATTGCACTCCTTATGCAGCCATTACTTCCTTTCTGCAGCCACGCTGGATAGTGTTCTTTGACCCTTTTTGACAGGATACGCGTTGAACGACCGATGTACCTGGCTCCACAGCAACAGGTGAACTGATATATACATATATATATGTATATATACATATATATATATATATGTATCACTGAAGTGTTGTACATGGTTGTGCGAGGATAAAACTCTTCTTAATGACTTCTTGTCCCAGGTGATGAGATCGAATGATGGATTTGTGAGTAGGGAGGGTTCTGAGATTGAGGCAATATGGCTGTCGCCAATTTCTCGCATGAGATCAGTAACAAGTGCATTTAGAGGAATTGTACTTGCCATACTGACAACCATTGATACCCTTCGAAGTATGACACACTCCTTCTTGAACAACCCAGGAAAGACTAAGGAGGATCAGTGAAGAACGATGGGTAGGATGCAGACAGGTTAACAGACTGTAAATGTAGACAATGACTGAGACCTGATTATCTCAACTTCTTAATGTAAAAGTTGACAGTCTGAAACTCATTCATCGCCAGTTAAATGTCAATGCACATTTTGCTGCTTCACATTTGCAGTAATGAATCTCAGAAGTTCTCATCATGTTATGTAGTCACCTGACTAGTTAACAGTTTAGTTAGTTAAATAACTAATTATCTCTGGATCATTTAGGCTACAAAACAATGATGAAAACATTGTTATTGCATTGTACACCTGAGGCGGACATAGGCGTTATTTTTTCCTTGATGCATTGTCGAATCATATTTTCGCTGCTGCATACTAAATGTAAGTCAGCTGCATAAAAATATCTAACATGGAATTACATTCTACCACTGTGTCGAAGGTCTACATCTATCACCACTTGCTCTGTAAATGTCTCTGATTGTTCGATGAAGTCTTCCAGAATTTAGATAACTCTTTCAAACATTTCCGTTAGATGTCATATACATAAGGTACTCTATACCTGAAGTGTGGGAAGTGTGACATTCTTTCTCTTCAGTAAAACGAGCACGTTTAATGTCCGGTGATACCTACCGTAAGTTCATTTACAAGCACTGTGTTAGTGATCACCCATATAACGCTGACGGAATCACAACATTACAGATACCTGCACACTGTAGTGCCTACTATGCAATCTCGCACTAATTTGCTTATCCCTTGATTAAAGTTTGTTGAGTGAGTGAGTGAGTGAGTGAGTGAGTGAGTGAGTGAGTGAGTGAGTGAGTGAGTGAGTGAGTGAGTGAGTGAGTGAGTGAGTGAGTGAGTGAGTGAGTGAGTGAGTGAGTGAGTGAGTGAGTGAGTGAAAGAGTATTATTGACTGGATACCAAAGTCTCGAAGATAATTCTTCACTCGTCGTAATGAAAACATATCTGTTAGTAAACAAATTCGTTTATCGACTTCTTCAGAAGTCCGGTTGACGAGTACAATCATTCCTCTCACACGTATTTGCCTCACTTCATATGATAAAGAAGGTTTCGCTTGTCGAATTCTCCATCCACCTCAACCACTCCCACTCTGGTTCATCAGACCTAATTAAAATAGTACATATAATATTGAATTTAAATCCTCGTTAGGAGTTCCTTGTAAAGGAGAATCATCGGATGCCCTCTACTGTATTCTTAATAAGTCTGGAATCAGGGTGGTGTTTAGACCAACCAATTAACGCATTCAGAGACAATCTTTGTCTGCTTCACGACCTCATGTATGCGATTAAGTAAAATAATATAGTTTACCAAATAAAGTGATCTGATTGTGAGTTGGATTACATAGGTCAAACTAGTAGATCGATGTCAACTAAATTATCAGAATTTAGCTGGAACGAAAATGACTGACGAATGGAATCAGAACCCGTCTTTTACACATAGCCGAAGCTATAGGAATTCGAGAGAACAATCCTAGTCTTTGCATCCAAAAGAAGTTTGTTCTACCTTTGTCTCTCCCTTGCTTAGCCTTGGTGAATTCTATTCAAAACCCTTCCACATTTTCTTATTTTCCTTCTGCTTCGTACTTTTATAATATCTACTTAAACTCTGATTATCGTTCCACTTCACCTTTTAAGATTTGACCTAATTTATTTATTTACTGAATTGTCTACATGTACACTTATATACATATACTATCTTTGTTATTCTTATCACCTGCATAAACCTCATTATCAATATTTTGTTATCATTGTGATCATCGTCGTTGATTTCGCTCAAAACATTTACCATATTATTATTATTATTTGATTCCCAAAATCACCGTCATTGGCTAAAAATTTTTATATAAATCTATGTAAATTAGAGTAAAGCCTGAAGAAGATCTAATTAAAAACAATATTGTTCGCTTATATGTCTCGTTCTAATAAATTAAATAATCTAGAAAAGAGGCGAGCCTAGGGAATGCATTCACTCACATGAAGTTACACATTAAGGTGGGACAGGGTGAAAATAATAAACTTTGATGTATTTAGGTGGGGAGAGGGAGAGTCATTAATCAGCGAATACTTGTTCATCGAATCAACACCGAACACACACGAAATATAGATGTAGCGATGCCTGTACCGTTATTATATCAATTTACAATGAATAAAGTGGACCTCGACTACATAAGATACATGAATTAAATTGTGAAACAGTGTGAATACGTATTCTCATATGATTATGAGGAACACATTGTGCTCGAGACGTCTTCCAGCTACCAATACTGCATCACTGTGTGTTGTATATGCAATGAACTTGTCTACTATGGAATGATAATTTGTAATCGCTTTCAGGATAAATCTGGCTGCTTCTAAGCCGATGTATTCGACTTTATAGCTGTAGAACATGACTACGATCTGTGGTAGAGGATGTGTAGGAGGTCAAAGAAGTTCGTGAAGTCAACTTGACCTCATTAGTTTCACTGTTATCGGTTGATTTCTTTATCCGTGTGGACTACTGAAACACATAATGGTCAAACAAATTTCAAGGGACGAGAACTTGGCGGTGTCGTTGTGGTGTGATTGTGTATCTCTAGAAGCCATTCCCATCACCGTCAATAGATATACATTTGTGCAGCCGTGAGAGTTATATTCTCCCTTCTCTATTTGAGGCGGTGTTAAGAACAACCTGATCACCAGGCTGAGCGAGTTAGGCTTAGGAAGGAGTCAGCAGGTAGTGTGACTAAAGCTCAGGTCTAATAGGATGGATGACCATACAACAATCGTGGGGGATATTTCTAGTTGAAGACGATCGGTAATCACCTGGAAATCGGTCAAGCAGCCTAACTAACTAACCGGTTTCCTGTAGATGTATCTAGATTTTATATTTAACCTTCAGTAGATCAGATGACAATAACACGAATAGCTGTGACATGAATTCACACCTCGTAGTATTATCGAAACATAAGTGTTCACTGTGTCCAAATTATTGAAATATAATTATAATTGATTTTTAACGTATTTGACCGATGGGTCGTCTACTGAATCTAATGTCCATCAGTGAATATATATGTCAATCTCCTCATTCCCTTCGACTAGACAAAATAATACACTCAAGGTTGAATGCTTTGTTTCACACCACAATGAAATATGGTGTGCTTTAGTGTGTGTCGCTTGAATCGTTGTTGCAGAAATGTGACCTTGATCTTTGTTGTCTTCAGGTTTGCGTGGTTATTTTTGTAGTTTTGTTCAACCCCAATGTGATCATGTTCATGCCTGCATGCATGCGTGCATGCATGTCTAACATGATTACAGTAGTGTATATTAGTGGTAAGATGACGAACAATGACAGTGTAGTCATTGTGTTAATAGTACAAGGGTGAATGGTTGGTTATCTGTGAGGCGAGATCACGTTGAGAAAAGTCTTCATAGGATTGTGTATGAGAAATAGTACATATATTTTCATAACCATTTCAACACGTCAACAACACAAATGAAGTCACTATTAATTATCGATGCTTCAGTGTAGGACAGTTGTATTATCCATTGTATTAAGGCTGGAGTGAATACATCCATCGTCAAATACCCACTTTGGGGAGTAAAAGAGACTTGGAAAAATACGTGAAGGGATTACAACAACAATAATAGTAAAATATATGCTTCTGATACTACCATGAGTAGTATGAGTGAAGACGGAAGAATGTAAATATAGACAGATTTAGATTAGGAGTGTACACACAACAAACTCAACTGACAATTAGACTGATTTTAATGGTAATATAACCATAATTGTAGTAATAAAAATTGGTCTCTGAGTCAGTTGCGCCAACCAACGATCTTGCATGATGGAGATCACAAACAAACTCAACTAAACACAACAAAATCAGATCACCATTTAGAAACGTTTCCATTTCAATTAATTTAAAGATTGATTGCGTTGTCACACCTAAAGCTATTTAATTTCTTAGGTTGAGGTGAAATTCCCCCTAGCCTCCATTCATCATATTTCAGAGATATGTCCTATCTCCTTCGACTTGTCAGTTCCTACATTGAGATTTAGATGATGAAGATAGTAGGCTGTTGTGGCCTGTGTTAATCCTTGCAATGTATATCTCTGCAGAGATCTAATTTCCACTTCAGAGCACTCGCCGTTGCAGCTGATACTGCTGAGTCGGGTAAGGGGTTCCACTAGTCGACCATTCTGTGAGGGAATCTAAATTACACAGGTATCTTATTCATCGGCTGTTTGATCACCTGCTATGGTGACGTCGAAGATGTGTGTTAGAAGGAAAAAGTGATTAGAAAGCTGAATCACAAAATCACTCCTCAATATACAGGATGACGGAATTAGGTCACCTCCCTTCCTTCACAACGATAACGCGAAGATATTCGAATGCTCCATTCTCCTCTCATGAGTAAGGTGTCAGATATTACTGAGTGATTTCATTCCTACCCTCTGTACTCTTCCGAAGATATGTGAAGCCTGCCTGAAGCATCATATCACCGCCTGTATTAAGTATGCAAGATGAGATCTGATATACACTGCATATACCACTTTCACCATACACTCATCTGATGGTTTGAAGGCTCTCCGAAGTGATCATAGCATGGGAACCATAGCTGACAATAATTCCTATGTCCTATTGTCCGTTGTCAACTGTCATTTCGGTGTCACCCATATCCTCCTTCTAGTGTGTTATCACCAAGTCTGCAGTAAGGGGATCATGTTCACGGTCGTCTCGTGTTGTGTCATGTGTATGCTGCACAAGTGTCCATTCAAGGATAGTCAGTGTACATTGTCTATTGTAATAGGTAAACAGCATTGTGGATGTTAATTCCTGTGCAATAATAATGATATGTGTGGCATTCAAGTCACCTACTATTAGACACCTGTTTGTAGGCGTACAAAGCGATAGCTACAAAAATATTCAGTGTTTTACACTGTCATGATAGAAAGCTGACTGGACTCGTGATTTGCTCAGAAATGATAACAATCCATACTTACTCAACATTCTAAAGTCAAAATAGATTTCCGTAATATCATTAAAATCATAACCATATTGATTTCAGGTGAAATCAGGTCAAACGTAGAGTGTCCAATGCACTAACAATGTTGTCATCATTGTTTTGTAGCCTAAATGATCCATAGATAATTAGTTATCTAACTAACTAGTCTGTTAACTAGTCAGGTGATGACATGACATAATGAGAATTTCGGAGATTCAAATGTGAATGCTGCAAATGTGAAGCAGCAAAACATGCACTGACATTTAACTGACGATGAATAAGTTTCAGGCTGTTAATTTCTGCATGCTACCTATCGCTCCTCCTTACTTTTTCCTGAGTTCCTCAAGAAGGAGTGTGTCATACTTCAAGTGGTATCAATGACAGTCAGTAAGGCAAGTAGTGTCCCTGTAGTTCGACCGTCAATATTGTGGTCAACAGACATCTGAACACATACGAGAAATTGGAGAGAGCCAAATTGTGTGACACTCATTACCCTCCGATTGTATCGCATCACCATCAGTGAGGTAAGAACATGGAATATTGACCTATTTAGCGTGGATTATGGTGATACAGTAAATCAAGTTCGAACACCGTTAATTAATTCGCCTCTTCCCAATTTACACATATACAGTTCTAGGGGGTTAAATTTCTTTGCGGTTTCTACTACCGACTTATATAGTCCTTCACACCATAATATATCGTCTGCTTCATCACCACTATAAAGAAATTACAAAGGTGACTCTGGTCGAGTTTCACCTCCATAAAATATCTACATTGCATAAGGTGAAATAATCTCATTAATTGATAAGGTCGTTTAACTAAAACTCGATTATTGATATTCAACTAAGGCAATAACAAGAACATGCAGGAAAGTAGTGATTGTTACTGAATAAGAAACAGATAAAAACATTTCAGAGTGAGTCAGAATGATTATAGACGACATGACAAATAGGTCAGAGGTCATCCGACAGAATCTCAGTCCACTGATAGAGAGTATGACTCACACTTCTACAAACAAGTGACAATTTATTCACTTCGGGACTGACGAAATACACCTATTCATCACTCTGAACATGACTAAGTAATGGTGTTGTCAAATGTGATCAGTTGACATGACACACTATCACTCCATCACACCCAGTCAATATACAAATGAGGTAGAAGAATAAACATGGTCAACATTGACTTTTGAGGAGGATAGAAGTGAAGTGGATGAATTGCAGATGAATTGTAGAACATTATCGAATAGGTGGATTGATGTTAGCAGTTATGAATCAGTAGGTTATAGGATGTCAAAGACCCAGAGTACCAGAATCACGATGATGAAGATTTAGATTCCGTATTTTTGGTCTTGTCTTTCGCATGTTTCACATGCATGTCGTCATTCATATGACTAATAATGTTATTATTGTATGCGTCAGTGTCATGCCCATTGTCTCGAAGAGGTTATGCTACTGGACATTTTGATACGATGACATAGGCTTATATGAAACTCTTAGGCTAATGCTCAATCATGAGAATATTCCCTTCAGAAATAGACAGAAAATATTGACAAAAAGTGACGTCCCCTTAAAAGTCACTGAACATCGACACTAACAAATTCTTACGAACTAAATCTTAGATTAGATAATGAGGGCAAAATGTTTAGTTTTGACATCGTCAGTCTATGTACCAGTATACCGTTAAATATGGCTATTGAGGTAGTCCAATACGAACCCATTTCTGATCAAGAACTTGAACTTATAAAGAAAGTACCACTGAAGAATATAATGCTGGGAGTACAGTTATTCCTGACTTCCACAGTATTCAAATTTCAGGGGAAAATATACAAACAAACTGAGGGAGTTTCCACAGGGTTACCTATTCCCACGGTATATAGGTTTTACGGCACATTTAGCTCCACTCACACCTCACATCTATTCCCCTATTCCTAGTTCTGTGATGATAACTCTCTCTGTGAATTCATATCACAGATATACGCGTTATTGTCATCTGATAATAGTAAAATATATGCTTCTGATACTACCATGAGTAGTATGAGTGAAGACGGAAGAATGTAAATATAGACAGATTTAGATTAGGAGTGTACACACAACAAACTCAACTGACAATTAGACTGATTTTAATGGTAATATAACCATAATTGTAGTAATAAAAATTGGTCTCTGAGTCAGTTGCGCCAACCAACGATCTTGCATGATGGAGATCACAAACAAACTCAACTAAACACAACAAAATCAGATCACCATTTAGAAACGTTTCCATTTCAATTAATTTAAAGATTGATTGCGTTGTCACACCTAAAGCTATTTAATTTCTTAGGTTGAGGTGAAATTCCCCCTAGCCTCCATTCATCATATTTCAGAGATATGTCCTATCTCCTTCGACTTATCAGTTCCTACATTGAGATTTAGATGATGAAGATAGTAGGCTGTTGTGGCCTGTGTTAATCCTTGCAATGTATATCTCTGCAGAGATCTAATTTCCACTTCAGAGCACTCGCCGTTGCAGCTGATACTGCTGAGTCGGGTAAGGGGTTCCACTAGTCGACCATTCTGTGAGGGAATCTAAATTACACAGGTATCTTATTCATCGGCTGTTTGATCACCTGCTATGGTGACGTCGAAGATGTGTGTTAGAAGGAAAAAGTGATTAGAAAGCTGAATCACAAAATCACTCCTCAATATACAGGATGACGGAATTAGGTCACCTCCCTTCCTTCACAACGATAACGCGAAGATATTCGAATGCTCCATTCTCCTCTCATGAGTAAGGTGTCAGATATTACTGAGTGATTTCATTCCTACCCTCTGTACTCTTCCGAAGATATGTGAAGCCTGCCTGAAGCATCATATCACCGCCTGTATTAAGTATGCAAGATGAGATCTGATATACACTGCATATACCACTTTCACCATACACTCATCTGATGGTTTGAAGGCTCTCCGAAGTGATCATAGCATGGGAACCATAGCTGACAATAATTCCCATGTCCTATTGTCCGTTGTCAACTGTCATTTCGGTGTCACCCATATCCTCCTCCTAGTGTGTTAGCACCAAGTCTGGAGTAGGAGGATCATGTTCACGGTCGTCTCGTGTTGTGTCATGTGTATGCTGTACAAGTGTCCATTCAAGGATAGTCAGTGTACACTGTCTATTGTAATAGGTAAACAGCATTGTGGATGTTAATTCCTGTGCAATAATGATGATATGTGTGGCATTCAAGTCACCTACTATTAGACACCTGTTTGTAGGCGTACAAAGCGATAGCTACAAAAATATTCAGTGTTTTACACTGTCATGATAGAAAGCTGATTGGACTGGTGATTTGCTCAGAAATGATAACAATCCATACTTACTCAACATTCTAAAGTCAAAATAGATTTCCGTAATATCATTAAAATCATAACCATATTGATTTCAGGTGAAATCAGGTCACACGTGCAGTGTACAATGCACTAACAATGTTGTCATCATTGTTTTGTAGCCTAAATGATCCATAGATAATTAGTTATCTAACTAACTAGTCTGTTATCTGACTAGTCAGGTGATGACATGACATAATGAGAATTTCGGAGATTCAAATGTGAATGCTGCAAATGTGAAGCAGCAAAACATGCACTGACATTTAACTGACGATGAATAAGTTTCAGGCTGTTAATTTCTGCATGCTACCTATCGCTCCTCCTTACTTTTTCCTGAGTTCCTCAAGAAGGAGTGTGTCATACTTCAAGTGGTATCAATGACAGTCAGTAAGGCAAGTAGTGTCCCTGTAGTTCGACCGTCAATATTGTGGTCAACAGACATCTGAACACATACGAGAAATTGGAGAGAGCCAAATTGTGTGACACTCATTACCCTCCGATTGTATCGCATCACCATCAGTGAGGTAAGAACATGGAATATTGACCTATTTAGCGTGGATTATGGTGATACAGTAAATCAAGTTCGAACACCGTTAATTAATTCGCCTCTTCCCAATTTACACATATACAGTTCTAGGGGGTTAAATTTCTTTGCGGTTTCTACTACCGACTTATATAGTCCTTCACACCATAATATATCGTCTGCTTCATCACCACTATAAAGAAATTACAAAGGTGACTCTGGTCGAGTTTCACCTCCATAAAATATCTACATTGCATAAGGTGAAAAAATCTCATTAATTGATAAGGTCGTTTAACTAAAACTCGATTATTGACATTCAACTAAGGCAATAACAAGAACATGCAGGAAAGTAGTGATTGTTACTGAATAAGAAACAGATAAAAACATTTCAGAGTGAGTCAGTATGATTATAGGCGACATGACAAATAGGTCAGAGGTCATCCGACAGAATCTCAGTCCACTGATAGAGAGTATGACTCACACTTCTACAAACAAGTGACAATTTATCCACTTCGGGACTGACGAAATACACCTATTCATCACTCTGAACATGACTAAGTTATGGTGTTGTCAAATGTGATCAGTTGACATGACACACTATCACTCCATCACACCCAGTCAATATACAAATGAGGTAGAAGAATAAACATGGTCAACATTGACTTTTGAGGAGGATAGAAGTGAAGTGGATGAATTGTAGAACATTATCAAATAGGTGGATTGATGTTAGCAGTTATGAATCAGGTTATAGGATGTCAAAGACCCAGAGTACCAGAATCACGATGATGAAGATTTAGATTCCGTATTTTTGGTCTTGTCTTTCGCATGTTTCACATGCATGTCGTCATTCATATGACTAATAATGTTATTATTGTATGCGTCAGTGTCATGCCCATTGTCTCGAAGAGGTTATGCTACTGGACATTTTGATACGATGACATAGGCTTATATGAAACTCTTAGGCTAATGCTCAATCATGAGAATATTCCCTTCAGAAATAGACAGAAAATATTGACAAAAACTGACGTCCCCTTAAAAGTCACTGAACATCGACACTAACAAATTCTTACGAACTAAATCTTAGATTAGATAATGAGGGCAAAATGTTTAGTTTTGACATCGTCAGTCTATGTACCAGTATACCGTTAAATATGGCTATAGAGGTAGTCCAATACGAACCCATTTCTGATCAAGAACTTGAACTTATAAAGAAAGTACCACTGAAGAATATAATGCTGGGAGTACAGTTATTCCTGACTTCCACAGTATTCAAATTTCAGGGGAAAATATACAAACAAACTGAGGGAGTTTCCACAGGGTTACCTATTCCCACGGTATATAGGTTTTACGGCACATTTAGCTCCACTCACACCTCACATCTATTCCCCTATTCCTAGTTCTGTGATGATAACTCTCTCTGTGAATTCATATCACAGATGTACGCGTTATTGTCATCTGATCTGCTGAAAGTTGAATATATAAAATCTACATACATCTACAGGAAACCGGTTAGTTAGGCTGCTTGACAGATTTCCAGGTGATTATCGATCGGCTGCAACTTGAAATACCGCCCACGATTGTTGTATGGTCATCCATCCTATTAGACGTGAGCTTTGGTCACACTACCTGTTGACTCCTTACTAATCCTGACGCGCTCAGCCTGGTGATCAGGTTGTTCTTAACACCACCTCAACTAGAGAAGGGAGAATATGACTCACACGGCTGCACAAATGTGTATTTATTGACGATGATGCCAATGGAAAATGGAAACATCATGTTGACCACCATGTGTTTCAGCAATCCACACGGATAAAGAAATCAACCGATAACAATGAAACGGCCTACGTCAAATTGACTTCATAAACTTCTTTGATCTGCCTCCTCCCCTTCCGCCACACTTCGTGTACGATACATCTTAGTCACGTTCTACAGCTATAAAGTCGAATAGATTCGCACAGAAACAGTCAGATTTATCCTGAAAGCGATTACAAATTATCATTCCATATTAGATAAGTTCATTGCATATACAACACACATTGAGACACTATTACTGACTGGAAGACGTCTCGAGCACAATACGTTCCTGCTAATCAAATGAGAATGCGTATTCACACCGTTTCATAATTTGATTTATGTATCTTATCTCGTCGAAGCCGACTTCATTCATTGTAATTTGATATTTGAACGGTAAAAGCGTCGCTACATTTCTATTTCGTGTGTGTTCCGTGTTGATGCGATGTTCAAGTATACGCCGATTGGTCACCCTCCCTCTCCTCACCTAACTACATCAAAGTTTATTATTTTCACCCTGCCTGAAACTGTTGTGTGATAACATGTGAGTGAATGCATTCCTAAGACTCAGTTTTTTCTAGAATATTTAATTTATCAGCGTCAGTCAATGTAATTCTAGCTAAATCTCGATAAAATAGTTGACGTCGATCTACTGGTTTGACCGATGTAATCCAACTCACAATTAGATCACGATATTTCGCCAACTACATTATTTCACTTAACTGCATAGATGAGGTTGTGAAGCAGACAAAGATTGTCTCTGAACGCGTTGATTGATTTGTCTCAACACCACCCTGATTCCATACTTATTAAGAATACAGTAGAGGGCATCCGATGATTCTCCTTCACAGGGAACTCCTAACGAGGATTTCAATTCCATATTATATATACTATTTAATTTATGTCTGATGACACAGAGTGGGAGTGGGTGAGGTGGATGGAGATCTCGACATGCGAAGCCTACTTTATCATATGAAGTGAGGCAAATACGTGTGACAGGAATGATTGGACTCGTGAACCGGACTTCTTCAGAATTCTACCACCCACACGACAAATGGGAAACAGGAAGAAGGAGATGTATGAAAGTCAGCATTCTAATCTGCGTACTTACAATTCATGATGAAAGTACGTCCCCCTGCACGTAAATCTACACTTTCACATGATCCTGTGAAGCAACTTATTGCATTAGATGTTGTCAGTGTACAACATCAACCTTTATTCATATTGTACTTTTTATATTTATAGTCCTTTCAACTTTTTGTCTTTTATTTGTTTATTTTTCCATAAGTGTGAACATCATTTAAGCCGCGTTATAACTGTTAATTTTGTCGTTCCCGTCACCATACTAAATCAATAGAATATTAGATTCAATAATCTATTACATGCTAAAATTTCCAAACTGAATCGACAATACTATTTGAAACGAGATCACTATTATTATTATTAATATCCTCAATTCGTGCTTCGAATAATTTTGACTTTATATTGTAAATCTGGACAAATTCCTCTGGTTAATTTTGTCTTAATTTCAAATTTTATTTATATTTTGAGTAAATCAGATGCAATATTGTGACAAATATTGAGAATTCCATTGTGTTATGAGTACTGCTTTTGGATTAAAGCAGATTATCATTATTATTATTAAAATATATATATATCAGAGTAGAGCCAGAGTGAGATGAGGATTTAATTGAAAAGTGAATATTTCTTCACTGAATCCTTCTGCTTTCTTAATTTCTAAATGGGGATGTTTTTCTATACTGGAATCAGATTCTTTCGTTTCTTATGGCCTGCAAGGCATTGTCGACCAACTAACAGTGTCAATATTGTTGGTGGTGCAGAGGGAGAACAAGCGGATGTTGTAAGATCTACACATTAAAGTAATTTATGGCCAGCTCACTGAGGTGTCTGTGGTAAATTGTTCTGATGAATACATCAGCTAGGCTTCACTGAATGGATCCCCACCTGTGGAGCTATGGACGAAACGCGCTTATAAGTCAAGTTAAGATTAGTCGGAATGTCATTTCACTGAACGCAAAGTTAACATTTACGTTATATACCGTATCGAAAAGATGAGCTAGAATACAGATGGGAAAAGACCAGAGTTAATTAATATCAGTAAAAGGTTTGAGCATTGTGGATTAGATCATATAAAGTATAATCACATATTTCAATAGTTTACCCACAATGATAAGTTTTTCAACTTTTAATTTTCACTTCTAAAGCCACTTCTTAGTAATTATGTCACGCTCTATTACCCAATAATATACCACTATATATTTTTGTTAGTATAAATACGATTGTACAGCCTCTGAAGATGATTTCGCCGATAAAGAAAATTTTCTTCGCTGAATTTGTATTTTATTTTCTTCATAATATCATGTGAGGTGTGAGTGGAGCTATGTCTGACTTTAACAGAGTTTCAGATTCATGTGAAAACAAAAAATTGAGTTAGTCGATAAGTTGTCACCGATATCTCCGATTGTCTGAGATCTAAAGCTTTGGTTAATTTTAAAGGGTTAATGTGTTCGCAAAATCTATATATATCCTGTGATCTAAGTACAGTTTACTCCACCATACTTTTGGAGTGGGGTTGAACGTTCCAGTCGTTAGGTTTTCCCATCAGTGTATGAATATATATGCCACAACCGGGGATAAAGGTAACCCTGTGGAAACTCCCTCAGTTTGTTTGTATATTTTCCCCTGAAATTTGAATACTGTGGAAGTCAGGAATAACTGTACTCCCAGCATTATATTCTTCAGTGGTACTTTCTTTATAAGTTCAAGTTCTTGATCAGAAATGGGTTCGTATTGGACTGCCTCTATAGCCACATTTAACGGTATACTGGTACATAGACTGACGATGTCAAAACTAAACATTTTGCCCTCATTATCTAATCTAAGATTTAGTTCGTAAGAATTTGTTAGTGTCGATGTTCAGTGACTTTTAAGGGGACGTCACTTTTTGTCAATATTTTCTGTCTATTTCTGAAGGGAATATTCTCATGATTGAGCATTAGCCTAAGAGTTTCATATAAGCCTATGTCACCGTATCAAAATGTCCAGTAGCATAACCTCTTCGAGACAATAGGCATGACACTGACGAATACAATAATAACATTATTACTCATATTAATGACGACATGCGAAAGACAAGACCAAAAATACGGAATCTAAATCTTCATCATCGTGATTCTGGTACTCTGGGTCTTTGACATCCTATAACCTACTGATTCATAACTGCTAACATCAATCCACCTATTCGATAATGTTCTACAATTCATCTGCAATTCATCCACTTCACTTCTATCCTCCTCAAAAGTCAATGTTGACCATGTTTATTCTTCTACCTCATTTGTATATTGACTGGGTGTGATGGAGTGATAGTGTGTCATGTCAACTGATCACATTTGACAACACCATTACTTAGTCATGTTCAGAGTGATGAATAGGTGTATTTCGTCAGTCCCGAAGTGAATAAATTGTCACTTGTTTGTAGAAGTGTGAGTCATACTCTCTATCAGTGGACTGAGATTCTGTCGGATGACCTCTGACCTATTTGTCATGTCGCCTATAATCATTCTGACTCACTCTGAAATGTTTTTATCTGTTTCTTATTCAGTAACAATCACTACTTTCCTGCATGTTCTTGTTATTGCCTTAGTTGAATGTCAATAATAGAGTTTTAGTTAAACGACCTTATCAATTAATGAGATTATTTCACCTTATGCAATGTAGATATTTTATGGAGGTGAAACTCGACCAGAGTCACCTTTGTAATTTCTTTATAGTGGTGATGAAGCAGACGATATATTATGGTGTGAAGGACTATATAAGTCGGTAGTAGAAACCGCAAAGAAATTTAACCCCCTAGAACTGTATATGTGTAAATTGGGAAGAGGCGAATTAATTAACGGTGTTCGAACTTGATTTACTGTAT
The DNA here is from genome assembly GCA_944472155.2 of Trichobilharzia szidati. NCBI lineage: Eukaryota > Metazoa > Platyhelminthes > Trematoda > Strigeidida > Schistosomatidae > Trichobilharzia > Trichobilharzia szidati. The sequence continues at coordinate 127,150,155 of OX235273.1, read as the reverse complement.
CACCATAATCCACGCTAAATAGGTTAATATTCCATTTTCTCACCTCACTGATGATGCGCTACAAACGGAGCGTTATGACTGTCAGAAAACATGGTTCTTCCGAATTTCTCGCATGAGTTCAGATATCTGACCAGTGTATTTAGAGGAATTGTACTTGCCATACTGACATCCATTGATACCCTTCGAAATATGACACACTCCTTCTTGAACAACCCAGGAAAGACTAAGGAGGATCAATGAAGAACGATGGGTAGGATGCAGACAGGTTAACAGACTGTAAATGTAGACAATGACTGAGACCTGATTATCTCAACTTCTAAATGAAACAATTGACGGTCTGAAACTCATTCATCGCCATTTAAATGTCAGTGTATATTTTGCTGCTTCACATTTGCAGTAATGAATCTCCGAAATTCTCATTATGTTATGTCATCACCTGACTAGTTAACGGACCAGTTAGTTAGATAACTAATTATCTATGGATCATTTAGGCTACAAAACAATGATGACAACATTGTTATTGCATTGGACACTGCACGTGTGACCTGATTTCACCTGAAATCAATATGGTTATGATTTTAATGATATTACCGAAACCTTTTTTGATTTCAGAATGTTGAGTAAGTATGGATTGTTATCATTTCTGAGCAAATCACCAGTCCAATCAGCTTTCTATCATGACAGTGTAAAACATTCAATATTTTTGTGGCTATGACTTTGTACGCCTACAAACAGGTGTCTAATAGTAGGTGACTTGAATGCCACACATATCATTATTATTGCACAGAAATTTACATCCACAATGCTGTTTAGCTATTACCTATTATTAGACAATGTACACTGACTATCCTTGAATGGACACTTGTACAGCATACACATGACACAACACGAGACGACCGTGAACATGATCCTCCTACTCCAGACTTGGTGCTAATACACTAGAAGGAGGATACGGGTGACACCGAACTGCCAGACGTTAACGGACAATAGGATATAGGAATTATTGTCAGACATGGTTTGAATGCTATGATCACTTCGCAGGGACTTCAAACGATCAGATGAGTGTATGGTGAAAGTGGTATACGCAGTGTATATCAGGCTTCATCTAGAATACTGCATACAAGGGGTGAGACGATGCTTCAGGAAAGCTTCACATATCTTCGGAAGAGTACAGAGGGTAGGAATGAAATCAGTCAGTGATATCGCACACCTTACAATAATTAGTCAGTATCAACAAGTCAATGGGATGATCACCAACGAAGAAAATCAATACTGTGCATTCACAAGAAATTTATGCGGCCACTTTCCTCATACTGACCATCGTTACATGAATGTATAGATCAGACAACTTCGCGAACCTCCCCCTAAACCTTGAAAAATTATAAAAATCATAATTCTCCAAGTTATTCTATTATTTTTTCTGACTACTTCATCTTTAATTACATGTTATCTCTTCAAAATTACTTTATTCTTATGACCACTTCAAGCTTAGTTACATATTATCGTTGTTCAAATCGTTTTATTTTCTTTATCAGTCTGTCACGTAATCAACCTGTACACACATTTATTCCCTAATTGCTCCTCATTTTTCCAAAATCATGCATTCCGGAATCCATGTGTTGCAACTATTTCTACGTTTTAATTGTGTGCATTAATTTTCTCCGTTAATGGTCGTCCCCTCGACATGTTGATACTGACTAATTATTGTTAACAAACACATATCAGTGCCACTTGATTGGTAAATTGTTGTGTATTGTAATAAAACTTCAATGTATATATATATATATATATATATATATATATATATATATATATATATTAGAGTAGAGGCAGAGATGAGGATCTAATTGAAAAGCAAATATTTCTTCACTGAATCCTTCTGCTTTCTTAATTTCTAAATGGGGATGTTTTTCTATACTGGAATCAGATTCTTTCGTTTCTTATGGCCTGCAAGGCATTGTCGACCAACTAACAGTGTCAATATTGTTGGTGGTGCAGAGGGAGAACAAGCGGATGTTGTAAGATCTACACATTAAAGTAATTTATGGCCAGCTCACTGAGGTGTCTGTGGTAAATTGTTCTGATGAATACATCAGCTAGGCTTCACTGAATGGATCCCCACCTGTGGAGCTATGGACGAAACGCGCTTATAAGTCAAGTTAAGATTAGTCGGAATGTCATTTCACTGAACGCAAAGTTAACATTTACGTTATATACCGTATCGAAAAGATGAGCTAGAATACAGATGGGAAAAGACCAGAGTTAATTAATATCAGTAAAATGTTTGAGCATTGTGGATTAGATCATATAAAGTATAATTACATATTTCAATAGTTTACACACAATGATAAGTTTTGTTATTGGTAATATTTCGAGCAAAATTACTGCCCATGTTCACACCACTATTGGAATTGTTTCATTCACACATTTATGATTTGTACTCATTTATATAGTTCATTATTTTTGCTCATTCATGTTGTTTTTTTGGAATATAACTTAAATACAAAAAAATAATGAACTATATATATGAGTACAAATCATAAATGTGTGAATAAATCAACTCCAATAGTGGTGTGAACACGGGCAGTAATTTTGCTCGAAATATTACCATTAACAAAACTTATCATTGTGTGTAAACTATTGAAATATAATTATACTTCATTTGACCAGAGTTAATATTCACGCTAATCCAACAAATTCCAGTTTCTACTATTCGTCCTATATTAGTATGCAGTTGCAGGAAGCACAAATTCTGAAAATTTCATTCTCACAATTATTATCAATGCTTCGGATAAGGTTATTAGATTATAATGCATACTTATTCTTTGCTTAATGGAAAATGAAAATGCTGAGAACTAGACTCGAATAAATGTCTTGGTCAGACAACCCAACAAAGTCAACGAAGTACTCGGGAACTATCGAATTGATTTAGTTGTTGTTAATATTTTCTACCTATTCATTTCAATGACCAGCCAGTTCAATCTCATTCTCCACAATTTCGTCATCACACATGCATTTTCATATTGAGAAAGGTCAAGGTTTTTCAGATCAGATCGCATGAGAGATCAGGTCAGATCAGACTGGGAGGATGATGTCTGACAAGGCGAATTTCCACCTTAACCAATCACAAGTGAGACTGACTATTTATGGTGTGAATTACAATGACCAATGATGAATGAAGGATGCAAATGACCAATCGGTAAGCAGCTGAGATCATGCAGTTCAGCTATATAAACGCGGTGGAATGAGAGCGGGTCATTCATTTGTCGTGGCGTGGCGTGACTTTACTTTACTTGACTGTACTTGTGGAAAGCGGTTGTCAGTAAACATAATGGTAAGTCGTTGTCCTCATTGCTGTTGACGTTGTTGATATTGTTGTGTTTTGCATTAGTGGTGATTTAAGAGAATTGCTTAGTTGGCTGATGTAAGTAGTGGTATATTCATGGAATCCATAATTCATAGTAACCCGTAGTTGTCTAGCCTCACATGTGTAGTTACTTAGAATGTGAAGCAGGAGTGATCTATTTCAAGTTAAAATATTTGTCCACCTATAACCCGTATTGTGTTGCTATCGGTTGTTCTGGTCGTGTATTCTATTGGCAGTGATCTACATAGATTGGTTGTAAATCTCTGCAAAGTGTCCGTAGATGAGTGGAATGTCAAGTTAGGCAGGTATCTCGAAGTCAGGGAACTGGCTGCTTGAATGAGTCATTAACAGAATTGGTACCCAACGTTATGTTGGATTCGCATTATTAGAGTTTTAGTTGGCAGTTATAAAATTTTTCACAGAATAAGTTGATCACAGTTCATCTGATTGCTTTCAAATTTTTTTATTACAGCGTGAATGTATAAGTCTTCATGTTGGTCAAGCTGGTGTGCAGATTGGCGATTCGTGTTGGGAGTTGTACTGTCTGGAGCACGGGATTGAACCGGATGGACGACTGTCGAGTGAGTCGCCAATGTCGAGTGGCGGTGGGAATGACGCGTTCAGCACGTTCTTCAGCGAGACAGGTTCTGGCCACTATGTCCCTCGTGCTGTGTTTGTGGATCTTGAGCCGACAGTGATCGACGGCTTGCGCCACGGGAAGTACAGGCAGTTGTTTCACCCAGAGCAAATGATCACTGGAAAGGAGGACGCGGCGAATAATTACGCACGTGGTCACTACACCGTGGGTAAGGAGTTGGTAGACGAGGTGTTGGATCGAATACGTAAGCTGTCGGAGAGATGTACGGGTCTTCAGGGCTTCCTGATCTTCCACTCGTTTGGAGGTGGAACCGGTTCGGGTTTCACGTCGTTGCTGATGGAGCGACTGTCGGTGGATTTCGGGAAGAAGGCGAAACTGGAGTTCGCTGTATATCCGGCTCCACACATCTCGACGGCCGTTGTTGAGCCGTACAACTCAATTCTGACGACGCACACAACATTGGAGAACTCAGATTGTGCTTTCATGGTGGATAACGAGGCGATTTACGAGATCTGTCGTCGTAATCTGACCATCGACCGACCATCATATACGAACTTGAACCGTCTGATTGGCCAGGTGGTGAGCTCGATAACAGCGTCACTTCGATTCAGTGGTGCACTGAACGTGGATTTGAACGAGTTCCAGACGAATCTGGTCCCCTATCCTCGAATCCATTTCCCGCTGACGACATACGCGCCGATCATCTCAGCGGAGAAGGCATTCCACGAGCAGCTGAGTGTGTCAGAGATCACGAACTCGTGTTTCGAGCCAGTGAATCAGATGGTGAAGTGTGATCCTCGTAACGGGAAGTACATGTCGTGTTGTTTATTGTATCGTGGTGATGTTGTTCCTAAGGATGTGAATTCAGCCATCGCGAGTATCAAGACTCGGAAGTGTATTCAATTTGTGGATTGGTGTCCTACAGGTTTCAAGGTTGGTATCAATTACCAGGCGCCGACGGTTGTTCCTGGCGGTGATTTGGCTAAGGTGAAGCGTGCAGTGTGTATGTTGAGCAATACGACAGCGATATCTGAGGCGTGGTCACGTTTGAACCGTAAATTCGATTTGATGTATTCGAAGCGTGCTTTCGTGCACTGGTATGTTGGTGAAGGGATGGAGGAGGGTGAATTTTCTGAGGCGCGTGAGGATTTGGCTGCTCTGGAGCGAGATTATGAGGAGGTGGCTAGTGATACGAATGCAGAGGAGAATCAATCAGACGAGGGCTTTTGATGTAATGTAAATAAATTTTGAATAATGTATAATTGATCACACTATTTTTGCTGATATAAACAAATTTATTAAACAACGAGAATGTCTTTCTTTGTTTTGCTTTGTGTAATGTGTCTTCGTTAGTTGTGATAAATAGATTGTAATATATCGTGGGCGTTAGTCAGGGTTTAGTAAGGTTGTTAGGCCGGCTGTGTGAAATTTGCGTATATGTAGCTGTTTTCGTTAGATGCTTGCGTATATAGTTATAGTTATGAAGTCGTTTCACGTAAGATAATGTAAGCGAAGTAAAACGTGAAGGTTTCGTGTTTGTGTATGTTGCGAGGGAAGTGAAATGAGTATGGGTGGGTGAGTAGTTTTGGATATACGTGTTGCTCCGCGCGATCCATTAGGAAGTATATTTGTGAGGACGAGCGTGATCGTGATTCGTATCATCTGAAGAGGAGAAGTGTTCAAGGTAGGTAGTTGGAGTGTCCAGCGCTGTATTTCGTGCTGTAGGTTGTGGCGGGTTTGTGTGTGTAAGGTGATGGTTCGGTTTGTCTGATGCATGAGTAGTGAAGTCGGCACATTGAGGTTGGTGTTTTGATAGGAGTACTAGTAGTTGGCTCTGAATTGCACTTCGTGGAGAAAGTGAGATAGAGGAAGAGGCAAGTGAAGTGGACGAATGATGATTAGGATTTATTCAGATAGATGTTCATTGTCGTTGAGTAGACTTAAGAAGTTAATCGACCTATGAATTGTGTAAACTTATGGTTCTGGTGCAATTACAACGCATTGACAAGATCGAATTTATATGGGAGTTCCAGTTGTCAGAAATGGATGAATGACTGAAGGGAATTGTGACGAAGTAGAGAGAGTTATCATCACTGAACTAGGAATAGGGTAATAGATGTGAGGTGTGAGTGGAGCTATGTCTGACTTTAACAGAGTTTCAGATTCATGTGAAAACAAAAAATTGAGTTAGTCGATATGTTGTCACCGATATCTCCGATTGTCTGAGATCTAAAGCTTTGGTTAATTGTAAAGGGTTAATGTGTTCGCAAAATCTATATATATCCTGTGTTCTAAGTACAGTGTACTCCACCATACTTTTGGAGTGGGGTTGAACGTTCCAGTCGTTAGGTTTTCCCATCAGTGTATGAATATATATGCCACAACCGGGGATAAAGGTAACCCTGTGGAAACTCCCTCAGTTTGTTTGTATATTTTCCCCTGAAATTTAAATACTGTGGAAGTCAGGAATAACTGTACTCCCAGCATTATATTCTTCAGTGGTACTTTCTTTATAAGTTCAAGTTCTTGGTCAGAAATGGGTTCGTATTGGACTACCTCTATAGCCATATTTAACGGTATACTGGTACATAGACTGACAATGTCAAAACTAAACATTTTGCCCTCATTATCTAATCTAAGATTTAGTTCGTAAGAATTTGTTAGTGTAGATGTTCAGTGACTTTTAAGGGGACGTCAGTTTTTGTCAATATTTTCTGTCTATTTCTGAAGGGAATATTCTCATGATTGAGCATTAGCCTAAGAGTTTCATATAAGCCGATGTCATCGTATCAAAATGTCCAGCAGCAAAACGTCTTATAGACAATGGGCATGACACTGACGCATACAATAATAACATTATTAGTCATATGAATGACGACATGCATGTGAAACATGCGAAAGACAAGACCAAAAATACGGAATCTAAATCTTCATCATCGTGATCCTGGTACTCTGGGTCTTTGACATCCTATAACCTACTGATTCATAACTGCTAACATCAATCCACCTATTCGATAATGTTCTACAATTCATCTGCAATTCATCCACTTCACTTCTATCCTCCTCAAAAGTCAATGTTGACCATGTTTATTCTTCTACCTCATTTGTATATTGACTGGGTGTGATGGAGTGATAGTGTGTCATGTCAACTGATCACATTTGACAACACCATTACTTAGTCATGTTCAGAGTGATGAATAGGTGTATTTCGTCAGTCCCGAAGTGAATAAATTGTCACTTGTTTGTAGAAGTGTGAGTCATACTCTCTATCAGTGGACTGAGATTCTGTCGGATGACCTCTGACCTATTTGTCATGTCGCCTATAATCATTCTGACTCACTCTGAAATGTTTTTATCTGTTTCTTATTCAGTAACAATCACTACTTTCCTGCATGTTCTTGTTATTGCCTTAGTTGAATGTCAATAATCGAGTTTTAGTTAAACGACCTTATCAATTAATGAGATTATTTCACCTTATGCAATGTAGATATTTCATGGAGGTGAAACTCGACCAGAGTCACCTTTGTAATTTATTTATAGTGGTGATGAAGCAGACGATATATTATGGTGTGAAGGACTATATAAGTCGGTAGTAGAAACCGCAAAGAAATTTAACCCCCTAGAACTGTATATGTGTAAATTGGGAAGAGGCGAATTAATTAACGGTGTTCGAACTTGATTTACTGTATCACCATAATCCACGCTAAATAGGTTAATATTCCATTTTCTCACCTCACTGATGATGCGCTACAAACGGAGCGTTATGACTGTCAGAAAACATGGTTCTTCCGAATTTCTCGCATGAGTTCAGATATCTGACCAGTGTATTTAGAGGAATTGTACTTGCCATACTGACATCCATTGATACCCTTCGAAATATGACACACTCCTTCTTGAACAACCCAGGAAAGACTAAGGAGGATCAATGAAGAACGATGGGTAGGATGCAGACAGGTTAACAGACTGTAAATGTAGACAATGACTGAGACCTGATTATCTCAACTTCTAAATGAAACAATTTACGGTCTGAAACTCATTCATCGCCAGTTAAATGTCAGTGTATATTTTGCTGCTTCACATTTGCAGTAATGAATCTCCGAAATTCTCATTATGTTATGTCATCACCTGACTAGTCAGTAACAGACTAGTTAGTTAGATAACTAATTATCTATGGATCATTTAGGCTACAAAACAATGATGACAACATTGTTAGTGCATTGTACACTGCACGTGTGACCTGATTTCACCTGAAATCAATATGGTTATGATTTTAATGATATTACGGAAATCTATTTTGACTTTAGAATGTTGAGTAAGTATGGATTGTTATCATTTCTGAGCAAATCACCAGTCCAATCAGCTTTCTATCATGACAGTGTAAAACATTCAATATTTTTGTGGCTATAACTTTGTACGCCTACAAACAGGTGTCTAATAGTAGGTGACTTGAATGCCACACATATCATTATTATTGCACAGAAATTTACATCCACAATGCTGTTTAGCTATTACCTATTATTAGACAATGTACACTGACTATCCTTGAATGGACACTTGTGCAGCATACACATGACACAACACGAGACGACCGTGAAGATGATCCTCCTACTCCAGACTTGGTGCTAATACACTAGAAGGAGGATATGGGTGACACCGAACTGCCAGACGTTAACGGACAATAGGATATAGGAATTATTGTCAGACATGGTTTGAATGCTATGATCACTTCGCAGGGACTTCAAACGATCAGATGAGTGTATGGTGAAAGTGGTATACGCAGTGTATATCAGACCTCATCTAGAATACTGCATACAAGGGGTGAGACGATGCTTCAGGAAAGCTTCACATATCTTCGGAAGAGTACAGAGGGTAGGAATGAAATCAGTCAGTGATATCTCACACCTTATCCATGAGAGGAGAATGGAGCATTCGAATATCGGTGCGTTATCATTGTGAAGGAGGAGAGGCGACCTAATTCCGTCATACTGTATATTAAGGAGTGATTTTGTGATTCACGTTTCTAATCAGTTTCTCCTTCTAACACACATTTTCGACGTCACCACAGTAGTTGATCAAACTGCCGATGAATAAAATACCTGTGTAATTTAGATTCCCTCACAGAATGGTCGACGACTGGAACGCCTTACCCGACTCAGCTGCATCGTCGAGTGCTCTCAAAGAGAAATTAGATCTCTGCAGAGATATACATTGCAAGGATTAACACAGGCCACAACAGCCTACTATCATCATCATCATCTAAATCTTAATGTAGGAAGTGACAAGTAGAAGGAGATAGGACAGTCATTTGAAATATGTTGAATGATGGCTAGGGAAAATTTCTCCTGAACATCAGGAATTAAACTGCTTTAGAAAGACAACATTAATACACCTAAATTAATTGAGGTGAAAGCGTCTGTAAATGATGATCTGATTTTGTTGTGCTTAGTTGAGTTTGTTTGCGATCTCCCTCATGCATGATCGTTGGTTGGCACAACTGAATGAGAGATTACTTTCCATTATTACGATTATTATCACTTTTGTTATTATTATTATTAATAGCAATAGTCTAATTGTCAGTTGAGGTTGTTGTCTGAATACTCCTAATCGAAATCTGTCGATAACTTACATTCCTCACTCCACACATATACTGCTTACAATAACATCGACAACGTATTAGTATTATTGCTGTTGTTGTAATTACTTTACATACTATTCGAAGTCTTTATTATTCCACATTCTGATTATTTGATGATGGATGTATTCACTCCAGCCTTATTACAATGGATAATACAACTGTCCCACACTGAAGCATAAATAATTAATTCTGACTTCATTTGTGTTGCTGACGTGCTGAAATTATTATGAAAATCTATGTACTATTTCTTATACACAATTCCATCAAGACTTTTCTCAACGTGATCTCACCTCACAGATGACCAACCTTTCACCCCTGTACTATTAAAACCTTCATCTTATCACTAATGCTCCAATACTAAAACTAATACTTATAATAACACTGATTATAATGATCTTACAGGAAAGACTGAGTTGGTGGGGTGGGGCGGGTGCAGAACAGTAAATTCCAACAGGTAAGATTGACTTATTAATAAATTGTAAAAGCAGAGTATGAGCGATTCCAGACTACCTTGGCTCCTTGGTGCAGTAGCTCAGAAGGAACATTTTCTTGGATTTCGACTAAACATTGGATAACCAAGAGGCGTCAGAGGATCGAACTCCACCAGTTATTTTGTGTTAGAGCAGGTTAATATTACAGTTGCTTATGTGATACAACCAGTCGTTGTAGATCGCATTTATGTCGGAAAGAGAAGTCAATAGCCCCGTTTTTTCAGAGACAACACTTAAAGCCGACTCAACAACACTGAAAATCCATCTAAATGCACCCAATGGATAACTTTTTATCCACTTCCCTTGCACCTCGCCTCACACCGACAACACACACTGACAATCACACTCTACTACTACGGATTTAATTGAAACCAGTCGCCTAGGTCTAATTGCACACTCACGTAGAGATCAAGTCATCACCTTATCCATACGAATCCGCCAAATCCTAAAACAAGAAAAACAATTCTAGTCACTCCAACTACCCACAACTCAACACTTAATGCTACTCTCAAATAAGCTCGTCATCACAAATATCCTTCCTAATAAATCACACGAAGTATACTAGCACCTATCATCAAGGAATTTTTAACTCCAATTCCAACTTCTATGACACAAATAAGCAATACATGTATCCAAAACAGCCCATCCACACAATCATTATCCCAAAAACACCGACATAAAAGCAAATTTCACGCAGCCGATCGAACAGACTTACTAAATTCTGGCTACCGCCCACAATCAACTACAATCTATTTATTACAACGAACGAAGACACAATACTGTAAGCGAAAGGAGGAAAGACATTACTTTTGTCTATTAAGTTTGTTTATAAAGGAAAAAGTAGTTTGATCAATTACATTATTCAAAAAATAAAATTTAATTAGTTAATCATATTTCACACAGAAACTGTAATCTGCTTGCACTACATTCGTCTCACTGGCTACCTCTTCATAATCTCTCTCCAGAGCAGACAAATATTCACCTCGCCTTCGAAAGTGACTCATAATTTACACCATGAGAAGCATTAAAGTTATTCCATCGGAGCAGATGATCATTGGTAGGGAGGACGCGGCGAATAATTACGCACGTGGTCACTACACCGTGGGTAAGGAGTTGGTGGACGAGGTGTTGGATCGAATACGGAAGTTGTCGGAGAGATGTACGGGTCTTCAGGGCTTCCTGATATTCCACTCGTTTGGAGGTGGAACTGGTTCGGGTTTCACGTCGTTGCTGATGGAGCGACTGTCGGTGGATTTCGGGAAGAAGGCGAAACTGGAGTTCGCTCCACATATCTCGACAGCTCCTGTTCAGTCGTACAATTCTACTTTAACGACTCATACAACATTGGGAGATTTGGATTGTGCCTTGATGGTGGACAATGAGGTAATTTAAGGGATTTGCTGTCGGAATCTGACCATAGATTGACTTCTTCCACAAGCGGTGCGTTCGTTAACAGAGGCTCAGTGACCGTGGATTTCAATGAGTTCCAGACGAATCTTCTGACGAATTTCTACTGTCGTTGAGTGTGAATTGGAGTCGTAATTTAAGATAGGAATGCTTGGTGGATTATTCTCTGACCGGAACTGGTATGGATAAAATAAGACTCACACAGTGGGTTTAGACACATATATATTAAGAAGCTGAATCAGGCAGAGAGAGACACTGACCAGGGACACGAAACCATATGACTTGAATTCATCCAGTCACAAGGCTAGAATAGTAGGCGCAAACTGTATGCTACATTCTGATTGGGTAATTCACCTTGATTTCCATCTCCATCCCCACAAAGGGACAGATGTTGGGCTGACGGAATGATTTGGAAAATGACTAATGAATATAATTGTGCAGAGTGGACAAAGAGAAGTGGAAAGGCGATAGACTCTTTTTAAATAATCTATGTACAAAGAGAATGCAATTAATAAACAAATAACAAAGGGATAATAATAATAATAACAATAATAATAATAGTGGTAGCCTTTAATAATAAAATGAAGGTAAATTGTGGCAAGAACCTTTCTCCGGCCACGATATGACAAGTGAATGTATGTTGTGTTTCTGAATGCAGAATTACGATCTTATATCCCTGATAGGCAATGATTCAGCTATGCATAGATGACGTTTCCGAAGTAGTATTGTGCGATATTAAGGAACTTTGTGTAGCACTGTGAAGCAGTGGTGTGTAGAGTTTCTTGATGTTCAGAGTTGACAAGGTGTTCGAGGATAGAGCTGCTGATATTCTCTTTTCCTCCTCTGGTTAACCGAACGGACAATACACAAGAATACGTTTCTGGACTAGACGTTGCGCACGACCGATACACTTTGCTGAACATGAGCAAATAGACTGATAAATAAACACTGAGATGGCTGAAAGCTGGATATTATCCCTAATATTTGACTGGATTAATTGTCTACTGAGGAATTTTTATACGTACGCGGGTTGCTTGAAATATCTTCTTGAGACATTGAGAAAGCGGTTTCTAAAGCTTACTACTTCGATGTTACCTTTGAATTCTAGGTTCATGAAGAGAGTTTTCTGTGAGACAGTTGTGAATTTCAGTGACGGAGTATATGCTTCCATTTTCTTCTGAACAAATCTAGATGAACAAGTGTTCTGTGTTAGGACTTCAAGTGTGATTTCAATTCATTCTCTATCGTATATTAAAAAACAGATTTTTCGAAACCTTCAGCAAAATGTACACACTAGGTTAGGCTTTCGGGTCAGTGGGACGAAACTCTGGAAGTTGATAAACTGTCCAGTCCATGTTGGTTGGCGGCATATTGACCTTTGGATAGAATAGTCCTATCTTGTTCACCTTTCCATTGACTCCTGTATTGGAGATGTGATGCCGTTTTCCGTCTCTTGGATGTCTGAGTTAGTTTTGTCCTTTCCTGTGGAGAGGCGAGACGTGTTGTTAATGCGTGTGATTTGATTAGTTAGTATGGACAAAGTGTTCAGTGTTAAGTTGACTTTTGTTTTGTGTCTTTCTTGCTTTCTTTGTCAGGTGATGTGATGTGATGGCGATTGAAGTGACGGACGACGGGTGGGGGAGAATGATTTTGAGTGTTTTTCAATGAGGAAGGAGGTTGAGAGGTGAGATGTGGTTGTATTGGACAAGTGTTGTGGATACCTGCATATATATACACATATCTATGTGTTGTTTTTGTTGTTGGTGGTGGTTTAAGTGAACGTGGCGATGATGTGTGAATTGAAACAGACGACGACTTGATGAGTGTATGTTGACGGTGATGACGCTGCAGGACTGAACTTCATCGACTTCTACATTAATTATCTGGAGTGAAACGGTAGGTAGTGTTGACCACTTCGCTTATTTAGTAAGTTGCATCAGCTCTACTGGAATAATTACACATGAAATCTGTATAAGGATCGAGAAGGCTCGTGATGTATTTCCCAATCAACGTCCTCTTCGCCATTACCTGATATCCAGTTATCGATCTAAGGAATGCGGAGCAGTCACTTCTATCCTCCCCCCATGGCTGTGAGATGTGTTCACTGAAATTTGAAGTTACAAAAAGGCCAGTTGTCTTTGACCACAGATGTGTGCGTTCTATCCCATGTGTTAAGTGGCATAATGTCGCGAGCGATATTGATGTAAGGCATAGAGTTTTAGGTTAGAAATGATGTCAATTGATGCGGTTGTGAAACAACATCGATTGAGATAGCTAGGACACGTTTCACGCACACCTGTCCATCTCCTCCCTCACCCAGTAATATGATCCGACTTAGGATTAGATTGGATAGGATTTCGGTGTGGTCAAATCTAAACCTGGAATCGGTCGATGTAGTCTATGACGGTTGGCTTGAGCCAGACACGTAGGTGGGTATCGAATGCCTGGGTGGGATGTTTGGGAAAGTAGGATCCAATCACTGGAGATTATATTGGTGATACGACTCAAATTCATTGTCAGTGGAACAGATGCATTCACTCGTAGTGCTCATCACCCATAATCCTCATATTGTCCCATATTACCTAATATTCATTCTCCCTCGGATTTAACAGGACTTTTATCCCTTAGAATCTCCATTTTTCTTTCTTCTATCCACCTTCGTGAGCTGCATGGAGTGTGGTTAACGTGAACTGCTGCACCTCTATGGAAGCTTCTACGCATGTTGAAACTCAGTCAATCAGAGGGCAGTCAGAAAGACAACGACTGGTACAACTTTGACTAACCCAATCAGTATACTCACATTGAGTTGGTGATTTGTATGTGATGAGAACACAATTGTCACAGATGTTTGGATATAAACTGCAGTTGCGATGATTCAACAACAACGCACACATAGAAAGCACTAGTCGACCTACAAGTTATCTATGGGGGCTGACCCAGGCAGAATATGTCCCACTTTTCAAAGGATGTCTCTCAGGCAGTAATATGAATGCCTCATTGCTTCATAATCTCTGTTGCCTGCGAGTGTGACTTACCTGAACTGGTTAGTTCCCACGGTTCCACTATCACAGATTGCAGGCACTGAAGTTGAAACCAAATCGAATGTTAAGTACCTTGAACTGTGTCATATCCTCTGGTCACCTCTCCTGGTCTCTCCATATCTTGTAAGTTCCCAGATGGAGATTTCATTTGACGTTCTACGTAAGGAAGTTAAGACGATCTGGTATCATTTCGTCTTTACTGTTACCGTTTGTTAATTCTTGTATTCTGCTTATACTGCCTTACTGTTCCTCACCACCTTAATCTTCCCCGGACTACTTAAGAAAGACTTTGTTATATTGCGTAGGGCGCTAAAGCCGTCAGTAGAGCGAGTGGGGGTGTTGCTATGGTAACTCTTGAATACAATTGTGGATAGACACATGGATTCCTGCAAGAAATTGGCAAATGCTATCCTGCCAGACTCTGAACATCCTCTCCATACACAACTCTCTCCTTGCATCTCTTCGAGTAGTTGGGACTGGAAGCAACCATAGAAGACGGTGTGCTGGAGCTGGACGACTAAGCACAAAGATTCTGCAATACCTGATTTTACAGGCACACATTTTATGTGGTGAGAAAGGTGTAAGACAGGAAATTACCTGTTTATTTTGAGTAAACGGCATTGTTTTTTGTTCTCATTATTACATTGTCGCTAATATTTTCACTTGATTTAATTTTATATTCACTTCTTATTGAACCATATTATTGATGTAAATGCCCTATTTTAAATAAATGGAGATAGCATCTCACATGGTGTGGTCAATGGCGAAGAAATAACCACGTACACACAACCACGAATTCACACTCGTGTGGGAAGATTAATCGTCTTGACCGGCATACACAGACTAAGGTGGTAGATTTATTGACAAAAATGTCTAGACCTGACGTTTTACTTGAGATAATACGACAGCCATCTCCTTGCGTTCATAACCTTTTAACCAGAGATATTCGATTCCCCTTCCGGTTCTTTTCAGTTTCTTTTCTATACAGTACTAACGGATATCTGTCTATAGCTTACATTCCTCACTCTACACATATACTGCTTACAATAACATCGACAACATATTTTTACTATTATTATTATTGTAATCACTTCACGTATTATTCCAAGTCTTTGTGATTCCGCAAACTGGTTATTTGATGATGCATGTATTCACTCCAGCCTTGTATTAAACTATGTAGATTACAACTGTCCTACACTGAAGCCTAAATAATTAATAGTGACTTGATTTGCCTTGATTGTGTGATAAAATGACAATGAAAAACTATGTACTATTTCTCACACACAATCCTATGAAGACTTTTCTCATCGTGATCTCACCTCACAGATAATCAACCATCCACCCTTGTACTATTATTAACACAAAGACTACACTGTCATTGTTCGTCATCTTACCACTGATAATACACTACTACAAACATGCTAGACATGCATGCACGCATGCATACAGGCATGAACACGATCACATTTTGGTTGAACAATGCTACAAAAATAACCACGCAAACGTGAAGACAACAAGGATCAAGGTCACATTTCTGCAACGAAAATTCAAGCGACACACACTAAACCACACTGTATTTCATTGTGGTGTGAAACAAAGCATTCAACCTTGAGTGTATTATTTTGTCTAGCCTAAGGGAATCTGGATACTGACTAATATTTGTTAGTTAAATTTCCAGTCAGTAGACAACCCATCGGTCAAATACGTTATAAATGAATAGTTATAATATATTTCAATAGTTTCCACACAGTGAACAGTGTTTTGTTTTGGTAATATTTCGAACTGTGAATTGATGTCAAAGATGTACGCGTTATTGTCATCTGATCTACTGTAGGTTAAATATAAAATCTAGATACATCTACAGGAAACCGGTTAGTTAGGCTGCTTGACAGATATCCAGGTGATTATCGATCGGCTTCAACTTGAAATATCGCCCACGATTGTTGTATGGTCATCCATCCTATTAGACCTGAGCTTTGATCACATTACCTGCTGACTCCTTCATAAGACTAACTCGCTCAGCCTGGTGATCAGGTTGCTCTTAACTCCGCCTCAACTAGACAAGGGAGAATATGACTCTCACGGCTGCACAAATGTGTATTTATTGACGATGATGGGAATGGATTCTAGAGATACACAATCACACCACAACGACACCACCAAGCTCTCTTCCATTGAAAATTGTTTTGAGCAGTAGTCCAGTAGTCCACACGGATAAAGAAATCAACCGATAACAATGAAACGGATGAGGTCAAGTCGACTTCACAAACCTCTTTGATCTGCCCCCTCCCCTTCGTGTACCATGCATCTTAGTCACGTTCTACAGCTATAAAGTCGAATAGATTCGCACGGAAACAGTCAGATTTATCCTAAAAGCGATTACAAATTATCATTCCATATTAGATAAGTTCATTGCATATACAACACACATTGAGACACTATTACTGACTGGAAGACGTCTCGAGCACAATACGTTCCTGCTAATCATATGAGAATCGCGACCGAAAGCTGCTACCTTGACGTGGTGGTCGGGCTTGAACACTGCAATGACCCAACAAGCTATACTGGCCGGAACTTATGTTACTGCAGGTCCTACCATGCCAGAAAGGTTGTTTGGATAGCAGTTAGACTAAAAGCAGTTACCCAATCCAACCCTATGATTTCAAATAAATCACAAAATATCATGCCGGATCGGTCGGGGCCCGGATTAACAACGACCGCGCTTTCTGCTGCCGTGTCACAGGGCAGAAGTGATAAATACGCTACTGAGACACACCAAATGAAGAACAACAAACAAAAACAGGCCGTGTGTGACCGGCCTCAAGCAGTTGTCCCCTGGGCTCTGCGGTCACGCAACCAACTTCCACGGTGTGGGCAGCCGGGAAGTACCAATCGCCCTCACAATCCGAAGTGCACGCGAAACCCCTCTAATCCTCGCTCATCTTTGTATTCATCTTCATCTCTATTATCTTGCCTTCCTTCTACCAATGCAACTCCCCTACTTGTTGGCTCTTCACTTCCTCTTCACTCTGTGTGCACTGATAACGATAACGAACGACTGAATCATATGAGAATACGTATTCACACTGTTTCACAATTTAATTCATGTATCTTCTCTTATCTCGTTGAGGCCGACTTTATTCATTGTAATTTCTTATATAAACGGTAAAGGCGCCGCTGCACCTCTATTTGGTGTGTATTCGGTGTTAATTCGATGAACAAGTATTCGCTGATTAATCACCTTCCCTCTCCTCACCTAACTACATCAAAGTTTATTATTTTCACCCTGTCCCACCTTAATGTGTGAATGCATGTGAGTGAATGCATTCCTAAGACTCAGTTTTTTCTAGAATATTTAATTTATCAGCGTCAGTCAATGCAATTCCAGCTAAATCTCGATAAAATAGTTGACGTCGATCTACTGGTTTGACCGATGTAATCCAACTCACAATCAGATCAGGATATTTCGCCAACTATATTATTTCACTTAACTGCATAGATGAGGTTGTGAAGCAGACAAAGATTGTTTCTGAACGCATTGATTGGTTGGTCTAAACACCACCCTGATTCCATACTTATTAAGAATACAGTAGAGGGCATCCGATGATTCTCCTTCACAAGGAACTCCTAACGAGGATTTCAATTCCATATTATATATACTATTTAATTTATGTCTGATGACACAGAGTGGGAGTGGGTGAGGTGGATGGAGAACTCGACATGCGAAGCCTTCTTTATCATATGAAGTGAGGCAAATACGTGTGACAGGAATGATTGGATTCGTGAACCGGACGGACTTCTGCAGAATTCTACCACCCACACGACAAATGGGAAACAGGAAGAAGGAGATGTATGAAAGTCAGCATTCTAATCTGGGTACTTACAATTCATGATGAAAGTACGTCCCCCTGCACGTAAATCTACACTTTCACATGATCCTGTGAAGCAACTTATTGCATTAGATGTTGTCAGTGTACAACATCAACCTTTATTCATATTGTACTTTTTATATTTATAGTCCTTTCAACTTTTTGTCTTTTATTTGTTTATTTTTCCATAAGTGTGAACATCATTTAAGCCGCGTTATAACTGTTAATTTTGTCGTTCCCGTCACCATACTAAATCAATAGAATATTAGATTCAATAATCTATTACATGCTAAAATTTCCAAACTGAATCGACAATACTATTTGAAACGAGATCACTATTATTATTATTAATATCCTCAATTCGTGCTTCGAATAATTTTGACTTTATATTGTAAATCTGGACAAATTCCTCTGGTTAATTTTGTCTTAATTTCTAATTTTATTTATATTTGGAGTAAATCAGATGCAATATTGTGACAAATATTGAGAATTCCATTGTGTTATGAGTACTGTTTTTGGAATAAAGTAGATTATTATAATTATTATTAAAATGCTATATATAAATGTATATATATATATATATATATATATATATATATATATATATATATATATATATATATATATATATCAGAGTAGAGCCAGAGTGAGATGAGGATTCAATTGAAAAGTAAATATTTCTTCGCTCAGTCCTTCTGCTTTCTAAAGAATCTGATCCGACAGAATAGAATATGACAGAGGGTTAACTGTTATTTACTGTTGGTAACGTTTCGAGCACAGTTTATTCCTCACATAATCGCATCAACTTTCTCTCTCACATAACTTTCATTGGTCAACTCGACATATACTGATGCTGACTGAGCCTTAGAGATAATTTATCAATAATGGCTAAATCAATGAGTGCATCAAAATGTAACTCCTCTTCTGGAGCTAGTTATGTAGGGCCACAATGAAAAGAATTTACCTAGACACAATCGTCTACTAGTACCGGTTAGACTTGTTTAATGGACAACAAAATCAATCAATCAATCAATACACAGGCGAGTCATTTACGGCTATTTATCGAGTAACAAACAATTTGCCTAAAGATTGGAGATTATGCCTCCTAGTCAGTCATCCGTTTTCTTCATCCTGGCTTATCACCAGGAGGATTGTCATCCCGTGTCTAACATTCCCTTCCTACGACTTTTAACCAATTTGCTTAACAGTGTTATCATTGGGCAGGTTTTAAATAGACACGATGCTTATCTTGTCCCTCGCCTTCATGATATGACCACTGTATTGCATCATTATATTTGCTACTTATCCATTTCCATTCAATGTAACAAATCTCTTGTCTATATTTCTGCATTCGTGAATAACCCCATTTAGATATTAATGAAAATAAAACACGCAGTTCAGTGAAGAGTCTCTTTTCGGTGACGAATTCATTCACTTATCTACACAATCGCAATGATGTACACTTATTGTCTACTTATGTGTGTGTGAGTACATTAGGTTTGTCTGATGAGAATAAAAATAAGTTAAGGTTATTGTTGTCAAGACATTTCAAAGATGTGATGAGTAATCAAATTGCAACTAGGATGAGGTGGGTGGCTGGGTGAGGATTGATAAGAAGAGGGTAGTGGTGATGTGTTGTCGAAAAACACACTTATTAATACATATTAATAATAAATACATAAGGCTAATACTGTTACGCAATAACATGAATAGTTTGATGGGTGAGTTGTGATCAGGATGCACATAGAAACAAGAGAAAAGTATGGAATTGTATACGAGTTCTAAAAATTATTAATATCATAAGTAGTTGGAAGAGAAAAAACCAACAAGCAAGAGCACAAACATCAAGTGAGTAGAAGTGAACATGATTGTTGCCATGATAGTAGAAGTGTTTGGATGACTTTCTTTTCATTTATCACTCTATGTGCATCCTGATCACAACTCACTCACAAACTATTCATGTTATTACGTAAGAGTACTAGGCATATTCAATTCCTTTTATGTGTTAGTAAATGTTTATTTCGACAACACATCACCACTACCCTCTTACCAATCCTCACCCACCCACCTCATCCTAGTTACAATTGGATTACTCATCACATTTTTGAAATGTCTTGACAACAATAACCCTAACTTATTTTTATTCTCATCAGACAAACCTAATATAGTCACACACACACATTAGTTGACGTAAATTACTGTCTACCAATTTGACTAGCAGCCAGCTCTCACTAAATCATGACTAGTTAACTGACTATTTAGTTAAAAATCTAATTATCTGTGGATCATTTAGGCTACAAAACAATGATGACAACATTGTTAATGCATTGTACAGTCTATGTGTGACCTGATTTCACCTAAAATCAATATGGTTATGATTTTAATGATATTACCGAAACCTATTTTGATTTCAGAATGTTGAGTAAGTATGGATTGTTATCATTTCTGAGCAAATCACCAGTCCAATCAGCTTTCTATCATGACAGTGTAAAACATTGAATATTTTTGTGGCTATGGCTTTGTACGCCTACAAACAGGTGTCTAATAGTAGGTGACTTGAATGCCACACATATCATTATTATTGCACAGAAATTTACATCCACAATGCTGTTTACCTATTACAATAGACAATGTACACTGACTATCCTTGAATGGACACTTGTGCAGCATACACATGACACAACACGAGACGACCGTGAACATGATCCTCCTACTCCAGACTTGGTGCTGACACACTAGGAGGAGGATATGGGTGACATCGAACTGCCAGATGTAAACGGACAATAGGATATAGGAATTATTGTCAGCCGTGTTTTGAATGCTATGATCACTTCGCAGGGACTTCAAACGATCAGATGAGTGTATGGTGAAAGTGGTATACGCAGTGTATATCAGACCTCATCTAGAATACTGCATACAAGGGGTGAGACGATGCTTCAGGAAAGCTTCACATATCTTCGGAAGAGTACAGAGGGTAGGAATGAAATCAGTCAGTGATATCTCACACCTTACAATAATTAGTCAGTATCAACAAGTCAATGGGATGATCACCAACGAAGAAAATCAATACTGTGCATTCAGAAGAAATTTATACGGCCACTTTCCTCATACTGACCATCGTTACATGAGTGTATAGATCAGACAACTTCGCGAACCTCCCCCTAAACTTTAAAAGATTATAATTCTCCAAGTTATTTTATTATTTTTCTGACTACTTCATCTTTTATTGCATGTTATCTTTGTAAATTATTTTATTCTTATGACCACTTCAACAGTAGCTACAAATTATCGTTGTTCAAATCGTTTTATTTTCTTTCTCAACTCGTTACTTAATCAACCTGTGCACACACGCATTTATTCCATAATTACTCCTCATTTTTACAAAATCATGCATTCCGGAATCCATGTGTTGCAACTATTTCTACGTTTTAATTGTGTGCATTAATTTTCTTCGTTAATGGTCGTCCCCTCGACATGTTGATACTGACTGACTAATTATTGTTAACAAACACATATCAGTGTCACTTGATTGGTAAATTGTTGTGTATTCTAATAAAAATACAATATATGCATATATATATATATATATATATATATATATATATACATATATATATCTCAGAGTAGAGCCAGAGTGAATTGAGGATCTAATTGAAAAGGAAACAGTTCTTCACTGAATCCCTCTACTTTCTTACTGTCTAAATGGAGATGTTTTTCTATACTGGAATCAGATTCTTTCGTTTCTTATGGCCTGCAAGGCATTGTCGACCAACTAACAGTGTCAATATTGTTGGTGGTGCAGAGGGAGAACAAGCGGATGTTGTAAGATCTACACATTAAAGTAATTTATGGCCAGCTCACTGAGGTGTCTGTGGTAAATTGTTCTGATGAATACATCAGCGAGGCTTCACTGCATGGATCCCCACCTCTTCAGCTATTTGGATTTTGGATTAGATCATATAAAGTATAATTATATTTCAATAGTTACACACAATGATAAGTTTTGTTATTGGTAATATTTCAAGCAAGGTTACTGCCCGTGTTCACACCACTATTGGAATTGTTTCATTCACACATTTATGATTTGTACTCATTTATATAGTTCATTATTTTTGCTCATTCATGTTGTTTTTTTGGAATATAACTTAAATACAAAAAAATAATGAACTATATATATGAGTACAAATCATAAATGTGTGAATAAAACAATTCCAATAGTGGTGTGAACACGGGCAGTAATTTTGCTCGAAATATTACCAATAACAAAACTTATCATTGTGTGTAAACTATTGAAATATGTAATTATACTTTATTTGACCAGAGGTAATATTCACCCTATTCCAATAAATTCCAGTTTCTACTATTTGTCCTATACTAGTATGCAGTTGCAGGAAGCACAAATTCTGAAAATTTCATCCTGCACAATTATTACCATTGCTTGGGATAAAGTATATTTATTCTTTTGTATATTTATTCTTTGCTTAATAGAAACTGCTGAAAACTAAACTCGAATAAATGTCTCATATAACTCAACAAAGTCAACAACGTTCTCGGGATTCATCAAATTCATTTGGTTGTTGTTAATATTTTCTACCTATTCATTTCAATGACCAGGCAGTTCAATCTCATTCTCCACAATTTCGTCATCACCAAGGTCTGACCGCATAGCAGTGGTGAAATTAGTCTCATCACACATGCATTTTCATTTTGAGAAAGGTCAAGATTTGTCAGACCGGATCACATGAGACCAGGTCAGATCAGACTGGGAGGATGATGTCTGACAAGGCGAATTTCAACCTTAACCAATCACAATTGAGACTGACTATTTATGGTGTCAATTACAGTGACCAATGAGTGAGTGAAGGATGCAAATGACCAATCGGTAAGCAGCTAAGATCATGCAGTTCAGCTATATAAGCGTGGTGTGGGTCATTCATTTGACGTGGCGTGGCGTGATTTGACTTCACTTGACTGTACTTGTGGAAAGCGGTTGTCAGTAAACATAATGGTAAGTCGTTGTCCTCATTGCTGTTGACGTTGTTGATATTGTTGTGTTTTGCATTAGTGGTGATTGAAGAGAATTGCTTAGTTGGCTGATGTAAGTAGTGGTATATTCATGGAATCCATAATTCATAGTAACCCGTAGTTGTCTAGCCTCACATGTGTAGTGACTGAGAATGTGAAGCAGGAGTGATCTATTTCAAGTTAAAATATTTGTCCACCTATAACCCGTATTGTGTTGCTATCGGTTGTTCTGGTCGTGTCTTCTGTTGGAAGTCATCTGATTGAACACTGGTGATGTGTCTGCAGATGAGTGGAATGTCAAATTAGGCAGGTATCTCGAAGTCAGGGAACTGGCTGCTTGAATGAGTCATTGACAAAATTAGTTCACAACGAAATGTCGGATTAGCATTATTATAGTTTTAGTTGACAGATAAAAATTTCTTCATAGAATCAATTGATCACAGTTCATCTGTTTGCTTCTCCGATCTATTCTGTTTCAGCGTGAATGTATCAGTCTTCATGTTGGTCAAGCTGGTGTGCAGATTGGCGATTCGTGTTGGGAGTTGTACTGTCTGGAGCACGGTATAGAACCGGATGGACGACTCTCGAGTGAGTCGCCAATGTCGAGTGGCGGTGGGAATGACGCGTTCAGCACGTTCTTCAGCGAGACAGGTTCTGGCCACTATGTCCCTCGTGCTGTGTTTGTGGATCTTGAGCCGACAGTGGTTGACGGCTTGCGCCACGGGAAGTACAGGCAGTTGTTTCACCCAGAGCAAATGATCACTGGAAAGGAGGACGCGGCGAATAATTACGCACGTGGTCACTACACCGTGGGTAAAGAGCTAGTGGACGAGGTGCTGGATCGAATACGGAAGTTGTCGGAGAGATGTACGGGTCTTCAGGGCTTCCTGATCTTCCACTCGTTTGGAGGTGGAACTGGTTCGGGTTTCACGTCGTTGCTGATGGAGCGACTGTCGGTGGATTTCGGGAAGAAGGCGAAACTGGAGTTCGCTGTATATCCGGCTCCACACATCTCGACGGCCGTTGTTGAGCCGTACAACTCAATTCTGACGACGCACACAACATTGGAGAATTCAGATTGTGCCTTCATGGTGGATAACGAGGCGATTTACGAGATCTGTCGTCGTAATCTGACCATCGACCGACCATCATATACGAACTTGAATCGTCTGATTGGCCAGGTGGTGAGCTCGATAACAGCGTCACTTCGATTCAGTGGTGCACTGAACGTGGATTTGAACGAGTTCCAGACGAATCTGGTCCCCTATCCTCGAATCCATTTCCCGCTGACGACATACGCGCCGATCATCTCAGCGGAGAAGGCATTCCACGAGCAGCTGAGTGTGTCAGAGATCACGAACTCGTGTTTCGAGCCAGTGAATCAGACGGTGAAGTGTGATCCTCGTAACGGGAAGTACATGTCGTGTTGTTTATTGTATCGTGGTGATGTTGTTCCTAAGGATGTGAATTCAGCCATCGCGAGTATCAAGACTCGGAAGTGTATTCAATTTGTGGATTGGTGTCCTACAGGTTTCAAGGTTGGTATCAATTACCAGGCGCCGACGGTTGTTCCTGGCGGTGATTTGGCTAAGGTGAAGCGTGCAGTGTGTATGTTGAGCAATACGACAGCGATATCTGAGGCGTGGTCACGTTTGAACCGTAAATTCGATTTGATGTATTCGAAGCGTGCTTTCGTGCACTGGTATGTTGGTGAAGGGATGGAGGAGGGTGAATTTTCCGAGGCGCGTGAGGATTTGGCTGCTCTGGAGCGAGATTATGAGGAGGTGGCTTGTGATACGAATGCAGAGGAGAATCAATCAGACGAGGGTTTTTGATGCAATGTAAATAAATTGTTGAATAATGTATAATTGATCACACTATTTTTGCTGATATAAACAAATTTATTAAAGAACGAGAATGTCTTTCTTTGTTTTACTTTGTGTAATGTGTCATCGTTAGTTGTGATAAGTAGGTGGTAGTTGGTTGTGGGCGATAGTCGGGTTTTAGTAAGGTCGTGCCAAATTTGCGATAATATAGGGGTTTGCGTGATAATGATCGCGTATATAGTTATGAAGTCGTTATACAGGTGCTAGTGTGACAGAAGTAAGACGTGAAGGTTTCGTGTTTGTGTATGTTGCAGAATAAGTGACTGAAGTGGAATGAGTATGTGTGCGTTGGTATTCTTGTATGGACGTGTTGATATTTTGTGTTTTAGGTGGTAATCTGTGCGCGATCCATTAGGAAGGATATTTGTGACGACAAGCGTGATTGTGATTCGTATCATCTGAAGACGGGAAGTGTTCAATTGTAGGTAGTTGGACTGTTCAGCATTGTATTTCGTGCACTAGGCTATGGCGGGTTCGTATGGATAAGGTGATGGATTGATTTGTTTGATGCATGAGTAATGAAGTGAGCATATGGAGATTGGTGTTTTGATAGTAGTGCTAGTATTTGACTCTGAATTGCACTTCGTGTAGAAAGTGAGAGAGGCAAGTGAAGTGGACGAATGATGATTAGGATTTATTTAGATAGATGTTTTGTGTCGTTGAGTAGTTTTTAGAAAATACTCTACCTATGAATTGTGTAAACTTATGGTTCTGGTGCAATTACAACGCATTGGCGGCCTGCTTAAAACTTGGGCTACCAAATTTTTCCGTCACTTATATTGCATCTGATTTCTTGGATTTATTTTGTTTTAATTATTCAATTATGTGTCCACAACGTGTTACTTACTCTCGCGATTATTTAAAATGTTTTCAACCGGATAATTTACGAGTATATAATAACCTTAAGAAAAAGCACCATGGTGGGTGGCAAAGATCCTTAAAGTGTACTCCAATGCATCAGATGACTGTTCCTGTGATTATGAGCACTAATTGCAGGTCATTATCGAACAAGATTAATCACTTGGATTCTCTATTATATTCAAATATTTATCGTAATACCGGTGTAATAACGCTTCAGGAAACTTGGCTACACGACTCATATGATGATAATTTAATCTTACTAAATGGTTTCAATATGTACAGACAAGACCGGAGTAGTTCAAGGAAGAAGCGAGGCGGCGGTGTTGCTACCTTCATCAATTCTCAGTGGTCTGTTGCCAACAACGTCTGTTTTAAATTCTCAAATGATAATATTGACTGTATAACTGTCAAATGTCGACCTAAACACCTATCTAAATACAAATTCATTTATATCACGAATATTTATATCACACCTTGTTGTAGCACTTCAGAATTATCTATGCTTGCTGATGAATTCACTATTTTCGCTGCCGCCTCTTTTGGTAACTCCCTGTCCATAGTGACAGGTGATTTTAATTCATGTGACTGCAGCTTTCTCACAGTGATAGGTCATGAAAATGTTGTTAACTTTCCCACCAGACTGGATAATTCCCTTGATCTTGTATTTATCAATGACTCCGGAATATACGAAGCTCGTAAAAGAGCTCCACTGTTTAACTCAGATCATTGTATTGTACGGGTTTTACCTAAAATTTATGGAAAATTACACAAGAGAACTTTTTCACACCTTTCCAAGAAAACTGTACATGGATGTTACTCTATGGAGAATGTTCAGAACCTCAGAAGCATGCTCAAAGATACAAGGTGGGACCTGTTTAAAGAAGACTCTCTTGATGACACAATCTCCAATATTACAAGTTATCTCAAATTTTGTCTTGACACCTGTTGTCCCAGAGAAACGCTCTTTATCAGATTTGACCGTTTCTCCTCTCCTCAACTTAAAAAGCTTCGCAGACAGAAAGAAAAATTATATAAAATGAAGGATAATGCTGGTTTGAAAAGAATTAACATCCTAATAAAGTCCGAAATGCACAGATTGAATTCAATTTACAACCAAAAGTTCATATCCTGTAAAAATGCGTCTAACATATGGAAACTTTTCAAAGAAATTACTGGTGGTAAGCAGATGAACAGTATTCCTTTTCCCCTTGATGTTTGCACACTAAACAATTCCTTCATACATTCTCCCACGAATGCCAAACTTTCTAGTGTTACAAGTATTAATGAAACCTGCTTTCCTGGATTTACTACAAATGACGTTCTAAAATGTCTCCAGTCTATGAACCCTTCTTGTAGCCTGGGTCCAGATGGTTTGCCTAGTGTTATTCTTAAACATTGTGCAGATATCCTGTGTTATCCTCTCATGGACATATTCAATGATTCTTTTTCCAAAAATGTCGTGCCAGCCGCTTGGAAGGACATTAAAATTGTACCTATTCCTAAGTCGTCTACTGCGACATGTTTTAAATTCAGACCCATTGCTATTACTTCCCCTTTTCTAAAAGCTATGGAAAAGTTGCTCTTACTTAATCTTCAGCCTTCACTTAAAGCCTTTAATGATCCCAAACAGTTTGCCTACAAACATAGTAGAAGTACTTTGGACGCAGCTGCAGTCCTGCATCATAACATTGTCTCCAGCTTAGACAAGGGGGCTAAATTTGTTCGCTGCACATTTCTAGATTATACATCTGCTTTCGACACAGTACCTAGGGACATTTTACTAAACAAGCTTGCTGAAACTCAAACTGACTGTTGGGTTGTCAGATGGCTCCATTCTTATTTCTCAGAAAGAAAGCAATACACTGTATATCAGGGAAAGTCGTCCACTTCATTGCTTACTCAGGCTGGTGTCCCTCAAGGCGCTGTCCTTTCTCCTTTTCTGTTCTCTTTCTTCTTGCATGACTTGCCTCACTCTGAGGAAATGAACTTTGTTAAGTATGCCGATGATCTAACTATTTCAATGTCTGTTAACTCTCAACTTGACTGTATTAAGATTAACAACTTTCTATCAGAAATTAGCAAATGGTCTTCGTCTAACGGCCTTAAACTTAATCCTTCCAAATGTCAGACTGTTAATTTCAGTTTCCGATGTAAACGAAAGTTAAATGAAGCCGTTGGTTCCTATGACCCTTGCAAAATTGATGATACCGATATAGAAAGCAAGTCTGAAGTTAAGTATCTTGGATTAGTTCTCTCTTCTGACCTATCTTGGTCTTCTCATGTCTTAGCGATTTCTCAAAGAATATTTCGTTTGACTTTTTACATTAAGAAATTAAGGCACTCAGGCATAACGCAACCACTCCTCTTACAGTTTGTCAACTCGTGTATTTTACCTATTCTTCTTTACTGTTCACCCTTATTCTTTCCTGGATTGCTAAAAAAGGACTATGTCATACTTCGTAGAACTCTGAGGACTGTCAGTAGGACTAGTGGTATCCCATTGGGCCATATCGTTGGCATTGTCACCGATAGGCATTTGATGTCATGCAACAGATTCGCTAGAGGAATTTTGTCAGACTCTGAGCACCCACTCTACCCGCAGCTCCAACCTTGTGTCTCCTCAGGTAAAACAAGAAGTCTTTTCAGAAGACTTTATGCACGTACGTCTAAGTATAAAAATTCCACTATACCATATTTAGCACGTACTCTATGTGATGAAAATAGTGTCAGAAATGAACTAACTAACCTTCTTAGCACCACTAAATAGACCATTTCCTTCAACCTTAAAGCATAATACTTTATTGTTATTATATTTCTTATATTTATAATCCTCTCAATTTTTTTGTTTTATTTATTTTATTTTTCATAACTGTGGACATAATTTTAATCTGTATTATGACTGTTAACTTTGTATTTCACCTCACTATACCATATCAACAGAACATTAGACCCAATTATCCATAACATGCTAAAGTTTCCAAACTGAATCGACAATACCGTTTGAAACAAACTCACTGTTATTAGTATTTATTATTATTATTACTATTATTATTATTACTATATCTAATAATTATGTCGTTAATGTGGACAAATTTCTCCGATTAATTTTTGTTTTAAATTTTTAATTTTATATACACTTTGAGTAAATCAGATGCAATATTGTGACAAATGCTGAGAATTCCATTCTGTATTATAAGTACTGTTTTTGGAATAAAGTAAATTATTATTATTATTATTATTATTATTATTGACAATATTGAATGTATATGGGACTTGTGACGAAGAAGAGAGAGTTGTTATCATGGAAGAAGCAATCCAGGGGAGGAGATGTGAGTGGACCTACGCTTAATATCAACACAGGATTGTAGCTCGCTCAGCGTCCCACATTATATCCCTGTTTGATTCTAGGCCCATATCATCGGTGTACTATTTTGTCTAGGAAGAGAAGAGTTATTTACTATATGTGAATCCGATTGAAGGGAATTGAGTGTATGATTCACTGTTAAATATATATTACTTTGTTTATTAGAAATATCATACAGTGAAACAGTATTATTTACTGATGACAGAGTTGCGAACACAAATTATTGTTCATAATCACTGCATCAATTATAATCACACGACTTCGAAACTTGAGTTTTATAGTTTTCTTCGTTCTCTCCTATTTGTCGTCGTTGGGGTAGTGGAATTTTCCAGATCTCCGACTGGACAGGTGTTGAATCATTCCAAATACATGTATTTGCAGTTGATTCGATAAACAAAGCTTCTGTTATCAGTCTTCCCCACTCGCCAACCTGTTACATTAGATCTTAAAAACATCATCTTATCCCATCCTATCTCTTGGCAGTGTTGTGTGTAATTGTATGTGGTGAATGGTATAGCTGAACTATTCTCTAGATTTCTTATCATATTCGGGTCAACTAATCTAGATTTTGCTGCTAAGTTTTTATGCTCGGCTAGTCCGACTGACTGACCCTGTTCTAGTACTTTGACCTATGTATTTCACCTGACAATCACTGCGGACAGTGTGTTACATAAACTAAATTGTCTTGTTTAAGGGCTCCATAGGATCATTCAACCGACCAAGCTTGTTTCTAATTGAGTTTGTGGGTTTGGATGCCAGCCACTTTTATTCCTGCCAGAATTGTTAAGAATTCTGAGTAGGTTTCCGAGGTTCCTTCCTTGTATGGAATTACTACTGGTGATTTAGATTCCTTGGTATAAGAATAAAACTTGTGCACTGTGGTAGAGTGTAATTCCATTATGTTTACTGGTATCAGTAAACATTACTGTATAACACTGTGAGACTTTATCAGAACAAAAAATGGAATTTATATTCCTTATTGTTGGTGTTGTCATTATCTTGCGCATATTTGACATGCATGTCGTCACTAATATTACTGTTACTATTATTATTGTCACTGTCACTACCATCATTACATATTTTATTTTTACATTTCTCTACATACATTCTGGCTAATTTATCAGGTTAATTATTAATTTTCAAAGCTTCTCTTATATGTCTAACTTCCTGTCTCAGATTGTCTTATTATTATTTAAACAATTCACCCAACCTATTTCTCTGACTTACGACGGGATGATCGGAAGTCCAAATATCGGTTTGAATGTGTGGGATTCCTGTAAACAAAAGTGTTTAACTTCCCATCTTCTTTTCTTTTTACGCTGCAATCTAACATTGGAAGCTACCCTCCCTGGCTTTCTAATTCATAAGTGAATTGAATTGTCTCCGCCTTTGAGTTAATTGTGTTCGAGAAATCTATCTATATTGTGTGTTCTAAGTACAGTGAATGTGTCATCTACATACCTCCATCATAATTTTGGGGTGGGGTTGAATATTTCAATCGCTATGTTTTCCCACCTACCCATGAATATATCCGCCACGACGGAGGATATTGGTGACCCCATGACAACTCCCACAGTTTGTTTGTATATTTTCCCCTGGAATATAAATACTGTGGAAGTCGAGCATAACTGCATTCACAGCATTATACCCTTCAGTGGCACTTCCGTTTTAAGTTCGAGTTCTTGGTCAGAAATGAGTTCGATTTTGACTGCCTCTAAAGCCATATTTAACGGTATACGGGTACATAGACCGACAATGTCAAAACTAACCATTTTCTCTTCACTATCTAATCTGTGTTTTAAATCGTAAGAATTTGTTAGTATATATTTTCGGTGGATTTTAAGAGGTTGTAAGGTTTGGTTATTATTTTCTGTCTTTTTCTGAAAAGAATTGTCTCATGATAGAGCACTTGCGTAAGAGATTAAAATAAGCCGATGTCATTGTATCAAAAAGTCCGGCAGCAAAACATCTTATACACTATGGGCATGACACCGATGCTTCCAAATAACAATAATCATAATAATAGTAATATTAATGACGACATGCATGTCAAACATGCGCAAGATAATGACAACACCAACAATAAGGAATCTAAATCACCAGTAGTAATTCCATACAAGGAAGGAACCTCGGAAACCTACTCAGAATTCTTAACAATTCTGGCAGGAATAAAAGTGGCTGGCATCCAAACCCACAAACTCAATTAGAAACAAGCTTGGTCGGTTGAATGATCCTATGGAGCCCTTAAACAAGACAATTTAGTTTATGTAACACACTGTCCGCAGTGATTGTCAGGTGAAATACATAGGTCAAAGTACTAGAACAGGGTCAGTCAGTCGGACTAGCCGAGCCTAAAAACTTAGCAGCAAAATCTAGATTAGTTGACCCGAATATGATAAGAAATCTAGAGAATAGTTCAGCTATACCATTCACCACATACAATTACACACAACACTGCCAAGAGATAGGATGGGATAAGATGATGTTTTTAAGATCTAATGTAACAGGTTGGCGAGTGGGGAAGACTGATAACAGAAACTTTGTTTATCGAATCAACTGCAAATACATGTATTTGGAATGATTCAACACCTGTCCAGTCGGAGATCTGGAAAATTCCACTACCCCAACGACGACAAATAGGAGAGAACGAAGAAAACTATAAAACTCAAGTTTCGAAGTCGTGTGATTATAATTGATGCAGTGATTATGAACAATAAATATTGTTTGAAACTGTGTCATCCGGTAAATAATACTTTTTCGCTGTATGATATATCTGATAAACAAAGTAATACGGAATTACAGGGTAATTCACCAGATTCAACGTTCTTCTATCTCTCTAAGTGTAAATACGTATCTTTTCTCTACAATATGCTGCAGAATTCTGAAAATATGTTGTATGGATGAGGTTGATAGAGTAGTGGTATATCTCCGGGTAGTGATCTTAAATCAATTAAAGAGTATACTGAAAAACAATTTTTTATATCTGTCATCATATCACCTGAGTCCTAGTCGTATAATGCGCTCGTCGTGAAATTCATTCCAGTGGAGTTCATCTCCAGTGTGTCGGTGGTATAGCGGTTAGGACGCTTGCCGACCATGCACATTGTTGGGGGTTCGATTCCCGGCCGACGCACTCCTTTACCGCGTTGAGCCAGAAATAATGCTGGTGAAGAGGAAATGTTGGGCATGAGGCTAGCAACCCCATCCTGAAAATAAAAACTGCTACAGAAACTTCAGGCCACTAGCTTGGAGCCCTATGTTCCACTGGTAAACGTGAAGGAAAAAACTTCATCATCATCTTCATCTTGGTACTCTGGGTCTTTGACATCACTTAACCTACTACTTCAAAACTCTTAACGTCAATTCCCTTATTCGATAATCTTCTACAATTACGCAGTTCATCCACTTCAATTCTATCCTCCTCAAAAAATCAACGTTGACCATGTTTCTTCTTCTGTCTCTTTTGAATATTGACAGAGTGTGATGTCAACTGATCACGTTTAAAAAATTTATTACTTAGTCATGTTCAGAGTGATGAATAGGTGAATTTCATCTGTCTCGAAGTGAATAAATTGTCACTTGTTTGTAAAAGTGTGAGTCATACTCTATCAGTGCACCGAGATTCTGTCGCATGACCTCTCACCTACTCGTCATGTCGCCTATAATCATACTCAATCAGCTTGCAATGTTTCCTCCTATTTCTTATTCAGTAACAACCAATCGGGTTTTAGTTAATTGATATAGACAATTGAAGAAATTATTTCGCCTTATCTAATTTACATCTTTCATGGAGGTAAAATTTGACCAGAGTAACCTCTGCAAGTCATTTATAATAATGATGAAGGCGAATATATATTGTGGTGTGAAGGCATATTTCAGTCGGTAGGAGAAACCGTAGTGAAATTTTACCCCGAGAACTGTATATGTGTAAATTGGGAAGAGGCGAATTAATTGACGGCGTTCGAACTTGATTTACTGTATCACCATCATCCCCGCAAAATAGGTCAATATTACATTTTCTCACCTCACTGATGATGATGCGCTACAAACGGAGGGTAATGAGTGTCACACAATCTGGCTCTATCCAATTTCTCGTATGACTTCACATGTCTGTTTACTACGATATATTCACGAGTTGATTCAGGGGCACACTAATTGCCGTACTGACAACCATTGATACCCTTCGATGTATGATACAATCCTTCTTGAGGAACTCAGGAAAAACCTAGCATGAACAACAAAGAGCAACAGGTGAAATGCAGCAGTTAACAGACTGTAAAAGTAGACAGTGATTATCATAAATTCTCAATGTAGAAATTGACAGACTGAAACTCATTCATCGCCACTTAAATCTCAATGCATATTTTGCTGCTTCACATTTGCAGTAATCAATCTCAGAAATTCTCATTATGTCATGTCGTCACCTAACTAGTTAACAGACTAGTTAGTTAGATAACGAATCATCTATGGATCATTTAGGCTACAAAACAATGATGACAACATTGTTAGTGCATTGTACAGTCTATGTGTGACCTGATTTCACCTAAAATCAATATGGTTATGATTTTAATGATATTACCGAAACCTATTTTGATTTCAGAATGTTGAGTAAGTATGGAATGTTATCATTTCTGAGCAAATCACCAGTCCAATCAGCTTTCTATCATGACAGTGTAAAACATTCAATATTTTTGTGGCTATAACTTTGTACGCCTACAAACAGGTGTCTAATAGTAGGTGACTTGAATGCCACACATATCATTATTATTGCACAGAAATTTACATCCACAATGCTGTTTACCTATTACAATAGACAATGTACACTGACTATCCTTGAATGGACACTTGTGCAGCATACACATGACACAACACGAGACGACCGTGAACATGATCCTTCTACTCCAGACCTGGTGCTGACACACTAGGAGGAGGATATGGGTGACATCGAACTGCCAGATGACAACGGACTATAGGACATAGGAATTATTGTCAGCCATGGTTTGAATGCTATGATCACTTCTCAGGGACTTCAAACGATCAGATGAGTGTATGCTGAAAGTGGTATACTCAGTGTATATCTGGCCTCATCTAGCATACTGCATACAAGGGGTGAGACGATGCTTCAGGAAGGCTTCACATATCTTCGGAAGAGTACAGAGGGTAGGAATGAAATCAGTCAGTGATATCTCACACCTTACTCATGAGAGGAGAATGGAGCATTTGAATATCTTCGCGTTATCATTGTGAGGGAGGAGAGGCGACCTAACTCCGTCATATCGTATATTGAGGAGTGATTTTGTGATTCACGTTTCTAATCAGTTTCTCCTTCTAACACACATTTTCGACGTCACCATAGGAGGTGATCAAACCGCCGATGAATAAAATACCTGTGTAATTTAGATTCCCTCACAGAATGGTCGACGACTGGAACGCCTTACCCGACTCAGCAGTATCACCTGCATTGTCGAGTGCTCTCAAAGAGAAATTAGATCTCTGCAGAGATATACATTGCCAGGATTAACACAGGCCACAACAGCCTACTATCTACATCATCTAAATCTCAATGTAGGAAGTGACAAGTCGAAGGAGATAGGACATTTCTCTGAAATATGATGAATGATGGCTAGGATAAATTTCTCCTGAACAGCAGGAATTAAACTGCTTTTTGAAAGACAACACTAATACACCTAAATTAATTGAGATGAAAATGTCTCTAAATGATGATCTGATTTTGTTGTGTTTAGTTGAGTTTGTTTGTGATTTGCCTCATGTGTGATCGTTGGTTGGCACAACTGAATGAGAGATTACTTTCTATTATTACGATTATTATCACTTTTGTTATTATTATTATTATTAATAGCAGTAGTCTGATTGTCAGTTGAGGTTGTTGTCTGAATACTCCTAATCTAAATCTGTTTATAACTCACATTCCTCACTCCACACATATACTGCTTACAATAACATCGACAACATTTTTATTATTATTCCAAGTCTCTCTTATTCCACATACTGGTTATTTGACGATGGATGTATTCACTCCAGCCTTAATACAATGGGTGATAATACAACTGTCCTACACTGAAGCATAGATAATTAATAGTAACTTTATTTGTGTTGTTGACGTGTTGAAATGATTATGAAAATCAATGTACTATTTCTCCTGTACAATTCTATCAAGACGAACCATTCACCCCTGTACTATTAACACATAACTGCTCTCCCCTTGATTTTCATCTTACCACTAATAATACACTACTACAATCATGCAAGCTGTGTATGCATGCGTGCTTGCAAACATGAACGTGATCACATTTGAATCTATCACAATAAGCCAAGACAACAAAAATCAACATAGGTCAGATTTCAGCTACTCCTGACTAATCAATATTATTAGTGTGTTGTGAAACAAAGCCATTCAACCTTGAGCGTATAATTTTGTCTACCCAGAGAATATAACACATTTGAGTAAAATTTTTAGATTAAACTGAGTGAACTAGAGTCAGTGGATGACTCATCGACCTCACATGTTATATATGAGTTTACATCGCATATATATCTGTCACTGTTATATGATCTTTTCAAGGTTAAATATAAGAATCAAAGAACATCCTTTACGACACATAGTGATCACGTCCTACAGCTGTGAAGTCGAATGCATTGGCACAGAAACAGCCAGATTTATCCTGAAAGCGATTACAAATTATCATTCCATATTAGATAAGTTCATTGCATATACAACACACAGTGATGCAGTATTGGTAGCTGGAAGACGAATCGAGCACAATGTGTTCCTCATAATCATATGAGAATACGTATTCACACTGTTTCATAATTTGATTTATGTATCTTATCTAGTCGAGGCCGACTTTATTCATTGTAAACTGATATATAAACGCTACAGGGATCGGTACATCTCTATTTCGTGTGTGTTCGGTGTTGATTCGATGAACAAGTATTCGCTGATTAATCACTCTCGCTCTCCCCACCTTACTACATAACATGTGATTATTTTCTAATAGTAATAATAATAATAGTAATTTGCATTATTCCAAAATAATCCTAATGATTTTGTGTGAAATTTTCAGCATTTGTTAGATTATTGCATGTAATTTCATCGAATAATATTAAAACAATTGCTAATGGCAACTCTTATTTGTTTTTAGTATTGACAGTAGGATCATAAACAAAAAGAAAATTTTCAACTTGATATGAGAGTTTGAAGGTACGAATATAGATTACACACTTGTCATCCGTTTATAATAACTATTTTACAAGCTTACAATGATCCTCAGTAATTTTTTTTGTTTCTATGCCTGCTGTAATCTACATTCACACCTTCTAACTTACCTTTCAAGTTGAATATTATGATTCCAATTTGTTTTCTTGCTCATTTCGTTCACACCTGTGATTCGTTCTATCCCTGCGTAATTTTTGTTTCTATGCCTGTTGTAATTCATATCAAGTTGAAAATAGCTGTCACCTTTTATTCGCTCATTGATATAAGAATAGAACTTGTGCACTGTGGTAGAGTGTAATTCCATTATGGGTAAATTTTGTTTTGATAAAGTCTCACAGTGTTATACAGTAATATCAAAACTAACCATTGTTTCATCATTCTCTAGTTGAATGTCATTTAGTTTATTTTTCATCTCAAATGAATTAGCTAGTCTAGAGTTTGAACGATTTCCAATGGGGCATAATATTAGAGATAGTTTTGATATAACCAGTCTTTATACTAACATACCAATCAATATGGCCTTAGAAGCAGTTAAAAAAGAATTAACTGCAGACCCTGAACTCACTTATAGGATGAAGCTACCCATTGGAGAAATTATTTTAGGAATTCAGTTATGCCTCACATCTACTATCTTTAAATTCCAAGGCAAAATATATAGACAAACTGAAGGTGTAGCAATGGGATCACCAATATCCCCTATCGTAGCAGATATATTTATGGATAGCTGGGAAAATATGGTTCTTAATACGTTTAATCCTACTCCAAAAATATGGTGGAGATATGTGGATGACACTTTCACAGTGTTAAAAACAGAACATATCTCTAGCTTCTTGACACACACATAAACTCACTAGTGGAGGGAATAAAATTCACATCTGAAGCGGAAAATGAACAAGGAGAATTATCTGTGTTACATTGTATAGGAATAGAAGAAGGCAAACTACACACTAGTGTTTATAGAAAACCAACGCATTCTAATAGATATTTTGACTTTAATTCATCTCATCCTTTAACTGTTAAGGCAGGCTTAGTTAAGTGTTTAACAAACCGAGCAATGGCACTAAGTAGCACAAAAAAGACCTAAATGATGAAATGAAACAGATAGAAGAGGTGTTGATGTTAAACCACTATCTTTTAAAATTCGTTAGGAAGATTGAAAAAGGCCAAAAGAAAAAAGAAAAAGAATTGTGAAACTAGTAATGATAACATAAATAAGAGAGAATATAAGTCATCTACAGTTATACGATATAAAGAGGGGACATCTAAGACCCTACGTAGGATTCTAAATAAAGCAGGAATTAGGGTGGCATTTAAACCTACAAACTCACTCAGGGACAAGCTCTATAAGTTAAAGGACCAAGTTGACCCAATTAGACAAAATAATATAATTTACAAAATACCCTGCAATGACTGTGATTTAAGTCAACTACATAGGTCAAATTAGTAGGTCAGTGGTAGTCAGATTGTCAGAACATAAGAATTCAGTGGCTAAGGTAAGAATGGTTGACCCAGAGAAGATAAGTAATTTAGAAAAAAGCTCAGCAATTGCAATGCATGCATTAACACTCAAACATACAATAGCGTTGGTGGGAGAGGGTTAAAATTCTAAAAAGTAATCTAGGTAGGTGGAGAGAGAGGTTGATTACTGAATCCTTGTTCATCGAGTGGATCTACACCCAACACATGCAATAGGAATGATTCATCACGCATACCCGAAATATAGAAAATATTACTACCAATCAAATCAAGTGAAAATCAAGTGAAAAACAATGGAACTATATAAATGAATTTAGGGACTTTTATTCGCGTTTAAAATTATTCCTCCAGTTATCAAATATTAATTTCGCATACGTGGAAACTGTTTTTTAATACTATGTAATCTTGTCTATAAGCCCTTTGTAATCTATATTCGTACATTTAGACTTTCATATCAAGTTGAAAATTGTTATCTCCTTCGTTACCATGTTATTATTATTATTATTGTTCCCTTGGGTTCCTGGTGGAACATAGGGCTTCAACTGCACGCCTCCACTTGCTTCTGTCTTGTGCTGTACTTTTCACTTGCATCCATGTTAATCCATACTGTTTCAGTTCCTCATCACACGATCACTTTCATGTCACCCTTGGACGTCCTACTCGCCGCTTCCCTTTCGGGTTTAAATCAACCATGTTGAATTAAACAAATAATAATTGCATCCATGCAAAAAGACAATCTTAAAATAATGATTATAATGTTTGTGGTTGAGATTATCAGTCAGTTAGATGGAACAACATTCAAAGCAATTTTAGGAATAACATTATAAGATTGCAGATGACCGTTCGTGTATGGTATTTGTAGACTGAGTTGGTTGGTGTTGGGGGCAGTAGTAAATTCCAGATTGCTTCGGCTTCTTGATATAGTAGCTTAGACGGAACACTTTCTCAGAGATCGACAAAATATGGGATAAACAAGTGAGGTCGGAGGATAGAACTACAACAATGTTTCTGTTACAGTCCCCTATATGCTACAACCAGTCGTTTTTGATCTCATTTATGTCTAAAATAGAAGTCGATAGTCTCGCATTTTGAGCGATTCATCGTAACTCCATTTAGCATTGACCACTGACTGATGTCCAACAGAAAGCTATCAAGTTTGTAATAGTCTGCTTGGTACTTGATAGGAAGTGATTCGGCCAGGTTATCAGCGAATTTGACAAAGTTGATTTCACTAGAAAGACGTAAGTCATGTAGAAAGAAATAAAGAAGGAAAGGGAGAGCACAGTTAGGCAGGAGAAGATTCATCCTTGTATACAGTAACTGAATTCTGTTAGAGAAATAAGCATTCAACCAGTTAACAGGCCAGGACTCGGTTTGTTTAAGGGAAAGCTAATTTCATGGAAGGTATCTAGATGCTGTGTCAAAAGTAGATGTGTAGTTGAGCAAGGTAAAACGTAGATATTTGGCCCGTTTGTCTAAGTAGGAGACAATGTTATCATGTTACCATCTAAAGTACTCCTTCCCTGTCTATAAGCAAACTGTTTGGGATCATTAACACTTTTTGAAGAGGGTCCAAGATTGAGTAAGTGTAATTTCTGCATTGAATTCCGAAAAGGAGAGTTGATAGCACTAGGCATAAATTCGACATTATTACCAGGATCTGGTTTAGGTAGAGGGATGATTTTAATGTCTTTTCACGCATCAGAAGGAAGTATTGAATATGTTTGTAAGTGGGTAATTGGGATAAAATATCATCTCGTCTCCTGAAGACAACAGCAGGTACTCTAAAGGGTCTTAGGCTATAGGAATTTTACGGAGATTTCAAACCCTTAAGAACATCAAGTGTTAAAGCCATGAAAGTCACTGACCATGTGATTTGATGTACTGGGGACAAGGCATCTTCAGCACATCGTATGAAAGACTTGTTGACAGTATTTATATCAACAGTGGTTATTAAATAAACACAGTGCTCACCACAACCTGTAATGTCACCCTGTCCCAACGCATTTTGTGATTACACATTAGTGAATGCATTCCTACGAATCAACTTTTTTCTAGATTATTTAATTTGTCGGAGACAATCATTTTAGCTCTAGTTGAACTCCGATAATTTAGTTGACACCGATCTACCAGATTGACCAATGCAACTGAGCTGACACTCAAATCACTTTATTTGGTAAACTATATATTTCACGTAGTCAGATCTATGGAGTCTTGAAGCAGACAAAGTTTATCACTGATTGAGTTGGTTGGTTGGCTGGCTGGTTGGTTGGTTTAAATGCCAACCTGATTCAAGAATCCAGCGGAGGGTGTCCGATGATCCTCCTTTGCTAGGCAGTACTATCGCGACTTTAAATTCCATATTAAATTTACTATTTTCATTAGGTCTAATGCAAGAGGAGTGGTGGTTGGGTGTGTGGATGGAGAATTTAATAAGGGAAGACTTCTTCATCGAATCAAGTGAGGCGACTACATGTGACTGGAATGATTGCACATGTGAGCCAGACTTCTGTGGAATTCTACCACCAACACGACAAACGGGAAAGAGGAAAAGGTTCAACCGGTCTAAAGATAAAATTTGGGTACTGGTGAGTATAACTCCATGATGAATAAACATTTGTGATAAAATACATGTATACATGTATATAAGTGAAGCAACAAATTTGTATTAGTGCCTTGATATTATTATGAGAAATAATTTGTGATCGAAACGTCATCAGTAAATATTACTGTAGACCACTGTGTGATTTTATCAAAATAAAATGTTATCATTTAGCTTCAACTTGAATAGGTTAAAGTAGGCAGCATACTAGTCGTGAGAACACAGTGTTATTTCGAGCTTGTGGTAGACTAATGTAAACGAAGAGGATGAATGTACTGTTTAACACACGTAGATTGAGTTTATTCTCATTGATCCCCATGGCTTCAGTTTCAGCTTCAGCTATGGCTAGGAGACGTGGTCTCCTACCGTTAGGAAGATTGTCTAGCACTCAATCAGCTACCATGAATGACTCATCCACCTCGACACGGCGTTCCATATCCACTCAGTGAGATAAAATAGTAATATTTGTTGATTATGTCAGTCCTTTTCCGACCAAGACAAACTGGTAAATTTTCACGAGTGTGTGAGTACGACCTATGCGACTAGGTGAACAGAAGCAGTTATATGTATGCATTCACACACACATTGATTTCGCCATCAGTGTTGATTCCATCCATTATCTCGAAATTCAATTCAATTATTTGCCATATCATGTAAGACGTGACTACACTGATACAACCAAAGAAATAGGAAACATACTATGAAGTTTTTCAACTAATTGGTAATGATTTTTGTGAACTACAAGATAACAAACATCATTGTCAATATTACCATAACGAAATATGAATAAATTACTGTTGGACACCTGCTCCCTTGATGACGAACAGCTGGATATGATCACACTTAATTCATACTCACATTATACTGGAGACATTTTGTTACTTCTCCAGTTGTCAACGTGCTTTCCTCATGTTTAATCCTACAGATATTTCTATCTGGTTAACAGGAATTAAACTGACATACGTGCACAGATGGACACAAACACTGTGATATTACTCAGTGTAACAGATGTTCGTCGAATCAGTGTAGTTACCCTTCATTCGGTATTTCTATTGCTAATCTTCATGTCTGCATTGGGTCAAGTTGATCAGTGACTATTTCTAATTTGTATATCATTATGCTAATTAGACTGAAATCTCCCATCAGTCTGCTTTGTTCGCACTTAGCCGTGTTTCCTCCTAAAGGGGTAAACATAATACTGATTGATGTGAGTAGAATTGGGAAGCATACAAGTGGAGGAGAAGTGCTTTCTAGGCAACCTCCCAGCCAGCCGAATCGAAGTGATCTAAACAGTGTTTGGCGCCGAACTCATCAGCCATGTACCCGGTCTCCCTCAGGTTACTGACTTCATACACCTATTCATCTTTATGAATTCGAATAAAGCAAGAAGAGTGAATTGTGTGGAAAAAGTAAAATGGTGTCGTATCACTGAATTCGTCGGCTTCGCTGCCATCAGCTGTATACAGCCTAGAGTTCATACAACCGATTCATCAACGAGAATTCTGGCTGGCTACTTTCGTCAACTGGTAATACATGAAAACGTATTCTCTATTTGCTGTTTACGCACAAACACATACATGCACGGTCCAAAATGGTGAAACGTCACCCAAATTACTTTTCACAACAGAATTTGTTGTTCACGTCACAATATATCATCTGCTAAATATCCAATATAAGTGATTTCTAAGGTGAACTCTGGTTGAACTGCACTTCCTAGAACTGGTTTTGTATATTACGAATCTCAAAATATTTTCCAAAATTTGATTTAGCCAACACTCGATTAATTAATTGTTCACACCTCAATTTTAAATCGAATGAATGAAATTCAGAATAGCATATCACTTCCCTCTCTAGAAGAGGAAGATAATTGTTTATCTTTCCTAGATATATTGCTTAGTCGACGGATTCATAGGTCAATAAAACTATGTATTTATAGAAAACCTACATGTACAGGACAGTATCTTAATTGTCACAGTTTCTGTCCTTTTCGGTACAAAAGAGCCTAAGTGAGCTAAGTGCCTCTTCATTAGAATCAAACGAACATGCATTGAAGACACACTTGATGAGGAAGAAAGAAAGTTGACAAAATCTCTGGTTGATAGCAATTATCCAGACAAGTTCATCAGGGGATATCAAGTAGTCAGTGGAACACCAAGACCCATTCTCCAGCTCGCTGCTAAGAAACACGCGAACATCAAGCTACCCTATATGGCGGATCATGGCAGCTTGACAGCTAGACAAAGATTGAACGCTGCTGTTACATAGACTTCTTGTGCAGCTAATATAATTGAGAATGTGAAGCCAATATATCCATCCATCTCAGCTCTTGGGACATGTGAAAAGTGGTGTCACATCTCACTATATTTACCTATTTCAATGTACGTGTGGACACACATACACAGGGAGGACTCATCGATCTCTGCTAGTAAGGCTTGGTTTCACAGCATATTCCTAAATGGCTCCAGAAACAAATGGAATCTTCAGAACCCATTAATGGTGAGAACAGGAGACCTAGCTCCTCTACTGCGAAACATATTATAGAGACAGGATATGAAATTGATGTTTACACCTCCTTTATTCAATCCATTCATAAAACGTGTTTGGGGCGTATCCTAAAGTTTGTGGTAGCCCTAGCAATTAGAAAGTTTAAACCACCTTTATGCGTTCGAAAACAATTCATCATCACACTGAACCACCTTCCTTGGTAAACTTCGTTTTGATAGATACCAGGGTAGATGTACTATTAGCTCTGTTATTTGGTTTAGTGATCTTCATTGTTATTTTCACCTTTAATATGTCCTTTTAATTTGACCTAACTTGTCTATTTTCTCACCTCTTAACTCTTTATTAATTTCATATATATTCCTATTAAAACAATTAGTCCCTTTCATACATTGGAATAAGGCATTTAGAAGACAAATTTCGCGAGATGATATCATTTAGTAGTTTCTTTACAACCGCTTTACAACTAACATGGTTAACAACAATAAAATAAACATCATGACAATTACTCAGTTAAATAAAAAACACAAAACATAAGTACATTCTGATGACCAATCATATTTAGATAGGTCATGTAGTCCATGGAAGGCGAAGATTGAAGTCTATTGTTTTTTGTACACACAGTTTTAGGCTGTATGTGATTAATCCCCAAAGTGCTTCCATCACCTTCAATAACCTTGAATTAGAGTTGTGTGAAATAATTGTAAAACAGTCATTAATATTGATTTTGTGACCTGACATTAATAGGTGTTTTGCAATGGATGATGCTGGATTTCTATTCCTATGACAAGCCCGTGTGTGTGTGTGTGATTAGATCGTTCGAAATGTGTTGCGCAAATACATTACACACACGATTCAGACAAATTACGTCTTCTTATTGCTTTGTCTAAATTCATAAATGGAACTAACTGTTTTAAAAACAATATTTTGCCGATGTTATTATTATTATATTTATTACTTTTATTATTCCCTTGTGTTCCAAGTGGAACATAGGGATTCAACAACACATCTCCACTTTGTTCTGTTTTCTGCCATCCTCTTCGCTGGGTCCACGATTGACCAAACTCTCTCATTTCTTCCTCACACTGTCTCCTCCTCACTGACGACCCACTCATCACTTCCCATTTGGATTCCACTCAGAGACCTGGCGTGCGATGTCATTCAACGGCTTCCTCAATGTAAGCCCGATGCATCTCCACTTTCTCCTACATATTTTTTGAGCGATCGGCTCTTGCTTGGTTGGTTTGTTCCCATAGTTTCTTGTTGCTTATTCTTTCTGGCCATTTGGTCTTCAGTATGGAGCCAGCCAGCTAGGGCAGCTGTTGACGAAAGTCTGCAACTAGCTGTTCGAAATCATTTTCGTGACACACCAAGTTTCTGACGCGTAAAGAAGAAGCGACTTCACATTAGTGTTGAAAATGCGAATCTTGTTCCTTCTGTTGAGTGCGGAAGATTTCAAGACTGGTTTCATGTTGATGAAGGCGTGTCTTGCCTTCTCGATTCTGACTGGCTCCGACATCTTCGTCCGTTCCTTCTGTAGTTGAAACGACGCTTCCCATATAAGTGAAGGAGGCAACCTCTGTTACATCTCTCCCGCTGGTGGTGATTGGTTCT
The DNA here is from genome assembly GCA_944472155.2 of Trichobilharzia szidati. Lineage (NCBI taxonomy): Eukaryota > Metazoa > Platyhelminthes > Trematoda > Strigeidida > Schistosomatidae > Trichobilharzia > Trichobilharzia szidati. The sequence continues at coordinate 127,105,180 of OX235273.1, read as the reverse complement.
GGTTGGTGTTATTGCTGTTGGTTATCTTCAACATCTCAGTCTTCTCTGGGGTCATTTGCAGTCCTGTATTCGCTTCCAGCCAGCCTCTTCTGCCAGTTTGTTGCTTTTCGCCTGCCTGCAAGTCTTCGAGTTTGTGTGACATTAGACATATATCATCCACACGCGAAATTCAGATCTTCTAAAGTCTTCTTATCGGTGATCCAGCGTATTCCTCACTCCTCGCCCCCAACAGTCTGACGCATAATCCAGTCCACAATTCCTTTGTGGATCATTTGACACGTGGCATTGTCATATAGCCAGCTGTTGAATGACGTTGACAAAGATTTGAGGTACGCCGTAGTGTTGAAGTAGTTTCCAAATTACTTTTCGGTATACGCTGTCTATCGAAGATCTTGCCTTTTCGAAGTCTATGAATTTGAGGCAGAATGATATTTGACTACCATTCTATGCGTTGTTCGACGACGATGCGTAGAGTTGCAATTTGATCAGCACATGATTTGCCTTTGCTGAATCTAGCTTGTTCTGGACGGAATTCTGTATCCAGTACATCCTTTATTCTCTCCAGGATGATGCGACTTAGTATTTTACTTGATGTGCATGGACAAGAGCACTATTCCACGCCAGTTCTTGCACAGGCCTAAGTCGCCCTTCTTTGGCAGTTTGACGAGGCAGATAGCCTTTCTTCCAATCTGTAGGCACCTTTCCTTCTTTCCAAACCTTTTGCAGTAATGGAGTGAGAACATCTACCGTAATCTTTGGGGCCGTCTTTAGTGCTTCGGGAGGAATGCCGTCTGGTCCTGCTGTCTTCTCAGCTGTGCGTCTATTGAAGTGTTTGCTTGTACACGCATCGTCCTGATTGGAATCCATGCTGCTATAATGCAGGTCAGACTTAGAGACTGGCATTTAGGTACCAGCTGCCTGTTCCCTTCTTTGAAGACAGAGCTTATAGCTGCATCTTTCGGCTCCCTGGGTATCCTAGTGCGGGTCAGAAACATGTGAAAAATCTCTGTAAGTAGAATATAGATTATATTCGCCAAGGGGATTAACAGTCTAGGATGAAATCCATCAGGCCGAGATGATTTACCTGTCTTAAGTCCATTCATAATCCTACTACTATATAGCCTACTTATTTAATTACTAATCCAAAGTGGTTTATGCAGTAGCTTCCGAAATGTAGACCAAGGTACGAAATGTGAAGTGACGTAATTTAGTGTATTCCTCTATCTTGCCCAAGCTTACTCTAGTCTTATTTTTATCAACCCACCAGTCACATAGGGTTGCTGCGTTTCGGATCGCCACTATATCTGCTTTCCAAATGTTTGGACCAGCAGATGTTGACCTATGTATGAAAGCATTAATCTTAAACGTAAAAAAGCAATGACTACGTCGTCACTTCTGCCTAGCGCTGGAAGGCACCTAATCTCATCTAAATCTTCCTTCCGGTGTATTGGCACTTAGTCTGGAATAGAGGGATCATGTTCATGTTGGTATCGTGTTGGTGCATACACATACTACACAAGCACACATCCAAGGTCAGTCAGTATGAGTCCTTTCTTGAAACAGGTAAACAAGCTGGTTAATGTTAATTCACCACCCCACCCCAACCCCCACTTAATACGCTGGACATTAAAGTCACCTACCATTAGACGCCTATTTCTAGTCCTTTCGCTTCGACGATCAACCTGATTTTATCTTGCTTGACGATTAAAAAGCGGTAGAATCCAGATAATCAATTCAGGGAACGTCGAAATTAACTTGAACTGCAATGATAACTGATATTCTTTACAAAATTTGTAGGTCTACCAGCCAGCTGGATAACACTTCGGCATTCGAAATGGTGGATAAAGGAGTTAAGTATAGGGGGGAAATCCATCACTCATTGGGAATGAAGTTGCGTAGAGCTGACTAATGCAAAATAGAATGAAGTGTGCATCCACTGCTGGTCACTATCAAACAAATTAAAATTGATCTCATAGGCGATTTCATTGTCCATCTCGAGAACACCTTCAATGATACGATAAATATACATAGCGATCGTTACCAAAATGTAGAGTGCTTTAGAGTTTCTTAGTAGAAACATGAGTAGACTTCCATTTTGCTGAGAAATGAAAGCCATCTATGCTGGTTCAATCTTCTAAAATCAAAAGTTATTTCAACTACATTCAAATGAACTGTCGTCAAGATTTGACAGAATAGTTTTAAAATATTTGGGCGCCGAGTGAGAAGTAGACATTTGAAATGTCTTGACAACAATAAGCCTAACTTATTTTTATTCTCATCAGACAAACCTAATGTACTCACACACACACATAAGTAGACAATAAGTATACATAATTGCGATTGTGTAGATAAGTGAATGAATTCGTCACCGAAAAGAGACTTTTCGCTGAACTGCGTGTTTTTTTTCATTATATTTTTATAGTATTCGTATTTTCTTTCACAGCACGCATTTTCAACACTAATCCCCTGAATCTTTCATCGCGTTGATAATATATACACAAGCATGTCACTGAATTGTCTGTTCAGATTTTATCTGACGTTTTTGATGACTGAACATTATGTATGTTTGAATTAGCGACGTGTTAACGAACTTCTATACATATATGGTTGAGGACATTTACTCATCGAGGTAGGACAACGTCTTGAACTGGCGGAAACTAGAATTCACGGGCCATTGAATCGGATTCCAGTGACTTAATTGTCTACGGGCTTGACGCCTTGTAACTAGAAGGTCCTGGGTTCGAATCCCTATGGTGGCTGCGTACTGTGAAGAGACTCAAACTAGGATGAAACAGATGTCCAGTACTCCCTGCAGGTTTTCCAATCGTTGTCTAACCGATATCAGCTCATGATAAAACTCTCCAACTTGTCTAAACGTACTTCCGTCTTCATATAGCATCTAATCGAGTTTTACTTCTATTTATTGTATAAAGCTATGAAGTCTCGTGAATTTCCATAATGTTTAACTCCACCAAGTAACTTTCAAGTTATTAATAAAGTTCAGAAAAAGCATCAACGGGGATAGCAGTTTGCATTAAAACGCACACCCCTATGCATCGTACTACTATTCCCGTTATCATTAGTGCAGACAACCGTCCTGTCCCCAACAAGATTGTGCATCTGTGATCTCCCTTTTCCTCTGATACTTGTCACAATACGGCTATAATAACACTGCAAGAAATTTGGCCTCGCGAGCTTCATCATGACAATCTGGTTTCAATAAGTGGCTTCACATTATTCAAACAAGACCAGTTCTGTTCCAAAAAGGAATGAGGCAGTGAGGTTGCAACTTTCATTCATTCCTAGTGGTTGATTTCAAACTGTGTGTTTCACATTCTTGAGTGACTTTATTGACCGCAATACAGTGGAATGTCATCCCAAACACTTAACAAAGTATAAGCACATTTTTTATCTCAAACAGTCATGTTACTCCTGGATGTTCCCTCTCAGATCAATCCAATTTTGCAGATGAATTTACCATTTTTGCTACCACTTATCTTGAGAATTCTAATCACTGCATTTTTCGAGTGTTGCTTAAAATATATGGTAAGTCGTATCTGACAAGTATCTGACCTTTCTTGGTCATCCTCTATCTTTTTGATTTCTACGGATATCTTCCATCTAACCTACTACATTGAGAATTTAAGACGATCTGAAATAATACAACAGCCTCTACTTTTACAGTATGGTAACTCTTGAATCTTACCTGTTGTACATTACTGCTACTCCTTCCTCCCTTTGTCTTTCCTGGGCTATTCAGAAAGCGAATATTTCATATTGGGAAGGGTATTAAAGGTTGTCAGTAGGGCAAGCGGTGTTCCACCACTAAGTCAGGTAGTAGTGCATCAACACCTGAACTCTTGTGAGGACTGGTCCAATTCCATTTTGTATGACTCTCGAACATCCCTCTATTCTCAACTCTCCCCGCCTTGCATCTCATCAGGTAAGAAGGAGGATAAGAAGTCATCATATATGATTATAGGTCCGCTTGTACAAAAAAGTACAGAAACTCGACTTGACCTTGGCGGCCTGTTTGAACATTTTGGGCTACCATATTCCATGTACATTTTGCATCTATTTACTCATATTTTGTTGGTGTTTACATTTAAAATTATGCATTCTAATCGTATCATTCACTCTCGGGATTATATAAAATGCTTAAAACCTAAAAACTTTCATATTTGCAATAAACTCAAGAAAAAGCACCATGGTGGTTGGCAACGTGCTTTAAAATCTACACCGATACATCAAACCACTGTTCCGGTTATCGTTAGTACCAACTGCCGGTCACTGCCTAACAAAATTCTGGATTTTCAGTCCCTGTTGTTATCCGAAACTTATCACAATACTGGTATTGTCACTCTACAAGAAACCTGGCTCCATGACTCATATGATGACAATATAGTATCTTTAAATGATTTTAATGTATTCCGACAAGACCGTGTTTGTTCCAAGAAAAAATGCGGCGGAGGTGTAGCTACATTTATTCACTCAAAATGGTCTATTTCTAACAAAGTTTGTTTCAAATTCTCGAATGACTACATTGATTGCATCACTGTCAGATGTCGCCCGAGACACTTGTCAAAATACAAATTCATTTATATTTCTAATGTTTATGTCTCTCCTGGCTGTACCATATCGGATTTATCTATGTTCGCAGATGAATTCACCGCTTTTGCTGCAGCTTGCTTCGAGAACTCTTTATCAATAGTGACTGGCGATTTTAACTCATGTGATCACTCCTTCCTTATATCACTTGGCCATGACAATATTGTTAACTTTGCTACCCGTCTCGAAAAAACACTAGATCTAGTATTCATCAATGATGTTAGTATATATGAAGCTCGCAAACGTGCTCCTGTACTGAACTCTGACCACTGCATCATATGTGTACTGCCTAAAGTATATTCCAAATCACACAAACGTGTTTTCTCTCACCTCTACAGTAAATTTCAACGGAGATGCTACTCACAAGACAATCTAAGCAAACTCAGATGCATGTTGATAGATACTAACTGGGACCTATTTACAGAACAAACATTAAATGACACAATCACAAACACCACAGATTATCTTAAATTCTGTTTGGAAATATGTTGTCCTAAAGAAACATTATTCACTCGATTTGACCGTTTCTCTTCTCCATATCTCAAAAAGCTACGTAGAGATAAAGAACTGTTGTTCAAAACAAATGATAAGTCAAGTGCAAAAAAGTTAAATACTCTGATAAAACTCGAAATGCAAAGACTAAATGTTTTATATAACCAAAGATTCCTATCATGTAAAACCCCTTCTTGTTTGTGGAAACTTTTTAAAGAAATAACTAGCGGTAAGCGGTGTACTTCTGTCTAATCTCTTAATGTTGATAATCTTAACAAGTCTTTCACACGCTCCTCTGTCGATATCCTTCCTAATAATACAAATCACATAGACAATAATTTTAGTGGTTTTAATACTCTTGATGTGCTTAAATGTCTCCGTTCTCTTAAGCCTTCCCAAAGCCTTAGTCCTGATGGCGTACCCGCCATTGTCCTCAGGAACTGTGCTGATATTTTGTGTTACCCTCTTAATAATATTTTTATTGCTTCCTTTTCCAGTAAAGTTCTACCTTCTGCATGGAAAAACATTAAAATTATCCCTATACCAAAACAATCTTCTGGCATCGATATTAAATTTAGGCCTATTGCAATTACTTCTCCTTTTTTTAAAATTGATGGAAAAACTACTTTTACTTCGTCTTGAACCTTCATTGAAAGCTTTTAATGATCCTAAGCAATTTGCATATAAACATGGTAGAAGTACCTTGGATGCTGCGGTTGTCTTATATCATAATGTTGTTTCTTGTTTAGACAAAGGTGCCAAATATGTTCGTGGTGCTTTCCTAGACTACACATCTGCGTTTGACTCTGTACCTAGGGGCCTTTTATTAAATAAGCTCTCCTTGACGCACACAGCATCCTGGGCTAAGAGTTGGTTGCATTCTTATTTTTCTGATAGAATGCAGTATACTGCATATAATGGCAAATCTTCTTCTGCTTTGCTTACAAAAGCCGGTGTTTCTCAAGGTGCCGTCCTCTCTCCTTTCTTTTTTTCTTTCTTCCTACACGACCTGCCTCATTTAAACGAAACTAATTTTGTTAAATATGGCGATGATCTGACTGTATCACTGCCTATCACTTCCGAGTCTGACTGCTCCAAACTTAATAGCTTTCTGTTGGACATCAGCAAGTGGTCTAAGTCAAATGGTCTTATGTTAAATTCTTCCAAATGTCAAGCAGTTAACTTTACCTTCAAGCATCGACGTGACATACATGAACTAGTTAGTTCCCATGATGCCTGTAGCATAGATGGCACAGAAATTGAAACCAAGTCAAGCAGTAAATACCTTGGATTAGTTCTTTCCTCTGACCTTTCATGGTCATCCCACATCTTACTGATCTCTAAGAAAATGTTTCGTCTTACCTTCTACATTAAAAAGTTAAGACAACAAGGTATCAACCAACCTTTAGCTCTGCAATTTTTAAACTCCTGTATTTTACCTATTGTACTCTATTGTTCTCCATTAATCTTTCCTGGGCTTCTTAAAAAAGACTATGTCATATTACGAAGGATATTAAATGCTGTGAGTAGGGCTTGTGGTTTGCTACTGCGTGAGCTCGCCAATACTAAAGTCAAGAGACACGTAAATTCCTGTACAAATTGGGCAAAGGCCGTAATGTCAGACCCTCTGCACCCCCTTTATTCACAACTATCCCCTTGTATCTCATCAGGTAGAACGAGAAGTCAATATAAGAAATTATATGCTCGTACCACTAAGTACAAAAATTCTACAATACCGTATTTAGCCCGTATTTTATGTGATGAAGACTCTGTTAGACGTGAAACATATAAGTTACTATGTAATTAGCACAGTGAATTGACCCTTTCATTATTCATCTTTCTGTAATTCTATGGTGTCACCCTTTCTATCGTTTAATTATAACTTTGCTATTTTTATTTTAGTTGTTGTTACTATTATTACTATAATTTTATAATTTATGCGTATTTTTCTCCTTATCGTATACTGTAATTGCTACGTAGCTGCTATAAAAACGTTTTGTTATCATTATTATGTATTAAATATTTCGTTTATTTATTTTTTGTTGTTGTCGTTTTTGAGTAAATTAGATGCAATATTGTACTGAATGCTGAAAATTCCTTGCTGTATCATTAATACTGTTTTTGGAATAAAGCAAAAAATTATTATTATTATATAGAACAAACCTAATTACATCTAAAATATGTGGATGACATTTGTATTGTTTGTGAAATCAAATCAGCTAAATTGAGAAAATGCTTCATACGCATATGTATCCTACCAACAAATTACGAAAAATGTGTCTCTCAAATGATTATCCAGAGACGAGCTTGAAAACTGAAATCCTCATGTGTAATCAGGTGCCCGTGGAATATCGGGAAATCTTGGTACTGTGGTGGAAGCATGTGTGTAAGTTGAGTAATGAAAGATCAGAAAGTGTTCATGTATTACCTCACTGCAAATATATGCCACACAAGTGTATTTTATTGCAGTGTTCATCCGACATTGAAGGCTGATATGAATCCACTACAATATATATGATTGCCATCCTATTGCAATCTGAACAAACGATAAATATATTAATTACTCATTGAAATTTACTTATGGCATTAGAAGTGTAGCTTCGCTACGTTGCGTATTACTTTTCTTGATAAAAGCTTGATTCTAAGTCGTATTTTTGGGGCATATATGGAATTTTCAGCATGTGATATCGGTAGTCCAATTTCTCAGGCTGACCATTGATATTAGGCGTGCGTCAGCAATGGATAGATACCCGGACCAAGTGAATGATCAGTGAGAGTTTTAAACGCTATGCCAATGATGTGATAAATCCTGTTGTTAATGTATATTGCGTAAATAAATGTCTTATTGAAAATTCCATAAAACCATGACCACATTTTCCTGCTTTTACTACACTTACACGAGAGATGCAAACTGCGTCAACTGCAGAACAAGTTGATGAAGCCAAAAATTACGTGGAAATACTTCACTCAATAATGGAATTCCAAAATGAGATTTGTTTTCTGAATTGTGTGAATCAAGTCTAAATAAAAGTGTATCCCACTTTTTGATTTTGAAAGTTCATAATAAATTGAGATTCGTATACCTGGGTCAAATGATTCAAATTCTAAGCAGAGTTCTGACAGCAGATTTAGCTGATATGTTCGCGAACTCGGTGGGTTCCAGATGAGCCTCTTATGAAGTAGAATAAGATCGTAGTCACAGAGTCGAACATGTCTTGTCGAATCCATGAACAGCTTTCAAATTAAAGAAATTATTTGTCCATTAGTGCCAGACGTGAATGTTCAGGTTCCAATGCATCCAATATCCTATCATGTACCTGAGAGGAGTACTACCACGTTTGTTTGAAGTAATTTGTGAAAATTTCTTCTCTAGGTGTAGTTGTTATCAAAAGTTTTGATGGTCACCACCAAATGAACAATTTGTTCTGGATTGCTAGGTAAAATGAATCACCTGACGATGAAATGAAAATGTCAAGTCTGAACGCCAGTGATAGTCCAGAATTCAGGGGTATGCGAAGGTAAATATGCTCCTGACTGGAAATGTACTCCGTTTCTATTGATAAAATTCAGTGATGTTTCAATTTCCATTTGCAGCTAGTCACGAGATAGGCCATGTTGTTTTACCAAATTAAAAGTGAGTAACATTAAACTGGACTGTTACTGGATGTTTCAGAGTAAAACTATTAAATAATGAACGACATGCTAAGATTCTGAAAACACAGTGGAATTCCATCTTGAAGGGCTGAAAATGTGACCAAATAGATTTATTGTATTTAAGAAATTTAAATAATCTCATATTTTATTCTCTGCGAAGTCATCCCCCACTCCTCTGATTACATTTAATAACTTAAGGTTGACAGAGAACGCACAATAGTGATAATTCTGAAACGTTGTAAGTTTCATTGGACACACCTGAAGCAAATATATTGGTTGCATTAAGAGACAGCCAGTCGGATGATTTAAATAGCATATGCGGATGCCAACCGACGCTTGTATTCATAGTGTATCCTCCATTATAAATACCGACTTACATTCAAAAATGCACAAATATTCTCATAGTCACGAGTAGTTCAGTGTTAACCGATAGTGACAATCAACGATGAAGATCACATGCTTCCAATGGTTAAAATACGATTATGTTGAGAATCACTTCCCGCCTCTCTATGTTAGTTTTACATCGAGAGACAACGGTTCAAGCTGCGAAATAATTCGATTTTTTGTGCATCAAGTCGCCAGGTTGGGAGTCTGTGACGTTTTAGCTATGCAAGAAAATGTGGCTCTACATAGAAAGAATTAGGTCAATTCAGATAAGCAGTTGAACATATCAAGGTGACGAAATTCTTTATATCACGTGTCACAATACCAGGTCTCATTAAACATTCATTCATATAACACTGCTAAAATTGCCAAGTAACATCAGTGTGTTACAGTAAACCGACATTTTCAGTTTTTTAGGATGTCCTCAGCGGAAATTGAAAATCAACATCAGCAGCTGTATAAGTGAGAAAAAGTGAGAAAAGAATAATCCCCGAAGATCTCAAATTTCCTTGAGATGACAGAATCGACTGAAGGATCAGCAGTTTCCTTTAAAACACTGCGTAACAGTGTACCTTGAAAACGTCCAAAAATTATTATGGGGGAATTTCAATCCTAAGCCACATGATTAAATAATCTTGAGTAATAAATTAAGGGAGATCCACGCGTCTGAAGTCAAATGAAACCTTAATTGAATCCCTTTCAGCAGTGACATTAAACCACGCTAAGAGAATCAATAAAACTTTTGACATTCACTAAAGTATGAAACTAGATAGGAGATACTTTATGATTGCATACGTCAAAACAATGGACAAGATACTAAAATGTTGCATCTGTCCACAATTAACTAACATTTACTCACGACAGCAGAGTACATGTGAAAAGAATCGTTTAATCTAAGAAATGTTACTTCCTAACAGAATGATAGTTCCTTCATCCTATATGATGCAAAGTTCATGATGACAAGTAAAGCTTAGTATGTCATAAGAAAGCAAGTTGCATAGATAGATAATACTGACATGCGTAATCCAATGTCTTCATGTTGTGTTTGCATTTCAAATAATAAATGCACAAGGGTTATGACAGCATACATAAAGAATTAATTTTCACTGCAGGGACGCTTCAATGGATTGACATCACTGCAGTAAAGATACTATACCGCATCTGTCTTCACGATTAAGTGACATAAATCAAATAGCCTAGAAAAAGTCACATATTTCAGGACCGTGGAAACTAATATGTATAACAAATAAATTCACTTGAAGAGAAACGTAAATCATCGTAATATGCGGTTTGGTGGAGTTTTCAGAGTTGATTGGTTTGTCCACTCACCATTACGTGCAGTGCGCTCTTACTCAACCTTACGCATTTTTGTGAACTGATATGTGGAATCGAGGTATGGAGGTGTAGAATGAAAAAGAAACTCAATAATATTAGCCAGTCACTACTGATAATTCACCCACCGAATCAATATTAGTTCACTTCTAAATGCTTTCTTGCACAGTGCAACATAATTTTTATTTCATGTGTGTTGCTGGTCAGTTAGTTGACCAAATAGCGAAATGGACTTTCAAACCAATAATAATATAAGAATTCTCCGTCTTCATGCAAGTGCAGATTTTCATCCTGAATAAATCACTCCACGGACGTCTCGTAATATAGTGGAACTAAGTTTGGTTTTTAAATATTATTAATTTCTGTTGACGCGCAGTGGCTTATTGATTTCAACATCCATCGAATAGTGACAAATATATATATATATATATATATGACAACCACATGTGAACATAGAATTTATGGACGCTTGCATTTCCACTAACTAGTTTCATTGAAATGTTTTGAAATCATAATGATGTCAGATAAACATCCTCAAGAAACACAGATTGGAATTCACTGAAACATTTTCTGGTTCACTAAGCATGAGGCCTCGTTTTGTGTTGAGAAACAATGCGTTGCTGCCACATTTGAAGTTCTTATTCAACTTTTTCAATAAGATTAGAGTCAATTTTCCACCATCTTACTTCAGAATATCCCGCTGTCTTGTTGATTCTATTCCACCTTCTTACTTCTACATATATGAAATAAAAAATGGACGCGTGATCAAACACTAACACTTTTTAGATAATCTCTGATTGGTAACATTACCATTTAATCTCTTCCAAGTGAACAATCACTTCCAGGATTAATCTGAAAATAAAATATCATCAGAAGCGTTTCTTGCTGTCTACAATACATTTATATGGATGAAACATCTCTTATTCCTTCTTCATCTTCCTGTGTACATTCCAGACTCTGTAAAATTGCGAATCTGGAGGGAAGAACTTTAAATTGACGGTATAAAGTTTAATAACATGTCCTCTCTAAACTCTTGAATCATTTGCGTATATTTATGGAGTAACATTTCTCACGTTAAACAACTCATTTCACGCGTACTCTAAGACTGCAGCTAAGTTAGAGGTAATTGTGGGCCTTCACACCTTCCTGTTATTCGCATCCATCTTCTTCACAAATTAAATGGTGAGAGATGTCTTCTGCCTCGTCTTATACCTTGATATTTCGTTTACCCAGAGCTACTTCATACCAAAGCATTGTATAATACCAAATAGAAAAGTTGAAATGAACAAAACTGATCTGTTCAATGCATCGAGGACATAGCACAAATATTGGATGATATTAGAAGTGTCGTTAAAAAATCTGTCAAACTGTTAGATTTTCTCTTTTTATCAAATCGATTTCATACTTTTTATTTTGCATCGAGAAATTTTTATCTTTCACAGAATCGTTTATTTCTTCAGTTTTTGAAAGATGACAAGGCTGGGGGGATTGTACAATATGTTTTATGTCGTCTGACGTCATTCCATTTTAAGATAAAAATTCTAATGTAAATCAGAGAAAAATATAGATTCAGTAAAATTTGAAGAATAAAACATAAAAAAATAAACGAATTTTCACTGCGAACGTGTAGCAAAACATATTTTTCGAATAACTTTTACACTTCAGAGTATACGTGAATTACCTTGTGAAAAGCAGATTTATTTATCGAATCAGTCGAGGAATCGGCTGCTTTCTCACTTTAAGTCTGTACTACATTGTCCAGTTTAATGATGGATCAATAATGCGTACCTCACGAAGTAGCATCGTTGAGAATCAGTTCACAATACGCCACACCATCCTTCATGATTATCCGTCAAGACTCCAGGAAGTCCCTTTGGTTTGCAGCTATTTATGAGTATTAGATTTTCCCATAATAGATAAGTTTATGTTTCTATATATTTTATTGTTTAAAATCCAATCACATTTCACAACACTGCCTAGGGGCTACACATACATAACTAGATTCATTCTCAAGTATTGGTTAGTGAGTAGCTGTGTGATTATAATTTCATGTGCATCAAAAAACAGAGTCAATTCGGGATGTAGTGAAGTCTGAAGTTGACAAATATCTGAGTTGTTGTGATTTGGGGTTATTTGACAGATCGTTTGATTGCACACATGTAGAATTACAAGTCACAACGTGGAAACGTTGCTACTCAATCAACTGATCAAACTGATGAGTGCGTTCGGTATATGCCTTGCCCCATTTTGATTATGGAGAGTTTGTGGAGTCACTTTAATGAACTGATTCGATTGTTTTCTACTTCCCAATGTATTTCAGTATTGACATTTTATATTTTCTGTCTACATAATTATACCCACAATTTCATGAAGACAAGCTGTTTTTTCATTGTAGGTTTGAATGAAGATTCAACAAATATTAATAGTTAGTTAACAACAGATCACTAATTGAAAAGCGATATACATGAAAAAACAGGCCAGGTAAGCACTCAAAAGGAAGCATTTGGTAGTTATTTGGAATTAATTACCTGCGTTTATTATCGCTGTTAATCATTCATGAACATGTTCTTTCACTGCGTATCTCACATGAAACAGGATATTCCAACTTAGGTTGGGGAAACTTCACTTTGCATTTCATGGTGTTTCAGCAAGAAAATCAGCTGAAAAACACTCAGCAACACACATTGGCTTATATTAAGATATTCTGATTACGCATCCACAAGGCCTCATTTTATTTTCACGAACACTGAGCTGCTCTACTTATCCTTCATTCGAAATCCCTTTCCTACTTTGTGAATAAGACTAGTGTTAAAGACATCAGTTAGCTGAGACTTTCAGAATGAAAGCTTCCAAATCAAAATATTTTGAAACGAACTGTGTTATTCAAATCAGCTCAGATAATAATGTTATTTAATAAAAATTTTATTTCAGCTTACTTTATATTAATGCGAATAACACGAATTCCCTGCTTCTCATGTTCGTACTGAACAGAAACACAGTGATGGCATCTTTGGATATGACTTTCGTAAAACAAGCAAATCGCATTCACTAGTGCTCGCACACTAAACTCATGAGTGGTGATACGTATAGGGTTTCCTATCATATTTATAGACAGGTGATGTGCAGCTGCTTGTTTGCATCAACACGATCGACTTGAAGATAAATTTGACCAATATCTGCAATGAGTTGGAAGAGATTCTTATTTTCATTTGAAATTGCACTCCATACAATTTTGTAACATCTGCTTCTCTTGATATTGAAATGTGACTTGCATTCACTACGCGTGTATTTGAATCTGTGAGGTGAAAGCGCCTACTTAGTATTGTCGTTACCACTCTGGAAGCCTATATTTCCTTAAGATTTCAGTATTAAATGTCTAGAAATTCCATGCAAATAATAAATGACTATCGAACTACTTATGAGTAGTATAAATGTGTACTGTGAATTCAGACAGTATTTTATACATAAACATTGTGGTATCTGTGGAATGTCTTACCTTTTTCATTTTATTCATCAAAATATAGATCGAAGTGCCCCACAAGCATCACATTTATATGGTAGAATAACTTGGTTTTGCAAAGACTTAAATAATGCAATTACGATGGGAATATATATATATATATATATATATATATATATATATACATATATATATTTCATAATAGTTGATTTTGCGCTCATTGTAGTCATGCAAATCACTCTTGTTATTCCAAAACCGTATCAGAACTTTATCAAGCGAAGCCATTATATTTAGTACCATTAGCATGAAGCTTTAACAATCGCCTACTGGGAACCTTATCCATTGTGAATAATACAGTTTGGAGCAAAATGTATTCGATTTCACTGTCATTTGAATAGTTCAGAAGAATCACCACATTCTCTTCATGAATTAACCACGAAAGGTTTTGTAAACAGCCTGTAAAAAATGGTATTCATCGGTGTAGAATCTTCACGAATATCCAAAAATTACTTGTTTTTCTGATAATTGAGAGTGAGACCCTTCTTCTTGGAATTTGGCATATCTCAAAGTGTATTACTGGCAATGATTAGCTTTACGTTGTATCATATTGAGACATGATTGAGAAGAATTTTTCATCTGTTGGATGATCTCAGTGTAGTTGCTCAGTTTGGGTTAGATGCTTTACCTACCTGGCAACATCTTCAGCACATAATTCAATTTGGAGTTCAGTGAAATCATAATGAAGATGAGATGAAGTATCCATTGGAACAGAGTGACATAAGACGTTTATCTGCTAAAACGAAGATATGACATAGACAAATTAAATTAGCCGCATCAATATTCTCCATCTCAACAATTTGCATTTTACCACATGATAAGCTTTACTTATCACCATGAAATGTGCTTCATATGTGATGAAGAAATTATCACTCTCACTGTGAGTAACATTTCCTGCATTAGAGGACACATTTCACATGTTCAGCATGACCATTACACGGTCTTATTAATACTTCCAACTTCATGACAAATTGAATGTCGAAATGTTTTCTGTCTCACCTCAAACCGTGAAATTTCTTGAAAGTTTAATTAATTTGGTTCACATTGCTTAATCTGGCTGCTGCAAGTTATTCAAGTAAGTTTGCACATTAACTGAGAGTTGTGGATTTCCGTTAATCTTTGAAATGGGATTACTTGATTATTTTGTTGGAGAGTGAAACTTACGAAAATGAATTTCACATAACTTTACATTTTCAGTCGGCGCTCATTTGTTGATATTCCTGAAGAAGTTCATAGAATAAATATAAAATTACCAGAAACGTCTTTTTCTGTGATACTCGTTAGAATTTTTATCTTGCAGTAAAGTGACGTCATACAACAGGATATACATATAACAGCTCCCCCTGGCTATTCATATGTGAACGTTTATCTAAACCTACTCTATAAGAAAATGTTTCATGATGCGAAACAGAAACGTTGAAATAAAGAAAAAAAGGTTTGTTAAATGGATAGGAGAAATAACATAATATTTTTGTAGTGGGAAGGTGGTAAATACATCTGCAAAGCCCTCATGGTTTTTCTGTTTTTTATTAAGTCGACTTGAACTTTTCTAATTTATGTCTAATCAATTTTATATTTCATACAATCGTTTAGTTCTTCTTCTGTTATGGAAAGATGACTAGGCAAATTGCTTGTGATATGTGTCTTACGTCGCTCGACATCAGTCCACTGCAAGATAAAATTATAATATAAATCCGAAGGAAAGACGAATCCAGTGATCTCACATTTACTCTAAGGATGACCATTAAATACGCCTTGATCAAAGATAAAAGAGATACGGTACTTGCTTCATCTATAGAATAATGCTTGAGACCCATATGTATCTTACCTAAGCTAAAAAACTCGTATGTAATGAAACAGAATCTAAAGGAAATTCAATGAGTAAAAAATGAAAGAATAATAAGTTTTGACGTAGCTAATTTGTACACACATATTCACATTATTGCAGCTCTCGAGCCAGTTAAAAATGAACTGATTATTGAAGTTGAACCTAAAAGTAGGATAAAGTTATCGGTCGATGAAACAATATTAGGCATTCAGTTATGTCCAATCTTCATTGTATTTGAATTTGAAAATAAACTATGTAAACACTTTAATAGGATGGCAATGGGATCATCGAAATCCCCAACAGTGGAAGACATATTTATGGATAGTTGGGAACATAAGGCTCTCAACCTCTGTAATCCTGCTCCTTGGTTATTGTGCAGATATGTGGATGACACATTCACTGTGTTGATGTCTGAATATATCCTTCAGTAGCCGATTGAATCCAATTCGCTTCTGAGTTAGTAAACGAACAGGGTGAGTTGGCCATGTTTGAATGTGGAATAAAACGAAAACAAGGTAGTGAGCGGTTAGATATCACCTTTTTATGGAAGTGACACACTCTAATAAATACTCAGACTTTAATTCATCCCATCCATAATCCGTGAATTTGAGGGGCCAATAGCCTAAACAGAAAGCCAGACGATTTAAACAATGAAATCAAACGAATAAAGAAAGGATTACTAGTGAATAACTACCTACCAGAATTTATTCAAAAATATATGAAGAACCATAGAAAAACTATGATCAGCAATAAAAGTGATGAAAATGATATATAATTCAGAACTTTCGTAGTACTGCCGTATAAAGAAGGAACGTCAGGTGCCTTACGCAAGATTCCAGATGAGGTTGAAATTAGGATGCCACTTAAACTGACCAACTCAGTTAAGGAAAATAATTTACTAAGTGCAATGTAATGACTATGAGGTCAATTACACCGTTCAGACTAGTAAATCAGGGTCAACTAGATTATCGGAGCACATAAATTTATCTCGAACTAAAACAACTGACCCTGCTGAGTTATATAACCTAGGGAAAATTGGTGGGGTGAGACAAGGTCACAGTTTTGACAAGTGAATAAGTTAGGTGAGGTTAAGAACTGAAGCTTAGTTAGATAGTTCAACACCGCACAGGCGCAGTCAGAAAAAAAGCAACCCTCATTCCTCATTTATGGAAAATGGCAACCAAACACAGGGAGAATTTGTAGAGACAGTAAAGTTAGAAAAATATGTGTGAGACACACTGACAAAAATTCGTCTCATTATGATTGGCAAAAATTTATTCTCGAAACGTCATCCAGTTGTTGATACTGCATTGCTTTGTGATACGTAAAAGTAAAAACTTACCTAATATGTATTTGCATTCTATCACGGTGCTCAAGTTCTACCCTTGCATTAGTTGAGCATGAGACTGGAAATTGAAATACTCATTTAAATCAGCTGCTTAGGGCATATCAAGAAATCATGTTTCGCAATGCAATTGAACTGCAATGTTATAGATTATTTTATGTAGTCGGAGTACTGAAAGATTAGTAAATGTTCATGGATTACCTCACAGCAAATACATGTCACATAAGTGTATTTTAATTCTACTGTTTATCTGACATTGAAGGCTGATATGAATCCACTACAATATCCACTATTGCCCCACTGTCCTTTAAGAGTTTGCTTAAACGATGAATGTATTCATTTCTCACTGAAATATATTTGTTCCATTGAAATCGTAGCTTCAGTATGTTGCGTATTAAGTGACTGACCTATTCAGTGAAGTCTATTGTAATAATAAGTAGATTTCGTTCACTCACATCAACGATGCAAATAACACTCGCTGAAGTATACATGGATGCGAATGAAGTTCACTTGTAAATACCTTACTGAATAACGGAATATTGAAGTGAGGTTTGTCATGTAAACTGTGTGAATCAAGTATGAAGCGTTGTATTTATCGCACTAACTTCATAAAGAAAGTTCACAATAAGATGGAATTCATATACCTAATTTACAGAATTCAAGTTCAGAGAGGAATTCAATTAGGTGATTTAACCGTCATCTGAATGTTGTAGCACGTATTCTTGTTAGGGTAACTTTGTAGGTTCTATCCCAGATGCCAGTGACATTCTGTGATCTATGGCTTATGTTAAGATATTTATGCTCCTGCCTTGAAATACAAACTGATTCTAGAGACACAATTCAGTAGCGTTGCAGATTTATTCTCCAACTATTGATCAGATAGATTGTGATTCACTCTGACCAAGTGAAACTATTGAGTACGTGTCGTCATGTATAGAATCTTAGTTCCTTTGGAGCTTATTTTCGAAAGCCTGAAAGCATGGCTAGATAGAGATTTATTGTATTTATGTAAATATAAACTATATTGAGACTTAATAACCTTATAATGCATTCGATGCAAAATGATCCCACGTTCTCCTAATCGCAGGCTTTACCTCGATATTAACGGCAAATGTACATATGCAAAATTGCCGACACATTGTGTGTTTCATTGGACGCAGATGATAAAAGTACGTCGGCTGCATTTCGAAACTGCAAATCAAGCGATGTCATCAACATGTGTGAACGTCAAACGGAGATTTTAAGCACAATCTATCCTCAATACGAAATACTAACTGATATTTACAAATGTACAACCGCTCTCATCATCACAAATAATTCATTTGAGTGACGGCGAGAAATCAAAGAAAGATATCAAATGCTATAAAGTTTAAAGTGAGAATTTTCTGAGATTCACCAAGGGTTCATTGATATGAACTGTTTATTCAAAAAGAATATGTCGTGTTGAAGATTAAATCGAATCCTCATGCGTTCTTCCATTTTTTCGCCGAATTGGGAATCTCAAAATTGAGTGAGGCGTGAATAATTTGAAATCAACTTAAGGCTGTTTAATTTAAAGGCAGTCAAGAGCGCTATTAGGAAAATACTGAGGCGAAAGCTCTTGGTCAACTAAGCCCCTCTGTCTTTTATTATTATTATAGGGTTGCAGCTACACTTCTCCATCGCATTCGATTACCTGCCAACGTTTTCACCCGTCTTCACATCTGCGCACATGCTTTCATCTCCTCTTCACATGACCTCCTCCATGCCACCCTCGCACTGACGACCAAATCGCTGGTTCCTAATCAGGTTTCACTGAAGCGATGGCCGGTCTTGTGATGTCATTTGATGGTTTTCTCAGAGTATGGCTAATCCACCTGCATTTCTTCCTGAAGATTTGTTGCACAATCGGTTATTCGTTGCTTCGCTCTCAGAGATCCCTCACTATTTCTCATCTTTTCTGCCTGGCCATCCGATCGTGAGTATTGAGCGGACACCTTTTGATGAAAGTCTGTAGTTTGTTTGAAGCGATCTTCATGACGCGTCAAATCTCTGACCCGTATAATAAGTAGCTGACGTCACATTGGAGGTGAAAATCCGGATCTTAATTGTCATGCTGAGTGCTGTTGACCTCCTCACAGACTTCAGGGAAATGAAAGCTTGCCTTGCTTTTCGATCCTCTCCTTGATATACTCGCCAGTTCTGTCAGCCTGTGATGCATCTCAAGTAGGTAGGTAAAGGAGGCTTTTACTTTCAGATTTCCCTTACTCATGCTGATCTTGGTTTGTTGTTGTTGTTGCTGTTGGCCAGGAATCTTCATCACGTGTGTTCCCTCTATATTCACCTGAAGGCCTATTTTGAGAGAAATCTAGTACAGAATGGAAATTATGGAGTCTACTTTTATGAATGTAATAAACGTTTTACGAAAATCTGATTACAATACGCTCAGCGAATGAACGAAGATTGCTTTCAAGGCATTCAATCAGATTCACTTTGTATTTGGAGACATATAGAAACAACGAATCTTTCAATTTTTATTTTAACGCCTACAAACCAACTATAGAGAATGTATTGATTGTCTCAATTTAATTGAATGTCATGCTCAGACTTAATAAAAAATAGAATTATCGGGACATAAAAACGATAATTCAAGGAATTTTTACAGAGTAAATGTGAACTCGTTGGAGGCGTTTTTGTACATGAAATTTTTCGTCAGGTGATATAATACACATATAGTATTCCACAGTGCTCGTTTACCTTTCAAAGTATAACTGCAGCTATGCTAAAACAATGTGTCTCGGTGGCACAGCGGTTACCACGCTAGCTGACCATACACATGGTGCGGAGGTCGATCCTTAGCCTTTAACTCGCTAAGCCAGAAATAAAGCTGGTAAAGAGGAGAGGTTGAGCATTAGGCTAGCAACCTCATCCTGTAAAAAATAAACACTGCTACAGGAACTTCAAGTCTTTAGCTTCAAGCCGTATTTTCCAACGGAAACGTGAAGGAATAAAAAAGAATTAAGCAAAACAGTTTATGACACAAAATCGAAGCACTCAAATGAACAAAAATGATTTGATAAATGCATCGAAGACATAGCACAAAGATTGAACGATATAAGAAAGTGATAAGTAAATCTGCAAAACTTTGTATTTTGTGTTAAGAAATTTTATCTCTCAAAAAATCTTTTATTTTTTCTTCAGTTTTAGAAAGATGAAAAGACTGGGTGGGGTTGTGAAATATGTTTTATGTCGTCTGACGTCATTCCACTTCAAGATAAAGACTCTATTGTAAATCATAGAAAAAGATAAATTCTGTAATCTAACATTTACTCTCTCGATATTCTTAGGATTACCATAAAATACATTTGACTGACAATGAAAAGATGAGATATTTGAATAATTTGAAGAATAAAACATAAAACAATAAACGAATTTTACTGCGAACGTGTAGCAAAGAAAAAATTGTCCGAATAACTTTTATACTTCAGAGTATATGTGAATGGCTTTGCAGATAGTAGATTTACTCTGAAGAATTAGGCATCGCAGCAACGTGCAGCTAAAATCGAAATATGCTATGATCGAAAGTATTCATTGCTGGCGGTTCATGATAATGTTACGAAGAATGTAGAACTTGACAGATCTGGTTTTCTTCATAAAGTAGGTTTCTTCAAACAGAACATAGTGACGTGGAAACTCTCTGTAATACTTTCAGTTTTTTAGAATGTCCTCAGAGGAAGTCGAAAGTTAACGTTGACAGCTGTACAGGTGAGGAAAAGAACAAAACCAGAATAATCCTCGAAGATGTCAAATCGCCTTGAGGTGACAGAATTGACAAAATGATCAGCAGTTTTCTTTTAAAACATTGGGTAACAGGGCACTTTGCAAACATCCAAAAATTAATTTAGGTGATTATCTATCCTCAACCAACGCTGGTTTTTCTAATAGTTGTTAGAACAATAGGCTTGCGAATCGACTAGGTAAGGAATTCATTGGCGCAAATACCAATTATGTTAACCGTCATATCAATTATTATTATTATTGTTCCCTTGGGTTCCTAGTGGAACATAGGGCTTCAACTGCACGCCTCCACTTGCTTCTGTCTTCTGCTGTACTTTTCACTTGCGTCCATGTTAATCCATACTGTTTCAGTTCCTCTTCACACGATCTCCTCCATGTCACCCTTCGACGTCCCACTCGCCGCTTCCCTTTCGGGTTCCACTCGAGCACTGGCCTGACGCGCGATGTCACCCAGTGGCCTCCTCAGCGAGTGTTCAATCCATCTCCATTTTCTCCTGCATATTTGTTAAGCGATTGGTTCCTGTTTTGTTTGTTCCCATAGCTTCTTGTTTGTGATTCTTTCCGGCCATCTAATCTTCAGTATAGAACGAAGACAGTTGTTGATAAAAGTCTGCAACAGGCTGTTGGAAATATTCTTTGTGACCCGCCAAGTTTCTGATCCGTATAGCAAAACTGACTCGACGTTTGTATTGAAAATCCGAATTTTGTTGTTGATGCTGAGTGACGAAGATTTCCAGATTGGTTTCAGGTTGATGAATGTGTTTCTCGCCTTCCCGATTCTCGATTTGACATCCTCGTCGGTTCCTCCTGTAGTTGAGACAATGCTCCCTAGATAAGTGAATGAAGTAACCTCTTTCAAATCCCTCCCGTTGCTGGTGATTGGCGCTGGATGTTGCTGTTGTTGTTGTTGTTGGTTTTTTATTTTCATAACCTCCGTCTTGTCTATGTTCACCTGGAGTCCTGTCTTTGCTGCTTCTTCGACCAGTTTGTCGGTTTTCGCTTGTAAGTCTTCGATTTTGTGTGACATCAAACATAAATCATCCACGCGCGAAATCCAGGTCTTCTAGGTTCTTCACGTCGGTCCAGGATATCCCTGTCTTCTCGTTTCCCACTGTCTGACGCATAATCCAGTCCACCACAATTAGGAATATCAGTGGTGATAATAAGCACCCTTGTCTGACTCCTGTGTTTACTCCAAACGCCTCGCTGAGTTTTCCGTTGTGGATCACTTGACATGTGCCGTTGTCGTACAGCTGTTGAATAAGGTTGATGAATATTTGGGGTACGCCGTAGTACTTGAGTAGTTTCCAAATTACTTCGCGGTCGACGCTGTCGAAGGCCTTCTCAATGTCTATAAAGTTGAGGTAGAGATTTGATTGCCATTCCATGCTTTGTCCGATGATAATGCGTAGAGTTGCAATTTGGTCAGAACATGATTTGCCTTTCCTGAATCCAGCTTGTTCTGGTCGGAGTTCTGTATCCAGTGCGTCCTTTATTCTCTCCAGGATGATGCCACTCAAGATTTTACTTGGCGTCGACAGGAGCATGATTCCTCGCCAGTTCTTGCAGAGTCCTAAGTCGCCCTTCTTTGGTAGTTTCACGAAGTAACCTTTCCTCCAGTCAGTAGGCATCTTTGCCTCCTTCCAGACATTTTGCAATAATGGAGTCAGCATATCTGCTGTCGTCTCTGGGTCCGCTTTCAGTGCTTCCGGGGGTATTCCATCTGAACCAGCTGCTTTTCCAGCTTTCAGAGGCTTGATGGCATTCGAGACTTCAACTATCGTTGGAGGATTGGTGTCAACTTGCAGTTGTGTACGTGCTGTTGTTGGTATTTCTGGACAGGTTGTAGGTGGTGGTCAGTTCAAGAGTCCTTTGAAGTGGTCCGCCCATTGTTTAATCTGTCTCTCTTCTTTGGTAATCGGGTTCCCTTGGCTGTCTTTTATAGGTTTCACTTGTGTTGATCTCTTCCCGGATAGAGACTTGGTTATATGATATAGTGTCCTCAGGTCCCTTTTGCCCGCTGCCTTCTCAGCTTCAGTAGCCAGGTTGTCGTAGAATTGTCTCTTGTCCTTCCTGGCACTCTTCTTCACTTCTTTGTCCAGTGCTGTGTAAGTTGAGTTCAGCGTCTCTTTCTCTTGTCCATCTTTGCATTGAATCATTTTTTCTTTCACCATTCTCCTCTCCTCTATTAGCTTCCAAGTGTCCGTTGAGAGCCATTCCTTGTCTTGTTTCTTCTTTCTTCCTAAAACCGTTGAACACGTTTCGTTGAAAATCACCTTCAGAGATTTCCAATGGTCTTCCACGGATGATTCCCCACTGGTGCCACGTAGTGTTTCCTGCTTTGCTCTGACAGTTGCAGTGAAAATGTCCTGTGTGATTGTGTCCTTCAGTTTTTGCGTGTTGAACTTGCATTGTGGCCCATCCCCAGGTATCCTCGAGGCTTTCAGCTTCACCTTGAAAGTCCCTTGTACTAGATAGTGGTCTGAACCCACATCTGCTCCTCTCCTCGACCTTGTGTCCAGTAGGCTCCGTCTCCACTTCCTTGAGATTGAAATGAAGTCTATCTGGTTTTTGGTGTGTCCATCTGGTGAAATCCATGTTGCCTTGTGTATATCCCTGTGTTTGAACACACTGTCACCAATCACCAAATCATTGAAGGCGCAGAAGTCTGAGAAGAGTTCACCATTTTCGTTCATTTCACCGAGGGCCTCACGACCCATAGTGAGTTCTCTTCCTGTATTGTCTCCTCCCAGCTTCGCATTCATGTCACCCATCAGGATTTTGATATCGCTTTTTGGGACGTTGTCCATTGCTGTTTGTAGTTGACTGTAGAAATCCTCCTTCTTCTCTTTTTCTGAGACGTTTGTAGGCGCGTAGCACTGAATGATTGTAACCTTTTTCTTTCCTTTTGAGTTGAACCTGGCTGTCATTATCCTGGAGGAGATTGGTTCCCACTGCATGAGAGCTTTAGCCGCTGTTGGTGACATCATGATGGCTACTCCCTCGGTGTGCTCGTGATCGTCCTCTGGGTGACCGGAGTAGATTATTGTCTCTCCAGTTGGTAGTTTGCACCTTCCGCATCCATTCCATCTGCTCTCGCAGATTCCCAACACTTCTATTTTATATCTACTCATTTCTGCGTCTACCTGAGCAGCCTTTCCAGTTTCGTACATTGTACGAATATTCCACGTCCCCATCCTTATTTTCGCTTTCATCGAAAGAAGACACATTGGCTGACTGGCATCCCGAAGGCTTTCACCAGCTTGCGTCATTTCACTTCCCCGATTCCAGAGAAAAATAAGGTTATTGTTTATGTTTAGATGTTGCATAACATATACTATCTAACAAAGAGCAGCATAATGGAGATTGATTTCATGTGAAGTACAATAAGATAGTGTTTTCACAGCATGTGTTCTCTTGGTATTTTCCTAAATTGCTTTCAAATACAATGAAATAATTTATCTTTTGTCACCTGACTTCATTGTTCAGATCTCCGTTCATCTAGTAAGTTTTCGTATACGTGAAAGCATAACTCTCAGGCATGTTCAGCATCTCAAATTCAGAAAATAAAACATAACATGCTTTGTTAAATGTTTTCTGGGGTACAATTATTGGGGAAATTTTGAATTTTTTCGGCACTTAACATGCACAGACTAGTTAATGTCAATCATTTCATAAAGTTCACAAATCAAAGGTTAAGTCTATAGGTCAGCTGTGGTCTAGATAACATGGGGAAAGATAAATACGCTCTTGCTATGAAGTTCATACCATTCCCGAAAACAATTTTCAGTGATTCTTTAATTTTATTCTGTAGCTATTCTTCAGACAGTCTTCGTGATATGGATTATGCTGTTTCAACATGCTGCAGTCGAATAACTTTCGACAAGACTCTGATTTGATTTGACATTATAAAGCTCTCGAATAATGAACAAATTGTTAACAATAAGAAGATCCTTTGGATTTCTTTTTCTAAATCCAGAAAGGGTGGCTAAGCAGAGATTAATTTAAAAAATATATATATATACACTTGATAGGTGCATGATCAGAGAACAGATTGTTTTTCTCATCAATAATATCATTCCATCTTGTCAGGTAATTGAGTAAGCAAAAGAAGATTCGTTCAACTGAACCTTTGTATGTTAGGTACAATTCTTGACATGCCTTTGGTTTGTGTCCACTGGTTATTTTGTTCTAACAATCATGGATTTACAGAATCTAAAGGAGAATTTTTCGAAAATGACTGTTCTCTTAAACTATGCTTGTTTGAATATGAAGCTGCTGATAAGAAATATTCGTCCTTGGATTCAGTCTTTGGTTGTCCTAATTAAATATCAGTGTGCGTGTTTCATCATTTGAATGCTTTAATTTAAATGTATTACGGTTTCTACTTACACTTTCTTTTTATGACAGGGAGTATTTTGAAGGTGTAGCACCAGTCTTCAAACTTTTGTTTATCATGAATTATTTCAGTTTTCTGCATATTCACTCTACAAAAACCTTACCACCACTATTGTGGTGGACTGAGGAGATTTGTCTTTATAATTATCGAAATGGTCATGATCAAGCAGCGTTAAATATTGCTCAAAGAAGAATTAGATGTAGTGGTCTCCAGACTAGTGGCGGTCATTTCGACAGTATTTTGTGCAATGTTCTTTTCTTTCAGTGATTTAGTTTAAAGGGTGAAAATATCCAAAAGGTTGTGGACAATTAGCTGAATATGATATTAACTGTCTCAATATTATAGACACACTTTGATAAATGCGCCTCTTGTAATAACAAATATATGCGTAATGAATTAAGGTAGGTTAACACGTCTCAACCCATTTTAAACCTTACTTGAACCCCTTGTAGCATTGACATCAAACAACGTAAAGAGGATAAACAAAACTACCGCCCTACAGTTTAGTATGAAGCAAGACAGGTTATATTTTATAATTGCATTAGTCAAAATTATGCAAGCACATACTAAAAGGTTATAGATGTCCGCACTTAACTAACATTTAGTCAAGGCAGTAGAACTGCTACTTCCCATCAGAATGATAATTTCTTCATCCTATATGAAGCACAGTTCATGATGACAGGTAAAGCTTAGTATGTCATAAGGAAGCCAGATGTATAGACAGATACTACTGACATGTGTATTCCGATTTCTTCATGTTGTGTTTGCATTTTAAACAATAAATTCACCAAGATTATTACAGTATTGAGAAGGCATCTATTTTTACTGCAGGGACGCTTCAACTCATTGACATCACTGCATTAAAGTAATTGTGCCTCATCTGTATCCATGACAGCTTGACATAAATCAAATAGCGTGAAAAAATTCACATATTTCACGACGGTGGAAGCTAACATATATTAAAAAATCGAATTCTCTTGAAGACAAACTTAAATCACTTTAATATGCAGGTCGGGAGTAGATTGTTTCACATCGTCAAATAGAACTTAATACCACTGACACCAAAGCCTGGTTGCTTCGACTAAACTCGTAGAAAGAGAAAGAAGGAAATACAGTCGGCTTATGCATAAAACAATTTGAAATATGCCCATCCACGAATATGGACTTCTCATTGTTGATGGTTTTGTCCAGTCACCGTTACGTGCAATTAACTCTTACTCAACCCGATATATTCTTGTGAACTGATATATGAATATGAGGTATGGAGGTATGTAATGAAAGAAATTTATAATAGTAATAATAACCAATAACAGCTGATAATTTACCCACCGAATCAATATATGGTCAATTCTCAATGCTATTTGCACAGTGTAGCGCAATAAAGGACGACTTCATCTTCATGCGAATGTAATTTTCAATTCCAATAAATGACTCCATGAATGTCTCATAATCCAATGGAATCAAGGTTGGTTTTTTAAATATTATTAATTTTGGTTGATGCACAGTGGCTTATTCATTTCAACATCCATCGAATAGTGACATATGACAACATACCTGGAACATAGATTTTGCGGACACTTGTATTTCCATCAACTAGTTTCATGGAAACGTTACGACGTCACAATGAAGTCAAATACAAAACCTCAACAATCACAGATGCGTATTCACTCAAATATTTTCTGATTCTATAACCAAGAGGCCTCGTTTTGTGCTGAGAAACGATGCAATGCTGCCACTTTTGAAGTTCTTATCAAAACTTATGAATAAGATTTGTGTCAAATATTCTTCTTCTTACTCGCGTACATCCCGTTGCCTTGTTGATTCTATTTGGCATTTCATCTTCCTACTTTTACATACATGAAATGAAAAATAGGATGCATGATCAGCCTTATTTTAAATTCATGTCAAATAATAACGCTTTTCAGATAATCTCTGTCTTGTAATATTAGTATTTAATCTCTCTCATGTACACAATCACCTCCAGGGTTAATCTGAAAATAAGAAATCATCAGATGGGTGCCTTGCTCCCGACAGCATATTTATATGCATCAACCATCTCTTATTCCTTATTTCTCCTACTCTGTACCTATCAGAAGCTGACAAATTTCAATGTTGGAGGAAAGAAATTTGAACTGACGATATGAAGTGACTCAGATATTAATCTTTTCGACTGGTAATGTCAGTTTGTTCTGGAATATAACTTTCACTATCTTACACTTAGTAGTTTTCACAGACTGGAAATTTGTGACTTTTTCACTTGTCTTCCATTTGTATTTTCCAGTTCGGAAACAATGTTAATAAACATTAGAACGATA
The DNA here is from genome assembly GCA_944472155.2 of Trichobilharzia szidati. NCBI lineage: Eukaryota > Metazoa > Platyhelminthes > Trematoda > Strigeidida > Schistosomatidae > Trichobilharzia > Trichobilharzia szidati. The sequence goes on along the minus strand of OX235273.1, from coordinate 127,077,529 downwards.
GATATGCAATGAGGGATACATAAAGTTTAATAAGATGTTTTCTCTAAACTTTGGAATCATTGGTGTATAATAATCTCCTAGGAAGAAAATGCAACATGTTAAAATTCACTCACTCACCTCCATAGTTTCTGTCTGTGCACTTCGCTTATTACCGGGTTAAGCGCTTTTCTTGTCATCATTATATGTGCTTTGCTTGTGATTAACAAACAATCATTCTCATAGAGAGTAACATTTCTCACGTTAAACAACTCATTTCACGCGTACTCTAAGACTGCAGCCGAGGGAGAGGTAAGTGTGGGCCTTCACACCTCCATATTATTCCCATCCATCTTCTTAACAAATTTAATCTTAAGAGGTGTATTCTATCTCATCTTACAACCCGATATTTCGTTAAGCAAAAGCTATTTTATACCATAGCATTTAATGACACAGAATAGAAAAGTTGAAATGAACAAAACGGATCTGTTAAATGTATCGAGGACATAGCACAATATTGAACGATATAAGAAAGGCAGTAAGTAAATCTGCAAAACCGTTAGTTTTTCTGCCTTTATCAAATCGATTTTGAGACTTTCTATTTTGTTTTAAGAAATTTTATCTCTCAAAGAATCTTTTATTTCTTCTTCAGTTTAAGAAAGATGACAAGACTGGGTGGGGTCTTGAAATATGTTTTATGTCGCCTGACGTCATTCTACTGTAAGATGAAAACTCTGTTGTTAATCAAAGAAAAAGATAAACTCTGTAATCTCACATTTACTCTCCCGATATTCTTAGGATTACCATTAAATACATTTGACTGACAATGAAAAGATGAGCCATTTGATTCATCTGAAGAATAAAACATAAAACAATAAACGAATTTTACTGCGAACGTGTAGCAAAAATTATTGTTTGAATAGCCTTTATAATTCGAAGTATACGTGAGTTGCTTTGTGAATGGCAGCTATAGTAATCGAATCAGTCGTGGGATCAGCTTTTTTTCTTTTTCTTTTTGTACTACGCTGTCTACTTAAATGAGGGATTTACCATGCGTACCTGATGAATTCAGCATAAAAGTGAAGAAACATCAATCAATTTCAAGGAGTATCATCATAGAGAATCAGTTCACAAATTGCCACAACATCAATCAGGATTTTTCGTCAACACTCCAGGAGTTTTCTCTGATTTGCAGCAATTTATAAGTAGTAGATTTATTGCATTTGTTGGTGGCACAGAGGCAGGATGTTTGCCAACCACGCATGTGGTCCAATGTTCTATTTTCGGCCGCAGACGCACTCATTTACCTCGCTAAGCCAGAAATAAGACTGGTGAAGATCGAAGGTTGGGCATGAAACTATCAACCCCATCCTATTAAGATAAGCATTATTGCCACCGAAAGTTTAAGGCTCTAGCTTGAAGCACTAGGATTCACTGGGAACGTGAAGAAATAAGAGATTTAGACAATACTACGTAGGTTTATGTTACTATCTATTTTATTGTCTCAATTCCAATCAAATACTACCACACTGGCTAACGTCTACATACACATAAGTGTTCTAAAATATTGATGAGTGGGTAGTTGATTGATTATAATTTCACAAGACAAAGTCATTTTGAGATGGAGTGAAGACGGCTTGTTTTCATTTGAGATTATTCGACAGATCGCATCAATGCAAACTTGTCGATTTCCAAGTCACAAGGTGGAAACACTGCCACTCAATCAACTGATTGGAATCCTAGTGTCCATGAATTGAATCTACACTGATCATTCTCTCGTATCGCTGGTTGACTGAGTTTGGAATTGATATGTCGCTGTTTGTTCATTCAACGGATGAATGCATTTCATATGTGCCTTACCTCCTTTGGATTATCGAGAGTTATTGGTGGCAATTTACTGAACTGATTCGAATGTGTTTTACACTTTCCAGTGTACTTCAGTATTCACATCTAATATTTTCTGTGTACACAATTATACCCACAATTTAATGAAAACAGAGTAGTTTTTCATCGTGTTCTTGGATATAGATTGAATAAATATTGGTAGTTAGTTAACAACAGATCACTAATTGACCAGGAACGTACATGAAGAACAGGCAAGGTAATCACTCAAAAGGAAGCATTTGGGAGTAATTTGTAATAATTTACCTGGGTTGATTATCGCTGTTAATTGTTCATGAAAATGTCTTTTCACTGCATATCTCATATGCAACAGGATATTCCAACTTACATGTGTAGACAAGCTGAACTTAGTTGAAGAATCTTCAATTTCTATTTAACGGCGTTTCAACAACGAAATCAGCTAAAAGAACACTCAGCAACACAGATGGGCGTGTCACAGGATATTCTGATTCCTCAACCGCAAAGTCTTATTTTATTTTAATAAACACTATATCCTTTTCCTACTTTGTGTATAAGACTGATTTCAAAGACGTATCAGTTAGCTGAGAGTTTCAGATTGAAAACTTCTACGTCAAAATATTTTCAAACGAAATGTGCTATTCAGATGTGTTATTCATTTCAGAGAATAACATTTATTAACAAATATTCTACCTTAGCTAAATTTATATTAATAAGTACAACATGTTTGTAATGAACAGAAACACAGTGGTGGAATCTTTGAATGTGAGTTTAATAAAACAAGCAAATCCCATTCACTGGTGACTGCACAGTAAACTCATGTTCGGTGAACTGAATGTAGTTTTCTGTGATATTTATAAACAGCTGATGTCCAGCTGTTTGTTCGCATCAACATGATCGACGTGAAGATAAATTTGACCTTTGTCTACAATGAGTTTGAAGAGATTCTTGTGCTCACTTGAAAATAAAAGCCATGCAATTTCATCAAATCTGTTGCTTGTGATATTGATATGTGACTTGCATTCACTACGCGAGTATTTGAATCTAGTTGAATCTGGGCTGACAGTTGAAATTTTAAAACATATCTAGGTTGGGTGGTTTCAACTTCCACACAGTTCATGACAGTCAAACGAGACATGAAGCGTTGATTGTATTCCACTGATTCTCGCTTTGTTTAATTAGAGAAATGCGCTCTTCAAATCAAAACCGTAAGACATTCATTCAACTTGTTATGTGCAACAGAAAAGCTATTCTCGATACCTGATTCTTGTAGACCTCTATGCTTCACTGCATCCGAAGAAACTGTGAATGAAATGCAAACTTGTCAGTTGTCACAGAGAGAGTTAAATGATCCTTCTTATCAGGACAAGAGCAGTTGCCGCAACTCCAATTGATAATACTGAATCACAGTTTCATATTTAAAATAAACTTATCTGGTATGTTTCCACATAAGTATAGTTTGTACTTTGGTCTGTTAACAGTCTATTTGCAAATAACTTGTGGAATTTGGATACAAGTGATGCGATGTTGCTGTTTAGAAACTACTGATTTCAATAATAATCATTCTTTCATTATTATGGATGGATAAATGACAATAGAACCTGATGATTAGGTTATCGAAATGAATATTCTTTATGCATTATTCAATCTTTCTTAGATTATTGAAGCCCACTTGATGCTGTTTAGGAACACAAGTTTCCCAGCAGAATATATCAAGTCTTCATTTGACTGCTTCTCGTCCACAATGACCTTTAATATGAACGTGGTACATTCAGCCTTCTTCGAAACTATCTGAATAGTTTTAATAACAATGTTTTATTTAGAGTATTTAATCGTGAACTACTCAGAATACCCATTCTTAGATAAAAAATACTTCAGACTCATCATTTCACATTCATTCACCCTGTCGAAACAACTTCTCGTGTGGTTCGGTGAACAGCGTCTTTCAAACAAGTTCGTTGAACGTTGAACTGGAACAAAATTCACAAGATGTTTGTACTATATCGTACTTGAAGGCTACTTATTTATATATCATTTTGTTGTTTCACCGATGCGTTTTAAAAGGACAAATCTGAGAATATAGTAGAGTGGACGTACCTGTATGGTATTATGAAGTAATGTTTAGGATGATATAAGTTGAATTCTATAAATACGATTTTCGCTGTCTAGACCTGATGATAATAAATCTGGATATGGTGGTCCAGTAAGGCTCCGGTCGAAATGGAATTGGATATTTTCAATACGTAGCTGCATGTAGAGTAATCAGCTGGATAGTCTTACCAAATTTTTATAAATTATTTCAATCCTGCTTTATCAACCCGCTTTTTGCATAATTAAAATTCATATAACAAAAGAAGTAATTTTGAAATCAGTTTAGCTTGCAAATGCAGAGGATGTAACTGTATTCATAAATAATAATCGAGAAGACTCATATGGTTCACAGGAAATTTATCTAAGAGGCTTAATAAGATATTGCGATGTCACGAACGATATTATGCAAGGCAAATTTGAATGCATTCATAAATTATTGGTTAATGCAGCATAAACTGCAAAATATCACACAGGTAAATGATCGATAGCAGGAACTGGTCTATGAAATATCATTAGAACTATTTAATGCCATGTACACAGTGGAGCTTACTACGCGAAACCGGTCTTATCTTTGAGGTTAGACGTATATATTTAAATGTTAAAACGATGTGCACAGTATGTACTGAGTTGTTCAGTTGTCTCTCGATTGTTTCTTTCTAAAATATTCAGATGAATCATAGGAAGATATTTTCAGGCTACTAGAGAGGAATTCGTGTACTTAGGATTGGTTTTGTATCGGTGATCGGTTACATGTAAGTTGAGATTACTTAGGCTACAGTATTTTCAGATAGCAGAGTTTAGTTGGCGTTTATATTAAAATGTGAGGAAACTGAAGAGTTCAGTATTCCTGACAGCCTGAATACAGAGGATGCATCTATCCATCATCAGAACAATGTGTTTAAATAGGAATGCATGCATACTTAAAATTCAGGAAAGATGGCCGCCTTCTGTGTTGTGACCCCTAAGGCTGCAGAATTCGAGAGTGATTAGTTGAGGAATTCGGACACACAGTCGATGCAAATGCTTTCAATGGAAGAAAGAAGAAAGCAAGCGATACAATATGTCCGCATTATTTTATTATTAGAAATTGTTCCTTGTGGTAGAGTATAATTCCAATGAGGGTAAAATGTATTTTGATAAAGTCTCACAGTGTTCAACAGTTATATTCGCTGATAAACTTTTGAGCAGAATATATCGCTCCTCATAGGTACTTGCACAACTTTCTCACTTCGTTTGTATAATTCCATTATTTTTCATATTTTCCCTCGATTTGGGTGCAGTATTTTCCATGTTTCCAATATGAGTAATGAGTCATTCGTAATGCACGTGCTGGGTGAAGACTCGATGAACAAGAATTCAGTAATCCAACTCTCTCTCAACCTACTTATATTATTTCTTAGAATTTTAACCCTTTCCCATCCTATTGTGTGGTTGCGTGTAATTTCTGACATTTTTTCTAAATTACTTATCTTCTCGAGGTCATACATTCTTTCCTTAGCTATTTTTTTAACTTTCACTTTCTTAACGAGATTTCTCTCACTTTTTGTTGTGTTGAGCAACATGAATATGGTGGTTATGTGATCATTGATATACACAACCATGTAACTTTCAAGTTTCTTATGTTGCATATTAAACTTTGTGATGAAAGCGCCTACTTAATACTGTCGTTACCACTCTAGAAGCCTATATTTCCTTATAATCCCAATAATAAATGTCTAGAAATTCCATGCAAATAATAAGTGACCACCGAACTACTCTTAAATAGTATAAATGTGTACTGTGAATTCAAACTGTACAGTATACATAAACATTGTGGAATGTTTGGGATGTCTTACCTTTTTCATTTAATCCATTAACAAATATATGAGCGTGTCTCACAAGCATCACATTTATTTGCAGAAAAACTTGACTTTGCAAAGATTTCAATATTGCAATAATGATCGGAATACATAAATATTTCAGAACTATATCAAGTGAGGCCATTATATTTAGTACCACTACCATGAGGCTCTAACACTCGCCTAAAGGGAACCTTATCCAATGTGATTAAATCATTTACGTGCAAATGGTATTCAATTTCACTGTCATTTGATTCGTTTGATAGAACCACCACGTGGAGTGTTATATACAGCGTGTAGAAAATGGTATTCATCGGTGTAGCATCTTTATGAAGATGCTAAAAGTAATTGTTTTCCGTCATTTGAGAGTGAGACCCTTTTTTCTTCATTTAATATAAGATATTTCACAGTTTATCACTGAAAATGATTAGCTTTACGTTGTATCATATTTAGGCATGATGGAGAAGAATTTTTCATCTGTAGGATGATCTCATTGTAGTCGCTTACTTTGAGTTGGATGGTTTATTGACGAGGCTAACATTTACCTACCTGACAACATCTTCAGCATATAGTTGAATTTGCAGTTCAGTGAAAACATTAGGAAGATGAGATGAAATATGAATTACAAGATAGTGAATGTTTTCTCCCCTCTCATTATTAAATGTAATGCGTTTATCCAATAAAACGATGATATGACATGGACAAATTGAATTAGCCGCATCAATATTATCCATCATGAAATATTCTTGAAATGTGATGAACAGACATTCACACGGTCCCATCAATACATCCAACTTCTTGACAAATTTAATGTCGAAGTATTTTCTGTCTCGTCTTATACCGTGAAATTTCTAGGAAGTTTAATTAACTCGCTTTCCATTGCTTAATTTGGCTGATGTTAGGAATTCAAGCAAGTTTGCACATTAACTGAGACATGTGAATTTCCGTTAATCTTTTAAATGAGATGACTTGATTATTTTGATGGAGAGTGGAAATTACGAAAATGAATTTCACAAAACTTTACATTTTCAGTCGGAATTCATTTGACGATAATTCGGGAGAAGTTCATAAAGTAAATATGAAATTACCTGAAACGTCTTTTTCTCTGATTCATTTTAGAAATTTTATCTTACAATAAAGTGACGTCATACAGTAGGATTTACATTTAACAGCTCCCCCTGACTATTTATCTATCAACGTTCACCTAAACCTACACTATAAGAGACCGTTTCATGACACAAAATAGAAAAGTTGAAATAGATTAAAAAGATTTGTTAAATGCATAGAAGACATAACACAAGTAATTTTGATTATTAGATAGCAGGTGTTTGCAACTACAAAGCCATCACGTTATTTGTTTTTTATCAAGTCAACTTGAACTTTCCTAATTTATGTCAAGTCAATTTAATGTTTTACACAATCGTTTAGTTCTTCTTTTGTGATGGAAAGATGACTAGGCAGCTTGCTTGTGATATGTGCCTTATGATGTCTGACCTCATTCCATTGTAAGATAAAATTCTAATATAAATCCGAAGCAAAGACCAATCCAGTGATCTCACATTTACTATCAGGATGACCATCAAATACGCCTTGATTGAAAATAAAAAAGATGTGATATTTGCTCCATTTGGAGAATAAGACATAAAACAACACGTCAAATTTATAACGAACGTGTAGCGCCTCACTTCGGAATATGTGTGTGGCTTTGCAAATAGTAGATTTATTTATCGGATCAGTCGAAGAATCAGAGGTTTTGTCATTTTCATTTCGTACAACACTTTCAAGTTGCACAGCAGATCCACCATGCAGCTTGCTGAATACAGGAGAAATGCGAGGAAAAAAGAATCAACGTCAAGATGTACCATCATTGAAAATCAGTTCACAACATGCCACACCATGTATCAAGACAATTCGTCAAGACTCCTTCAGCTTCTTCTGGTTTCCAGTAAGTGATGAGTAGCAGATTTATTCTCTAGTGTTGCTTTGTGGATAAATGACTTATTTTAATGTGATGCTCATCACAAAGCCTTGTCAGTTGGAGAAGCGAAGTATAGCAACTGTTCATGAATACGTGTCTTAATCCGATTTGTATTATTTAGCAGAATGCGCTTATCAAACTCTTGAGAATTGGACAAGTAAAATCCTCGTTACTGCTACGCTGGTATATTTATGTAAAGTTAGTGTGTCTGTATGCCGTAGTCCAATAATTCTTACTACACTAATTGTGGTCATATATCACTAATAGACGGAATTGTGAATTGATTTGACGGTTTGGATAGTCGATATATCTGACTACTGGACAAATACAGCCTAACCTCCTATGGATGAGAAAAAGTTCGTTTTGTGCATGTTTTGTGTTGACTCCATTGTTGCACAATTTCCAGCTGCTTCCAGTACTGACAGTTCATTTTTTCCATCTAAATATTGTCACCTGCCAATTGCATGAACTGTAAATAGTTCTCCATCGAAGGTTTGAGGCAATTTTTGAGAAATCTTGATAGTTTGTTGACAACAGATGACTAATTGACCAGCAATATCCATGTAATGCAGATTGTCTGATAATGTACGAGGAAGCAATTACAAATGAATTGATTAATTTATGTATCAGTGGTTTTTCGATATTATTATATCATTTCATTGCATGCGTCACATTCAATATCTCCTGACAATTTACATGTGTGGACTTGTATACATAAGGTGGGGTAACCGAGCTTTGCACATGACAGCGATTTAACAATGAATTCAGCTTCAGAACATCCACAAACACAGATGGGGTAAACTGAAACCTTTCCTGAAATCGTAAGAATGAGGTCTCGTTTCGCGTCCAGTAATAAGGCGTTCCTATGGTAATTGATTGTCTCAGTTGATCATTGAGACACGATGGATATGCCGAATTCTAGGCTAACAAATTCGTATGTAATGAAACAGAATCTAGAGGAAATTCAATTAGAAAAAAAAGAAAAAATGATAAGTTTTGACATAACCAGTTTGTACACTCATATTCGCATTAATACACCTCACGAGCCAGTTAAAAATGAACTGAATATGGACGCTGAACCCAGAAGTAGGAATGAGTTCTCGATTGATGAAACAATATAAGTCATTCAGTTATGTTCAATCCTCAAAGTATTCGAATTTCAAAATAAAATATATAAACAAGGCAGTGGAATGGCAATAGGACCATCGAAATCCCCAACAGTGGCAGACATATCTGTGGATAATTGGGAACATAAGGCTCTTAAAATCTGGAATCCTGCTCCTTGGTTATTGTGGAGATATATGGATGACACATTTACCTTGTTGAAATCTAAATTTTTCCTTCAGTAGTCGATGGAATCCAATTCGCTTCCGAGTTGACCATGTTTTACTCTGGAATAAAACGAAAACAAGTTGGTGGGTGGTTAGATATCAGCATTTATATAGAACTGGCACAGTCTAATCAATAAACTGACGGTGATTCATCCAATGCAGAATTTGTGATGATAGGTTTAGTTAAATATCTGTATACTGAGGCCAGGAGCCTAACTACAGAGATAGACGATTTACACGATGAAATAAAACAAATAAAGGAAGTTTTACTAGTGAACAACCACCCACCAGAATTTATTCAAAAATATATGAAGAACCATAGAAAAACTAAGAGCAGATATAAAAGTGTTGAAAACTACATATAATTCCAAATCTTCATAGTACTGCCGTATAAAGAAGGAACGTCACAGGCCTTACGCAAGATTTCAAATGAGGCTGACACTTAAAGTAACCAACTCTCTAAGCGACAAACATTGTTGCCTTACGCACAAAATAGTCCCAGTTAAGAAAAATAATTTACTAAATGCAATGTAATGACTGTGAGGTCAATTACACCGTTCAGACTGGTAAATCGAGGTCAACTACATTATCGGAACACACAAGTTTATCTCGAATTACAACAAATGACCCTGCTGAGTTATATAACCATGGGAAAATTGGTGGGGTGAGAAAAAGTCACGGTTTTGAGTAGTGAATTAGTTAGGTGAGGTAAGAAACTGAAGCTTAGTTTATCAGCTCAGCACCTCACACGCGCAATCAGAAAAAAAGCAACGCTCATTCCGGATTTAGGTAAAATGGCAACCAAACACAGGGAGAATTTGTAGAGACAGGAAAGATAGAAAAATATGTGTTAGACACACTGTGAAGCCACGTCACTAAAATTGGTCTCATTATAAGTGACAGAAATTTATTCTCGAAACGTCATCCAGTTGTTGATACTGCACTGCTTTGTGATGTGTGAAAATAAACTTACCTAATATGTATTTGCATTCTAACACAGTGCTCAAGCTCTACGCTTACATTATTTGAGCATGAGACTGGAAATTGAAATACTCATGTTAAATCTCGTGCTTGTGGCATATCAGAAAATCATGTTTCGCAATAGAATTGAACTTTAATGTTATAAATTCGCTTATGTAGGTTGAGTACTAAATGTTCAAGGATTACCTCACAGCAAATATAAGTCACATAAGTGTATTTGAATTCTACTGTTTTTCTGACATTAAAGGCTGATATGAATCCACTACAATATCTACTATTGCTTCACTATCCTTTTACAGTCTGCACACACGATGAATATATTCATTTCTTACTGACATATATTTGTTCCATTGACATCGTAGCTTCAGTATGTTGCATATTACGTGACTGACCGAATCAGTGATGCCTAGTGTATTAATAAGTGGATTATTAAAAATTACATATAACCATGATCACATTCCGGTGCACTTTCGTTCACTCACATTAACGATGCAAATAGCGCTCGCTGAAGTATACGTGGATGCAAATGAGGTTCACTTGTAAATACCTCACTGAATAACGGAGTATTAAAATGAGATTTGTCATTTGAATAGTGTGAATCAAGTATGAAGCGTTGTATTTCTTGCACTAACTTCGTAAAGAAAGTTGATAATAAGCTGGGATTCATATACCTAAATTACAGTATTCAAGTTGCAAGGCGAATTCAAATAGGAGAATAAACCGTCATCTGGATGTTGTAACACATATTCTTGTTGAGATAACTCTGAGGGTTCCGTTCCAGACACCAGCGGCAGTCTAGGATCTATGGCTTATATGAAGATATTTATGTTCCTGCCTTGAAATACAAACCGCTTCTGGTGACATAATTCAGTAACGTTTCGGATGTATTTTGAAACTATTGATTAGATAGATTGTGATTCAGTGTGTCTAAGTGAAAACATCGAGTATTTGTCGTCATGCTGAGAATCGAAATTTCCTCTGGGGCTCATTTTCGAAAGCTTGGCTAAATAGAGATTTATTGTATTTATGTAAATATAAACTATATTGAGACTTGATTATCTTATACTGTATTCGATGCAAAATTATCCCACGTTCTCTTAATCGCAGGTTTAACCCCAATATTGACGGCAAACGTACATATGGAAAACTGCCAACACATTGTATGTTTCATTGGACGCACATGATAAAAGTACGCTGGTCGCAATTTGAAACTGCAAATCAAGCGATGTCATCAACATGTGTGGTGGTCAAACAAAGATTTCGAGCACAATCTATCACTACTAACTGATTTTTACAAATGTACAAATATTCACATCATCACAAATAATGCACGTGAGTGATGGTGGGATATCACAGAAGGATATCACATGCTACAAAAGTTAAAGTAAGACTTTTCTGAGATTCACCAAAGGTTCATTGATTTGAACTGTCTATTCAAAAAGAATAGGTCATGTTGATGAATAAATCGAATCCTCATGGGTTCTTCCATTTTGCCGAATTGGGAATCTACAAATTGAGTGAGGCGTGGATAATTTGAAACAAATTTAAGGCTATTTAATTTAAACGTAGTCAAGGGGGCTATTAGCAAAACGCTGAGGCGAAAACTATCGGTAAACTTAAGCCATCCTGTCTTTTATTATTATTGTTTCCTTTAGTTACTAGAGGGACACAGGGCTTCAGCCGCACGTCTCCACCGTGTTCGATTATCTGCCAACGTTTTCACCTGTCTTCACATCTGCCCACATGCTTTCAACTTCTCTTCACATGACTTCCTCCATGTCGCTCTCGCACTGACGACCAAAATGCCCCTTCGTGATCAGGTTCCACTCGAGCGACGGCCTGGCGTGTGATGTCACTTGATGGCTAATCCACCTGCATTTCTTCCTCAAGATTTGTTGCACAATCAGTTCCTGGTTGATTCACTCTCAGAGATCCCTCACTATTGCTGATTTTTTCTGGCAGGTCATCTGATCTTTAGTATTGAGCGAAGACACATTTTGATGAAAGTCTGTAGTTTGTTTGAAGTGCTCTTCATGACGTGCCAAGTCTCTGACGCGTATAATAAGTAGCGCTGAACTCAAATTGGAGTTGAAAATCCGGATCTTATTTTTCATGCTGAGTGCTGTTGACCTCCACGCAAACTTGAGAGAAAGGAAAGATTGCCTTGCTTTTTCGATCCTCTCCTTGATATCCTCGTCAGTTCTCTCAGCCTGTGATGCATCCTGTGATGCAGGTAATTACGTAAATAAGGTGTTTTCTTTCAGATTTTCCCTATGTATGCTGATCGTTGTTTGTTAGTGTTGCCGTTGCTGTTGTCCAAGGATCTTCATCACGTATGCTTCCTCTATATTCACCTGAAGGCTTATTTTTAAAGAAAACTAGTGGAAAATACACATTTGAAAGATAATGGAAATTATCGAGTCTACTTTTATGAATGTAGTAAAAGTTTTATGAAAGTCTGATTGCAATACGTTCAGTGAATGAACGAGGATTTTTTTAAAGGCACTCAACCAGAGTCGTTTTGTATTTGGAAATATTTAGAAACAATGCATCTTTTAAATTTTATTTGAACGCTTACAAAACAAAAATAGAGAGTGTATTGATTGTCTCAATTTAATTGAATATCATGCTTAGACGTAATATTAAATAGAATTATCAGGACATAAACACGATAATTCTAGGAATATTATAGACGACATGTGAAATCGTTGGTAGAGTTTTTGTGCATAAAATATTCGTCAGCTGATATAATACACATATGGCATCCTACAGTGCTCTTTTACCTTTCAGAGTAAAACTGCAGCTATGCTAAAACAATGTGTCTCGGTGGCATGGCGGTTACCACGCTCGCCAGGATTCGATCCTCAGCCTATGAACTTCTTTAAATCGTTGAGCCAGAAATAAAGATGGTAAAGAGGAGAGGTTGAACATAAGGCAAGCAACTTCGTCCTGTAAAAATAAACACTACTAGAGTAACTTAGAATCTCTTGTTTCAACGTTAAGAAATAAAACGTTTAGAGCAAAACATTTTATGATACAAAATCAAATCACCGAAATGAAAAAAGACGATTTGACATATGCATCGAAGATATGGCAGAAATATTGAACGATATAAGAAAGATAGTAAGTAAATCTGCAAAACCGTTAGTTTTTCTGTTTCTGCTTATCAAATTGATTTTGAGACCTCTATTTTGTGTTAAGAAATGTTGATCTCGTACAGAATCGTTTATTTCATCTTCAGTTTTAGAAAGATGACAAGGCAGGGCGGACTGTCAAATATGTTTTATGTCGCCTGACGTCATTCCACTGTAAAATAAAAACTCTATTGTAAATCAGACAGAAAGATAAACTCAGTAATGTTACATTTACTGTCTCGATATTCTTAGGATTAACATTAAATACATTTGACTGACAATGAAAAGATGAGCTATTTGCTTCATATGAAGAAAAAAACACAAAAAAAAAACGAATTTTACTGCGAACGTGTGGCGAAAAATATTGTTCGAATAACTTTTATACTTCAGAGTATATGTGAATGGCTTTGTTACTGGCAGATTTATTCATCGAATCAGTCGTGGAATCAGCTTATTTTCCTCTTTCATTCTGCACTACACTTTCTACTTAAATAAGAGATTCACCATGCGTACCTGATGAATTCAGCAAAAAGGTGAAGAAACATCAATCAATTTCAAGAAGCTTCACCACTGAGAATCAGTTCACAGGTTACCACACCATCAACCACGATTTTTCGTCAATACTCCAGGAATCTTTTCTGGTTTGCAGCAATTTATATGTAGAAGGTTTATCGCATGTGTCGGTGGCACAGAGGTAGGATTTTCGCCAACCACGCATGTGGTCCAATGTTCGTTTTTCGGCCACAGATGCACTGCCTTACCTCGCTTAACCAGGAATAAAACTGGTGAAGAGGGGAGGTTAGTCATGAAACTATCAACCTCATCCTATTAAGATAAGCACTATTACCACCGAAAGTTTAAGGCTCTAGCTTGAAGCCTCATGTTCCACTGGAAACGTAAAGGAATGAGAGATTTAGCCAATACTACGTGGGTTTATGTTACTATCTATTTTATTGTCTCAAATCCAATCACATTCTACCACAATGGCTACCGTCTACATGCACATAAGTAGATTTATTCTCAAATATTGGTTAGTGGGTAGCTGATTGATTATAATTTCACAAGACAAAGTCGATTTGACATAGAGTGAAGAATGAGTGTGAAGAATATCGCGCTTGTTGGCATTTGCAATTACTCGACAGTTCGTATCATTGCACACTTGTCGATTTCCAAGTCACGGCGTGGAAACACTGCCACTCAGTCAACTGATTGGAACCCTAGTGTCCATGAATTGTATCTTCACTGATCGTTCTCTCGTATCGCTGATTGATTGAGTTTGGAATTAATATGACGCTGTTTGTTCATTCAACGGATGAATGCATTGAATATGTGCCTTGCCTACTTTGGATTATGGAGAGTTTGTGGAATCAATTTACTGAACCAATTCGAGTGTTTTACACTTTCCAGTGTACTTCAGTATTCACATCTAATATTTTCTGTGTACACAATTATACCCACAATTTCATGAAAAGCCGTTAGCTTTTTATCGTAGGTTTGGATAAAGATTCAATAAATATTGGTAATTAGTTAACAATGGATCACTAATTGACCAGGAGCATACATGAAAAACAGGCCGTATAACCACTTCAAAGGAAGCATTTGGGAGTAATTTGTAATAATTTACCTAGGTTGATTATCGCTGTTAATTTTTCATGAACATGTCTTTTCACTGCGTATCTTACATGCAAGAGGATATTCCCACTTACATGTGTAGACAAGCTGGATTAAGTTAAAGAATCTTCAATTTCTATTTCACGGCGTTTCAACAACGAAATCAGCTAAAAGAACACTCAGCAACACAGATGGGCGTGTAACAGCATATTCTGATTACTCAACCGCAAGACCTTATTTTATTTTCATTAACACTGTACTGCTACACTTACCCTTATTCGAAATCCTTATCCTACTTTGTGAATAAGACTGCTTTCAAAAACATATCAGTTAGCTGAGAGTTTCAGATCGAAAACTTCTACATCAAAATATTTTCAAACGACATGTGTTATTCAGATCATGTCAGATAATAACATTTATTAGCAAATATTCTACCTAAGCTTAATTTATATTAATGAGTACAACATGTTTGTAATGAAGACAAATATAGTGATGGAATCTTTGAATGTGAGTTTAATAAAACAAGCAAATCCCATTCACTGGTGATTGCACAGTATACTCATGTTTGGTGAACTGAATGTAGTATCCTGTGATATTTATAAACAGCTGATGTGCAGCTGTTTGTTCGCATCAACATGATCGACGTGAAGATAAATTTGACCACTGTCTACAATGAGTTGTCCATTGTCATAGAGTTAAATGATCCCTCTTATCAGAATAAGAGCAGTTGCTGCAACTGTATTATAAAAGAAATGTCTTATTTTATTTCAGGTAACCGTGGATCCCAGTCAAGGTTCAATCCTGATTTCTGTATTCTGGAAACAATGACATTTCACGCAACTTGACATTAACCAGTTCCAGTGAAACTTATTTGACGTTTTAATGAAAATGGATTTTCTAATACAGAACTACTATGCACCTACTTATAGTTCTACTGAAATCGATTTTCAGTATCGGAAGTGATTTCAAAATTTGAGGAATATAAAAGGCAGATTTGTAACTGCCCTTAACAATCTTCATATCATTAAAGCTAGTTATATATAAAAGACTAATGCAAGGAAGACAATTTTCTTTATCAGCGAAATCATCGTCAAAGGCTGTAAAATTTTATATATATATATCTGCCAGAAATTTAAAGTAGCCTATAATTGAGTAATTGGGGGTGACATCATTGACATAGTTACTCGGAATTGGCTTTAAAATTAACAAAATGAGAGTTGGTTAGCAATTTCATACGGTTAAAATTTCTATTGAGTGAGAATAAAAGTAGTTGAGTGTCCATTTAATCAGTGTGGAGAGGATGTTAAAATGTACAAAAGGAAAATACGGGAGTGATTATAGTGAATATTTCTTTTTACTTCTAAAGCCACTTCTGAGTAATTATATGTTAATCATGCCACCCCATATTACTCAATAATAGACTACTATGCACGTCTGATAAATATAAATACAATTGCACGACTCTGAAGATGATTTCGTCGATAAAGAAAATTTTCCTCGCAGAAGTTTTCTCGTATTTTCTTCAGGACTCAATTAGTATTTTGGCTTAGTTACATATACGACACTTACAAGGATTGAACTTTCAAGTAATGATAAACTAATGATACATGTGTGATTTATTTCTGCCGGAATCCATCGCAGAGTAGATGCATTACTCTTGAGCCTTTCAGTTCCTTCTTGTTGAAGCCAGGCGTACACAATTCATCCCGTTTTCAGGTTTCCAGACCTACTTAGTTTTACAGAAATCAAGTAACAATATTGTGGTGTCACATTGAACAAACTCTGTAATTCTCACTTTTAATATATATATAACACCGTGATATGGTTAAACTGTCACATCAGTTGAAAATATTGTATTTCAGTTGGAAATACTTCTAACCAAAATGCCTAGATTCTTTTCTTTTCCCAGATCTTCAAAAACTCAATAAAAATGTGTCAATCTGAGAAGAGCATACAGTGATAAAGAGGACATTTCTTTTAGTAGGAGATACAATCCATACGTACTTTATCTGTTAAAAGTAGGAGACATTCATCAAACAGTATGTCTTGCCCACAATCACTTTAAATATCTTCCTTCAAATTGGAACTGTACATGTATGATAATGTCAGTCTATTTTGCAGATTTTAACCAGAGTACGTGTCTAGTACAAAAAGAACCTTTGTTTCTGTAACATGAATGGCCAATTCAACATAAAATTTGAGACTGAGTATAAATAGTCGTAAAATAACTTATGCTCACATTTATTCATTTGGATTATACAACTATGAATGCTTCTTTACTCATTCTTATCTTCTTGTTCTCACTGACGATTTACCCTGCAAGCGAAGAACGTAAGTGTTGATGCTTTTATAGTTGCCCTCTGATTGAATACACATTTTTAATTAGGAAAGTAACCTTAAAAGTGACATTA
This sequence comes from Trichobilharzia szidati, assembly GCA_944472155.2. Classification (NCBI taxonomy): domain Eukaryota; kingdom Metazoa; phylum Platyhelminthes; class Trematoda; order Strigeidida; family Schistosomatidae; genus Trichobilharzia; species Trichobilharzia szidati. Next base: position 127,060,318 of record OX235273.1, on the reverse strand, counting down.
ATTTCAATGAGAATACAAGATTTTGTTATTCTGTATGTTCATGGTACACTACAAAAACTTTTTATGACTAACACAGTAGTAAGTGGACAGAAGCAATTTGGAATGCAAATTTGAATTAAGTTCCTAATGTCACTTTCTGATCAAAGTGCAACGATATTCGATTTCAATAGAATACGTGTTAAGGGGAGATTAGGAGATAATTTTAGTTTATGTGTGTCGTGACATATCAAGCAAACCTACGGAATCTATGAAAAGAAAATCAATCTCTTTCTCCATCAAAATTTTCCAAGTGCCAACTGAGCGATACAGTCACCATTTAATCGGTATTCCTTTGCTATAACCAATAAAACAAGGTAGATGTGAAATATGGTGTGGTTCGCATATGACGAAAAATTAATCGTCTATTAAGTACTGTTTTCGGAGTTGATGATCCTAATAGTGCGATGTAACCAAGCTCTTTAGACAGTTTTAAGCTTGCCAGTTATTGTCACCAACACCAAATGACGACGAGAGTAAAACGTGCTTCTTCTGTGTGATGCCTGAATTTTCTTGTGTGAATCCGCTCATTGAGAGCAGATCTTATTTTGAATGGATATTTGTGTCGCTTCTAAATCTAAGGCTGTTTCTATCTAAGCTAATATTCACAATTTCATAAAATATCCACATATCACCTCGATAACCACTTAAGCTTCCTTGCTATTTCCTCCGGAAACAGAGACGGATCTCCTAACTTCAAGCTATGATTTTCAGATGAAAAGTGGAAGTATTTCTATGAAAATTTTTCTGAGGCATAAATTGATGCTGCTTTAATGAAAATGCAAAATAGAGTACATACATACATACAAAATAGAGTACAAAATTCTCATTATTAAATGGCATTACGTCCTAATGGCAATTTTTTTCTTCATTAATATTCAGTCATAGAAATGACACGCAAACTGAATTATTCATCATGTTGATAATATGTTAAAATCTGTTAAAATTAACTGAAGTTGCGCATCTTGTCAGGACTGTTTCATGCTCGTCTTATCTGGTCGTTATTCGTAGACTTTTATGGCATAATATTAAATTTACAATCTTGAAATTCATAGCTTGAATTCTCATCAGAAGCTTTTCTTAGGCGATATTTCACAACTGCAGCCACGTTTCTTTGCTTAAATTTCAAGGGTGTGCTTGCTATGATAGACTGACTCTTTTCAAACTCGTAGCTGAATAATGTCTAAAAGTCTCTTATTAAAAACGTCTCTCATTAAATTTCTCGTTTTGCCAAAAGTGTCATAACTTTCCTGAGAAACGGTATAGTAAAAGTGTTTTTCAAACGAAAGCGTAGTCAAATCCTTGGGAAGAGGAGTAGCCTGGCAAAAAAAAATATTTGCATTTGAACACAAAAATCCCTGGCTAAAATATTTGAAACCATTTGTCTTTAGCTGACGCAGAGGGTGAGAACAATTTTATCTGTCTCTAATGTATTCCGTATTTTCTTATTTTAAAATATCAATAGAATATATGTTTAAGGGAGATCAGGCGTATCGCAACGTACTGAGGGCATCTATTGAATCTCTGAAAAACAAAATAACTCACTTTCTCCATCAAAATTGATCGGAAGCAAACAGAGAGATACGATCACTATTCAATTGAATTTTCTTCACTAAAATCAATGAGACAAAGGAGACGTTGAATATATATTTTCTGTTTCACATGTAAAAGAAAGTAATAACTCCTTTTAGTGCCGTTTTTGAGATCAATGTGAATCAGTGGCACAGAATTATAATGCTCACCGACCACACATGTCGTCCGGCGTTCGATCCCTGGTCGACGCACTCATTTACCTCGCTAAACCAGTAATAAGACGGGTAAAAAAGAAAGGTTGGGTATAAGGCTGGCAAAAGCATCCCTTAAAACAGACATCACGGAGATCAGTGACATTGTCATTGCTGTTACTAAGATGAACAAAGTCTTTCGAACAGTGATCAGATACTAGTTATTGCCATCAATACCTTTTGATGAACAACATGAATAGTGCTGCTTCTGTGTGATGCGTGGATTTTGTTGTGTGAATCCATTCAAAATTCACTGAAGGCAGATTTCACTTTGAATGGATATTTGCGTGACTTTTAAATCTACGACTATTTTTATCTAAGGTAATATTCTCAGTGTTATGTTAATTCGAAACGCCACCTAAATATATGGTTTTAAGATGGATAGAGACACTGTTTCTGTGAAAACATTTCTGGTGCATGAATCAGTGCTGCTTTGGTGAAAAGGCACAATTATATACATTTAAAGATATCAGCAAACATCAATTACCTGGTATTGTGTTTTGTAGAGACGTATTTAGTGGATTTCCGTCTGAGTTTAACTTATATTTTTATTCACTTCTAAGACCCAAAAGGTACGTTCCACTTTTATTCCTCTATGAACCAAGCTAATAATGAATATTTCATTGGTCATCGCTTAAACCCCTTGTGTTCATATGAATGATAACTTTAATTTAAATGTCATTATTCTCATCTTATCGAATCCCAGTCGATGTAATCAGATGACATAGAAAATTATTCACTTATCAGCCAACTAATTAATAGACAATAATAGTGTGAACAGTCATCTATTGTGTTCCTCATTACTGGCTTATTTACATTTCCTCATGAAGAAATCTCATCTATTACTAATGGCGATATTAGACTGATTAACATTCAATAACACCTAGGACACGCATCCTAACGTATTCATTATATAGATAATATGTTGAAGAGTTGAGCAGGTTTGACAATGAACCATCGAAGACTACAGTACCCCAAAGCTAAAAGAACACCAAAAATTCACGGGACAGAATATTCATTTCCAGGAAATGAATATTTGACAATATGTTGTCTGATTTGTTTGCAACTTGCAGTGTTATTTTTCACCAATGAACATGTCGCGTCATTGAATCACACATTGAGGTGAATTGTGAACATGTAAATGCCGCCAAAAAGTGAAAGTCGACTACATGAAAGGTGATGGTTCCGTAATTTTCATATGTGAAATATGCATGTTTTTAAAATAAAATTCGTTATGTGTGTTACCTTACAGAAGACCGTGAGTATTGTGTTTTAAGCTCCATCTCAGTTAATTTGTGTGTATTAGATTTCGGTTGCCTGCTTGAATCTCTGAAATACTTGATCTTCCATCCGAGACAATGAACGCATTTTATATTCTTTATTTTTGTTGTTAAAATCATTCAATTATTTCCCTACTGTTGAGCATCTCTTTGCGACCAAAGGAAATTTCTGGATAGGATTATTTTATTCTTCAGATCTAACATCACTGCGTCATATAATTTACTGAAGATAGCTGTTTTACTTTAAACTCCTGGTTGAAGAATAAATATTATGAAATTAAGTAGGCTGAAAATTGTACACAGAGTGTTGAATTATTGTGCACAATGAAGCTTTAGCTATTATTAATATATCTGTAGGCAAAGAATTGCGTATCCTCAAGTCATATAAACAGTTTGAATTGACTTATCAAATTAACCATCCAAACTCAAATACGCATTACTACTTTCGTGTTCACTGATACCGAAGAATTCAGTGTGACTTATTATTCTGTTATATGTTACTTTCAAATGTTAGATCAAATCATTTCGAATAGAATGCGGTGTCATATGTCGTTATTCGAATATTAATCCTCTCACCTTGTGTATTTGTTCACATTAGAAGAGACACTGTATGTAAGGCCGATTCGCCAAGGTAGGATGCAGAACACTGGGAATACAGTCACACCTTGAGCAATGATTATCCTGAAATTGCTTTTTTATGTATACAAAATTTGTGCTGACTTGGTGGTAGTGAGTCAGTCTAAACAACCGCCAAGAGATAGAAAATTTGAACTGGTCAAATAGAATGTGTTCATACACAAATCTCCCCATCGACCATAAGCACTTTGATCAAGATAATATGGAATCATCCTTCGTCGCTAAACTCGATTGTTTCATCCCTCAAATTACCACGCTTGCACAAACAATGGTATTGCTTAAGCAAGTAATAATAATTTGTATAAGGTTAATAAATGACGTGATATGTTCACGTAAAACATTTCGGACAGTCAAGTTACGACTGTGTTTCTCACCGCGAAATCAAGCTGAAGAAAATAACATTTAAAAGTCATTAGCTAAATGTCTACACGCTACAGAGTCAGGCCACAAATTTGATTCTGAGATTACCGATTTCATCAAGAAATATTCGAGATGTGGAAGACCACGTCTGATATCAGAAGCTTTTCTGAATAACTGGAATCCAAATTGTCTGAACAGAAATGACGACGCGAACTCTGACAAGTGGATGGAGTTGTGTTGGACAGTCAATTTGAATGATTCTTATTTGATCTATGTATGACTTGCATAGATTATCTTTCCAGTGGTTCGATAGATTAGCTGCCATTAATTGGGAGATATGCTGACGACTTAATCGTAATATGAGTTCATCATTGGGTGTGACTTGTCGACTGAATAGAATTAACCTCCTGAATCACATAAACTTTGTATGTAAGCGTCAAAGTTGCACTCAACTAGCATTTTCCATTTACTTTTGAGTGGAAGAGGGGTTGCCACGATACAGTAGTCTTTTCATAGGATTCCTTTCACACGTGTCTGGAAAGGATATCCTTTGAAGTTTCTGAACTGATGTAGTGATTTTCTCACTGTATGTTTGATACATCTCTTTTTTCTTCTGCATAATTTTTAGCAGCCCGTTTTTAGTCGGTTTACTATTATTGACATAAACTAACAGTGTCCATTCTCCTTTCGACAAGTGGCTCAATAACGTCCTCGTTGTGTGCATTACACACGAGTGACCGTAATCATTAGTTGGAAATGCAAAAATCTCTCAAGACGAGTTTATTGGCTTCCTGTTCCTTTGAAGAAAATGTGACCTTCCAGGTCATTATGTTCGGAGTGAATTCTATGTCAGCCGTTTGTAAATCTGGACTAGTACCACTTTCCCCGACAACTCACCACTTGAAACAAATATGATTTTATATCCATTATCAAATGCAACATCGAAATGTATCTGAGTCATAACTCTCTGTCATTTTAATAATATCAAAAATTTCATGATTTAAGTCGAACACTCTGAAGGTAATCTGTTGGAAAGAATATTCCTTCAGCAGACTGAACCTCGATTCACGACATCAGAATATTATATATCCTTGAATCAAACATCCTAGTTTTCTTGTTCAATATCTATTGGGGTCTTCAAACCGCATGAAAATAAATTTACACTTCAGATGAAAGGAGGGCAGAAGCCAGTCAAAAATGCCGTCTACTATTAGGTGCACCAATACCGATTGGTTTCAGAGATGATGGGAAGTGAATTTGTCAAGAAATCTTGAGTCAAATGAATAAATACTGAAAAAAACATGACCATTTAGAAATGCTATAGTTCTATTCCTGGGGTAAATAGAAAGGATGTTTACATGAACCTGAGAATCTGTCATCAGAATGCCACATCGAATTCTCTTTGTTCAAGTACGACTGAATGAATATAGTCGAGTGGTACGTAAATTTTCAAACGACTTAGATCTACACCTAATTGAGGTGAGTCTTGAAAGTATCATGAAACACGACGATTGAATATAGAAGCTGAAAGAATAGCAGTATTTCCTGAAAAGAAAGATGTTCATCAGGGAAGTAGACGTTCAACAAAGTATCGTGGCAGAGAGTCTGATTGTTCCTATTGTGATGTATAGAAATTTGAGATTTTTGGACTGAATGATATTGTGTAGTGCTATTCATGTATGCGCCTAATTGAGAGTACGCATATAGCAGAGTAGTTTGCTATTTCCTCTTCTCCTGTTTTCCGCTTGTTATTAAATGGAAATAATTATCTGCGTGAAATTTACCACAAAGTATTTGAATGCATAATTTGGTGTGAATACTCACGTCAAACCAGTCGGTTTTATGAGTACAAAATATTCTATAAGGTTGGCAATTTATTATTATCTTGTTGTCTTGGACAGCGATCTTATCATGAATGAATGTTTTCTGCTGATCAGTTCACAATTTAAACATCATTTTACATAAATAAATATTAAAATTGGTTTTTTATGAAGCCGAATACGCATAATCTCATTATATACAACTTTGTGAAAACAATTATGTCACACCAGTTTGTACAGGTGAGTCTAAATGTGCACATTCAATCCCCGAATTAATCATGAATTGGTTTTCTGACTAATGAGGTTTTCATAAATCGGAACCATCCACAGATTCATCCACTATTATAACACCAGAAAGCAAAGGTGTCATCATTGGTCTCGAAGACTGATCTATTCATGAAACCGCATATGCATTCTTACGGTGCATTCCAGTGATTTATAAAACAACAGTGTAATATGCGTTGATGGGCGATAAAAATTCAGTTAAGATACATCAAACAACACTGAGTAGTTGGGAGTTCTGTGAACATGATTCCGGGAATTCATTCAATGACCTACCACTTTGATTCGCAGTCCAGTCAATTGTAACTCAGTTTGTCCATTGGGATCAATATTGTATGTCTATTTTGTAAATTTACTCTTATTGGATGAAATCATTGAGAGGATGTCAGCATAAACTCGTTTCTTCGCTAGTCTTAATCCTGAATTCGCGAATAGCGCACTTTCACTAGCAGATACTTTATTAGCAGAGTGAATATTTCGTGAGATATTTTGTTGAGGGTATGCTTTGTAGGTACACGTTAGATGGGATATATGTGATTTTATCTGGGATCTTCCGAGGCACCATCGGCTATTCACGTTGCTCATTGGTTTTCTGAACGTCACTTTGCATAAGTATGGAAGGGGAATTCAGCATCTGTTGTAGGCTCCACTTTCTTGCATCTCGCAGAGACTACACATAAACGCGATTTACCTATGACTTGTAAATTCTTCTACCTGTTCCGAATAGTTTCGATCTTGCCTTACGAGTTCGGATTTTATCTGTGGCTTGAGTCAGTGGAATCCAGCCTAACATATGTATTGAGAAAGAATTTGTTGAGGCACTTTCTGTATTTTTGCCAACTTATTTTTAACCGTCTTTAATCGTTGCACAAATATTCCTATTGATTCTATCTGATATTCGTCTAAGAATTACTGTCTAAGAATGGCAGGCAGTTGGCGTCTCATGGTTTTGTGGATGTTTTTATTGTTGATGTATTGACTGAATAAATCTCATGAATGTGGACTCATCAAATATTATAACATACACTGAAGATACAGAAGACCACATTTGTGAAAATGCAGTTGGTTCTGCACTGCCAAACACTCAAGAAAGCGAGATTTCTGACTGATGTTTGCAGCATCAGTTGGTCATCACTCACAATGGTGTTCGTGAAACTGCATTGTAATATTCTGCATCAGTGTAATTCACTCGATAGTAATTCAAAGTGCACATGTCACTAAGGATGTTTCATGCTTGTACTGTTTTGTAGTAATTCTGAGGCTATAACACTATAATATTAAGTCTTTAATTTCAAAACAATTGTAAATATATTTAAACACCGTGATTAATATTTAAAAACATTTCTTTGCTGAAGGCCAACCGGGTAAGAGGAAGTGTATATAATATGAGAATAGACCTTAGACACTGTGACTGAGTATAATTCCACTGTGGAAAAAATTTTCTTTCGATGAAGTCTCACAATGATATAGAGTAACATTTACTGATGACGTTTATAATATGATTAGCAGTAAATCGCGTTCAAAACCTCATCAGTAAATAACACTGTATAACACTGAGACTTTATGAAAATAAATTTCATCCACAATGGATGAAGTGTAGGTGTCTACAATTATTTCTGTTTCTTACCAATTTTGTAAATGTCAGATTATTGTTCGCTTTAGACCACATGTTTAAAGCAATCAATTGGACTTCTGACTAATAATTTACGCCATATGTTCGTCGAATGTACTAGTCACACCATGCGGAATTCTTGATAATGCGTTTAATGAAGTAAAAGTACTGGTAACTTCCGATAATTTCATCATAGCTTTAAAAGAACACAATTTCCCATACCAATTTTCAACACCAATGTTCGTTGAATACAAATTAGTCATATATACAAAATAAACCACCAATTAAACAATCTCCTGTTGGTCGAAATCATTCCAAACAAATAAAATTAGCATCCATCTAAACTAAATGTAGAATCAGGTACCAAAGACGCTCCTCAGAATGAAGTAGAAGCAAAGAGTGTCAAATAATCTGCTACAATCGCTTGAAGTGAAAGTGAAGATTTTCATCTCATATCTATCTGTCACACTACTCACTGTCTTGGTGACAAAATGTTTTAAAATCAATTGAGTAGGAAATTAGTGAATTGAAGATAAATAAGTAAATAAATAGGCTTCCGTGTTGATACCAGTGAAGGTTAGAAAATTTTAATATGAAGTGAGCGAAGCATTACAGTTGATTGTCCTGCAGGTGTCAACATAATAAAATTGCAATATGCAATGGAAATAAGCAGTTTATTGAAATATTACTGCTTAAAACTTCCTGTTACATTTTCAGGGAATCACTAATATCTCACGTGAAGTTTTATTTCACTGAATGAAGTTCACCCTGATTAAAGAAGATCCGTTATAACATCTTCATTCACCTAAATTTACTAAATTAAAGTAGTATTAACCAATAAAATGAATGATTAATAATTCATAACACTGTGAACTATTGTTGCTTTATTGAGTCATTGAGGTAGAAATAACATATTTCGACAGATTAACGGATGAATGAATCAAAACTCAACACTGTTTATCTGAACAAAGCATTACTAAAGCCGTTTACACTTAGCTTAGCGGATTTATTGCATACGTATTTCGAACAAAATCCTTAGATGCATGAAATTGTATGCTGCGAGATTTGCCACCAATTCATTAGATATTCCTACATCAAATCAGATAAACGTTTCCGTTCTCTATTTGACGCCTAAATCAATAAGGTTTACATGTGCTTTAGAATTACAACTTGACAGAAAACCCTAGGAAATCATTCCACAACGATTAAAATGGATGTTATCCATCTGCAACTTAACTTCAGTTTCATGTAAAAAGAGATATTTTATACCAGGTGAATAACTTAATGAGAATACCTCAAATGTGCAGATTATCAAGGTAAGCTGAAATGCGTTGGTTAATTCACACAAAACGAATTCATGTAATTCATGCTTTTGCATTTAGATGCTTAAATCTCCCACTGGATCAGGAATGTGATATTAAAATTAATTTAATGCATTTTTGACAGAAGCATTGCAACCCTACCTTTCCCTCGTATTACTGATACTAGTGCGAATCGGAATATACGCCCTCAACAACATATATCCAGTCCACACTGCTTACACACACTCCGGTCTATTCTTCACATAATATCCTCCATGTTGCTATTCGACTGTCAACGCATCCCCTCAAATTCAAGTCACGCTCGAAAGTCAGCCGTGTGGCATCGTCGAATGCTGTTACTATTCACTCTGAGCAATCCACTCGACTTCATGAGTATATACTGATGTCTGATTGAGTCAAGCTTTCGGTGGTCATCATACACTCAGAGTCGATGCCATTCTGAAGTTGATCAGTCGACTACAATCTCAATCGCTTTGTAATGCTCACGAAACTGGTGACGCGTTACTGTTTGAGAAATGAGGTTAACTGAAATCCCTTTTGTTGAACATTGAGAGGTCGCAGTGAAGTGGCGTTATTTCGATGTGAACAATGATAAGCTGTCAATTTTTTAATGGATCCACTTATTCTAGTGGATCATATAATCAGTTTGTCCTCACTCGTTTATTGAATTGAGACGTTCTACTAATGATCTTCACTTCCGACTTATTCCCGCATTCGTCAGTAGACGAAAACAATTTAGGATGAATTTCATGTTTGTGGAACGCTTCAGACAAGAGATGATAATAAAAGGGATAATCACACGCAGTTGTGTGGAAATATTGGCTGTAATCATATATGAATAAGTTCAGTAGGTATTGAGAAAGATTATTATATTATTATTGTTTCCTTTAATTCCTAGAGGAACATAGGGCTTCAGCTGTGCGTCTTCATTGCGTCCGGTTCTCTGCTAGAGTCTTTATGTGGTTCCAAGTTTGTCCACACGTTTTCATCTCCTCTTCACATGACCTCCTCCAAGTCACACATGGACGACCAACTCGCCGCTTCCCTTTCAAGTTCCACTCGAGCAATGGCTTGTCTAGTGATGTCACTCATTTGATGGTTTCCTCAGAGTACGGCCAATCCATCTACATTTCTTCCTGCCTATTTGTTGCACAATCGGTTCCTGGTTGGATCGCTCCCAGAGATCTTTGTTGCTGATCTTTTCTGGCCATCTTATCTTGAGTATTGAGTAAAGACAACTGTAAATGAAGGTCTGTAGTTTGCTTGAGATGCTCTTTATGACACGCAGTGCAAGTATCTGATCCGTATAGTAGCACTGACTTCACACTGGAGTTGAAAATCCGGATCTTATTTTTGATGCAGAGTGTTGTTGACATCCACACAGACTTAAGAGTAGTGAAAGCTTGTCTTGCTTTTCCGATACTTGCTGTGATATCCTCGTCAGTTCCACTTGTAGTTGAAACGATGCTTCCCAGGTAGGTAAAGGAGGTTGTTATTTTCAGGTTTCTCCCATTTATGCTGATTGTTGTTGTTGCTGTTGGTGGTGTTGCCCAGGAATCTTCATCACCTCTGTTTTATCTATGTTCACATGAAGTCCTATCTTTGATGCTTCTTCTGCCAACTTGTTGCTTTTCTCTTGCATGTCTTCCTGTTTGTGAGAAATCAGACATATATCATCGGTGAAGTCCAGATCCTCCAAGATTTTCGTCAGGGTCCATTTTATGCCTGTTTCCTCATTGCCCACTGTTTGTCGCATTATCCAGTCTACTGCAATCAGGAAAATCATTGGCTATAGTAGGCAGCCAGCTTGTCTTACTCCTGTCTCCACTTCGAAGGATTCCGTGAGTTTCCCATTGTGGATTACTTGGCATGCAGCTTTGTCGTACAGCTGTTGGATGAGATGTATTATTGTCGGTGGCACCCCGTAGTAGTGAAGTAGTTTCCAAATCACCTCTGGATCGACGCTGTCGAAAGCCTTTTCAAAGTCGATGAAGTTGAGATAGAGAGGTGACTGTCATTCCAAGCTTTGTTCAATGATGATCCGTTATGTGGCAATCTGATCAATGCGTGACTTGTTTCTCCTGAATCCAGCCTGTTCTGGTCGAAGATTTTCATCAAGGGCATGTTTGGTTCTCTCCAGGATGATGCGGCTTAGTATTTTCCTTGGAATGGACAGGAGCATGAATACGTGCCAGTTCTTGCATTGACTTAGGTCTCTGTTCCTTGGTAGTTTGAATAAGTATCCTTTCTTCCAAAGTTCAGGTACTTTACCTTCTTTTCACACCTTCTCCAATAATGGCATCATCAAATCCGCTGTTGTCTCTGGGTCAATTTTCAATGCTACTGCTGGGATTCCATCTGGTCCTGCTGCTTTTCCAGCTTTTAGTATCTTGATTGCCTTCAGGACTTCTGAATTCGTCGGGGAGTTGTTGTTCAGTGGTAGCTCTGTCTCCGTCGTTGGTATTGTTGGCCGCGTTGTCGGTGGTGGTCGATTTAGGAGTCTTTTGAAGTGTTCAGCCCAGTGTTTCCTTTCCTCCACTTTTTTGGTGATTGGCTTTCCACTGTCATTCTTCACCGGCTTGATTTGTGTCAAACTTTTGCTCGATAGGTACCTAGTTGTTTGGTAGAGTATTGCGAGATCTCCTTTGCCTGCTGCGTCTTCTGCTCCACGTGCCATGGTTTCATAATACTTTCTTTTGTCTTCCCTGGCACTCTTCTTTACTCTTTTGTTCGGTGTCTTGTAGTTTGCATTCAAATCCTGTTTTTGTTGCTCATCGGTCCACTGGAGAATCTTTTGTTTCAAAATCCTTCTCTCTTCTATTAGTCTCCAATTGTCCGTAGTGAGCCACTGTTTGTCCTGCCTCTTCTTTCTGCCTAGAACTTCCATGCAGGTTTGACTCCACACTGTCTTCAAGTTGTTCCAGTGCTTTTCGACGCTGACCCTCTCGCTGGTGTTGATTCGTGTCTCGGCTTTGTCCGTTATGCTTGCAGTGATGATGTCCTTTGTGTCCTGGTCCTTCAGTTTCTGAGTGTTGAACTTGGCTTGTGGTCTATCTGCAGCTCCTTTTTCTCTGAAAGCTTTTAATTTGATTTGGATTGTCCCTTGTACGAGATAGTGGTCTGAGCCAATGTCTGCTCCTCTTCTTACTTTTGTGTCCAGCAGGCTGCGCCTCCACTTCCTTGATATTGAGATGAAGTCAATTTGGTTTTTGGTTCGCCAATCTGGTGACACCCATGTAGCCTTGTGGATATCCTTGTGTTTGTATACGCTGCAACCAATCACTAGTTCATTGAAGGCTCAGAGGTCGGCGAAGAGTTCTCCGTTTTCATTCATTTCTCCAAGAGCTTCTCTACCCATGATGAGTTCCTTTCCTGTGTTGTCTGATTCCAGTTTGGCGTTCATGTCTCCTATTAGTATTTTAATGTCGCCGACTGGAGTATTGTCCATTGTTGCCTGTAGTTGTCTGTAGAATTCTTCTTTCTTTCCGAGGTCTGCGTTCTTTGTCGGTGCAAAGCATTGTATAACTTACACTTTCCTTCCTTTGGAGTTGAATCTGGCAGTCATTATCCTGGGCGAGATCGCCTCCCATTGCATCAGGGCCTTTGTTGCTGTTGGTGACATCATGATAGCCACGCCCTCGGTGTGCGAAAGGCTATCTTCTGGGTGACCGAAGTAGATCACTGACTCATCCGTTAACAATTTGGTGAGTCCATTCCCATTCCATCTGCTTTCACATATTCGCAGTACTTGAATTCTGTATTTTTTTCATTTCGTTTGCGATCTGGGCAGTTTTGCCAATCTCGTACATAGAACGTACATTCCATGTCCCCACATAGACTTTTTCTTTTGGCGCAAGGAGATTCATCGTGCTGAAGTTTCTGTAGCAGCTTTGTTTACAGGGTGAAGTTGGTAGCCTCACGCCTGAGAAGAGGATAGAGAGAAGGCTAGTATTTCGTGACCGCAGAGCCCAAGGGACAACTGCTTGAGGGGGGTCACACGCGGCCTGTTTTTGTTTGTTTTACCTTGTCTGGTGTGTCTCAGTAGCATATTTATCACTTCTTCCCTGTGACACAGCAGCAGGAAGCGCGGTCGTTGGTAATCCAGGCCCCGACCGATACGGCATGATATTTTGTGAGTTTGTTTGAATCATAGTATTGGATTGGGTAGCTGCTTTTTGTCTGACCGCTATCCAAACAACCTTTCTTGCCAGTGTAGCTCGTTAGGTCATTGCGATATGCAGGCCGGACCACCACGTTAAGGTAGCAGGTATCGGTCGGGATAGTGAGCTAGTAATCTAGGCGAGGTTTTAAGGAGTGCGTCGGCCGCGGATCGAACCCCGGACCACGTGCATGGTCAGCGAGCGTCCTAACCGCTATGCAACTGACGCACATTGAGAAAGATGGCGATATTAACTGGTGCATGTGCGTGAATTGGTGTAAATATGGAATATGAGGATTTTCGATAGTTAAATGCTGTTCACTATATCCACTTGTTATGTAATTGTCACTGGGGAAATACGAAAACTGTTTCGATGGGAGATCTTTTCACTGTCACAGATCCAATTATGCCTAAAAGCCATATGACGTAAGGCAATCTAATTTGAGATGGACTTCAAGAATGTGCAGTGAATGGGAATAATTTGCAACAATGAATGGCAGCCATTGTAATTCCCACCGTCCAAACGAACTTTCCAGGCATGCATTATTGTTAGTCACATTCAAGTTTGTCCACATAAAAACCAGTTGAAATATGTATATAATTATCACCTTACGGCTGCAATCATTTATCCAATGCAAGGAGCATCTTATTCCAGCAAATTCTAGTTTCAAGTTTCACTACAGATTTTCATCTCATATTTGTGAATTTGATGAACAGTCCCAAGTTCATAGATCTCTTGAAGAGAAGCCTCTCCAACTACAAACTTTCACTTTAGTGAACGCATGAAATCTGTCCTAAAATAAATGTATCAATATGTAGCATCACAGCTGCACAATATTGACTGGTATAGAGCGTTGTATATCAGTATTCGAAATTAAGCGCTTGTCCTGTTCATGCGTCTGCATTAGTGAAGGCGCTTTATATGATCATTGTAGTCAAAAGGAGTCTCTGTTTGATGACGAGTGATTACGGTTTGATTGATTTCTGCATGTCAATGGAAATCCTGTTGACAGTGTGAAAATGAGCGAATCTTATCAGATGTCAAATGATACCATATTTGAATTGGTGAAATCCGCACTTTTCATCATCCCTTCTGCTCTGTCGGGCATGGATAGAATACACTACGATTCTCTTCCATCTGAAGTGAAAATTTGTGACGACATGTAAGGCGTTGTAAGGAGCTGAAATACTTCAATCCTTGAAATTCCCTTCACTTTCCGTAGTCGATAAATGACTCAATGTCATTGCACATCTAATCAAATGAATCAACTTATATGGAATGATTCCCTATCTATCTATCTATCTATCTGTCTGTCTTTCACACTACTCACTGTCTTAGTGACAAAATGTCTTAATACCGATTGAGCAGGAAATTAGTGAAGGGAAAATAAATACATAGACAAATAAGATTCCGTTCTGATAACATCAAACGTAGGACGATGTGAATATGGGGTCAGAAAACACTTTATAGTTGTTTGTCCAGCAGGTGTCAACATAATTAAATTGCCATATGAAATGGCAAAAGATGTTATATTTGAAATAAAAAGCTCATTGTTTTTAGTGCCTTCAATATATGCGAATACATAAATATAAAAATAATTGAGAGTATTCTATCGTCTCATGTGGGAATGGTGTTTATGTGTAACCTCATATGGATTACAGGTAATGTGTTCCAACATCACGTGAATTATGCAGTGATTATTTAAAATTCACGTTTTTTCGTCAGCATTATTGTGTGCGTTTTCTTGCAAGCATGTGTTCAACGGTTTATATCATCTCCCTTTGATTATCGGTTTTATCATTTATATTCAGACAATGTTATGATTTTCGTTTTGTTTCCGTCGAGGACAAATGATGACTTTAATCTATCACTGAGTGTTTATTATTTCCCTGTACGTTTCTAGAGGGATATTTTGTTATTTTTATCGGTGCTGTTTAGTTCTGAAGCATTTCAATCAAGAAAGCATTTATAGTGTAACATAGAAAATAAGGTCCTCTGATACTAACATCATTTTAGAGTGTATGAGTGAGTTTCGAAAATTGAATTGAACATATGAATATAAGACAATTGAATTCTTTGGTTAATAACTGTGTAAGAAATGGATAAAGTTTACCGAATGGTTGATGATTAGTATCCCCTGTGAATAACGCTTCCTGCTGAGCATGACTGACCCAATTTCTCACGAAATCGATCAAACATACACACATTTGGTGGTAGCAGCTTCCAAGTCAAAATAAAATTGTGGAATGATGAACCGACTAAAGAGTTGTCTTTATAACTGTGTCGTGACTAATTAGTCAGTATGTAGAATTATTAGGTGTGTTCAGGGTTTACAGTAACAAGAGAGTAACAGGTGAGCATGATAATTTGGAATTAACTACCATGGAAATGATTAATTTTAACACAAATTTTGAAATTGTCATGTCTTGATGTTTGAAAATATTTTATTCGAGTTGTTTTTTTAAACGAATTTGATGTTTTCGTTAGGTTTCATATTGTTTAACAGAATAGTAATTATTCCCATTTTTTTAACTGGGCTATTTGGGTTTACGCAAAAATTGCGACATCCAGCTATTTTAGTTACTGCCTTTTTTTACTTAAGTACTTCAACAGATAATGTATTTCTCGACAAAATTACCTGACAACATACAATCATACTTATCACATTCCAGCATGCAAATGTGAGTAACTAGGCGAATTCAATTGGTAACTAAATCAACTGTTGATGATACAAATGTTGATGATGGATGGCAGTTTTTGAACATCCAGGAATAAGTGGTACGGTGATCAAGGTACAAAATCAAGTATAATTGACTGATGTATTCAAGGAGTCAACATTGATTACATGAAACATGTGAAGATCGTCATTATCAGTAAATAATCTTCAATACTCAGAGACTGATCAATGACAGTTGAGGAAGAGTTCAATGCAGAAGTAATATGTCTACTCATGATTCAGGGGCACAAAACACCACTGGAATAAAGTGAAGACAAAACATGCAAAACATATACAAGCAACAAAAGGCAAAAGGATTCGTAATGACAAGGAAAACGTTTCAGAAGATACGCATTGAACTTCTGATCATATACCTAGAGATAATGCAGTGAAGTTAGACTAGACAATGTCAGCATATGATTCTTATTGCCTCTCTAATTGATTTCGATTTGTCATGGGAGCCACCATCGAACCAACCATATCAATATAGACCAACAATCACATGTATAACTAAGAATGACATTTGAGTGGTACTTTGACATAGGTAAAAGAAGCTTCCTTTGCTCAAACATAGAAATCCCATGATCTACATTTAAATATATATATTACGTACTTATTTTAGGTAAATTCAATGTGAAAGAAATTTCGGATGATTAGATACCTCATCTGTGTTCAGGTGTCTTCAGTGAACGTCAATTTATATACTTCAACATATCTCCCTATGAGACAGAGAAAGATGTGTCTGATTGAGCTCAGTGTTCTAATTTCAAAATATGTTCTACCAATTCCATTATTCATTTGACGACTACTTCAATAAGGATTATTTGTGCTTTAGAATTACAGCTTGGCAATAAACCGTAGGAATACATTCGGCTACTAATACCACGGGTGTTATCCATCTGCAACATAACTTAAATTTCATGTAAAAGGAGATATTTTATACCAGGTGAATAACTTAATGAGAATACCTCAAATGTGCAGATTATCAAGGTAAGCTGAAATGCGTTGGTTAATTCACACAAAACGAATTCATGTAATTCATGCTTTTGCATTTAGATGCTTAAATCTCCCACTGGATCAGGAATGTTATATTAAAATTAATTTAATGCATTTTTGACAGAAGCATTGCAACCCTACCTTTCCCTCGTATTACTGATACTAGTGCGAATCGGAATATACGCCCTCAACAACATATATCCATTCCACACTGCTTACACACACTCCGGTCTATTCTTCACATAATATCCTCCATGTTGCTATTCGACTGTCAACGCATCCCCTCAAATTCAAGTCACGCTCGAAAGTCAGCCGTGTGGCATCGTCGAATGCTGTTACTATTCACTCTGAGCAATCCACTCGACTTCATGAGTATATACTGATGTCTGATTAAGTCAAGCTTTCGGTGGTCATCATACACTCAGAGTCGATGCCATTCTGAAGTTGATCAGTCGACTACAATCTCAATCGCTTTGTAATGCTCACGAAACTGGTGACGCGTTACTGTTTGAGAAATGAGGTTAACTGAAATCCCTTTTGTTGAACATTGAGAGGTCGCAGTGAAGTGGCGTTATTTCGATGTGAACAATGATAAGCTGTCAATATTTTAATGAATCCATTTATTCTAGTGCGTCGGTAGCACAGTGTTTACGACTGTCGCCAACCATGCACATGGTCTGGGGTTTGATCTCCTGCCGACGCACACCCGATATCTATGGTCGGCCTGTAAAATTTGGGCTACCGATATCCATGCTGAAAATTCCATACTTGTACTGAAAATACGGTATGGCATCAAGCTGTAATCAAAATAAAAAAACTAAATTAAATAATCGTGTAATCAGTTTGTCCTCACCCGTTTACTGAATTGAGTCGTTCTCCTAATGATATCCACTTCCGACTATGTCCCTCATTCGTCAGTAGATGAAAACAATTTTGAATCGCTTTCATGTTGGTGTGAATATTGGACGTATTTGTGTGAATATGGAATATGAGGATTTTCTATAGGTAAATGCTGTTTAGTAGATCTCCTCCTAGTTCACTTGTCATAGAAGAAATATGAAATTGTTTTGAATGGACGAAATTCTATTTTCGTTATCGATGTACTCGTGAAGTAGATGGCCAGGGAATCTGTAGACCTTTTCACTGTCACACATGCGAAAATTATTAGGAGCCATATGACTTTAAACAATCGAATTTGGGATATAATCAAGGAATGTGCAGTGAATGGGGATAGAGAAAATCACGGAATGGCTTTGGTTTTTCAAAGCAATCTACTTTTTGATTTATATGGCTCTGATGTTGGCAAAGAATTATGCTTTTGCGGAGTTATTTTAATTATTCTTATGTGATCCAGTGAATTTCACATTTATTATTGAATTTTATTGTCGTGTGTATTGGATCATTTTGTTTGTGGGCCTCATTTCATCTGCACCTCATGCTGTTTGCAGAACATGATGAGAGAAGGCTTGCATGTAATTTTTTGAATTGAATGACTAGCCGAACCTTTGTTTGATATTATTTTTCAAATATCGTTCGATCCGTTTATGCGGATCTATTAAAGTTTTCTCTTTTGGAATTTATATTTTATGGGATAGAATCATTGACAGGTCTTAATTTATGTGTGTGATACATCTAATAAACAAACTAATATGGAATCATATGAAAAAGAGAAGACATTCAGCGAAGAGACTCTTTTCGGCGAATTCATTCACATAGCTGTACAATCGCATTGATATATAAATATTTGTGTGTGTGTGTGTACATGAGGTTTGTCAAGTTTAGACAATTGATTAGTTAATACAAGAATGATGTAGTATAGAGACAAAGTTAATCAGACAGCAACTAAAGTAAGACTGAGTTAAAAAACTACATGACGTAATATAATTGGCTAAAATGTTACAACTTAGGTCAGGATAGCAACAGAGGTAATTACAGGTAGAGATTAAGCAGAAGTGAAATTGAGTGAATAAGTTGGATGACGTAACATGAATGACTAGAAACTGAGCGTTGTTCAAGTCAGTAACAGTGGTAGTGGGGTGTAGAGATTGAATCGGGTGGGGGTAGAGAACAAGAAAGTTGAAAAGGTAAAATGTTACAATTGAGAAGACAAAATAATACTAATGGAGAGACAGAAGAAAAGATTAGGTAGAATTTACATGTCGGCTAATAAGGTAGATTACGTCCATTGCAAGTGAAGTGATTGAACGAACTTCTTCTGTATGCAGAGTTCAGGACATAGCAAGTGAATCGCCATTGCTTCTGCAGTTTGAAGAAGTCTGATTCGTACACCTTAAGGGAGACCACCTCTTACTCTGTAGACGACTTTGAAGTTTGTTTGCGGTGTAGCTTGGTGCCCGGATTCTATCAGATGTTCTAAGATGGAACTGCGGGGGCATCGATTTTCTCCTTTGTAAAACCATGCTGGTAAGTGCTCGGTGATACGTTTGGAAAGCGAGCGCTGGGTACGGCCGACATACCTGGCTCCACTCGAGCAGGTGAATTGATAAATGCACATTGATGAGGCCAGCAGCGGTAGCTTATCCTTCACGTTCACATGAATCATAGGTTTTGTGGAGAAGGTTAGTCGTAGTTCAACTGCGAAGAAGGTCTTCTTAAGTGAGCGCGACAGTCGATTTTTTTAGTGTTTCCGCAGATAGATCTCCATTGAATTGGAGGTTCATGTAGAGTAGTTTTTTCTTGACGCTAAGTATGGGCGGCTTTTCTGGTCTAGGTTTCTGTTGCTATCCTGACCTAAGTTGTAACATTTTAGCCAATTATATTACGTCATGTAGTTTTTTAACTCAGTCTTACTTTAGTTGCTGTCTGATTAACTTTGTCTCTATACTACATCATTCTTGTATTAACTAATCAATTGTCTAAACTTGACAAACCTCATGTACACACACACACACAAATATTTATATATCAATGCGATTGTACAGCTATGTGAATGAATTCGCCGAAAAGAGTCTCTTCGCTGAATGTCTTCTCTTTTAATATGGAATCATTGAGAAATCATCAACATTGTCTGAGTTATTCCTTAGTACCATTCCAGAATCGTAATCTGAGCAAAACAGGATCTAATTTTCGTTCTTCTCTGATTCATTGAGTTCGTCTCTATGTTCTTTTGGTTAATAGAATACCAAATCTGCTTCCCCATCAAAAGTGGGGAAACAGTTTCTTTGTTCTTGCTTAACTATGGTGCCGACATGCAAAATATAACAGTAACATAAACAAATATACTTCATTCCAACAATTCCAATTCATAAATAGCTCTTCCTATAACAGAATATAAATTCACCATTAAATTTTACTTCAAAGAACACTGTAAGTTATGAACTAAGAGATATTTAATGAATTTATGAATGTCTGATGATCAGATAAAATCAGTGACATGATGCCAATATCTTGATGTTGTCTAGGACAGATATTCTAATTTCTTTTTGATTCCATTACGTTCCTAGTGAAACTTAGGGCTTCAAGGTAGAGGCTTGAAGGTTAGGTAGCAGTTGTGTTCATTTTTACCTTATGGAGTTGCTAGCCTCATGTCCGATCTTCTGTCTCTAGCAGCCTTATTACTGACTTGGCTAGGTGGAGGATTGTACCGGCCAAGGATTGAACCCCGGACGACTTACGCGGTTAGCCAGCATTCTATTGCTGTACCATCGACGCACCGACCAATAGTTATTTCATTCACACAACGTTTTAGCTACTGCACAACTCACTATTTCTCAAAATGGCAAGTGGTCGCTGACATATATTTTGTGATTATTAGCATTAGTTATGCCACGGTGAAAGCAAACGTCATTTCAAACCATCGCATTCTAAAATGTCACTTGTTTCTTGAGGCTAGTTCAACCATCGCATTACTTTTCATCTGACAAGTTCGTGTTTTCATATTTTCAAATGTTTATTTGAGAAACAACTGCAGGTTCTCAAATTTGTTGAAGAGAAGCCTATCCAATTACAAATGCTCACCGTATTGCGTACATAAAATCTGTCCTTAATGTTAAATATCAGTTTTCGAACAGTAACCGTTTGTCCTGTGCACGTTTCTGCATAAGTGAAGGCGATTTGTGTGAGCATGGCGGTCACAGGTAAGGCCTAGAGATACTAAACATAGGAAAATCAGTCTGTGTTTGAAGATGAGTGATCACCGTGTGAATGTTTTCTGTAAAGAAGCATGAAGAAATGAAGCATTTCATTTGTTGAACCTCATTTCACTTTTCATTTTTGTTAAATCAGATTAATCCACTATCATGGAATTTTTCCCAGGCTATCAGAGTTCTGACTCTCTTAGTGGTGGAATGTCAAATTATCCATGGATGACTAGATTACTGAAGCGAAAATAAACACGCTAATCAATGGCCTTCCATATTGATGTCACTAAATGTTTGGTAATTTCAATATGAAATGGATAGAAATCATAGTTGACTGTTCATCAAGTCTCACTATTCTGTGATTTCCATATGAAATGATAATAAACATTATTTTTCAAAATGATATAGTTTATAAGTTATATTGACGCACGTTGAAACCGAAGATTTAGACGTTTTCGATAGTGTTTCCGAATGCACATTATTCATATGTAGTTATTTTTCCCTACAATATCGAATACTAACACATTTGTATTCATGCTTTGACATGGAAACACACTTCGATTCAGATGGATTTAGTAAGTAGAATTAACCCACTTCATTTAGAGATAAGTAGTGAATTGCAATTCAGCAAAAAATTAACTTGTTACAGATGGAAGTGCCGTAGACAGGAGGAGTGAATGAAGAAATAATTGCTTTCCGACTGGATTACTCATCCATGCATCCACTCTGATATAAATGGCATTTCTACTTCAACACAAAAATAATTATTACCGTTGTGATAGGCATTCTTTCAGTTTCGCTTTCAAAGACATACCTAATTAAGCATGTTTCTTTCCTCTCTGCTTACGAGCATACTCATTCACATAGTCCAGAAAAGATTTCCTTTAGTCCGTCTATAGCATAGAGAATTTTATCAACACTCTTTGATAATTCAGTAATAAATGATTTCAGCGAATCGAGCTGACTCAATGAGTGGCATTTGAGTTTTATATTATTCGGTTGAACGCCACTACAACATCAAAATTCTGTAAAAATCTTGAGACACCGATCGGTTTCAATGCACCATGGAACAAATTTCAAGGAAGTTTTCCCTTCACTAATCCTTACTCTGTAATTCACATACTTAGTAGGAAGATATAATGCAAATCGATGCTTGAAATAGTGAGAAATGAATTAAACGCCTATTAGACATTTGGGAGGCTAAAGGATGTATTCAGACTACTTCATCACTAACATCCTGATACATAATCAACGTGCCGACCCATTTATTCCATAGTTATTGCCTACTTTTCTAAAATCGTTCAATACATTTCATGTGCATAATTAAGACTGACTCGAGATTACCCATCACTACTTGGTAATTAAAAATTCTTTGGACATATTTTGCTTGTATTAAGGTTTCAAACTCGTTATTTACCACCCAAAATAAAAGTGGAACTCACCATACACATGAATGAGAAAAAATGACATTAACTTGGAACATTCAGAGCATTTCTATGCAGAACTGAATGTTCTGAGAATGTAAATCATTTTGTAATTTGAAGTCGTATAATGCATTTCAGTATTGTGTAACCTGCAGATATTAGTGGTATGTTCTCTACGTATCTTTCCATCTGTCTAGTTGCCTATCTATCTATCTATCACATGGCTCATTTTTTCAATGAAAAAATTATTTTTTATCGAAGAAAACATTACTTACGTGAACATAACTAAGTAAATGAATAGGCCTTGTGTTGATATCAGCTAACGTGTGATAATTACAATATGAAACGAGTAAATGAAAAAACTGACTGTCAATCACGTCTGATTATATATAAGTATTTTTTTTCAAGAAATTGTTAACATGCCACTGGAAAGTCATGTAATTTGCATGAGATTGTAGTGATTCCAGGAAAATTGTTTAATGTGTGTGTTAATTATTCTGACACTATTTAAATATTCTTTAAACAAGCTGATTTGTCAACCTTCTGTAATAATATTGTCGATTATAGAAGCTTTAGAATATTTATCTCACAATGTTTCATCACCTGGAGGACTTTTTGCCTTTCTCTCTTGTGTTTTTCAATACTATAGTATTTAAGTGAAAGGAGTAGAGAGGAGAGAGTGCGAATGATTTAGTGTATGTTGTCTATGGTTATGCTCACCTCATTCCAGTGTGCTTCGGTGAGTGTTCAGCTTTCGTGTTGCAGTTTGCGATATTTTTAAGATGCCCTACTTTTGACAAAACGACGCAATCTGCTGATCATCTCATAATTGGCGCCTGTGTTTTTAAACGTCCCGTATGACGTATGAATGCCAAATACATTGGTGAAGTCGCCATTTCTCTCCATGACATATGCAGCAATGATATAAATAACAAAAATAAACACTTTTGAATAACTTTGTGATCTTTAATGAAGGCAACGTAGAGGCTTATTTATCAGGATTTTTTAATTTGTAGATCTGTGTAAAAAATTGTTTGAGTTCATGTTTTAGGATATAAATATTGAGGCACACTACTGATTCATAACTTGGGGAAAAAACACAAAATTGTTATCAAGTAAATATCACAGCCTTAATTCCAGAAGATAGACTGTACATTCCATTTGGAAGATGAATCATTCCTTTATTAATTTGTTTCTGATAAACTAAAAATCATAGGTTTCATGGGTAAGCTGAGCTAAGATTTCATAAATAACCAGTCAATGAGTTGGAACTTCCAAACATTCATGAATTACCAGCAATAACGTCCGGATAAGAAAACTCTGACATAAAAATAGCTTACTCGAATGTTAACCCAGGTTCACAAGATTTATTGAACATTATTTTTATTATCAAAATTAATAATGCTTCGGATTCCAAGGGCAATATAGGGCTACCCACACACTCAAATCTGTTCTTCACATGATATCCTTCATATCATCATTCGACGGACAACGCAGCCTCTCATATGTTCACGTTACACTCGAAAGCCAGTCGTGTGGTGTCACTTAATGCTCTCACTCTGCACTCTGAACAATGCATTCAACTTCATGAGTATATACAGACGTCTGATTTAGTCAAGCTTTCTGTGGTTATGATACACTCATAATCGATTCCATTATGATGTTTGTCAGTCTAATATAATATAAATCAGTTTGCAGTGTTCACAAAAACGGTGATTCGTCATCGTTTGAGAGATGAAGGCAACTGAAATCCTGTATGTTGTACATCGGAAAGGCACATAGAAATGGCATTATTTCAATGTGAACGATAATAAGCTGTGAAGTGTTTTACTGAATCCACTTATTCTAGCCTAGCATGTGATCAATTTATCCTGGTACCTTTAGATAATATTTGGAACCAACTTGATCAGTTTTCACTGATATGACGCAAACAATCTGGGCTGTTTACTAGACGAATCTGCAGCGTGAGAACATGCTCATATTTTATTTTAAAAATTTCATTTTATACACTTTTCATTATTATTTTTCAACTGTTTTGTGACATGGAAGTAAACCGTAAGTAAAGAGCTAACTGACTGAACATTCATTTCTACTGACCTTTGTGGTCACATGAAATAATTCACAAGATTTAGTTTTTATCATCCACATAAATGGGGTTTTGAGTCATTGACGAATTTCTATTGTTTTTCATGTAGTATACAAAACTCCTGTTTTGTAGTTCACTACACTAGGATAAAATTAATCGATCAGTTGTCATGACTAAGTGTAATCAAAGCGGACTTTTCGTATATTTCAACGCCAGACAACATCTAATACTGTATGCAAAGAATCCATATTTGTGGAAATGATGTTGTTTCTGCCTGAACAAACACACACGGAAGTGAGACTTCTGACTGGTGTTTGCAACTCAATGGTTTATTCCACGTGGTCAGTTGTAGTGACTCCACATTGATAGTTGATTTTCAATCAAATAATTGTTGGTATTTTCATATATGATTCTCATCTCACAAGAGGCTTTATTACTGCTATCTACTAAGTATTCGATAAATATGACCAGTGTTTCTTAGAAGGAAGACTATAAGCTGTAAGGCAACGTAAAACAGGAAAACTCACCTGATTATGTATCACTTGCTAACCTTAGTTAACCAGCCAGATCTGCTGAACGAAGTTGATAACATTTTGACGAACTAAGTTTAAACTATGACTCGGAAAATAAATGTAGGAAGGAATTTTCGCGCAATTGTTGAGTCGAAATCAACTTAATACCAATAACATCTTTAACTTGCACAGTATTTACAAAATGTACAGAATCTTCAGTGGAAAATATTGCATAATATTTTTCCATCTTCAATATCTTAATGTAAAATATAAATTGACAGTATATCCTGTGAACTGAAGCACAAACCATTCCTTCATGATATATCTGCTTTGTCTTCTGCAGGAAATCAACGATATCTAGTTGAAAGCCAGTTGTCAGATATGCAGAAGACTCAGGAACATAATCGAAAAACAGTTATTTCATGTATTGGAACACCTCGCCACACATATTCAGGCCTTGCCTCAAGTTTAGTAGGAACTTGGGAATCAGAAGCTTCTTAACGTTTTAAATACACACAAGAGTAGATGAGACTGAAAGACATCATATCCTTTTCCGTAGCCCAGTTTTTAAACAAGCCGCCAGTAGACTTCTTAATCGCTTATGTTTTTCTGTTCTGCAGTCCTTAGTGAAGGTCAGTTCCAAGAATTGTTATATTCCATTGTATTACAAATCATCCTATAGTCAAAGTTATTCATAGGACGTATTCATTCTGTGATTAGATCAATCAGTTTATTCACTAGAACCATCCACTATCGATTTCTTGATGGCTTCAGATGACTTGTTTCAGATTATCCGAGTCACATTTCCGCTACATATATATTGGTCACTAGGTCTTTTGCCAAACCTCCAAGTTCCTTATCCTTTTCGAGCAGTTATCTCCAGGGATGCATCCGACTATGCTATCAAAAAGACGCTAATGAATATGGGAAGACCATCTTGACACTAATGATGAAAATTCGCTGCTCACTGAAAGTGCTACTTTCTGCGAATCTTTAGACTGATAGACGCTTCTTTTGAACTGTTCTCCTTTACTTGGCACCTTTATCGGTGACACAAGACACCGTCCAGGCAAGTGAGGAAGACGCGATATTGTTGGTTTTTACTTGCAGATCACTGACCTCATGAAACATCACACATAAATTAACTGAACATTTTAGTTCTTCTATGGTCTTTACGTCAGTACAACAGTTGTCCGTCTTCACGCCTTCAACGACTATTGCATGATCTAGTCCGCCAATGCACATATATACCTAAAATATATATACTTTATGTTGACTGCTTCGATTCGCAATTAGGTCTATACCTTCGCTTTTCTATTTTGCTGCATATGATATATTTCTACTATTTGCAAGTCTTATCAATAACACACGTAACTTAACTGATCTTCCGAATTTCTAATTTATCACCATACAGGATGTGAATGCCGACATTCGAGTGGGCTCTTGTCCACAACTGTTTGCAGTCATCTGCAGAGATTCACCATCGGCTTCACTGTTTCTTTATCCCTTCATTTCCACAACACTGCATGAATGAAACGTTACTTCATTATAAGTTGAATGTTGTCGTCATCATCCTGGAGGATACTGCTTCCCACTGCATGAGTACTATCGAGTCTGTTGTTGACATCATGATAGCCCTTTCGTCATTGTATTCGAGATTATAGGTTGTAAGACTAGAATTGAATATTGACTTGCCATTTATTCGTTCTGGTCGTCAACCTCCATTCTATCTCTTGCCATAAGTCCTGCCCTTATATACATTTTCTATGCATCACTTATTTTTCAGTTTGAACACCTGTTCCAACATTAGACGAGGTCTGCACATTCCGTATCCCCATGCTTATTCCTCCTTTATTCAGAAGACGTTATTTCGATTCTCAAATTCCATCAGAGAATAAGTTTTTCGCATACTTCTTCTAAGTTTTCAAGTTTCTGTAGCTGTTCTGTTCATGACTCATAGTAAGTTCCCGAGTCCTTAGTCCAAAAATCCATTCTTATTCAGGTTTGGCAATAGTAAACTTGTTAAAATCAACTTTCAGCAACCTTTGAACACCTTCGGCTAACTCAACTTTTCGCTCTATGATCAGTCGGTTAAACTATTGGGATTTAAGAATGGGTAACACTTTGCTGAAGAGTGACAAAAAATAATGTCTGTTGATTTTTATTTCAATAACTCCACTGCAAATCTCATTTTTTATTCCACAAAGTGAGTTATCTTTTAACTTCATCAGGAGACAGAGGTAAGTTTACATACTCAGAAGAGTGAGAGAAATATCATATCAACCCAAATAACGCAATAAAAGGAGCTTTCGTCAAGCTTTATCTTTTCCTGTATTAGGCAGAATTTCAAGTGCAGCCGGAGAAATGGAGAGAGTAGAACTAGTAAGGTGATGGATCCTGCTAATCAACGATAGAACTGCGATGAAAACAGCCCACACGGACGACACATGCAATTCCTTTCTTTAGGAACTGAGGAATCAATTGTAGAGAAAGCTATGACTCCGAAAATTGGGTGTGAAGACGTTCCTTTGAATTCCATGTCATCTTATCTTCATTAGCTAGGAAATAAGGTACAACTTTACTCAACTTATTGTTTGTCGCACAAAAGTTCTTGGAAATTGGAAATAATACATCAGAACATCCTACAGAGTTAATGAAAAGGGTTCAAAATAATTTTCAGTACATCCTGTTGATAGATACGCAGCAAGCTCCAGTCCAGAACTGGTGACTGGCACATAGATGAGTTATTTATGTGAAGTATGTAATGTGATGCGAAGATAATCATTAGATTTATGCAAGAAATATGGCTCCAAAGCGTTTATTCATTTTACAGAGCAATAAGATGATCTAAGTTATCTTAAACCTGTAGTGTAATTGAGCACCAAATGTCAAAATTCTGATCACACACGTACTTGTCATACATACTTATTTAAAAAGCAAACAGAGCATAAAGATACCGCTTTGTTTCGTAGGTTGAAGTAGCTTGTAAACATTCAATGCCGTGATGAACTGATTGAACGTCTACCGCACAAGTTAATAGCATGACTTATTTACTGACTGGCTGGCAACTTCAGTGAGATTACTATAGGATCAATTGCTACTCCAATGATTCTATGTTTTTAGCACTCCATTATCCGTTCAGTTAGCTTCCTCAGAATTTTGTATCACAGAAGCTCGAAGAAGGTGAGAGATGTCTGAGAATTCAAGTCAGGTTAGTGGCGGATGAACCCGATGTTTCGTAGTTCCTTGAGTGGATCAGATCAATGTTTTCATTTTATCACGTGATGAATCAAAAAATTCTTTTGGATTTCCTTTCCAAACTGGCAAAATGTGCGCTGCTAAAATTATAGATCGCCTTAACTTGCTTCCCGCAGTGTGAAACTAAAGTTTGAGTTTAATGGTGAATTAAATTGACACAAATAATAATGAATTGCTTCAGAAATTCGGTAATCTATTTGAATTGAAATCCGTCGTTACCCAATCCATGGTAAAGTCGAAAATCCGTTATGATTTTCCCTGCAATTAACGAATTATTTGTAACCTACTGTTTTCCATCTATATAAGTGTCTCATGGAAATATCGTTATGACGCTTTCGGCTGTGATGTATTTGACAGCCTCATTACAGCCCTGAATATGGCTGTCACTGAAGTTTCTTTCATTATTCTGTTAAAATCATGAATCAAACGGAACGTCAAATAATTTCAATTCCCATATAATTCGCATTTTATTCTAATTTTATATCAGCTTTCATGAAAATGGCGTGATTTTTATTTCTTCAGAAGATTTACGTATGTCTCGTTAATATGCACGTTAAAATCTGAAATTCTGTAGTACTAGGACAAATTTCACAACCACTTATTATTAATTCCCGCCATGTTTTAATTATTTTCGCTATATATGTAAATCTATTCTGAGAATAATAATGATAGGGTTGAAAATTTATCTATTTTCTACAATTCGATTTCGAGAAATGATGAGTGTATAAAATTATAAAAGCAGTGTGCGTTTACACAGTGAAATTGCTTATCACAATCGTGTTTCTTCTGTCATTTTATAGTGGAGCTTGTTGCCGTAACCAGGTCAAATTATGTTATAGTCCATCATGGAAATCACCTATAAGGACATTAGAGAGAAAACAAAACCGAGTTCTGAAAACATATCTTTTCGGCGATTTCATTCGCGAAAGTGGCTGTACAATGACATTTAGTTGCATAATGTTTCATAAATACAGTTATTCTTTACTTAATTCCACACAAAAACAAAGAAAATTAGAAGTGATAATTATTTTCAATTTCATATGAATGTTCAAATTAGTGAATTTAGATTACAATGGGATTAAGAATAAAATTACACCGGGTTAGAAAACAGCTTTTACCAAATATAAGTGTGTAATAGAAGAGTATGAGAACAAATTGGAATATTGGCATTTCATTACTGAAAGGGAAAGAATGAACTGGGTGATAAAACTAAGAAAGAAAGAGAAAACTAAGGAGTAAAACTGAACTAGATGCATATTGAATTTAGAGGTTGGACTAGTTTCTTTTACCCAAATAGCTCCATATTTTTGCCATAGATGTTAAGGCCTTCTGCGTTACAACGGAATCGGAAACACACTTCATTTAAAAGATTTCTTTTTACTGTTGTATAGACGTAATGTTTGTAGAATACTACATTACAGTGCTGTTTCTTTTCTTCTCTCCAACTCATGACCTTGGAACGCATTTGCTGTCGACTGTTCTATCTAAGCAATGTAACTGGTGTCTCTCAAGGCCAATAAAAGCATAGATATGTGCAGTGGACGTCAACCCGTTCTACTGTTGACTCATGACAATTAAAGTCCTCTACATCAAAGGTCTCTCTTCTTTTGACTCAGTGGTATGGTGGCATGTCGTTGTTGTTGCTGAGAGTGATTAGAACAGCAGGCTCGCAAATCGACTAGGCAGGAGGTTAGTTGGCACAAACTACCAAGTATACTAGTAGTCATATCAGAATTGCAGATAGGTACAAAGTTGCTGGCTGGTCTACGGATATCATCCGCTGATGATTCATCTCCATCTAGTGGCAATACTGATAGCAGCATTTCTGAATTTATTTGTGACAGAGATGAAAGTACTACATTTGCCACTTGGGACCCCAGATATCGAGACCGATTTAAAGTGAATTTTGCAAGAGAAGACGATGCTTGTAAAGTTAGACAATTACTGAAGGAGTTAGACAAATTCTGGGACCTGATTCTTCCCCATAGAAGCCCAGTGATTGAACATTCGATGAGACTGTACAAAACATGGTGTCTACTGTTTGGTGACCACAGATCATTGTTTAAACATTCGTAACCACCTCATGAAACGTGAACTGAATGAAAACGACAATATTCACACTCAGCTAGGCATTGTATACCACCATTATGTGCGATTCAATTCAAAGTCGCGGACAAAAAGTAGTTCAAGGTCCTTATCTTCATTTGTGGTCTGCAATCATCCACGTTATTCATCATAAGAATTCGAATGTTTAGCAGACTTAAACAAGAGGAGTAACTGACGTTGAAATACATTGGTGAAGAATATCAGCAACTTAACGACCTTCCCAGAGATACCACTTTGATCCAGTCTGATGGCTACAGTGCAGCCTGATTAAATGTAGTGCTTCCAGTACCGTTGACTTCTAATTGACTGCATCGTCCGAAGCAGACTTCGCCTTCAACACGCTGACATCAAGGGGTACGATAATGCATACAAACACAATATATGTCAGCGGTGCTACGCCACTGATTACAAAGATGAATATTGTAAGCTGACTCATCGTTCAAAGTTCAAAACCATTCACTGCTTCAAATTTTTCTGATAAGTTGGGCCAGTCAGATGATGAGTATGCTTCTTTGACTGAGAGGTTTCTCATTACAGAGGTTTGCCAGATATCTATTCCATGATGATTTTCTGTATAAGGATCTTTACTGAGTTCAATCATCTTTTCTTGTTAGCTAGTCGTCCATAAATATAATCTTTGACTCATTTTCCAATTCTATGGTCAGAGACTTGTTCCTCATACAGCAAAAGTTTGTCTAATGTTGATTTAAGAATCCCGTTTCCCAAACTGGCTGTAAAGCAGTCTGTCAAAACTGGGTCAAGTTGGAGAGACTTAAGTAATCCAATCCTACTATTTAAATTGTACGTTAAATGTGCATCTCAGTAAAAACTTTATCAGATATGCGGTTGGTATTTCGATACTCAGATCCATGTCTTCCATATATTCGTGCAAGATAACAGTTCGTTTATGTGAGCGGCAAGTTGGTAAGAAGAGATTCTACATCCAGGAATAACACCCTTTTGCCATTTACATTCAGTTAGGTCACAAAATTGGTGTTGGCAATATTGGAATAAGCCAGAATAATTTCACAAATCTCAAAGTACGTCTGATATCAGAAGCACTTCATATCAAATGGAATTCAAATTGTGTGAGTGAGAATGATTGACTATAACAGAAATTGACCTGGTTACGACAACAGCCTCCACTATAAAATGACAGAACAAACACGAATGTGATAAGCAATTTAACTGTGTAAACGCATACTGCTTTTATAATTTTATACACTTATCATACCCAACAATACATACTTGGTTTTCTTATCATTACCAGTTGTCCAACTTGACGTAATAAAAATTACCCCATGCTGATGAACGATGATTAAGTTGTTATATATAGGCTGAAACTTTGTGAATTCTGGTTAATTATTACTTTCATAGACTTATCAGCATTTAATAGCGAAACATCAGTATAAACAACAAAACCGTTTCGTTTCTCATTCATTTAGAAATACAAACAGCTTTATCATTCTGAACATCACTTATCCAATGGTCAAATATTCTGGAAGTGTTGAAAGTGATCTTCTATTGGACATATTTAAATACTGCATACATTTAGTAGGTTAAGTAGTATCTCAGAGAGAGCAATTACACAGTTTTGGCCTCACAGACCCTGACATTTTGGACGACTATTTGACAATCGGATGGCATAGTGACGCCGACATATCTAAAATTCGTCAATGTCTTAGATCAGGTATGTTCAACTTTGGTAAACCATAGAGGCGAAGGATAACTGTCCGTGTCTGCCTCAGTTGTTCAAAGAAGGTCTTCAATTGATGAAGTAAAATATCGTCAATTACAACAGATGATAGCACGTAACTGCAGAGGAAAATACTTCACTGATTGAGTCAGATGGGTGGACTGAACACCATTTTTGCCGCAAAAATTTCTAAGTCACGCATATTTGAACGCAAGTTGAAGCATAACGAAGGA
Organism: Trichobilharzia szidati; assembly: GCA_944472155.2. Lineage (NCBI taxonomy): Eukaryota > Metazoa > Platyhelminthes > Trematoda > Strigeidida > Schistosomatidae > Trichobilharzia > Trichobilharzia szidati. The sequence goes on along the minus strand of OX235273.1, from coordinate 127,027,899 downwards.
AATGTGATACCAAATTTTGCTATTTGCCACTTCCAGTTTGATTTGCGGCAAAGGAAACATGCCGCTTCATCAACAGATACGTGAATTGGCTTGAAACAACAAAATTCGTGTCAGGACCCAATTGAATGTTGGCTATACACATTTAAATTTTCAGTTAGCTTGGATGATTCACACTCATGATTTCTGTACAAAATCTATGAATCACTGTGTATTTCTTTTCGAATTCAACTTCCACACCTTAAGCATATTTCTTTATAAAATTGTTCTGTTTTCAATTTATATCTTCTGCTTTTTTAGTGAAAATGAGTAAGAAGGACATTGCCTTGATAATTTGGTACAAATTCAGTCAGGATCATGATCGGAATCAGTAAAATATATTTGATATGTGAAACACTTTATCAGATTTATTCATGCTAGACACGTCAAACGAATCATTCGTGTGAAACTTTTGGTCAGAGCCCAATGACTATTAGAACTTTTTGCTATATCCTCGAGAAGCCTGAGGAGCTTTTCTCACTGGAAATAAAATCCATACAATTCTTCTAACTGGTAATTTATTTTTATTGCAAAAGAATCTTATATAAGGAGAACATTGTTTCAAATGTTCTCGACAATGCAAACTCAGACTGCTCATACTCACCTTCAACTGACTTCAGTCTATCATTCAAACTAGATTTGTTTTCGAATTAGGCAGTGAAATGCAACTACAAAATTAGGTTTAATTTATCGTATGAAATGTAAAAATTAAATTGCATTGAGAAGTTAATCATGAATCTGGAAATGAACAAACATCATCTGACCACAAAGCGGTAATGATGTGGAAGAGAAATTAGGAACACCAACGTTGTTAATGGAAACATTATAACCTTCACTTTGATAAAATATTTGTAAGTGAATGTCATTCACATGGGAGAATCTAAAAGCGTCTAATGAGGTATCCATTTTCGCGTTAAATTAAATTGATAACTTTTGTACTTCGAGATAATTCGATCGCTTAGACCTACGATAAAGATCAAAGTATACCAGTGTGTTAAGAAATCCGTTGATTATTCTCCTTGGCATGTACACTCGACCGTTTCGACCGTTTTAGTAAAATATTGTAAGTCATATTTTGCTTTGTTGTTTGTTTTCATTTCAGTAACTGAAGGATTCTTATCTTTGAATAAGAGATATGTATTCCAGCTGTTTTTCCAGAGACATCCTATTTTGTGTAGTGATGCTCCCTGAGGTGGCTTTAAATGGATTCATTAGTGGACAATGATCAACGTGATCATAATAATAAGGGTATATTCAAGAAGTCGGTAGAATGTAAGTAACATGTGCATATTTGTAGGGACACAGGCGAAGAATAACTACTTTATCGTAACGATTATCATAAGGGTGTTTGATTCCCTAATAAAGTATTCTAAGTTAGTAGTGAACGTCATGGAGATTGGACTGACCAGACGAAAGTATACGAACACATCTAGAACAGTTTAAATAATTCTGATGTCAACTGCCTCAGTTTTGATGGGCAATAAAAGGCGTACAAATCTAGAGAATTGACGTGGCATCTTATTATTCACTCAAATGATTCAGTAGGTGCGCCATTATCAAAATACTGATTGACCCTAAGACACTCACTGGACAAAGATCAAGAAGTACACGGTGCGCTCACCTAGTCATTTTACTGAAGTAACTGTCTCTATCAAAGTCGTCAAATTTAGTGGTCAGAGTGTATGCAATATTCGCATATTTTTCTTTGTTGATATCGCAATCCTTCAATATCCGAAGAATCATTCATGCATGGGTGTGCAAGTAGGAAAAGTAAAACATAATTTGGAACTGGTTATTTACCTCAAATTTTCAATCCATAATAGTAATTTATCTGTGGTTCGTCGTGTATGAATATTTCCTCTTTGATAGTTCCAAGTGAGTCCACAGTTTAGACGAAATCGCCTGACTCTGAAAGAATCAATGCCGATTTTAAGATGATTCGGAAATAGTTCTTTGAATCGTCGACCAGCTGAACTAACGGAGAGTTAGTAATGAGCTGAATCTGCTCAGTGAAGGCTGAAAATTCTACCTGGAGTTTTGAAAACCACCAGTCGAAGGGGAGTGAGGAATAATAGTCCAGTGGTTTAAATCGTACCACTTGAAGTCACTATTGACATGTGATGAATAAACAAATTATTGAAAACACTTGTTTTCATTAATGCCTAGATGGGGATTATACATGAATAAACAAATATCTTTATGCTTAATAGTATATGAATAACGGTGAATGGTGTAGTTTCTCACTCGGAAATACATTGTGTTTATTCTAAGGTTACTCACTGATGAAATTGGTAGAAGTTGTCATAAGTGAATGATAAAATGGAAACAAGAAACTGGATAAATCTCGTTAACTGATAATTAATCAAATTCGACTAGGCTTTATCCATCAGACTATGAAATGGTCTCGCATCCGTTTTGATGATTGAAATTATAACCATTTTAAAAGATTTGGAACTTGATGGTCGCTGGTCGCTGTGTAATAATGAAAATGTGTTCTAAATATCTGAAAATTTTCTGTCTTTAACACTTAACGTTCTGATTTCACATTGAATTCTGAAAAACGATGATCATAAAGAAACATCCACAATGCAAAGTAGCTTCCGCAAACGCCTATCAAGTATCCTTTATCACTATCAACGAAGGGTAAACTTCACTTTGATACTCCCCTTCTTCATTAGATTTCTAGCATGCATGTTGATTGGGTACATTATGAATCTTAATGTGCATGATGTGAATGCAGAGATACTTAGCATGAATTTAGTTGAAGTAAATACACCAAACACTATTAAGTGCATTATTCGAAGGAATCCTTACGAGGTATTTCATACGTGTTTTCAGCAACCGATTTTGATTTCAGAGTATTTTCCATACTTATTTGTTTGTTGGGCACATAACACTATGTTATAGAAGTAGTTCTTGTTTTTTCGCATTTATGATCATATGGAAATGATCATGAAAGATAAACCTGATTTAACAGGTCATCTGAAGAATAAAACTGCCTCGCATTTTAACAGAAATAACTTGAGGTTGAATGCTTCTGTTTTTGAGACATTAATGCACACTTCATCGCACATTTGCTTGAACACTTCTCACCAAACAAGAATCACCCTAATTTTTCGAAGATCTGTCTCTTCTAATTCCCCAGTCCGAAAAGATGTTCATACAATTCTTCCTCTTACTTTTCTTGATAACTAAGTGATGCTTTGTAAACTTATAGTAGAATTTGTGCTTTATGGTAGAACATATTTCTAACAAAAATATGCTCCTGTGACTTTATCTGATTAGGAACATGCTGGCACAGCAGTGTATGCAAAAATAGCTTAAGACGATTTCGAGTGGTTTTCTGTTTTCATAGATGCTGCGGCATACTACTCTCAAATAGATTTCTGTGAAGATTTATCATACAACTCATAAAACAGGACAATCTCATTGTTTATTTATTCAGAAGACCTCAGTGAGTCGGAACATTTGAAATAATACAAAGCCGGAAATCGACTTAAAAGACTGGGAATAAATGGAAAAGTTTTGAACAATTCTCAGCGGCATTCATAAGTAGAATTCTCATATCAGCTGAAATACCTACATATGTTTCCCCTAAATGTTGAAAGCGGGAGTTTTTGCGAATAAATGCAATTTCCTTTATTCTGAAAACCCGAATAATAAAGAAACATGACTGCGAACTCTCTACATAATTTTAACAGTGACAAGTGTTCACACGATGTGTGTTAGGAAGGAAGATGAAATTTAAGCTGTCATTACATCGGCAAGACACATACTTATATTCCCGTCAATGTTATCGCTATAAAGTGAACAATCGACAACATTCATGTAACTCTCCACCGTATGTTGTCACTGAATGACATCAAACATAACGGCAAAGGACAATGTGAATCTACAGGTATATTTCTTTCAAGTTGTCAGTGTTATAGTCAGCGTTACAAAAAGGGGACACTCACAGTTGTTAGGTTAATCGAGTGGAAATCTAGACGTTTACTCACAGTCTACGGAGTTCACGATATCTGAATTTTAATGACACGATTTTAACGGAATATCGCCTCACGTCACATGAGAACGTGTCTGCTCGAAAGTTCAAATACTGAAATGGCAGTCACAAATGTCTTGGTATCAATTCTAATGGAGAAAAATACTTATAACTTATTCCACAATAAATATGACAGTTATTCCGAAGAACATAAACTTTCGCTGGTGTCAGGCTGAGATGATCATTAACACAACATTTATTCTCCATCAAGTACAAATATATCATTTGAGACCATAGAGTGAAATAGAATTCACGTGATTCCATCTTCCATTTCGGTGTGAATTCCCTTCTGTTAATACTTGTTTAGTTACAGTAAACAAGTGTAAAGCTTGATAATGACTTACACAAATTTTTTTGAAGGAATCATCTACTTCTGTTTAATTACATTTACTCAAATTTTACATCTTTTATTCGTAAAATCACTTGTCATTTCAGCCAAAATGTGTAAGTCGTTTCTAAACCTGTTGTTCATTTATTTGACGAGCTTCAACTTAATTGAAATAACATTTAATTCCTAATCGGTTCAAAGGGCAATGTACAATATGCAGTCAAATCAGTATATCTTGCCTTGCGATTTTTGGGAATGTAACTGCTGTCGAAGTGCGTTAGAATGGTCGCAAAATAACTTCTGCGTTCTTCACTGAGGAAAGGATTTCCGAACAGATTTCTCACGAACACGAAATATATACGAGATGATGTTATCTGAAGGATCCAAAAGTCACAGACTGAAAACGAGCACTTTCCGGTGTGAATATTGACTCTGAGCAATATTACACTGTATAGAATGGAGGTCGGACGTAGTGGTAAGGTGCTACTGCCCTTTAGTAAGCAGAGGCCTAATGAACAAACATATACGCCAAATTCTAAACATGTGAATTAGACAGATCCTCTTCAGAAACCGAAGTGCATGTAAGTTCCTTCAAAAAGAAATATGGAAAAGCAATTGTCAGACCTCTTCATCAGTCAGGGATCTGTCAAAAGACAACAGTTCTATTCTGATTGAGAATAACTTGTAAGATAATGGTGTCCTTTGAAATCAACCGTTCTGATACTTTTCTCTGCTGCACGTCACGTTGAGTGTTTGTAAAGCACGATGAAGAAGTATGAAAATGCTTCTTCTAGTCATCTTATAGATACCAGTATCATCTGAATTACCATATGTGGTTTCTGATATTATAATTATAATTATTGAAATTAGCTTTTCGTCACTATTTACACCATTTACAATCTCCTATATTGAATCATGGTAAACGTCGAGTCTTACAGAGTATATGCTGAAAAAGTGCTTAGTTCATTAAAGTGTCACAGGTGATATACCCAAGACTCAATTGCAAGACAGATGGATTTTAAATCATCTGATTAACAGGAAAACTCAAAAAGACCAATATCAAACTGAAATTGAAGAAAAACACGTGAGCATCAAACTATTGCTCGTTATTTATTCAATAAAATTAACTTCATTTTGACAGCATGCATGCATTAAAATATTTTGGCTATCAATGACGTGAAATAAAGGCATGAGTGATAGATAATCACAGCGAATTTAAAAACTACAGATAAGAATTATTTCACCTTATTACAAAATAACCATAACATGTGTGATGATAGAACGTTAACTTGTGTATACTCCAATTCAGATAAAGAAGGTAAGCAGCATTTCAAATTGAATTAGGCAATTTCTATACCAAAAACTACCAAGTGGTAGTAACACTTATTTCAAGAATTACGGTTAAAAAAGTGTTCAGCATTGATAATTATCTCAGAAAGACAACATTTCGTGACGTGAAATAAAGCACTGAATGATAGATAGTCACAGTGAATTTTAAAACTACAGATAAAATTTCATTCACCTTATTACATGCGTAGTGACAGAACCTCAACTGGTGTATACTCTCATTCAGCTGAAAAAGGTAAGCAGCGCTTCAAAATTAATCGAGCAATTTCTATACCAAAAACTACCAAGTGGTGGTAACATATTAATCAAAAATGACTATTAAAAAAGTGTTCAGCAATGAAAACTATCTCAGACGGACAACATTTCTTGAATTATTTCAGTTCATATGATTACCTTTTATTCCTAAATGTGGAATCACGTAATTTGATATTCGACAAAAGGTACTCAGTTCAGTGTGACACATTTGGTAGATGTCACTGAATATGTAGTTTCTATGGCTTTGCGAGAGTATTTCAAGCAACCCACATGTACATGTCTTTCGAATGAGTCTGTCAAAATGCTATACGCTCGTCCATATAAAAATATTCATTCGGACATAAATACGGAATGGCTTACAATGAGACTTCAAAATATAGTGAGCAAAATTCATATCATAGACAACAAAGATAAGAATTCAAAAAAAAGCATTAAACAATAGAATAGGATAAGTAAGCAAGACGGAAGCATAGTTTTCACTCAGAGGAACAAAATTTATTTTACAAAGAAATAATACTCACCAGAGTATCTCAGAATTACAATAAAATACAAAATACCTCAATGTCCGGAAAATGTGTAAATGTCTGAGCACAGCTGCCTGTACATTGCCTGTTTCCATACTAAGTCATAAGGAACAATCAAAATGTGACTAGCACATTAAATCTTCAGGGGAACTACTCAATATTAGAAAATAATAATGAATGTATCTATTAAGTGCATTTCATCACAAGTGTTCACTTTCAAATACTTTTGTAAACATCCCGTCAGTTGTCAAAGGTGAGTTGCGTTCAAAAATTAAAAATCAATCATTTATATGAGGTGGGGACGTCAATGGTGAGACACTTTTTAGTGTCTCAGGTCTCATATTTAAGGATTTCGGAAAACGTTTTAGGTGACAATGAGCCTTATCATCTTCACGAATATTTGTGCATGAAGAGACCGGCATATATTTCTTTTATTTCTGAGGTATGTATTTCACCATGGGCTGCATAATTCATTCGTCAAAACCAAAGTTGATATAATTACAGGACTATCTGCAGTCAGGCTTCAAAATACGATGAGGAAGAGTATTGTGATAAGCGACAAAGTCAAGCATTGAAAATATGTGGAAGGCGGGAAAAGACGAGAATGAAGGATTATCACCAAATAATTGATGATTCTGACCAGAATGTTCACTATTTTTTAAGTCCAAAGTCTTCTAGTTAGATACACAGTTTGATTTGTAATCGAGGCAGTGTGATTTGCATACACTCTCTCTTAGACTTACAGTCCTCAAAGTTTCAGTGATAATAATAGAATTGGCATTTAGTTAACTTTTTTATATTTACCTATTATTATTTTATTCATAATAGACAGATCGAATTTGTTAAGTGCATCGTGATCACTTTATAGAGATAATACATAGTGAGACAGAGAAGATGTGTTCACAGATCTGCCAACTAGTTCGGAATGACAGTACAATAATACTACTGTGATTTGAAAAGACAGGACCAACTGAAAGAGAATACATGGACTCCTCTATCAAGTCAAGAAAATGCTTTTGCCTACAGGATCACCTCAGCGAAGAGGAACTGATCGAATAAACAAGTTTAGAAGCTAGTGTCTAACAAATGTGAGCACGAAGTCAACTCATTTAATCATTTGAAAAGGGATTTCTGGGTATTGATACCATAGTAATTCATTGTAATTCCTTGAGGGCAACCGTAAATCCAGTTGAAGAAAACGGACTTCGGCATAGTCTTGGTGATATGGCTTACAGTGACAATGAAGTCATTGTCATGATAACTAATGTACGGAAAATAGAGAGGGGAATTAAACTAGCAGGTGACATGTTTTATATGAATTCAAGCTCCTTTATTCATGTGAACACTTAGCTGACGAAATTATTATTATAGAATTATTATTTAACAAAGTGTCTAAATTTACCATATGTTAACGTGAATGTTTTCACATTATCACCACGCTTAGAATGTAATCCGTTTCATTTTGTTTTATAAAGAAGATAAACGTGAGTGCCATTCAAAATGAGAATGTATTTTATATATATCACCTCTGGATAGACGCTGTCGAAGGCCTTTTCAAAGTCAATGAAGTTGAGTGAGGTAGAGAAGTGACTGCCATTCCAAGCTTTGCTCAATGATGATCCGTAATGTGGCGATCTGACCAATGCATGACTTGTTTCTCCTGAATCCAGCCTGTTCCGGTCGGAGATTTTCATCCAGGGCATGTTTGATTCTCTCCAGGATGATGCGGCTTAGTGTTTTGCTTGGTATGGACAGGAGCGTAATTCCGCGCCAGTTCTTGCATTGATTTAGGTCTCTGTTCTTTAGTAGTTTGAATAAGTATCCTTTCTTCCAAAGTTCAGGTACTTTACCTTCTTTTCACACCTTCTCCAATAATGGCATCATCAAATCCGCTGTTGTCTCTGGGTCAATTTTCAATGCTACTGCTGGGATTCCATCTGGTCCTGCTGCTTTTCCAGCTTTTAGTATCTTGATTGCCTTCAGGACTTCTGAATTCGTCGGGGAGTTGTTGTTCAGTGGTAGCTCTGTCTCCGTCGTTGGTATTGTTGGCCGCGTTGTCGGTGGTGGTCGATTTAGGAGTCTTTTGAAGTGTTCAGCCCAGTGTTTCCTTTCCTCCACTTTTTTGGTGATTGGCTTTCCACTGTCATTCTTCACCGGCTTGATTTGTGTCAAACTTTTGCTCGATAGGTACCTAGTTGTTTGGTAGAGTATTGCGAGATCTCCTTTGCCTGCTGCGTCTTCTGCTCCACGTGCCATGGTTTCATAATACTTTCTTTTGTCTTCCCTGGCACTCTTCTTTACTCTTTTGTTCGGTGTCTTGTAGTTTGCATTCAAATCCTGTTTTTGTTGCTCATCGGTCCACTGGAGAATCTTTTGTTTCAAAATCCTTCTCTCTTCTATTAGTCTCCAATTGTCCGTAGTGAGCCACTGTTTGTCCTGCCTCTTCTTTCTGCCTAGAACTTCCATGCAGGTTTGACTCCACACTGTCTTCAAGTTGTTCCAGTGCTTTTCGACGCTGACCCTCTCGCTGGTGTTGATTCGTGTCTCGGCTTTGTCCGTTATGCTTGCAGTGATGATGTCCTTTGTGTCCTGGTCCTTCAGTTTCTGAGTGTTGAACTTGGCTTGTGGTCTATCTGCAGCTCCTTTTTCTCTGAAAGCTTTTAATTTGATTTGGATTGTCCCTTGTACGAGATAGTGGTCTGAGCCAATGTCTGCTCCTCTTCTTACTTTTGTGTCCAGCAGGCTGCGCCTCCACTTCCTTGAGATTGAGATGAAGTCAATTTGGTTTTTGGTTCGCCAATCTGGTGACACCCATGTAGCCTTGTGGATATCCTTGTGTTTGTATACGCTGCAACCAATCACTAGTTCATTGAAGGCTCAGAGGTCGGCGAAGAGTTCTCCGTTTTCATTCATTTCTCTGAGAGCTTCTCTACCCATGATGAGTTCCCTTCCTGTGTTGTCTGATCCCAGTTTGGCGTTCATGTCTCCCATAAGTATTTTAATGATCCCAACTGAAGTATTGTCCATTGTTGCCTGTAGTTGTCTGTAGAATTCTTCTTTCTTTTCGAGGTCTACGTTGTTTGTCGGTGCAAAGCATTGTATAACTTACACTTTCCTTCCTTTGGAGTTGAATCTGGTAGTCATTATCCTGGGCGAGATCGCCTCCCATTGCATCAAGGCCTTTGTTGCCGTTGGTGACATCATGATAGCCACGCCCTCGGTGTGCGAAAGGCTATCTTCTGGGTGACCGAAGTAGATCACTGACTCATCCGTTGACAATTTGGTGAGTCCCTTCCCGTTCCATCTGCTTTCACATATTCCCAGTACATGAATTCTGTATCTTTTCATTTCGTTTGCAATCTGTACAGCTTTGCCGATCTCGTACATGGTGTGGAAATTCCATGTCCCCACACAGACTTTTTCTTTTGGCGCAAGGGGATTCATCGTATATATACATATATATATGCTAAATGCACAAATCACTGAAAAACGGATGTGATTTTCATTTAAATACAAAGGTACTAGGCTTCTGTGGTTTATCTTCACCTAATCCACCCTTCTATAAAACATCTCTTGCCTTTTTTTCCTTCTGGTGAGCAGAATGTGGAACTTCATACTTCTCGGAAAGGCTCAATTGAAGATATTCAACCATAGTTGTATTTCCTGCGGATTTCAACAGCCGATTAGCTTTCCTCAACAGTGACATGTGAAACTGTGAGCACTGCTATTGAGAACTAAATTTACATCTCGCAGTCGTCTATCTGTCAGATGACAGGATGTTTCTCAATTACTCCGCATTTATCAAGTGAATTCCACTTATGGATCAACAAATTAGACCACACATCAACCTTCAGGCTTTTATTCATTGTACAGTATAAACCGATCACTGACGGTGTGTATGTTTCCAAATGTGCTCCACTGACTAGAAGAGTAACACTTTGGAATACTGAGAATAATTCACATAAACTGGTTTATTGGAAATCTCACACATTAAATGAGTTCTGTAAGCTGGATGATGCTACGAATGGAATACATTGTTCATCGTCACACGAACTCATACGATAATTGATTATGACTTAATGAGGATATATCACAGTGCCCAAAGTTAACAGACAGTAATCGGTGTTTCTCTAAATGACCATACTTTTCATTAGACCACAAGAGGTTATTTCGGTTTTTAAAATCAACGACGCCCATTTTTAATAATATTTCTGTTTTCATCATACTGAATCTTTCAGGATGTAACTGTATTCTGAAATTAAATAATGTCTGATTGCTGTACCCAGAATGCGTCCTTATTTCAGTTTTTTTCAAAAATATAAAATTTGGATTTCAATTTTTAAAAGCTCCATTTGGCATGCTCATGTTGGATATTGACAGTGTAAATATCAACAGACATTTCCATTGAAATTATGTAGACAAAACGAGAAAGGGTGAGTGGAAGACTTTTATGCATTGAGAGCACTTTTGTACAGTAATTTGTCTGACCTTCACAATATTTATGACTTTTTTCACACGCATGCACACCGGCTTTCTGATAAGGTGGTCTTTATCCATGCTGAATTGTCTTCACCCGACTTCTGTTTGATTCAACACAAAGTGGTGCAGTGTTAGTGACTGCTTCATGTTACGAGTGCATTTCATTGCTCTTAAGCATACCAATTTAGTCTCACGGATTCTTATTATGCCTTATGTATCTATTTCTTTTCCAACTTTGTATTTATTGAAACTTTACATATTTCCGAGACATGCGCTGCGTCATTTCGGTTGCCTGTATTCACTACCTATTCAGTGAACAAAGATTCAGTGATCAACCTCTCCATCCACTTGAATATGTTACGTTAACATGCTTTCACCAACCTATATTTTGAATCCATGATAGTTAACACACTGCAACAGTTGAGATATTCCTACTTGATCTTACATAGCATGGTCAATTATTCTAGGTCTTTTCAGACATTTATGTTCAATAATCTAATTGATCCCGATTACATGTTTGACCTGTGACCTGAATGTGATTGTGTTATAATAATGGATGCTCAACTATGCCTTAAATCCAATACATTCAAATTTAAAATGAAATATACAGACAAGGGAAATAGGATGACGTTGGTGTCGCCATTCTCCTCAACAGTAGTGGACATATTTATGGATAGTTGTAGATACATAGATCTTAGAAAGTTAAACTCTGCTCCCACGTTGCCGCGAAGGTATGTGGATGAATGCAGATGAAATCCAGTCCCATATTCGAGTTAGAAAATAAGCAATCGACGTATTCTGATTGCTTTAGTTATCTCACTCTGAATTTCATCATTTAGGAATGCGTTTCATCCAACACTTTGTCTTTTCATAATTGTCACCCTTATCGAGAATGCTGTCCAATTTTCTACACACACATACACACACTAACTTTATTTTACAGTCATCTTTACCTTATTGCTCTTAACAGCTTATGTTGAAACAGATCACTTACTTTGTATTGAATACGCAGCCATGTAGCCAGTCACAATTCATCTGGTGTGTAATGAGTCGGTTCCCTGAGATCAAGGAATATACATATGAAGCAAGATTAGAGAAATAGACGCTCTGTTACGATGACGGCGATGTGATTACATATGAAGCAAGGAGCAAAGTTTTAATGACGACGGCCTCAAGGATTTCAGATAATTTTTGTGGAACTCTGCAGCCATATACTTTGAATTCATTGAGGTAGGTATACATAATGAGAAATATATGCGAAGCAGTATGACAAATAAGTACATCACAGTGGACTAACTATTCAAGATGACATGGACATATGTTTTACGGCTCAAGTATCAATAGATATGTAAGCGAGGCTCATGAAGGACTGAAAATTAAGAACATAATCGTTTGTACTTCTGTTGCATCTCTGTGATAAACAAGTACTTTTCAGATGAAAAACCTGTGAATGTCACATCTATATCATGAAAATCAACACAACGACAGTATCACAGGCAAATGTTTATATGATGTGGAATACATAGGAAAAATGTTAACATCTGTACTGAGAAAGTGAAATAATTCAATTGAAACTCTAATATATTTACGAATATCTTGGATTTTCCAGAAATCATGGGTTAGTGGTTGATTATATCTTTGGAATTTTTTATCACACTAAATTCGAGAATGATTTAAACCTGTTTCATATCAGTAAAAAAATATTGTCATGACGATAGGTGACATCCTAGTAACGGAGCTGCAAGTCAGCGAGCTGGTCATGTGTTTGAAGGATATGCAAGCGACTGTTTATACAGGCAACTAAGCGTAAGAGATTAATTAGGATTTTCCTGAGTAAATTGTAGATTGACTTGGTCTCACGAAAAGTTTGAAACACTACAATTCACAGCCCAAGAGAAAGAAAGTCGAGTTATGAATTGAGCCAACACTATTCAGAGCTGTGGCATCAAATTTTTGAAAGCAGTATTCAGTACTGTACTTATGAGGTTGCAGATTGGTTGATCTATCCTTTATATGAACCATCTCCCAGTCTCTACAACCGCTAAGGACTAGAATGTGTGACCCAGTCGTTCTTTGGCGGGCTAACAAATTATTTTTTAACGACGGAATCAATGAAAGTCAAAGGAAATAGAGTTGAATTCTTGTAAATGCAGATTTGGCTTTTAACCTGAGAGCGACTCAGCGAAACAGACAGAATCGCATCAATGCGTTGTACAGAAACATAGTTAATGATCTTAATCACCTCTTAAATAAGCTGAATAAGGTTGATGCAGTTGCATAGTAAGATGAGCGGCCTAATGAGTGAGTTGTGGTCAGAATACACATAGAAACGTAGGAAAATATGGAATTATGTTAGAGTCCATTGATATAATGGAGACGAAAGATCATTACCTTTGATAGGTTATAATTCACCTTGCAGATCACTTTGAAGGAGGTGTTTGTTGAGATGGAAGGACTAGTGTACATCAGTCCGCAAAAGCCTTAACAGCAAGATCTTTCCGTATCTGGCCACTTCACCTGCTGCTGAATAGCCGGGAACATTGGTCGTTCGATGCGTATTCTGTCCATTAGGGTTCAGAAGCACTATCACGTTTGGCTACAAAAAGGTCATACTGGCTGTATGAACAGTTTGAAAATCAACCATCTGATCAAGACTGGTCACTCCATCTCAGCATACACCTCCTTCAAAGTGATCTGCAAAGTGAATAATAAACTATCAAAGGGAAAACGTTTTCATCTCCTTTGTATCGCTGATTCCCTACACATTCAGCTGGAGTCATGTTTACAAAAAGAAAATCATCCAACCAGTTCTGCTATCATGGTCACAAATGTGTTGACTGGATGGTTGTGCGTTTGTTTGTTCTAACTCTTTATGACATTCGTTATTTTTGAACTCTCAAATAATTCCATATTTTCCTGTGTTTTTGTATGTGCATTCTAACCACTACTAACTCATTAAGCTACTCATCTCATTATGTAACCGCTTCACACTTATTCAACCTTTTCGTGTTGAATACCATTAACGGCCACGCAAGGATAAGAATCGGGCTCTGTGGTGGAGTGTGTGTAACATTTAAATTTTGATAAAGTCATACAGTGTTATGCTGTAATATTTACTGATTGATCGCCTTGCGATCAAAATTTTTTATTCATAATAAAAGCATGGTACCTGCATAACGTTCTTGCTTCGTTTATATACAGTAGATATTAATGTATAACGCTGTGGCTTTATGAAAATACAATTTCATCCATGATGCAATCGTGTCATTTTTCTTGAATTCTATCCCTCAGATTTTACAGCTTCTAAACTTCGTAGTTTTGTTTTCTTCAGTTTTTTTGTCTCATTTTACTCTCTATTTAATATTGTCTACTCCACGTATTTTGTATCGATTCAGATCTCGTCCGTAAGTAAATATTTTGAAATCTGGTATCAGAATATGTAATGTGGAATTTCCAACGTGTAATATCGCAATATATTTTTATCATAAATACTGTTTGGAATAAAGGCATTATTATTATATTGATCTCTCATTCCTAATATAACTGGTCTTATCCATATTTAGATTTACTGTGCAAAAGATAGTCATAGTATTCTCTCACAAGGATGATAATGAAGAAACGCCAAATTACTCTGACAACACAATTTACTTCAACTGGCAGTCCAGATTGTCACGTTCGGCACACCATGCATCTGATTCCACCTTTTTTTAATATTGAAATATTTCATTATTAATTTGTAATAGTGTGCAATGGATATAACAGTCTCATTCAGCAACTAAAGTCTTTCTCACGATCCACGTGGTATACAATTCAGTAGGTGTTTAGCAAGGAGTCATGGATTATTAACGCCTAATCTTTGATTCATTCTCCTTTCACTTTTTCACCATTTGTTCGTCAAAACATGTAGTTCATAAATTACACACTGTAATAAACTGAAATTAGATATCGATCCCGTAATAATACGTTCCACCAAACAGATGAATTTTCTCTTCGTTTTTAGTGAACACTTGCTATTTCCAGCGATTAGTTCCATTTTATAAATTTCGACATAACTATGAGAAGACGTAGCTTATCTGAAACCTGTAGTGTATTTGCGCTACACATTTTGAACATTCTGACCACACAAGTACCTGTCATACTCATTTATATAGAAGGCAAGAGAATCAGAATTATCACAATACAGGTTAAATTGTGCATAGGCCAATGATACACATAATAGACTGGTCGACGACGTAAAGATGTGGAATAAGAAAAAAAGAGAGAAGAGGGTGAAAATATGATTAAGTAAATTAAAGTTTGTTATTTGACAAACAGTTCATCTATTATGACTTCTCTTCTTAGATTCTCACTACCACCTCTATCGGAAGATAAATTTCACTATTTCTTACAGTTTGTCAAGTGTTAATTACTGTCTATAGACTTCAAATCTTGTTAAAAACACTTCTTTTTCTCAGAAAAGAAATGTATGTTGTTTCTATTTTGCATTATTTAATGTTAGATGTTAAGCGAAATATAATTCCGACAGCAGAATACGCTTTATTTTGTTGCATTTTTCCTGGAATAAGATCATAAAACACTTTCAGTATAAAATAGTTCCAAACTACTCAACTGGAGGTAACTGCCTCAATGACTACGATGACACTTGATTACATTTTGCCTTTCGTCGACATGAAGAGAAATTATAATGATTGTGGAACGTCGATGCGTCACTTATCAATGGAAGAATTATACAGCTGGTATGCAAGAAAAGTGGTTATCATTCAGGAATGGAACAAACGCTGATGTAGATAAATTTCAGAGTAAATATACACACTCGAAACAATATTGCATACAAGATAAAGATAATTTTAATAGTTACACTTACGCTTTTCAACTAACAGTCAGTGATATTTAAGATATTCATATATTCATCATTACAAATGATTGTGATAGTGGTAGAGAGTGACTCATATCATTTTCGTGTACGAATTTGTGCTTTATCTCTTTTGAAATTTCTGCAGTGCAGTTTTTTGGTGTCTGTATGAATTACTTTGTTCACCACATTCCTTAATGCACTGAATCATTTCAGTTGACGAATGTAAGTTAGTGTTAAATGCGTTTACTGATATTCCGAACATTCCTGAATCTTCAGATAAAGGTCAATTAATGTGCCTAACAATGTCAACTCACGCAAAATATTTGGTCGGCAGAATGTAAAGTAATACGCGGTTGTGTACTTTGTGTAACATAATTCAATTTCACCAGTGTTTGGTTGATATCTTTCTATAATCGTATTGGATGCATACTGCATGTCGTCATTTCGGAGTAATATGTAGAATACTGCCACGCATTCTCACATTTAACTGGTGTGAAATTCATGGAGACAAGCAAATTCATAGAATTCACTATTCACACAGGTCACACATGTTATGTCAGCACTACAAATTACTGTTACTTTCCGATGGGTTCAGGATCTGTTGATCTTTTCCACCCATCCTTCTAAGAATTTTTAGAAACTATGCTGAGATACAATAAATACTCATTTTAAGTTTGAATATGCAAGGGAAAATTAAAAATCCGATAATATAATTTTATTTTACTTATTTCAAACACATTACTAATAATAAAACATTATATTACAGTGAAAGAAAATCTTCCAAAAACGGGTGAGTGGGGTGTTAAGTAATTATTCCTTTTGTACTGTTAACGTTTCAACTACACATCGAAGGTTGAAACAAGTGTTATTAAATCACAAATAGAATAAACATAATGAGATATCATGCAACTAACACTGGCATTTGATAGGCAGGTTGATATTTGTGGCTGTAACTGCTTAGTCACTGCTAGAAAAGTCATCGCACCGACCAATTCAAATTATTTAGCAAATTAAAAGATTGGCCATTTCAACAAATACTAGTACTAAGGTGGTGCGATACAGACAGTGGGTTCCAACGGAATATTATTCTCACAGTGAGAATCATTGAATTTGTTGATTTTAACGTCTGGTATTACTATTCCAACAGTTCAATAGTGCATTAGCAACAGAATAATATATGTGTATTTGAACATCATATTTCATGTCATTTGATGTGAATCAAAATCACATGCTCAGTGTTTGCCTAAAGAATACAAACTGTGAGGATGCGATTCCCTGGTTGACCCTTTGAAAACGTACCTTGGCTTCCGTGTCTTGCCTTCTGTTGTTACATCATGAGTATAACCACAATTGACTGATGATGATCAGACACTTACAAGATATAGTTTCAAAACGGAATATTGTGGAAATACAGCAACACAGAATAGTCGAATCTCACTTATGATGAAGAAGGAGTTCCAAATTCCATTTCTGGTTTATATTGCATAGACAATCAAAAATTATACTTTGAATTGATTAGATGAGGGAATCCATCTGTCTCAAAATGGGTGAAAGTGCTTCGTTTATTTGTCAACCTCGTGAAAGTTTCACTGGTTTCAAATCAAACTGTGATACATACGTAGATCTGTTCATGGAGTGTTGGTTGTATGTACTGTAGAAGAGACATTCCATCCTAATTAAGTGTCCGAATCATTCAGAGGAGTACTTGGAAACACTTGCCTCGCTGATTATACTCTCAGAAGAATAGTCAGATATGCGAGAAACCAGCTCTAATATCTCTGATTTTTATTAACGTTCTTTTTAATGAAGATTTACTTTCCCCCAAGAATAATAAAAGTCATCACTTGGTTTCATCATTTCTACGACAGATTCTCAGATAATGTATCAGAACTCTACTAATTCAACAGCACTGAAATACGTGGCGCATTAACGGTACTCCCTTCTTTCAATATCATTAGGATGTAGTCAGATATATTTTGATGCACACAGTAATGTGGAGAAGAGTTGAATTTCTCATTATCTGCTAAGAAGTCGCTGAACTAGAATAGATGTCATCAGCCTTGACAATGAAATGTCAGTAAGAAAATGTCAAAGCAAGGAGACATCGAATTACCATTTTACATTTCAAACAACATACTTGATAGGGATGAGAAATTCAAAGTCATACATTCTATTGGCATGTGAATAAACTTTGAGATTTACTCTAATGATGACACAAATCATTGCGATCATATGTTTCCTTCTTAACGTCAACAAAGTTACTTTGAGTATCTGGAAGGGGGACAGACGTCTTCCAAGAAATAGTTGAATGTTTTGAATACTTGACACTTTAGCTAGTGTATACATTGATAACAAACTGAGAATACAATTAACTTCTGTGCTTTGTGTTTAGCTGTATTTTCTAGTTTCGTTAAAATGTAAATGATCCAAAGTAATGCGTCACACAAATATCTGAGAAATCTCCTCATTTCAACTTGTTAAATACAGTGAGAGATTCTGAGAAATGTATACTGATTCGTTTGTTATACATTAGGAAGAAAATTCACAAAACAAATTCACCGATTTGACTGCACATTCGAAAACAGCTTTGCAGTGAATATGTATTTATCTTTACATATATTTACACATAAATATCACCATATGAGTTAATATACCAAATAATAATTATAACCGTAACCATCTCACAAAAACATTCGAAATACTCATCAATTTTTGCGACGTTTAGTAATGGATTTTATGGATTTATTCATTATTGGAATACATTGAGTCAGGCTGCCTTTTCTTCATTCACCTTCATACATCTTTATGGTTGAAGTCTGAGGAATAATGCTATGAAAGCAGTAAAAGTTTATGGAGTATGTGGGAAGGTTCTTTCACGAACAATTCTTGGATTACACCCAATTATTAATTACACTCATCAGTACTCATTGCTTCTTTCATGTAGGCGTTTCAGTCACAACACTCTGTACCATTCTTCACCTACAAAATATCAGCCAGTCTTTGGGTTTTGCTGGGAATATTCATTGTCCTCTATTCATGCACTTCATTGATGTTTAAGGGACAAACGACATCATGTGTTAGGTATCAAATGAGAGTAATTAGTAACATCCAATCATTTTATGATAGGTGAAGCAGTTCACAGTGGGCAGATGTTGAAATATTTTGTCTTCCGTATATATAATAATAAGGGACTAATGTAATCAATTCAGATGCTTCCATCAATCTTAATTTTAATTCAATTATTTGGCCTCACGTTCGTGTGATTAATGTTCCCAAGTACATTAGACAGACTTATCGCATTTTTCCCTAGGAAATCCACTTTTCAGAAATACAATCAGAGAATGCATTCAGTTTATTCAACAAATATTCTCGCTTTACAAATATGTAGTTACCCTACAAGTTGATGGCTGGGACGGTAAGTTTTTTCTCAAAATATGTTTGTTCTA
This sequence comes from Trichobilharzia szidati, assembly GCA_944472155.2. NCBI lineage: Eukaryota > Metazoa > Platyhelminthes > Trematoda > Strigeidida > Schistosomatidae > Trichobilharzia > Trichobilharzia szidati. The sequence continues at coordinate 127,008,587 of OX235273.1, read as the reverse complement.
CATCTCTTATGAAGTGAAATGAACATAACTTTTTCAATGTGAACACCTTCCCTAATGTAAGCACATTAATTATGGCAAGCAGGTGTGTCTATGTGATTTTAAAATGTTCGCTGCTTCGAAACTGCATCAGCTTCTGATGTTATAATAATCTGGGTTTATTCTGAATTAATCACAGTAGATAATACCGACAGTCTGGAATCAGGTAACACGTGTAATTGGTTAATTGCACGCAGTTTAAGCTACAGGAATATTTAGACGAGAATTACGCGGATAACTCCCAAGCCCACATGGAGGTGACCATATTAAATCAGCATTTCGCGTAGAAATTAGACCACAAAACTTGTGATTACGCCATTCACCTCAGTAGATAATAGCAAATTCATTTTGAGGGCTTCGGCTGCATTTTCCAGATGTGCCTACCTTTCTGTATCGTCAAATGAAGTAACTGTAGCTGAACTTCCATAAGAATGAAATGATTCCTTTTGAATACTGATAACTAAGCTCCCTTTGGCTTATGTCAACTAGAACTTAGCATTTACGGTCTCAAAATTCTACATCAAATATAAAAATCTGAATACATCTGCTCCAATGCTTCTCAACTAACTTGTGTTAAATGTCTAGTTTAGTCAAAATAGGTATAGACAGTTTCTGATTCACATCTCAAGAAAAGAAGTCGACTTAAGGGTTGATAATATCTGCACTTGATGTCTTGCATTTTAAAATGGAACTTCCTTTCTGCAAGACACTCAACGGATTATTTGAATGGGTAAACGCCAATCTCCTAGTTGGCGACTCAGTGAAATTACGCTAGATAGATTATGTTATCCTACAGGAATTCGACCTAAAATTATACTTCAAGGAATGCATGAGCTGTTCAAATTGTAAGCATGATTATTAGTTCACTTACGAGTTAAATGACGACACCAAGGTTAGGTATCCTACTATAAAAATTTCAATATAGAGAATGAGTCCAAATGTTTCTTCAAAAATAAGGCATACATACATGGCTTTCTATGGTGTCAATTTCCATCTGAGTGATAATATCAGACGGGCACAGGCATAGTGACACAGAGAGGTACACCCACAGTCATGTAATTATTAACAGTTTTATTTTAAATAGAGTGCCCCAAATGTCATTGGTTTGCAGTGTTGAATCAGTGCCAGCTTCATAAAGTCATATACTCTTGCATATCGTTTTCACGTACTGAGCCATAGTCTCCTTAATTTCCAGATCTAATTTGTCGCGTTGGATTCAATGGAGACTGATATGGTAGGTTGATTATCAAGTTAACAGCGTTAGATTCATTGTAGTCATATGAGTCTTACCAGGTATACCTAGCAGGTACATTAGTCAACATTTGTTGGTTTGGCACGTGTAGGGGAAGAGATTAACTTTGAGTACTTGTCGCCTGATCACACAGTCGGTGAAAATCATTGTGGAATACAGAATATGAATCTTCTTAGTTCCTTCACTGTTTTCTTCGTCTACCTGTCACAAATTTGTAGGTGGAATTCAGAGAATTAGGTTTAAATTAAGTAAAAGAAGAAGTCTGAAATTGCAGTGAATCTGTTTGAAAATGATGTAATTGCATTGCATTTTCCCCAATGTAAACAATCCAAATGAAAAACCTGGTCTCATTGTATTCACCACTAGATGAGCTAAGCGTCGGTTTCGTCATTGATTTCCTCCCTTATTAGCTAATTTCCATCCGTGCTTTCTTAATTATATGACGGCCTGAATATAATTAGTTTTATACGTGACATGACAAAAGTAGCTTTGCTAAATATCAATGGGCATCAACTTTCAGGTTGTCCATGATGGCGACAAATTTCACAGTTAGGAATCACTGCATAGCTTCTCATCTGCCTATATTATAATTATATTAGATATGAATTTTAGCTAATGAGTAGAAATGTATTAATGAATTTGGTTTCATGCTTGTTACCGCTCATTAACAAGATACACCTCAAACTTCAGGCAGTTCATTCGCCAAACAAAAAGAATTTTTTGCTGAATATTATCGTTAACTGTGCTTGCTTCTTTCTGACACTTGGTATGCAATCCTGAGCATCTCACTAACACGGTGGGAGAAAGTTTCAGCGTTGACTTTACTAGCCATCTGATAGGATATCAACAATCACCTAGAAAAAATACCGGTGTTCCTAAGGTCGTTTTCCCCACTGATATAAGCCTTACTCACCTAATTCCGATGCTACCGGGAAACGTTCCCAGAAGAATAATCTTTATTTAACCAGTTTGTCTGATTTTATGAATTGTGACATTCATTTCTATATAATTATCAACTCAGTCATGTATATCGCGAATATCTTCTTACTTTCCCAAATATTCGCTTGTGTTTTCCAGGTGGCGGGGATGAATACTTACATCGAATTCTGTTGAGACTACAAAAAGAACTAATAATCTTTTCCTGACTATCTTTGTGATTCATCGTCATTATATTTTTTAATGTTTATCTTAAATACTAACTTCCGACTTTCATGTTCAATAACGGTTGTTCACTCAACTTCTGCAAACATTTTCAATTTTCATTTAAAGATTAAATTTTGTTTGTTTTAATTATGCCTAAGTAAAATAAACGTCATTTACAAATCTTGATGGAATTTTTCATTGGTTAGAACTAAACTAGTGACACTGAGAAGTGATATTGATTGACGACAATTGCTATGACGAAATAAGTGAAACTGACTGAATAAATAAGAATTAACTTAACAACGTATCAGTTTACCATTAGGCATGAAATAACCGTTTTCTCAATTTTCTACACGAAGGAATTCACGGAGACAATTTTATTAGGTGGGAAATCACTCATTGGTCTCTTCAGTGTGTATCTCATCCATCTCCGTTTTCTTCTGTAGCTTATCGGGCAATAGATCCTGGGTTGATTCGTTTTCAGGACTGCTCATTGCAAATGCTTTTTGGTAGCGTGGTCTCATGTACACAGTGCTACTACTACTACTACTCACAAGTAGTTTTGTAGTGATTCAGTATTTAAATGAGATTGCTAGGCATATGTTGTTGAAATTGTGGAATCCTAAGAGCTTCTAGAGTGCCTAGTGAAGTAGGAGGTGTACAGTCTCATAGGGAAATTAAATACACAGGACAAGACACTTGGCATCTTCATGACGGTATAACAGATTGGTTTTCTCACTTATAATATTATTTCATCTTGTCAGGTATTTGAGTAAGCAAAAAAATGCTTCGTTCAAATGAACCGTTGAATGTTACCAATCTAAACTAAAAGCGACGAAGGTTTCATGGAATAGGTAAGAAGCAACTTCACAATAGTGCTTCTGAATAAACAATACATTTTTCAAAGCATTTGTCTTCAGAGAAGATAAATGTGTACCGCTCAGTGACGGTAAGAAAAGCGATGCATTTGAGATGAAACACTATTATGAAGAAAGTGAAGATACCGGCAATCAACCAAATGTATTCAGTGTCGTGAAACTAGATCACTCGCGTCTATTTGAACCCTATGATTGACAAGTAGATGCAGCTGGTGTGATTTAGTCAGGTTACTTTTAGTGAAAACCATCAGCGGTCTTCAACTGGTTACTTCTCATCCTGTGAATAAGGAATGGATTAATCCTTTGTAGGGCATAACACTTTGTAGCCATTCCAGAGTCAAACATAATAAGGACATAATTCCGTTGTGTACAGCCAACTTCATGACTCCGTTGAAAGGAGAATTTATTTCGCTTCAATAATCTTTTATTGATTCCATTGTGTGTAAAATGCATTTTGATAAAGTCTGACAGTATTATACAGTAATATTTAATGATAACGTTTCGAGCACAATTTATTGCTCATCATAATCGTAGTGGAATTATGCACTACCACAAAGCACAAGTTCTTATAATAAAGCTGATATACTGTGTCGCTTACTTTACTTTTGCTCCCTTCGAACGCATGTACATCGGCTGACTGTCTGCCCAAATTCATCTCATAATCCCTCACGAATTTTTAGTCTTACAGGTCACAACACAGAATGCGGTTATCGTTCCTCTCTCTCTAATAGCTTCATATATAAATATCAACTTCAGGTAGGCACTGTCATTTGAAAACACAGTAGCCTAAGAAATCCCAAATTATATTTAAACGATCACTGCTGAAGATGTAAAACTCATCCTAAATACATGAATTCCACTCGAGTATCCTAAATGCCCTTCTAAAATTCTTCAGAATATCAGAAACGCTTGATAGACAACTGAACAACTTATAACATACTGTCAATATCATTTTGACATTTAAATATATACGTCTTACCTCAAAGCTACCACCATTTTCGCGTGGTGCGCTCCATCGAGTACCTTCAATTAAATAGTTTTAATGATATTTTATAAACCAGTACTAGCTATCGAACATCATGTACCTGTGTGAAATTTTCGCTGTTTATGCTAAATTAACTACTAATTTATCAATTCATTCAAGTGAGAAAAGTATAATACTGAGCTACTTCGCTCAATTCCACAGATTCTTAGATTTTTCCAATGCTGGATTGCATCAATTGAAGCATAATTTCATTTGAACCTCAAGGCTCTTCCGACGATGAGCGAATCTCAATTACCTTACATAATATTCATCGTCAACTCGCAATAACCTGTGAAGCTTCTGGAATACATCTTTTGTAAATCATAAGAGTCTTCGCGATTGTTTATGAGGTGAAATAATCATTTTGACGGGCACCTATTCTGTCAAGTTAGTTGTGTTGCAATGGGAAACCCTTTGGGACCACTGTTTCCAGATTCTTAACAGGCCTAGGAGCAGAAAATCTAATTGGTAAAATTCAACTATTGTCAACTTCAGAATAGAACACGAGTAAGTGTTTACTACTACATTTCCAGATGTTTCACTTTTGAAGGCACTGATGACACAATGGAATGATTTATGTTTACGAAGTCTTCATGTAGGGGACAGTACATACATTTTGTAAGTTTTGTTCCAATTCAACGTAAAACGAACTTACTAAAAAAATTGTTCAGCAGACCACGCCAGAATTCATTCAGACAGAACAAATGAATGTGAAATGACGACTCTGAAGTATTTTTTATCTAAGAATGAATATTCAGAGTAGTTTACGATTAAATACTCTAAAGAAAACATCGTCAGTAAAAGTATTCTGACAGTTTCAAAGAAGTCTCAATATAACAGGTTCACATTTAAACGCGATGACATTCAAGAAGTAGTTTAATGGAGACTTGATATAGCTGTCTGGAAAACTTATTATGCTGGTAAACTTGTGTTCCTTGGCAGCGCCAAGTGGACTTTAACAATCTAGGAAACCTTGATTACCGGGCACAGAATATTCTTTGAGATAACTTCATCATCGGGTTCTGCAGTTGAATCCATTCATAACAATAAAACAATGATTGTTATTGAAAACGGTATTTTTAAGCGTTAAATCGAATCTTTGACATAAGAATTCCGGAAGTTCTTTGCAATTAGACTGGTAATAGATCAAAGTCCAAAATATACGTATGTGGTAACATGTTATTATACATGAGATACGTTTCTTTTAAATGTCACATTTTGATTTAGTAATATCAGTTGGTTGACATTTCGAGAATAAAATATTGCTCATAAATAATCATAAACGTTTGGGGTGTAGGGTTACCAGCGTTGTGTATGTACCAGTGTGTAAGTTGACAATTACGCTAAGAAATTAAAAAGTAGATGATGCAAGTGTAATAACGAGGGGTAGGAGAATTCATATATACAAAATGGAGAGTCATATCAAAAATGGCCAAATTAATAAGTTATTCATGAACTTGCGGACTCCACAGTGGGTCAGAGCAGTAATTGAGGTGCTCATGAACACCCAACAGTGTGGCTAAATAAAGGTGTAGTAAAAACCATTATCGGTTCGATATTAAACAACTTGGTCCAAGCCGGCAACAAAGGTGGCATTGAAGAAGCCTTCTCTACCATGTATCGGCTACCAAATAAATTGCCGAAAGCATCTAGGTGATGAATTCTCCAAACAGCAGTGGCTATTTTCATTTGCTTGAAACAACCGGTGCTCTGTGTGTAGAAGAAACAATTCTTACCACCCTCATCACTATATTTACATTAACTAACCTTTTGTTTTGTTCTTGAAACGTAGTTGTTAACTCACAAACTGACTCACATTCGACGCCATTATTTACTCTAACTCCATCTTTGGCATGATCATTCATCCATTCAACGCTTTTGATGAATATGATTAGAATTTAATAAGGACATTATTCATAAGATTTTATTACCATACATTCGTTGCCATTCCTAATCAGTTACTTTGTAAAGTTGTTATTCGGTTTAGTATTAAAATTATACATAATACCACATACACATATATTTTGAACTTTGATCCACTAACAATCTATTTGCAAATAACTTTTTGAATTCTGATGACAATGATTCGATTTTACCTTAACAAAACCCTACTGTTTTCAATAACAATCATTGATACATTATTATAGATATGTAGATGTAGAACATGATGATAAAGTTATCGAACAGGATATCCTTTTTTCATGAAATCAGTCTTTTGAGATTTACAATAGGCATGTTTAATCAATCTGAGAATGACCGTCCGCCAGTTATAGGGACTTCAAAGACGGTACATCGACTTTGGTGTCTTTGTTGAAGGAAATAGAGAGGTCATACAGTGAAATGATTACCTTCTAACATGATTGAACATATCTCAAAGTGTTTGAAAAAGCTTAAGTCACAGTGGTACAAATTATGATAACAAAGCTTCTTGTAGACTACAGACATTATAATGACCCTCTCAAGTCATTCCCTGTTGTCAGCAGACACGCAACCAAGACGATGCTTGCAATTGCGTATGTTTTTTGCAATTAGGGATTCTTAACACAGTCTCTGTGACAGAAAGAAATATTAGTTACTTTGTTTTATTTATTCGTTATTATCATGGTCATTATAATCTTATTCTTCCTTTCAATGGTGCTTCTGACTCATTGGAAACTGTCGTCTATCAGTGCCATTGTCCTGACTCGCCATATTAATACTACTATTATTATTACCAAAACTATTTGTTTCAATATTATTTAGTTAGCGATTCCTCATATCTTCAAGTTCTTTCTCCGATATCTGACTGTCAATTTAAATGATGTAATTCAAATGTAATCAAATTTAATTTGATTTTAATCAGTCAAACGTACTTCCACTCATCTGTCTGAAGGTGACTTGAAAGACACACACTTGTCGTTTTGCTCGATGGATTCAATATGGTTTATTTACTTATGAATTTTATATCTCCCGATGTAATTCTACCGGTATGTATATTTCTGTACGTACATTATTTGGCTGATGAGTTCTACTGAAATTTGATGAATTTATTAAATCCTGCTACATTAACCTGCTTTGCCTGTTTCAACGTAATTTTGTTCATACACCAAATGTTTAAATGACTTTATTTTTCACATTATTCTGCTAACTCTAACTAGGTAGAGCAAATGCTCGAAAATCAAGTTTTGGATCAGCATATGTCTACGTTATCCATTGATTCAACCTATTCGATCTAAGTTCTCATTTTTGTGAATACATCAGACAGTAGATATTGTACTGTGGTAGTGCTTATAACATTCAGCAATTGTGTTAAGAATCTTTCTCAAGGACGTGTGAAGCTGTAAGCACTTCCTCAATTTTTGAGTAGTCCAAGTGTCAGCAAGACATTTCAACTTTCTTAACGTTCCGTCACTCATCAAAAATAGTATCAAGTGATTCGAGTAGTTTGAAAGCTCTCGCACTGCGTAAGACCAGCTAATTCAAGTATGCAGATCAGTGGAACGTTGTGATCGAATGAAGTCTAATAATTCAATAATAGTAATAATGATTACATACACATTTCATGTAAAATGTTAACTGTTTAGGAATCAATAAGCCTTCTATCCAGTATTCATGTGGTTCTGATTCCTATCATTGAAATCGTTATTGTTAGCATTATTCATTCCATTTATTCAGTTTCCCGTCTCCAACGAACTTGGTTCTCTTCCATCATATTCAAATCTCTCCACAAAAGGCAACAGTCTTTCAACTCCTCTTCACACTTTCTCATTCCTGTAATTTTCACATGAATACATGTCTACAAAATGTTTCCGAAACTTTCACAATCAGTGCCTATTTAAGCCTGTTAACCACCACGTGTCTAAAGTCGAACTATGTAATTAATATTGATAACAAATTCAATCCTGTCTGTGACCGTGTAAGAACCAGACGTTTTGTTCTGTATTGAACCTCGCTATGAGACTGAACATTCCATACTCCAGTGGGTACTCTAGAAGCTTTCAAGTTGCTGCAAGTTATATACGAGTTACTGAGAAAATCCTTCGAATCGTTTGAATGAATTTTGAACTACTCATGAGTAGTATACTGTAATCGAGAGACAAATTGATGATGGAATTTTAGAACATTTTCATACAAATGCTTCTTCACGTGTTGAGCGTCTGACATTGACTTCATTGAAGAGAATATGAAAACTCATAAGAAGTTGCGGGGCTAATTGAAATTGATTCACAGAACAAATTGTACTTGAGATGTACTGCTGCCAGTCAGTCATGGATTAGGCCATATTGTTCTCGATGCATTCACAAACGTCTAATACACTGATGAAGCTGCGATTACCGCCTTAGTAAACTCAGTTGATATGAAAAATTACTAACTGACAATCACGCATAAACGTGAAACGTTTTGCTATTGTACACTATTTTCATGTGAAGATCCTGGAAAAGAAGTAAATAAGTATTTTGCAATTCGCTGAAAAATTCTGTTCTATGTGATAACATGTGGTCCACAGTCGAGCCATATTTAATATTCATCACAGGGAATCATGAAAAAGAAAGAACTTGGATCGCCAAGCATTTTTCTAAATTACTTTTCTTCTCGGGGTCAACCATTCTTAGCTATTTTTATCTATATTCTTATGTTTTGGACTGCATGCATTATCACACAACCACACATTAGTGTGGGAGAAGGTTCAATCTACGAAGTAATATAAGTAGGTTGAGAGAGAGATTTATTACTGATACCTTGTTCATCAAGTCTGTACCCAACACGTGCAATAGGAATGACTCATCATTCATACTTGAAATATAGGGATTACAACTACAAATCAAGTCAAGTTATGGAAAATAATCCTTTCACAGAATTCAAAATCAGCTCGATTTCTCTTCGTCCTTGTGGTGAAAAAGGAGAAATTATTATTATTGTTTCCTTTAATTCCTAGAGGAACATAGGGCTTCAGCCGTGCGTCTCCATTGCGTTCGGTTCTCTCCTTGAATCTTCACCTGGCTCCATGTCTGCCCACACGTTTTCATCTCCTCTTCACATGACCTCCTCCAAGCCACCCTCGCACTGATGACCAACTCGCCGCTTCCATTCGGGTTCCACTCAAGGGCTTGTCTAGTGATGTCGCCTGATGGTTTCCTCAGAGTATGGCCAATCCATCTCCATTTCTTCCTGTCTATTTGTTTCACAATCGGTTCCTGCTCTGTTGGTTCGCTCCCAGAGATCCCAACTGCTGATCTTTTCTGGCCATCTGATCTTGAGTATTGAGCGAAGACAACTGTTAATGAAGGTCTGTAGTTTGCTTGAGATGCTCTTTATGACGCGCAGCGCAAGTCTCTGATCCGTATAGTGAGTAGCACTGACTTCACATTGGAGTTGAAAATCCGGATCTTATTTTTGATGCTGAGTGTTGTTGACCTCCACACAGACTTGAGAGTAGTGAAAGCTTGTCTTGCTTTGAAATCCTCATCAGTTCCGCCTATAGTTGAGACGATGCTTCCCAGGTAGGTAACAGAGGTTGTTTCTTTCAGGTCCCTCCATTTATCCTGATCGTTGTCTGTTGTTGTTGGTGCTGTTACCCAGGGATCTTCATCACCTCTGTTTTCTCAATGTTCACGTGAAGTCCTATCTTTGATGCTTCTTCTGCCAACTTGTTGCTTTTCGCTGTCATATCTTCCAGTTTGTGGGAAATCAGACATATATCATCGGCGAAGTCCAGGTCCTCCAAGTTTTTTGTGTGAGTATATTTTATGCCTGTTTCCTCATTGCCCTCCGTTTGTCGCATTATCCAATCTACTGCAATCTGGAAAGTCATTGGTGATAGTAAGTAGCCTTGTCATACTCCTGTCCTCACTTCGAAGGATTCCGTAAGTTTCGCGTTGTGGATAAATTGGCATGCAGCATTGTCGTACATCTGTTGGATGAGATGTATAATTGTCGGTGGCACCCCGTAGTAGCGAAGTAGTTGCCAAAGCACCTCTCGATCGACGCTGTCGAAGGCCTTTTCAAAGTCGATGAAGTTGAGATAGAGGAAAAAGGAGATAGTATAGTCGCTATCCCAAACACTCGGGTAGTAAGTGGTGTGCGAACAGGTTTATGTGCATACAGGAGCACTGCAAGCCATTTACAGCATAAGTGTATACTGTGGCTGGATGGTGATTATTTGAATTCTGTCAACTTCAGGAATACGGTAGGTTGGAACACTTCTTTTGTCTGTCACACATCTCTCTAGATACGCTTGAGATACACTTTTCAAAAGTCTATAGAACTTTTGAGACGCTATTGTCAAAGCAATAAAAGATGAAGACACTATCGACGGAAGCTTGCCAACGCCTGGTCATTACCACACCGTATCGTAGAGGTAAGTACCGTTTCCTCTGTCTTATGTATTTTCAAAGGATGCAAAGACAAATGCAAAGATTGTGGTTGCTTGCATCAAACCACAAGATCCAGATTTCAATATATTTATGTACATGATGACTTCATAGCCCAATTCCAAGTTGTTATCAACCTAATTAAATGCCATTCATCATTTTCAGTAATTTGATTGATCCTAACTGGCATTCTTCATCTCCACTTGGCAAAATGACGACATGTGTATCTAACCAGTTACCAGTTAGAATAATTCTTACTTACATTTTGCATACTTGCTGCTTGGGATTAAAGCCAACCGTTTGTCTCGTCTAACGAAGCGAGCTGCCAGTTATTAGGAATCTCTGAATATTGAGAAATTACTCACTCGGCAAGCATTTGAAAATAATAATAATAATTTGCTTAGAGATGTGTCATGTGACAATGGAATTCGTGAACTTGTGGTGTTCGAAGATCGTAAACATTGCTAGGATTAACAGCAAATCTCGATGGCGAAATCACCTTACAGCCAAGGATGCTGATGACTACATGCTGAAGTTTCCGATTGCAGTCTTAGTGAATATCAATTAGAGATACCTGAGGCATCGTCACTTAAGATAAAACAGACGATAAGTAAAGGGGCATTTTTGTCAGTTCGCGTATTCAATTCTCATTTTCTGCGCATTTTTATTGTTATTGCCTCCTTTAGTTCCTAAAAGAACACAAGGCTAACGCTGTACATTTCCATTGCTTTCGTTTCTCCGCCAATACCCGGTATCGTCGATTGACTCTACGGCTGGCCACATGCTTTCATCATCTCCTCTTCGCATCATTTCCTCCTCCATTTCCTCCTCAAAATGACGACGGTTATCTTGACTTTGGATTAACTTTTCGTCATTACCTACTCATCATATATTTAGTGATTAATGGGTCGAGAATAAAATTTATATTTCTGTCTTGATTCAAGAATAAATATCTCTGCTGATATCTAATTCTTCTCTCAGAAATGTGTGGTATATGTGAAGTATTTTCATCTCTTTGCTGATGGTCAAAATAAAAACAACGTTAAACAACGCACACATTTCGAAATGTGTATGTAGAGTCTGAATTCTCAGTACATTTCATACTACTCACAAGTAGTTTGCCAGTCATTGTTGTGACAAACAAAATCGACTGTTTGTTTGAGAATTTAAACGAGTCTCGAAGACGATCTTTTTAATGGAAAAGAATCTGTGTAGTGTATCAGATAATTCTCATCACATTAAAAGCATAGGCAGGGATATATGGTGCTCCAAGCAGCAAGAATGTATGAAAACGGAGAGATAATTTTGCCCCCTGGTGCGACCAATTAAGAAAAAAGTCTGAATAAATAAATATATCACATTGTGGAAAAATACACACTCGAAGAGCTTCTTAAAGTAAAATTGCTCCCCAGCATATAGCTTTCAGCCAATTCTGATATCTGCCTAGTTCCCTCAGGGCTGCTAACTAACAAGCAAGTGAATTTTTACAGAATTTATAAGTCAGGATTTATCAGTTAATTATTTCATCACTGAGACGTTTTCTGATCTACACGACTCATTCACATGAATGATCCATCTAATACATTCAATTAAAAACGTACGTGGTAGAGCTAATGTGAGAATGGATAATAGCCACCGTTGTATAATATAGTTCCAAACTGGATTAGTTTATCTGATATTCTTAACCGAGTAATATGGAGCACCTTTCACTTCTCAGTATCAAGAGGGAATGTCACGTGTGTAAACTGATGTAGCTTAGCTCCATATAAATGCTGGAAACCATATCCAGTTATTTATGAAGTGCTGCTTGTATGAAATGAATTTACCTGTTATGGAGTCACAGGGTTCATAAATTGGGTAATTTAGTGATGCAAGACCTATAAATGTCAGCATACGAGATTAACCGGATGTATAATTTCATAAATCTCTGTCTGTGAAACACAAACCCTGAAAATTTACTTGAAGGTCGAGAGTCATGGCTTCATTATTTCTCCGAAAGAAGGCTAATACAGAATAGCTTGACACTAGAGGAAGGTAAGGAAAGCATAGTCTGATTAGAAAACTACACACAACATGTCACGCAAGATGCCAATTAAAAACTGCATCTCATTTCGTGGATAAATTGCCAGAATTAATCAGTAATATATTAAATACCAATCATCTGGAATCTGCTATGGAAATTATCGTTGAAGAAAAGGAGACCTTGTGCATAAAAACCACACACCCTAATGATCCAAAAATGTGTCCTCTCACATCTTTTGCTAATAATATGTAGCTCCTAGTGGTTTGATAAAATGAAATTACATCATGGTCAATAAAGAAGATAAGAGAGAAGCAGCAGTTCTGATGAACAGAACTGATTACGAAAAGGATCTGAATGGATATTCACCCGATTGATCTTACTTACTTACTGAATAACATAAGTCCGCTGGAGAAAGTAAAGTGAAATTCGACGTCATTAAATATTTTAAACATGCAAAATGCAAAAGCTGAGTAAGATTTCCTAGGATGAACAAATTATATTAGGCAAGGCTTAATTCAAAATTTACCGGACATCTTATTGTATACACTCACCAAAATGTTAATTTCATTTGAAAATATTATTCTCTATGTGACAACACGTGCATGGGATGTCATTCAATTGGTCATTTTCTTCTGTTACTGATTTCAATTCGAGGTGTGAAATTCTGTGATAGGGGAAAACATTTTCACTGCTTTCACTTCTCGAAAATATAATTAATTCGCATTCGATAATGAATTAATGAGAATCCAGAAGATCACAGTCATGAAAACACGTAATTCATTCAATCAAAGCTGCCGATAAAACCGGGATAACGAGAATGAATATAAGTTTGCAGAAATATTAAAGCAGAGAGAAGACAGAAGATATTTTGTGATGCGATTCATCAGAAAAATGGATGCGGATAATATGAAAGCGTGGATGCACACTTGGAAATTTCAGTCACTCACTGTCATGGAGTGTAAGGTAATCGTCGTTCAAAGCTGCAAACAATGAGATTGGGGACAAGATTGTGTTGGTTTCTACATATCGTCTTTGTAATTAAGGGAAAATGTACCAAAATTACTGAAGGACTCCAGGTGAACATAGACAAGACGGAGGTTATTGTGAGGTAGTAGAGTTGCATAACTACATTTAAAAATCCTTACTTTTGACTGCATTTATCAGAGCGATTTTTTCTTATTTTTCCTATTTTATGTTTGAAGCAGTCATCTCTTTTGACACAGTCGCTTATATCTTCTATTTTTTTAGATACACGGGTGGTTGTGAAATATATGTGAGTCTGCGTGACGTCACCTAGTTTTAAAATAAAAATTCTTAAGTAAATCACTGAAGGGACTCACACAAGAGACTAACGCTTATTCTGTCGACTTTCTGATAATTATCATAAAATTTTTCGCATATCCTCTTAGTAGGATATCAGTGTACTTATTCCGAGAAATATATATTCAAACATTAATGATTTCGAAGATGCAAAAGTATAGTGACAAATTGTGTAGACGTCATCACTTGAGTGGTATTCAAATCTGCATATCAAGCAATCCATAAAAAAATCATCATATTAATTTGTCCGCTTTCTTGCCTCCCAATCACAGTATTAGTCAGCTTACATATTGCAAGATGTATCCTTTCTGCTCCCAAGGATAAATTCTAACGTTTCCAAGTACAAACTTTGTTGTTCGAAGGGACGAATTCGACTACCTGGATTACTAGTTCTCCTTAGTAGATAACAATATTTTTTTATGATTAAAGCTAAGTCAAACTGAATGTAAGAATGATGGGCCTTGTAAAGTAACCCAGTAAAATGGTCTACGAGTGATTAAGTCCCTTCATCATAGCCAGCAAGCACCACTGTTTGGTGTGAGTGATTTTCGCTATATTTGTCATGGTTTGCAACTAATAAGAGATTGTATTTTAACCCTCGGGAGATCAAGAATTCTTACCGTATTTTTTACTTAACACTGTTGGGCAGTAGATGTAAAAACCTTATTTTTGACCGCATTATTCAAGCCAGTTTAGTCATATATAATCTTCCTATATTATGTGTGAAACAGTTTTCACTTTTCATATAGTCATTCATTTATTCTGCTGTTTTAGATGCATGGTTGGGTGTTAAATAAATATGATATCGCCTGATGGAACCAAGTTATTGAATACAAATTTTATTTTCGCTTAAGGATAATCGGGAATTGTCACCGTTTTTATTTAACATCATATTACCCTTTATTCTGTCACATATGTAAGCACGGATTTCTTCATGCACAGAAAATACATCCACTGTCTCACATACACTCGTTTTTTCTCTAGAAATCCACGCTACACTTTCACATCAGATACTTGGTTCTTACTGACAGTAATTCTGTACACATGGTTTTAGCAGTGACTCTCACTTTCTTACAATATGTTCTGTTGAATTTTACAAGGTTATAGCTGCCAGTGGTGACTGGAAATAAATATGATTTTCTTAGTAATGCAACTCTTCAAACCACTCAATGAGAGTTGTATTTTCACCTTCAAACCCTGATATGTTTTCAACTGTTTGCATCGAGGCAAAAACTATTCTCGCTATGAGCTTTGTTATTCACCTGACATCTTAATTCCATCAGTTAACGTCCAACCTGGAGGTTTGACGTGTTTGAAAAATTAATTTTCCTACAGAGTGAAAAAAATATAATATGATGCAAATAATCCGTTGTCAAACATGTGAAATAGGAATGAAGAATCATCAGTCAAACATTTTTTACACTTATCCAATATTGAACACTTCGTTTAACAATCCACTGATAAAGTAAATACTCGAACACTGAAGATAATTCGTTAAATAAACTGCTACTGAGTAAAACCGACAATCACATCCTCAGTGATATTAGACTGTGTTGAAACATCAAAAGGAAAATGGTACTATCACATTCTTTATACAGTGATCACAGGCACAGATCTGTTACCTTAGAATCATCTGTTGTAGCAAGGAATTTTTATCCAAAATGCGAACAGTTGATATAATTCAGATGACAAAGAGAAGACATGAAAAATGGCTTTGCTCATCACGACTATTCAAAAATATGACTGATGTCACTATTATTATTAGTAGTTTTCATGTCTGATATTTTTTCGGAGTGATAGGACACTAACAGATAAGTCCAGAAATGTTCCACTGTAAACAAAACAAAGGAATTCAGCAGTAGTAAGCAGTATTTTATCCCATATATGCTTAGGTATTCACTCGTCAAAACAAAAAACGAGCCATTCCTCAGTGAATAAATAATGAGTAGGTTATAACAAAAGGTTAGTCCAGAAACAAGATAAGGACTAGTGTAACACCACACAATAATTTCAGATGACCTGATGTACACTAACCCGTCAGAAAGGGTATATGCACGTAGCGAACCACAGATGTCTTTGAGGTTATTCGTCAACTGAAATCTGCCGATGATAAATAAGTCTCCATTAGCCTCAGCTGAACAAAATTTTAATAAGCATAATAGGAAACGAAACTTGAAGAAAACGTGTGTGAAATCCTTATGCTACTATCAACAGATTAGTAGCTCAATTGTTTGTAAGCAAAATTGTCAGATGAAGTCATCATCGGCACTATTCAATCCATGTTATAGTCAACCTCATTATTTCTGATTGAAGTCAAAGGTTATCATGATCTATACGAAATGCGTCTTATAGGATATATAGAACCAATGATGATTCAAATGGAGTTTTGGAAAATGTAATGTCTTTATAATATCATCCTTAATAGAATCCAAAACTAAAAGCACATCAAGATAATCTAACTGAGCTAAAAAGTCTGCTGCATTATGCCTCAAGATAGTAAAACGTAAAGCCACTTATAAGCAGGAATATACTCATAAATTTCTGTTATTTCGTCAGCTGGTGTCTGTCTCTCAAATGTCAGAAAAAGTCGTTACTTTTTCAGACTTACGAAAGATGAAGCATCGATGAACACCACCGACTACCAAATATAATCTTTCAAGGCTCTTTCCAATATTTCTCGTTTTCAGGTAATCGTTGTAGTTAGTTGCTGTCCAATTAACGTCTCTTCTTTATTAAATCATTCTTGTATTCACTGATTAATTATCTAAACTTGACAAACATCTTGCGCGTACACACTAAAATATTTGTATATAAATGCGATTGTACAACTATTTGAATGAGTGTGCCGAAAAGATTCTCTTCACTGAACGTATTCCTTTTTCATGTGAAGTATATACCTCTGTTTGTTAATGCATAAAATCAAATAGCGTTGAACAATGCACTCATTCCAAAATGTACATGTAGAGTCTGAATCCTCAGTATATTTCATACTACTCATAAGTAGTTTGCTAGTCACTTAATGTTTTGATGGCATTATTAGGTGTATATTATTGAAAATTTAGAAAACCTGGATCTTCCAGAGTGGCAACTAAAGTATTAGATGTGAAGTTTCACCGCCAAAATTCATCACAGAATAAAGTGCACCTGAAAACTACCTAGTGAGAGAGCAGATTGTATTTTCCTAATAATATTACTCTACTTGGTAAGATTTGTCGAGTCAGCAAATTAACGCCTCTTTCAAATGAACCGAATAGTGTTATGAAGAAGGTGAAATACAATGAAGCGAAGGAACCAACAATTGATCAAACGTATGAAGTTTCTAGAAACCGCGTAATAAATAACTAGTTCAACCCTATGAAAGGTTTAAGAGAAAAAATAATTACTTTCCAATTAGATCCTCATCTCTGCCTCCTCTCTGATATATAAATATATATACATATGCCAACAAGTCAAGTTGATGATAATTATCACAGAGAATTATTAGACAAAATTGAAGAATAAAAAACGTTTGCAACAAGTGGATTGCAAAATGCATTGTTATGGAGAAAATGAAGAGTTACGGAAGTGTAAGCAAGTGTTCAAGTTGATTACTTAAGAGATTATTATGTAAACATTAAATGATTTGGACAATTATAATTTTTAATAGATTTAGGAGGAGGGGGCGAAGTAGTCCGGTTTATACATACATCTAACGGTGGTCAAGGTGAGTAAAGTGGTTGAACGAATAACTCCCGAGCAAACAATTTTGAGCTTTTCAGGTGGATTCCTATGACTTTAGCCGTGGACGCTTTTTAAAGCAAAATAACGATTAGTAGGATTGCGATAAATAACTTGAAATGCTGTTTTACCATAAAATTTATATTCACTATCTAGGTGTGTTAAAACAGGGCTACGAATGGATCTTATTTGTCCCTTGCTTAACCATGTAGGATGATATTCGGAAATACTACGATGAATCTGCCTTATTATTTGCCAAATGTGTAGCTGGCTCCGCAGCAGCAGTCAAACAGGTAGATGCACATAGAGGAGACGAAATTAGTTGGTATTTTGTTCTTATTTCTCGAACGTAGAATAGGGGTCTATTCATTTTGCAATCACCAAATATCGTTTAGAAAATCTTACAGTGATTATTGATTTGCAAGGCGATAGTGAAAATGTAGACACAATTTTGAACTCCTGTAAATAGTAATGAAAATGATGCGTGTGTGTGTATGTAGGACACATTTTAACAAGCAGAATTTGAAATGTGTGATTTTTCGATATTAAATCTTGAAAAACGTTTATCATGCATATTATAAGAGCCTGGGCAGAAAAACAACTTTGAATGAGACATGACAGATTTTCTTTTTTATTTCTGCTCTTTTAGATTTTCATCTTTTAACTTTTCTGTTTTTTTTCACTTATCTAAATTATTTAACTTCGATAAGTTGTAACTTCTATTTATAACTGTAGTATTTTTGTTATCTGATAAGTTGACTCAGTCCGATTGCTCTAAAGGAGTGGTCGATTAAAACCTTTACCAGATTTTTATGAAATGCGCTGCATTTCGCAGTAGAACATTTCGTTTATTTTGTGTCTTCGTTAACACTTACGCGTCTCGTTAAAGGAAAATATAGTTTTCCTATTGATAACTACAAGCAGATTATTTTGAACTAATGGGGAAACAAGAAATTGAGGAAGGTTATGCCACCCCATTGCATTTCGTTGGTCACTTTCAACTTCGCTACAACCGAGAAAGATTTCAATATCAATTTACTAACTATTCACACGCATTGGACGTTGATCGACAATGTAAGGGCCACTAATAAACGGTAAAGTATGAAGCAATAAACGTCTTTCGTAAGTGTGGTAGTACATGCAGAAATAAGCTGAAGATTTAGAAGGACTGATTATGAATTCGACGTCAGACATAGTGGAGCAGAAGCCAGTCTTCCTAAAACTGACACTCGAAAGTAATGAAATGACAGGATAAATGGAGTTGAGTTACTTATTGAAGAGAAGAAGAAATCCGCCGAATTAAACAAAATGAAACTAAATACAAACAGACTCCTTCAAGAGATGAAACCGAAATTGGAAATTCTCTGTGGTTTAAACTAAAACCAGACTCTTATGTACCTTCAAGATTCTACGGTCAACCAAAGATACATAAACCCACAGTTCCATTAAGACCAGTAATAGATTTCACTAACTCACCGACATACAACCTATCTAAATACTTACTCTCGGTACTACAACCACTGCAAAATATTGTAAAAGATTCATATAATTTCAAATTCCAAATAGAACACCGAGAAATTGATAAAGAAGACATTATGGTAAGCTATGATATTAACTCATTATATACTAGTATCCTTATTACCGAAAGTCTTGATATCATTTCCAGTCTACTGGAAGCAGTTACAACGCTATCATCACAAAGATGTCCACTGGACACCAGTGAAATAATTAAGAGCTTGAAATTCTGTCTAGAAAGTAATTATTTTACATTTAAAGGGAGTTTATATAGACAGACAAATGGTGTTGCCATGGGTTCAGCAGTCTCCCCAATATTCGCCGACCTTTTCATGAATACATTTGAAAATAACATCTTTTCAAGCATACTCACTCCTAAAATATGGTTAAGGTATGTAGATGATACTTTTGTAGTACTAAAACTAGATCAACACAATTCATTCCTAGGGAAAATAAACTGTGTATCTCCCAGAATCCAATTTACTTCAGAAGCAGAATCAGACGTCGTTGAACTACCATTTCTAGACTGCCTAGTTAAGAGAAGAGAAAACGGACATTTTAGTATATCCATATTCAGGAAGAAAACCCACTCCAATAAATATTTAGACTTCAAATCATCACACCCCATCAGCGCAAAGATTTCAGTTGTTTCAAGTCTTCTTGGACGAGCACACTCTCTGATAACAGATGAGAAAGAAAAAGAAGAAATATCAAACATTACTGAAACTCTCAAGCAAAACAACTACCCATGGAACTTCATCAACAAAATCAACACAGACATTAAGTATGGCCGAAAACGCATTCCGAAAACATGGACCTCAATAGTCGTCATTCCATATAGAGCAGAGACGTCAGATGATATCAGAAGAGTACTCAGCCAGCTTGACATTAGAGTTTTCTTCAAAACATCAGACACACTACGAAGCAACCTTGTCCATATGAAAGACCAAATCCCTAAAGATTCTTTATCTGATTGTGTCTGTAAAATAAAATGCTTGGAATGTGATGCGGCATACATCGACAAACATACTGAGAAATCAAAATCAGAAGAAATGAACACCAGAAAGCATCTGTTCGACCACCGAGAAATCCGGTTGAACAAGCATATCTTGAAAAATCATCAGCTATAGAATCAGGCCACGAAATAGATTTTGACAATATTGAAATAATCCAAAATATCTAATATCAGAAGCACTTCATATCAAGTGGAATCCAAATTGCCTGAATAGGAATGATGGACTAAAACAGAATCTGACCTGGTTACAACATCTCCCTCCCCCATGAAGTGATAAAATCAACACGAATGTGATATGCAAGTTCACTGTGTAAACACACACTGCTTTTATAATTTTACACACTGATCAAATCCAACAATCTACACGTGGTTTTGTTATCTTTAACAATTGACCAACTTGACAACGAAAAATGACACCAGACTGACGAACGATGATCAAGTTAGTAAACTTTGTTTTGATATCATAACAGATGCACTATTACCTTTGTTATTTGGTTTATTGATCTTCATTTTTATTTTGACTTTCAATATGTCCTTTTAACTTGACCTATTTTCTCACCTCTTAACTCTTTATTATATATATATATGCTGAGATTTTGTGAATTCCGGTTTAATAATACTTTGATAAAGCTATTAGCATTAAATAGCGAAACGTGAGTAAAAACAAAATCTTTCTGTTTTTCATTCTTTGGGAAATACAAAAACCTTATTATTATAATGAAGAGATACATGAGATGAAAATTATTAAAGTTGAATGAAGCTCAAGGTAATTCCAGTTGTTTGCTTATCGTTGTAGCTGCAGTCATTGGACGGTTAAAATAATTATTGTCCATTTCCAGGATGTCGTTCAGTCTCATGGTATTAATGATCAACTTCACAAATAATAACCAAAGCATGTGACTACTTTAAACTACCGATGAGTGTTTTCATAACACGCATTTCATCGTTACAGTAGATGATAGGGAAATAAAAATATATTAAGCAGTATTTCGTAGTTGAAAATTCAGTGAAATTTGATCCCTCAAGCGACTACTCTTACTACGAGTACTAGGAAAATGTAAATGCACCCACCTTCTACCCAACTTGGTAGGGCGGGAGCGAGGGATAAAAAATGACTGTCACAGACGGAGAGGGTGGTCAGAACTGAATTATTACCACTTTGATATCATTATCATCTTGCATATCCTTCTCTCTAATAAGTATGATTACAGTTCAGTTGAGACAAGCGAGGTCAAATATGAAAAGCAACAAAGCTAAAAATAAATTTACAAACCAAATAGAGGGTGAGGTGAGTGTATTAATGTAGTGTAGTGTAGTGTGATGCATTCTAGTAGTGAGTGAGAAATAAAATATATCGCGTCAGTGAAATGTTACGACATTTAATGACAACAATTCAGTTAAAATGCGTTCGAAAATATAAAACCAAAATCAATTTATGAGAAATAGAACATATCAGACAGACATGTTTAAGGCCCTCACCACTACCAATGTATGGACTACTATTTGTAGATTATACTTGTCAAAATTTACGTTTAGCAATATTTAATTATGATGCCGATTACTGAAAACGAAACAAAACAAACGAGATACTAGAACAAAATTTTGGCTACATACTACTAGTACTACGACAGATGAAACCACATGTGTAATACTTGTCACGAGTGAATGAATTGATGAATGAATGAGAGAAATGTAACGAAGAATTTAGATTCTATTTCGCTAAAAATTAAAACGAACCAACAAGAGGGGAGTTGGGGGTGTGGTGTGAAAATTGAAATGTCACACAGATGAAATAGTATACTTGAATAAGTAAAATGTTGGTAATGGATGTTTCATGTGCAGACCACTACCGTCACATATCAAGTCACATATATGCAAATCTAAATAATACAAACAAAACAAAAGGGGGGAAGTGTTTGTGTCGAGGGGGAGGGCGTGAGGATGTTTGGCTAGAGAGAGGTATATAAGCGGTGCTCCTTATATTCAAAGACCTCTGTTACAGAATTTATCAGGAATGCAGGTAAATGAGTGAGCGATTGAGATTTTCGGTGTAGACTAATTGTTTATTTTTATTCGAAACTCAGATAATGTGTAGTTAGATTGGGGAATAATAAAGATTATGCAGCAAATTGTAAGAGAGGAAGAAAATGCCATCCCATTTTCCACGAAACTGCATAACATATATTGATTCGATCCTCACTATTTGTCTCTGTATCTTTGTATTTTTTTAATTTCCCTGCTTCTACTTGTGGTCGTTTGTACTACCATAATAATTTTGTTTGAATGAATCAAGGTGTTTCTAATCATGAACTGTTTGGAAGAAGCGTCAATGAGTGGTTCAGATGGATGGACACCTTGTTGAGAATATTCTACTTGATTCCCAACTACTGGTTACAACTGAACTTTTGTTGACTAATTTTGTTCTGCAGCACTAATTTCATTTTAGAAAATTAGCTGGATTGGCTAAATGTCTAACGGAACTATTGACGTAGTTTTGATTTTTTGAAGTGAGAATTTTGTAGGACAGAATTACACATAATTAAATATGATAAATAATCGTCTCTTTGATGTCTTTTGGTTGTTTTGTGACTTTGCTTTTCTCAAAGATGTTTTGGACAGATATACTGTAGGCGGCTGGTAATACTTCTCTGCATGCAGACTACAATGAGTTGATCTTGGTGCCTACTTTCTTAGCTTCAGTGAATTCAGATCAGCAGATAAGAAATAAACAGAAGCAAATATCAATAATGAACACATATATAGTACAACAATAAGAATAATCAGTCATCATATCCAAAATATGTTAAATATAGCACTTTATATATTTGATGAACTCTCGGTGTTTTCTTGAAGATTAATTGCAATAATAATGATTACCTTTGTGTATGATGAAGTTGCTGTGACTAGTGCGGATAGGAAAACTGTCGGTTACAAAATGCAAACCAGTTAGGCAGTTTTATTAATGACTGAAATTGCAGCTTCTTCAGGTTAAAATTAATCTAGTACAGTAAAACTGTCATATCTTTCAGCTGTTCAAATGAATTCATGCTACCCAAATATTCTGAAATATTTGAAAATTGTCGCATTTATATGAGACATCTTTCCGGCTTATTGGTAGTATGTCATAGGGGAGATATGCACACATCAGGAGATTGCAAGTATTCGAAGACTGACTCATAAGTGTATATTTACCAGTCAGTTTTGACAGCGTATACTTAGAACGGAGATTTGAATGCATGAAACGTGGCGGAAATAGTACCATAGTCTATATTTTCACGATTAGTTCTTATCACGGAGTAGTTTGCTTGGTCACCTAAGCTTCAAAATAGGAAAAGTCATTTACTTTTTCGTGCCACACTCTGTTGAATTTGCAGTATAAATCTTGGATATTCTTTGAACTTTTCTACACAGCGCTTTCTAGATGAAACATCTGTGTGTGTTAAAATGAAAGAAGAATATTCCATTCTGTTAGAGATAACGAAATATACTATACAGTATATGACAGTGAATATTGATTTGCAAGGCGAAAATGAAAATGTAGATAAGATTGTGAACTGCTGTAAATAGTAATGAGAATGGTCCGTGTGCGTGTGTGTCATGTTTTTGAACACACAGAGGTTGAAATACGCGACTATTTTACAACTGAATTTTGCAAAACGCTTATAAAGAGCATAAGAAGACATTGAGCATAAAAACGACTTTGAATATCATGACAGAAAGACACTTTTTGAATGAGACAAGACAAATCTTGTTTTTTCTTTCTGCTGTTTGAGATTTTCATCTTTTAACATTTTTGTCTTTTTCACTCATCTAAAGTATTGAACTGCTATAAGTTGTAACTTTTATGTATAACTGTAGTATTTTTGTTTTCTGATAAGTTGACTTAGTCAGATTACTCAAACTTCACTAAATTTTTATGAAATGCATTGATTTTCTCATTACAACTTACTGGTAAATATTCTGCTACCCAGCATACACTCTAGTGACTTAATGAATAGAGCAGAAGGTTTTTGCTCCAACTTTTTTTCACCTTTTACAAAAGCTCCGTTTCGTTTATTTTTTATCTTCCTCAACATATAAGGCTCTAAATAGATGAAGATATCATTTTCCTGCTTCTAACTAAACCTGGATTATTTTGAACAGAGGAGAAACAGGAAACTGAGGAAGGTAATGTGCATCATTTCATTATGTTGATCATTTTCAGCTGAGATACAACCAAGAATGATTTTAATGTCATTATTACTAAATATTCATACACATTTGATGTTGATGAACAACGTAAGCGTGAGGGCCATTAGTGGTATGGTATAAGGTATAAAAAGATTTTGGTAGGTTTGTTGCTACATGCAGAAATAATTATAAGAATGTTATAGAAGCACCGATTATGATTTCGAAGTTAGACATAGTTGAGCAGAAACCAGTCTTCATAAACCTGATGCCTACTGAAACAATTCAAGTTTTAAAAGGCTGCCTTTTATATTACCTCCAATTGTATCCGTCAGTTTACGTGTACATACATTCTCTGGCGGATGAGAAGAAAGGAGGATTTCTAACTGTTTATTTGATCACATGTCTATGAACTTGTGAGTGAAAGGCTCTAAAGTGTTCGTTACTATGATTGTTTTCCACCTGACAGATAGTGGTCAATAAAGAGATGTCTCAAAATTATTTCATTTAAATAAACTTCAAGGCAATTCCTGTTCCCTGCATACCTCTACAGCTACAGTGATGAGGTGGTCCCTTTCCAGGATATCGTTCGATCACATGATACTAATGAACAACTTCACAATTAATAACCAAAGCATGTGACTACTTTAAACTAACGATGAGTGTTTCGATAGGAGATATTTATTGTCACAGTAAATGTTAAGGAAATAGAAATGTATCTGGCGATATTTTGTGGTTAAGAATTGCGTGAAATTTGATCCTATTTATTGTTATGGCATTTTGATATCTGTTAAATTTCAAGTTTGCCTGACCTTTTGTGGCAGATGGACAGAGAAACCAATGAGACATCTATGAATGCACTGAAATGTTCATCTTATTTTTATTAACAATTTGTGCCATCTCGTTTTCGGTTGGCTATTAAGCAGTGAAAGTTATTATCTTCATCGTCGAAATGCTAAAATATGAAAGGCATCAACTAATCAACCATCCCACCAGATGTTACGAGATTTTTATGTCAACAATGAAGTTGTGATGTTTGAAATGATTATCAACCAACCATATTTGTCCGTTACAAGACACCTACAACAGGAATGGAAAAATTCCTGTTAAACAGACTAAAACACCATAGGAGAGTATTTCGACTAATACATAGCTAACAAAAATGCAAATTCGCCTGGCAAGAATTTGTTGAGCACACTGTGAAATATGATGACAAGAGGAAGCCAACATAAGTTTTCATTTATTGATGTTCAGTTGTTCTTGATTGCAGGTTTTGAGTGGAAATTCATCGTTCCTGTCGTTCAGTTAGGTATAAGAAGGAATTTCATCTTAGTATTTTTCCACTTCACCATCGAATACGATTTCACAAAATAGTGGGACTGGTTGACTATTTGAAAATGCAAGCCCTTAGCACAGTTTAAGAAGTGATATTGCTTTCCAGGATATTCTGAAAATCTTTTGAACTCTGTGATATTCACAATATACACCACTATTTTGATTTTGGTTAGTGTTTTGAGGAGTGAACATGTACAGATTAGGCGATTGCAAAGAGTTAGTCAATTAATAGCGTATTTGCATATTCAATGATTTGGAAACTAAAATTCGAAAGCTCTAACCCCATAACAAAATACTCCAAAAGATTTCAAGTAACTGATGAATGGAATAGATTTTTCTGAATAATATGCTGCGAAGAACGAAAGTGTCACGTTGGTGAACAAAATGAGGTCACCACTCAATGTAGCTTCTATACAGATAAGATCTCTTGGTTACTGCCTTGGAGGACTTGATTAGAACGATAGACAACTGAAACGCCTCCTCTTAGGGCTAGACGTGCTGTAAATGCATCTTTAAATTCTCTCAGCTATATTCCGACTTAACATATCAGTCTGATTTATTCCATATTCATTCATTCAATCGAACTCGTAACTTTGAAGTTGAGAGCTTACATAAAGTTAGCTGTCACTGAAACGCAGAGGAGATTTATTCTTACTGGGAAATACAATCAAAGAAAACTGTAAGTCTCAGTCAGTTTCACTTACAAAGGATACCAGCTTTACCGCTGCTGCTGCTGCTGGATTCAACATAGAACTTGGCACCAAAGTGCAGCAGTTCGAGTTGCCACGTTCCAAATAGCACACAAAGGTAGACAGGAAAATGAGAGAAGAGAATCAATAGAATTTAGATAAGTATAAGAGTGAAACAGAATGAGTAATGGTAGAAAGGGATATGAAAGGTTAAAGAGACTGAATACATCTGCGCCACTGACAACGATTTTGAGCCATGTCACCTATTGTCTCCAGCCATTGATTCTTAGATTCCCGAGGGCAGGCCCCAACCCGGAAGTCTGCATCTCCCTACCTGACTCAGTTTAACTGTTAAGGATTTGATGGATTGATGCCATGTTTTTATTTGGCCACCACTTACTCTTTTCCAATCTGCACCTATATCAGCTAGTAATGCCCGTCCGCCCGGGGAGGCGATGGTTAGGCATGCGCAGCACGTGGCCTAACCATCTCAATCTATGTAACTTCATAGCCTTTTCGAGTGATTTTCCCTCTTTGCCCAACACTCTACGCCTAACGTCAATATTACTTACCTTATTATACCACCTAACTCGAGAAAGAGATCGTAAACATCTGTGGTCAAAAACAGACAATCTCTTCATGTCTTCCGCTCTCAATGGCCACGTCTCACCGCCATAGAGAAGGACGGAGCGAACTGCTGAGCAGTATACACGTCCCTTGGTTGACAGCCGGATGTCACGCCTACGCCAGAGACGGTGTAAGTTAGCGAAAGCAGCTTGAGCTTTCTGGATCCGTGCTGTGATTTCGTCACCAATCAATCCGTTGGTGCTGATACAACTTCCCAAATAGGTGAAGTGGTCAATATGTTCTATCACTTCACTCCCTATCACTAAGCTAGGAGTTGACGTAGTCCATCCAGTCCTGTAGCAGCATCTTACATTTCACAGGGGCGAATCGCATGCCAAACATACGAAGATTGCTGCTCAAGGTGTTCAGAAGACTCTGCATTTTGTCAGCGTCCTCCCCTAACAGGACTATGTCGTCTGCGTATTCTAAGTCTATAAGACTATTCCCTGGTAACAAGTCGATTCGTAAGTCGTTAAGTTCAGTTAAGGATACTTCCATTAGCATATCTATGATGAAGTTAAACAGAAAAGGGGAAAGTGGACATCCTTGACGGACACCACTGGTTGTTATCAATTCAGATGACAATTCCCCATAAGCCCTTACACAGCTGCGTGAGTTTGAGTAGAGTGCCTTGATTAGTGCAATGTACTTTCTTGGCACTCCCTTCATAGTCAAACATTGCCATAGCACCTCTCGATCCACGGAGTCGAAGGCCGCCTTCAAGTCAAGAAATATGGCAATTGTTGGACGCCTAAAAGTGTGTCTATGTTCTAGGATCTGTAGGAGAGTGAAGATATGATCTATGCACCCTCTACCTGGCCTAAAGCCCGCTTGATTTTCCCTCGTTTGTTCCTCCCGAGTTCGGCTTAGTTTGTTCATGATTACTGAGCCTAGGATTTTAGAGACTATGTTCGTTAGGCTGATTCCTCTATGATTATCACATGAGGACTTGTCTCCCTTCTTGAATACTGGTATAGTAAGTGACTTACCCCAGTCTGATGGAACCGTCTCTGAATCCCAGACGTTACCTAGTACCTTAGTTAAACTATATACTAGTATGTCACCCCCATATTTAAACACCTCCGGGATAATTCCGTCGGGTCCTGCCGCTTTGCCTCGTTTCAAATAACACATGGCTTTGGTGACCTCACTTACAGACGGCGGGCCAGTGTCTATGTCCCATTCGGGTGTGTGCTGGATGGCGGGGAGGCTCAGTGTGGCTGTAGGCAAGTTAAACTGTTCCTCGAAGTGTTCTTTCCAGCGTTCGAGGCGTCTATCCTGAGAGCTAATTAAGGAGCCATTTACCAGCTTTACCGAGAAAAATATGTTTTTGTATAAGGTATCACTCAGTGACATTCCAAAATATATAAGTGTTTTTTGTCTTCTTCAGACAATTTGGGCGTACGTTCTGCACTGAATTCATGGCCACTGAAACCACCTGAAGTAATAATCATCCTTTGCTGATCGCATATCAGAGAGAGGATTGTTGGTTTGCGAAGGGACCATCAAGTGTAACGTAATATGTGTTCGGTTGCAGCTTATTACCATTGAGTTAATCTCTAAACAGGTTACATCATTCATTGACTGCAGTGATTACGCCTTTTAAATGTCACATGTTGTTAGCTTGAACATGCTTTGATATATATTGAGTGTGGCGTCTAGCATGATTTGCAGTTAGCGTATTCACATTACAACATCTAGTTAAGATAAATCCGGATACCGATATCATCTGACTTACGAAGTGAAACGCCAGGTGGTTTCGTGAAGGCAAGTTGGCAGACATATGTGGATGTGCGGCGCACTTCGTTGTTATGTACTTTCAAACGTAGTGTAGTAAATGTCAATATAATACAAGTTGATAATTCGTGCTATATACATCATAAATTTTAGCATTTTTCATACAAACAGATGTCTTGATTAGATCAAACAAGTTGAGAGCAAAGAATTATTTGCAGAATTTCAAGATCCCATGTCTTTCAAGCACAAAGATAATCATATTCATTCGAACATTTCAACCATCTTATCAAATAAAAGCCTTTTCCCTTGAACTGCATATCATTGCTGTAGCACTTGCACTTCTGCTTTTGACTTACTCCTTATTATTTCTTTGATTTTGTTTTGTCTGTAATTTTATAACTTCTATTTGCTGTTATGTTGTGGTTTTGAAAATATGTTGTCTAACGGCTGCAATTTTGTTTTAGTGTGGGCATTGTTATTCGATGTAGTGATGTCTTAGCCTTGAGCTGTCGCTGAAACATCTCTGTTCTGTCTGATTCCTGCAGAAATATGTCTGATCCAGCCTTATCAGGAGGATTCTTATAGATTGTGATACAATATAAAAGTTCGTCTACACTACACACATTAGACCACTCAGCCGTAAAGCATAAGCATCAAGCTATTCGCAAAACGAATCAACTCAGGATGCTGATGAAAATGGACATGGATTATATACACACTGTAGAGACCATTGAGTGGTATCACACCTAAGAAAAGTGTTATCGGGAATTTTCTCGTGTAGAAAAGCAAGAAAACAGTTAGTTCATGCCTTGTGATGAACTCGAAATTAATGACTGGTTGTGCTGTATAGTTCCAACTTATCCAATCACTCTCACGCATTTCGTCTCAATCATTACCGTCAATCAAGTTGGTTTCTCAATGTCACTTGTGTAGTTCTCACCAATGAAAAATTCCATCAAGAGTTGTAAATCACGTTTATTTTACTTAGACATAATCAAAACAAACAAAATTTAATCTTAAATTGAAAAGTCAAAATATTATTACCAGAAGTGAAGTGAACAACTGTTACAAAGCAGGAACATTGGAAGTTAGTTCAACAAATAAACAGGAAAAAATCAATGACACTGGATAATCAGTTTCGATAAAAAGAACATTGTTAATTTTGTTTGTTTTCCGAATAGAATTCATTTCCATCAACTGAAAAGAAAACAGGAGAATATTTTGAAAGAAGAATTAACTGCACTTTGTTTGGATAGAAATACAGGAATGAATATCAGAATCTGGGATATCTAACGACTTCCCACTTCCTTTTCTTATTTAGTAATTTCCAAATGGTCATTTGCGAATTTAGGAAAATCAACAGATTGAGAGAAGAAATATGTTTCGAGATGACGATGTGGAAGGAATTGTAAAGGAAAATATTTCTTCGCTCAATCTGTTGTTTCCTCTTATTCAGCTCATCATTTGCAGTAAATTAAATGAAACGATTCTCATAGGTGTTTCCGTGATTTCCTCCGTTTATGCTCATCTAATCTATTGTTTTAGTGTCACTCAGGCAGTATTCTAAAATCAACGAACACATTTTACTCACCGAAATTCTATAAGCTGATACAAGCAGAATAATTGTGGCGTCAGAAGTGAATGAGATTTGTTCATAGAAATAAAGGAACGTTTTCCTGAAAATTTCCTGACCTCTAAATTTCGTGATTTGCGTTACATCAATATATTAGTGAAGTCAGTACTGAAGATGTGAGTTCGGTCAGGGAGAAGATTATCCATTGTGGTTATATTCTCAATAGAAATCATCTCTGCCATATGGAAAATGCAGGCAAATATTCTGAAAAGTAAGAGGAAGCATTTGACACACGTAGTTTGTTGATGATCAAACATGGAAATGGATGTCAGAATTTGTAATGCGAAGCAACCTCATTTTAACTTCCAATATCTGGTTGTTTATTTTGCAGTATATTAGATCAAATGATTCTACTAGCGATTATTTCCTCAAATCTCTCCGTAGCATCGGATTTCAGTGAGACATGTTCTCTTCAGCGAAGAAAAGTGACCTTGGAAATTCTTTTGAGTTTCACATTCGATCACTGATGTTTTATCATATGATACGTAAACTGTGTGATGATGTTGCCAACGCTGGTAATGCGGTGTTCGCCAGTATCACAGGGTATCAAGCGAATTCCATCCCTATTATGAGCTATTGACCCGTTTCATTAGAAAATGAACTTCTTGAAGCCTAAGGCGTATACTGTTGATAAGCGATAACAAGTGTGAAACCAACTGAAATAAGGTGTTTCTACCCATAAACCACAGTTCACATGCAAAATAAATATAAGTATATTCAAAAGTTATGCACTGATGTTCAACTGTGAAAGACGCGGTCACCATTGACAACCTGGATATTAATGCTGGTAAGCATTTTTCGAAGCTACTTTAGCTGTGTCGTACATAAAACTGATTGTATTCAGGCCTCGGAATATTTGAAGAAAGACGGATGACAATTTAAGAATGAGAGAGTAAATAAATGATCAAACAGATGCATAGCTCATCCACCAGTGAATATATTGAGACCGAGATTTCATTTGGATTATAGAAAATATAATTTACTAACATTATTCACAGACAGTTACAATTCAGTTTCACATCTCTTGTTGAACATGCATGCAGTATAGTCCGACGCCGAGTCAGCTGCAGGCCCTGGTAACGTCTCTGACTGCAACGCAGGGTGACGCGGGTTCTAGTTGCAGAATAGGTAGGAGTTCCTGCAGTGTTGCAGATACGCCATGCTGATCAGTGCCAACTAGCACGAAACCTAGATTGAAGGCTTCGTGCCTACTGGAACGCACCATTTGGTATTTAGTTTTAAACACAAATTTTTGGAATTATTATTTCGTCTGGTGTTTTTTGGCAAGTTGACAGATAAAACAGTGAGTGATCTAAGAAGATTCACATAGTACATTCCACAATTGTTACCGCCTTCTATGTGGTCAAATGTCAATTGCTCAAAGTTATTCGCATACTCCTACACGTGTCAAAGCAATAGGATCAAGGCGTACGTAATGAAACTGATGTGTGAACAAGGAATCTAACATTACTAAATTGACGATCAACCTACCATATCAGTGTACACTTAAACCAACGCGACAAGTTATATCTGGAAATGAAGGAGACTATGGCTCAGTAGGTGAAAACTATATGCAAGAATATATGAATTGATAAAGCTGACACTGATTCAACTTTGCAAAACAGTGACATTTGAGGCACCCTATTTAAAATAAAACTACTACTTATAACATGACTGTGGGTAGACCATTCTCCGTCACTTGGTCTGTGCCCATCTCATATTATCACTCAGATGGAATTTAACATCGTAAGTAAACTAACATTGATGTTTAAAATTTGAACAGCTCGTACACTTCTTGAATTATAGGTCTAGGTGGAATTTCTGTAGGATAACACGATCTGTCTAGCGTAATTTCACCGAATTACCAACTGCGAGATTGGAGTTTATCCACTCAAATAGTCCTTTGAGAATCATGCAGAAAACAAGTTTAAGTGTAAAATGCAAGACATCGAGTGTTGATATTATCAACCCTTAAGTCGAAGTTTTAATTCCGACGTGAATCAGAAACTGTCTATACCTATTTTGAATAAACTGGACATTTAACACAAGTTAGTTGAGAAGCATTGAAGCAGATGTATTCAGATTTTTATACTTAATGTGGAATTTCGAGACCATAAATGTTAAGTTCTAGTTGACATTAGTCCATATGAGCTAAGACATCAGTTTTCAGAACGAATCGTTTCATTCTTATGAAAATTCAGATGCGGTTACTTCGCTTGATGATACAGAAAGGTAGGTACATCTCTAAGAAAGTAACCAAAACCCTCAAAATTACCTTTTTATTATATGTTGAGGTGAATGACCAAATGTTTTGTGGTCTAATATCTATGCGAAATGCTTATTTGATATGATCATCACGAAGTTAGCGTGGAAAATGTATGCAGACATTCGTATTATTCTCTTCTAAATATTCCCTTAGCTTAAACTGTCTCATATCATGTGTGCAGTTTATCAATTACACGTGTTACCTGATTTTTAGATTGACGGTATAAATTCAGAATAAACCCAATTATTATGGCAGCAGATACTGACGCAGTTTTGAAGCACCAAAAATTTTAAAATCACATTGATACACCTGCCTGCCATACTGAAATGTGCTTACATTAAGGAACATGTTCACTTGAGAAATGTTTATTTATTTCACTTCATATGAGATGTAAAACAAACATATTTTGAGAATGAACTCACCCTTCCAGTCAGGAACATGTAGGGTAACTACAAATTTGTAAACGGAGAATATTTGTTGAATAAATTGAAAGCATTTGCTCATTTTATTTCTGAAAAGTGGATTTCCTAGGGAAAATGTGACATGTTTGTGCAACGTACTTCGAAACATTAACAACTCAACAGTAAGATTGATGGAAACTCTTGAATCAATTACATTAGTCCATAAATATTATATCTACGGAAGGCGAAAGATTTCAACCTCAGCTCACTGTGAGCTGATTCACCTATTACAACATGGTTGGATGTTACTAATTACTCTCATTTGACACGTCACATCTGATGTCATCTGTCACTTAAACAGTATGGAAATGCATGAATAGAGGACAATGATTGTTCCCAGCAGAACCTCTAGCTTGAATAACATTTTGTAGGTGAAGAATGGTGCAGAGTAGTGTGACAAAACGCATACATGCAGGAAGTATTGAGAACTGATGAATTTAAATAATAATTTAATGTACTCGAGGAATTGGTCGTTGAAGAACCTTTTCACAAACTCCATATACATGTATTGCTTTGTTAGCATTATATCTCAGATTAAGCCATCGATATATATGGAGGTGAATAAAGAAAAGGCGGCCTGTTTCAATGGATTCCAATAATGTATAAATCTACAAACTCCATTACTAAACGTTTCGAAAATTGAAGAATATTTTGAATGAGCTTATGAGATGGTTTCGCGTATAATTATTATTTGGGATGTTAACTGATATGGTGATATACATATATATATTCACTGCAAAGCTGTTTTCAAATGTGCAGTTAAATCGGTGAGTTTGTTTAGTGAATTTCCTTACTAATATATATCAAATGAGTAATTATACACTCTTCGAAATCTCTCACTGTATCTCACAAGTTAAAGTCAGGACATTTTTCAGATATTTTGTGTAACGCATTACAGTGAATTGTTTACAGTCTAATGAAACTAGGAATGATGAAACCAATTGATGAATTTTATTATACTTAGGCGAAGGCAATCCTCTTGATTTCGCTCCCATTTGGGATTAATAAACAAGTAATCTTCAAGGAAGTATTTAATAAAATTCAGAGAGAATGGAGTTAGTTTCTCGCATATCTGATTCTTCTTCTGAGAGTATAATCATCGAAGCAAGTGTTCCAACCACTCCACAGAATCATCTGGTCCCTAAATTAAGATGGAATGTCTCTTCTACAGTACATACAACCGATACACTTTGAAAAGGTCTCTGTATGTGTCACAATATGATTTGAAACCAGTGAAATTTTCATGAAGTGAATAAATAAACGAAGCACTTTCACTTATTCTGATACAGATGGATTCCCTCATCCGTTCAGCTTACAGTATAATTTTTGATTATGTATTCAATTTATATCATAAGTGGGATTCGACTATTCTGTATTGTTGTATTTCCACAATATTCCGTTTTGAAAAGGAATCTTGTAATTGTCTGATCATCATCAGTTAATTGTGATTTAACATGGTACTGTAACAGCAGAAAGGCAAGATACGGTAGCCAAGGTATATCTTCAAGTGACCAACCAGTTTTTTATATCTATACAGTTTGTATTCTTTAGGCAAACACTGAACGTGTGATTTTGGTTTACATTGAATGACATGAAATAGAATGTACAAGTACACATAGATTATTCTGTTGCTAATACACTATTGTACTAATAGAATATTATTACCAGACGTTAACATTAACAAATCCAATGACTCTCATTGTGAGAAACATTCTCCGTTGGAACCCATTTTCCGTATTACTCCACCACAGCATTAGTATTTATTGAAATATTCAATCTTTTAATTTGAATTGGTTGGTGTCATGGCTTATCTAGCCACGAATAAGACGTTAAAACGACAAACAGCAGCCTGCTTGTCACATGTCAGTGTTAGTTGCATTATGTTTTATTACCTTCACTCTTTTTATGATTCCCATAATTTTATAATTGTCATGAAGAATCCGTAATGACAAGGTAATATGATGCCGCTTGTTTCAACCTTCAACGAGTGACAATAATGTGAAGGTGAAACGTCAACAGTATAAAAGGAATAATTACTTCACACATCACTCACCCGTTTTTGGAAGTTCTTTCCTCACTGTAATATCATGTTTTATTATTAATGTGTTTGAAATACGCAAAATAAAACTCCATTATAGAATTTATTTTTATTTTCCCGCACATATTCAGGTTTTAAATGAGTATTTATTATATCTCAGCATAGTTACTAGAAATTCGTAGAAGGATGTGGGGAGAAGATGAATGGATGGCTGAACCCATAAGAAAATTACAGTAATTTCTAATGCTGACGTAACATTTTTGACCTGTGTGAGTAATGAATTCTATGAATTTTTATTATCTCCATGGAACCGATACCAATTAAATGTAAGAATGCCATGGCATTATTCTACATATTCTTACGAAATGACGACAAATACCAACCAAACACTGGTGAAATTGAATTATGTTACACGAAGCACACAACCAAGTAATACTGTACATTCTGCCGACCGAATTTACTACATGAGTTGACATTGTTAAGCACCTTAATTGACCCCATTTTAAAATCTAAGGAATGCTGAGAATAGGAGTAAACGTATTTAACACTAACTTACAATCATTGACTGAAATCATTCAGCGCATTAATGATTCCGGTAGACGAAGTAATTCATACAAACGCAGAAAAAAGCACTACGTAAATTTCATAGGAGATAAAGCACGGATTCGTTCACAAAAATGATATAAGTCACTCTCTACTACCACCAGATTCGTTTCTCTTGATGATAATCTGAATATCTTAAATATCACTCATTGGTAGTTGAACAGCGCATCACTCGGTGTAACTAATAAAATTATCTTTATCTTGGATGAAATATTGTTTCTAGAGTATGTATTTATCATAGAATTTATCTATATCAGCGTATGTTCTATTCCTGAATGATAACTACTTTTCTTGCATACCAGCTGTATAATTCTTCCATTGATAAGTGACGCATCAACTTTCCACAATCATTATAATTTCTCATCATGTGGACGAAAGGCAAAATGTAATCAAGTGTCATCGTAGTCATTAAGGCAGTTGCCTCCAGTTGACTTGTATGGAGCTATTTCATACTGAATGTGTTTCATGATCTAATTCCAGGAAAAATGTTACAGAATAGAACGTGCTCTGCTGTCAAAATTACAGTCATCTTCAAATTAGACATTTGTATAATAAAAAGGATTCTACATACATTTTTTTACTGAGAAATAAGAAATATTTTCGACACGGGTGTTAGTCCGTTGAAAGTAATAGGCACATGGCAAAATGTGAAAAATAGTGACTCTTAACTTCCAGTAAAGGTGCTGCTGAAAAGGTAAGAAGAGAAGTTATAATAGACTGACTGTTTGTCAAATGGCAAGCTTCAATTTTCTTAATAATATTTTAACCCTCTTCCTTTTTTTCTCACCCCACAACTTTACGCCGTCTCCCAGTCTCTTATGTGTGACTTTGACCTGTACACAATTTGACCTGTATTAAGATAATTCATGCTCTCTTGCTTTCTGTATAAATGAGTATAACAAGTACGTGTGTGATCAGAATGTTCGAAGTGTGTTGCTCAAATACATTACAGGTTTCAAATAAGCTACGTCTTCTTATTGTTTTGTCGAAACTTATAAAATGGAACTAATCGCTGGGAATAGCAAGTGATCACTAGAAACGAAGAGGAAATTCATCTGTTTGGTGAAACGTACTATTGCTGGATTGATATCCAATTTCAGCTTATTACAGCGAGTTATTTATTAACTGCATTTTTTGACGAACTAACAGCAATAAATTGACAGGAGAATGAATTAAAGAATAGGTGTCATTGATACATGACTCCTTGCTAAAACACCTACTGAATTTTATATCACGTGGATTGTGAGAACGACTCAACTTGCTAAGTAAGACTGTTTTATCAACTACACAGTATTACACATCAATAATGAAATATTTTAATAAAAGCGGAATCAGATGCATGGTGTGCCAAACGTGACAATCTGGACTCTCAGTTGAAGTAAACTGCGTCGTCAGAGTAATTTGGTGTTTCTTCATTATCATCATTGTGAGAGAATATTATGACTACCTTCTGCATAGTAAATCCAAATTTGGATGAGAATAGTTATATTACGAACACCATTAAGGTACCTCGCATAATGAGATCAATATAATAATGATGCCTTTATTCCAAACAGTACTTCTGATAAAAATATACTGCGATATTACAGGCTGAAAATTCCACATTACATATTCAAATACCAGATTTCAAAATATTGACATACTGATGTTTTCTAAATTGATGCAAAATATGTGGAGTAGACAATATCAGAGAGAAAGTAAAATGAGACAAAATCACTGAAGAAAACAAAACTACAAAGTTTAGAAGCTGCAAACTTTGAGGGATACAATTCAATAAAAGTGACACGATTGCACCATGGATGAAATTTTATTTTGATACAGTCACAGTGTTATACGGTAATATCTACTGTATACAAACGAAGCAAGAACGTTATATGGGTACCATGCTTTTATTATGAATAAAAAATTGTGATCGAAACGCGATCAATCAGTAAATATTACTGAATAACACTGTGTGACTTTATCAAAATTAAAATGTCACACACAATGAAGTTATACTCAACGACAGTGACCAATTCTTATTCCTATAACAATGACAAGATTGCATTCAGGAATGAATTATGTTCATGAATAACCCGCATGCAGAAACTAAGCAAAAAACACGTAGTTTGGAGAAGAATCTCTTTCCAGAGAATTCATTCACTTAGCTGTACAATCGCAATTGTACATGGTTTTGTTCGTATGTGTACGTCAGGGTTTGTCTGATAAGAATGAAAATATGTTAGGGTTATTGTTGTTAAGACATTTCAAAGATGTGATGCATAATCAAATTGCAACCACGGTGGGTGAAGACTGGTGTGAAGGGTGTGGCGATGCGCTACCCAAAAACATATTTAATAATGGTAATCAACACTTAAAAGAAGTTCAATAAGCATGATGCAACTGCATAATAAGATGAGTAGTTTAATGAGTAAGTTGTGATAAGAACGCATATAGAAACTCAGGAAGATATGGAGTTATGCGAGACTTCACAAAATTACGAATTTAATAAGGGGTTAGAAGAGACAAGCGCACAAGCAACCAATCAGTAAAAGTCAACACGGTCGGATGATTTTCTTTCGCATACACGGCTCTGATTTTTCTAACTGAATGGCTAACGTTCCAGTGATATAAAGGAGACGAGGACGTGCGTCGGTGGCACAGCGGTTCGGGCTCTAGGCCACCATTGTTCGGGTTACGATCCTCTGCCGACGCACACTTGATACCTATGGTTGGCCTGCAAAATTCGGCATACCAAAACTACGGTGTGGAATCAAGCTACAATAAAAAAT
This sequence comes from Trichobilharzia szidati, assembly GCA_944472155.2. Taxonomy (NCBI): domain Eukaryota; kingdom Metazoa; phylum Platyhelminthes; class Trematoda; order Strigeidida; family Schistosomatidae; genus Trichobilharzia; species Trichobilharzia szidati. Next base: position 126,969,987 of record OX235273.1, on the reverse strand, counting down.
TAAAATTAATTGCCTTTGATAGGTCATTATTCACTTTGCTGAGATGGAATGGCTAGTGCTGATCAGATGGTCGATTTTCACACTGCTTATACAACCACTATGACTTTTTTGTAGCTAAGTATGATAGTCTTTCTGAACTCTGTTGGACAGGATACACACCAAACCACTAATGTTTCCGACTATACAGCAACAGTTGAACTGAAATATGCACATAAAAGTAGTCAGACACAAAAAGATCTTCCCATTAAGGCTTCTGCAGACTGATGAACACCGATCAACACTGGTCATTCTATCTCAACAAACACCTCCTTCAAAGATATCTGCAAAGGGAATAATAAACCATCAAAAGCAATACGCTTCGTCTCGCTTGTACCTCCGAGACCTTTAAAATTCAGTTGGAAAAACCAGTGTTAAGTAAAGAAATATATTCCATTTTAATCTCTACAGCTGCGATTCTGTTTGTTTTGCTGAGCTGCTCTCAGATGAAAGCCAAATCCGCGTTCACAAGAAATCAACTCTATTTCCTTTGACGTGCATTGATTCTCACGTTAAAAATAATTTCTTGACCTGCCAAAGGACGATTGAGTCACACATTTTTTTGCTTCGAGGTTGTGGAAACTGGGAGATGGTTCATAGAAAGGATATATCAATCAATCTGCAGCCTCACACTACACTACTGTATACTGCTTTCAAAACTGAGTGCCACTGGATAGAAAATAAAGTCACATTCGTTCCTAGGGCTTTGAATAATGGTGGCTACTACTTTCGGGTGTGAATTATAGTGTTTCGAAATTTTTCTTGAGGTGGAGTTACGTCAAAGTTTACTCAAGAAAACCCTAGTTATTCTGTTGCGCTGAGTTCTCTGTATAAACAGCCGCTGCATATCCATCAAGCACATACGCAGCTTGCTGACTTGCAGCTCTGTTAATATGATATCCCTTATCCTCATGACAATATTTTCACTGATATGAAACCGGTTTAAATCATTCTTGAAACTATTGTGGTAAATAATTTCAGAGATATAACCAACCACTCACCCGGAGTATCTGAAATTTCCAAAATATTCGTAAATACATTAGAGTTTCAATTGAATTATTTCAGATTCACGGTACAGATTTTTTACAGTTTTATACGTATCCTACATCATATGAACATTCGCCTGTAATACTTTCGTTGTGGTGATTTTCATAATATATATATATGACATTTACAAGTTTTTCATCTGAAAAGTAATTGTTCATCGTCAAGATGCAACAAAAGTGCATAGTATTATAGTCCTAATTTTCAGTCCTTCATGCCCCTCACTTACTTATCTACCGAAAATTGAACCGTCAAACACGTGTCCATGTCATCTTGAATAGTTGATCCACCGTAATGTACTTATTTGTGATACTGCTTCGCATAGATTTCGCATTATGTATATCCACATCAATGAATTCAAAGTGTTTAGCCACAGAGCTGTATGGAATTCATGGCTAGAAATAGTGGACTTCTTGTTGTAATGCGACAATCTGCCGGCTTCAGCTGCAATTCGTTCGAAGATGTCATTTACGAATGAGGAGGAGGAGGAAATACCAGTGTCTGGATGTACTTGGTGTATAACTTTGTAGATGTAGATTGCATAGCTCTCCTTCCTCCTGCGTTTCTAATTCTTATCAACCTTTGGCACCTTAACCTTAATGACCTTCTTGGCAGCTTCCCCGGACACAACGAATTTGGTGGCATACCGAGTAGTGAACGCTTACCGCGAATGCGACGAGCCAACTAGATGTCCTCAGGCATGATGGTAACAGGTTTGGCATGGATGGCACGAAAAGACCAACCAAGTAGGCTTCACTGGCTTCTTGCAGAGCAGATACTGATGAGATGTGGAAACGCAAGTCAGTCTTGAAATCCTGGGCAATCTCACGGACGAGACGTTGGATAGGCAATTTGCGGATCAACAATTCAGTGCTCTTCTGGTAACGACGGATTTCACGGAGAGTGACAGTTCCCGGCCTGTATCTGTGTGGCTTCCTAATACCACCATTAGCTGGTGAGATTTTAGAGGCAGCCTTGGTAGCCAGTTGCTTCCTGGTGAACTTGCTGAACATGCCACAGATGAATTCCTTGCATCCGTATTAATTTAAATTTTGCTCCGTGTTTCATATGTGACTACATGAACGTAATCGTAACAACCAGTCAATTCCTCCAATTATGTTTCATAAGTAAATTCCTTGGAATCCTGGAACCAACTCAGTACGCATCAGATGAATTATGACTGGTTTATTGCATTATAAATGTTCTGTTTCAACACAAGTTGTTAACATAAAAGAAGTGAAGACAACTCCTAACTAATAAAGATCGCTTTAACAGAAAGGCAGCGTGTGTTTAAAAAGTGGACAGCATTCTTGATACCGAGAAGTGTTGTGAAAAGAAAAATTACTGGGTGGACGAATTCCTGAATTATGAAATTCAGAGTGGGATAACTAAAGTCCAAGTGATGTCAGAATATGTCAATTCCCTACAGCTGCCAGTGCCTAACCCACCACCTTATTTTCATTTCAATTAACTGTCTAACATGGCCAACTCATTTTGTTTATTTTCTAACTCGAAAGTGAATTAAATTCCATCTGCTGCTGAGTTTACTTATGTAAAACAACTTGAGGGTGTGACCAGATTTCCACACAGTAAATGTTTCATCCACACGTCTTCGTAGTAACGTGGGAGCAGAATTAAACTTTCTAAGATCTATATTTCTGAAATATCCATAAATATGTCCATTATTATTGAGGAGAATGGCGATTACATTGACATCCCATTTGTTTGTTTGTATATTTTATCTTTAATTTGAACACAGTGGACGTTGGCATAGTTGGACATCCATCATTATTACATCATTACATGCAAAGGTCAAACCAGTAATCGAGATCAGTCAGATTATCAGAACATAAATGTCTGGCCAGAGCTAGAATGAGTGACCATGTTATGTTAGATCACATAGAAAGATCTCAACTGTTGCAATGCGTTCACCTGCATGAATTCAAATCATTGGTTGGTTAAACTATTAAGAATTAAGATGTTTAAGTGGATGGAGAGCTTGATTACTGAATCTTTGTTTGCCGAATGGGTACTGAATACGGGCGACCAAAATAACGCAGCGCATATACCGAAAAATGGAAAGTTTTAATAAAAACAAACGTGAAAGAAAGAAATAGATATATAAGGCATATGATGAATCTGTGTGATTAAAGTGGGATGATTGTGAGCGACAAATTGTGCTCAAAATATCAAGCAGTCACTAATACTGCATCAATTTTTGTAAAATCAAACAAAATCATTTTATATGGAATTATGCTCCACTTCAGTGCCGGAATTCTACCGATATAAAGGTGAAATTTCGGTTTCATTTAAGTCTAGTCAGCCAATTAGTGAAATAAAGCGACCAGAATTCTTCAGAAAATCAGTCATAATCCATGATCACTGTTAACACAAGTTGGGTGAAGACAGTTCAGCATGGATAAAGATAATTTTATCAGAAAGCAAGTGTGTGCATGCGAGTGGTAAAAAGTCATCGATGTCGTGAAGGTCAGATAGATTACTGCACAGGAAAACTGCCAGTGTATGAAAGTCTTCCATTCACCCATCTCACTGTCTTATACATAATTTCAATACACCTAGTTGTTGATATTTTTCCTGTCAGTATCAGATATGCGTGTGGGAAATGGAGCTTTACAAAAGTAGAATCCAAATTTAATTTTCAAGTGTTATTTCTTCAAAATATAAACTGAAACCAGAGACGCATTCTGAGTACAGTAATCAGAAATTATTTAAATCCAAAATAAACTTACACACTGAAAGATTCAGTATGATGAAAAATAGAAAAAAATTAATAAAAGTGCACGTCAAAGATCTTAAAATAACCGAAATAACATCTTGAAATATTATGAAAAGTATGGTCATTTAGAGAAACACCGATTACTGTCTGCAAACTGTGGGCACTGTGATTAATTCTTATTGAATAATAATCAATTATTGGATGAGCTGGTGTGAATATGAACAATGAATTCCAGTCGAATCATCATCCAGTTAACAGAACTCTTTCAAGGTGTGAAATTACCAATAGATCACTTAATGTAAATTATTTCCAGTATTCGAAAGTATGAATCTACTAATGGGTAGAGAATATTTGAAATCATACAAACCGTCAGTGAAAGGTTTATACTACACAATAAATAAAAACCTGAAGGTTGAAGTGTGATCTGACTTCGTAATCCACAAGTAGAGTTGACCCGATAAAAGCGGAGTAACTGGGAAACATCATGTCATCCGACAGATAAACGACTGTGAGAAGTAAATCTAGTTCCCAATAGCAATACTCACACTTATGCATGTCACTGTTGATACTTGTGAGGAAATCTAATCAGCTGTTGAAGTCTACATGAAATTCACCTGTGGCCGAAATTCTTCAAATGAGCCTTACCGAGAAGTGTGAAGTTCCATATTTCCTTCCCGAGAAGAAAATATAAGCTAGAAATGTCTCATAGAATAGATGGATTAGGTGAAGAGCAACCACAACAGCTTCCTAATTCTTCGTTTAAATGAAAATCAAAACCGTTTTCAGTGATCTGTGCATTTAGCATATATATATATATAATTGAGACATTTTCATTTTGAATGACACTCACTTCTACGTTCTATATAAAACAAAATGAAATGAGAAATATTCTTAAGGCAAGTAAATGACTTCTCATATTATAATAAATAATTAACTAAACGTGATAAATCATTTGATAATATTATAAAATTACAATTATTTTTGAATGTAAGGTTTAGACACTGTGGTGATTATTAATTCCATAAGAGTCATTTTGTCATCTAAGTGCTTGCATTAGTAAAGCAGCTTGCCTGTCTCTCTCTATTTTCTATACATCCTTTATCATGAGAATGACTTCATTGTCACTGTAAGCCTTATCACCAAGAATATGCCGAAGTCCGTTTTTTTCAACTGGATTTATGGTTACCCTCAAGGAATAACAATGGATTACTATGATATCAATAACCAGATATCTCATTTAAAGAAATTAAATCGGTTGACTTCGTGCTCACATTTGTAAGGCATCAACTTCTAAACTTGTTTAATCGGTCAGTTTCTCTTTGAAGAGGTGATCCTGTAGGACTTGACTTGGTGAAGGGATCCATATCTTCTCTTTCTATTGGTCTTGTCTTTTAAAATCACATTAGTATTATTCTACTGTCATTTTGAACTAGTTGACAGATCTGTGAACACATCTTCTCTGTCTCACTGTGTGTTATCTCTATACAGTGATCACGATGCACTTAACATAACATAAAGCAAATATAAAAAGGTGACTGAATGACTAGTGCACTGAAACTATGAGAACAGTAAGTCTTACAGAGAGTGTATGGAAATCACACTGCTTCGATTACAAATCATACTGTGGTCTGAATGAAAGATACTTTTGCTTTGAACTTATTAAATGATGAATATTCCGGTTAGATTCATCAAATATTTGGTGATAATCCTTCATTCTCGTCTTATCCTGTCTTCCACATATTTTCAATGCTTGTCTTTATTGTTATCTGCAATAATCTTCACTGTATTTTGAAGCCTGGCTGCAGATAATTCTGTAATTACATCTACTTTGGTTTTGAATACTGAAGTATGTGGCTCATGGTGAAATACATTCCTCGAAAATAAAAGAAATATATGTCGGTCTCTTCATGCACATATATTCGCGAAGATAATAAGACCCATTGTAACATAAAACGTTTTCCGAAATCCTAAATTATGAGACCTAAGGCACTAAAAGGTATTCCATCATAGACTTTGTCCTCACCTCATAGAAATGATTGATTTTAAATAAGAATGCAACTCACCGTTCCGAACTGACAAGATGTTTAGAAACGGTATTTGAACGTGAACACTTATGATGAAATGAACTTGACGGATAAATTCATAATTATTTTCTAAGCTCGAGTAGTTTCCCTGTAGATTTAATGTGCTAGTCACATCTTGATTGTTCCTTATGACTTTGTATAATAACGTTTTACACTGTGAATATGTGCAGGCAATGTACAGGCAGCTGTGGTCAGACATTTACAAATTAACCTAACATTGAGTTATTTTGTATTTTACTGTAATTCTGAGATACTCTGGCGAGTATTATTTCTTTGTAAAATTAATTTTGTTCCTCTGAGTGAAAACTGTCTTGTTAAGTTATCCTATTCTCGTGTTTAGCGTATGTTGTCATTTCTCCTCTTTGCTGCTCATGATATGAATTTTTCTCACTAAATTTTGAAGTCTCATTGTAAACCATTCTGTATTTATGTCCAACTGAATTTTTTTATGTTGACGAGCGTACAGCATTTTGACAGACTCATTCAAAAGACATGTACGTGTTGGTTGCTTGAAATTTTTTCACAAAGCCATAGAAACTACATATTCAGTGACACATGCCAAATGTGTCACACTGAACTGACTACCTCTTGTCGGGTATCAAATTACGTGATTCCACACTTACTAATAAAAGCTAATAATGTGAGATAAAACTATTCACGAAATGTTGTCCGCTATTAGTTCATCTGAGATAATTTCCACTGCTGAACACTATTTCAATCATCATTCTTGATTAATACGTGAGATGCACTCTGTCGTTTTTGGTATAGAAATTGCTCGATTTAATTTGAAATGCTGCTTACTTTCGTCGTCTGAATTGGAGTATACACGTCAAGTTTAGGACTCTCGCACATGCACATGGTCGTTATTTTGCGATAAGTTGAACGAATTCGTATCAATAGTTTTAAATTCACTGTGATTATCTATCACTCATGGCTTTATTTCACATCATTGATTACCAGAATATGTTAATGCATGCAAGTCGTCAAAATCAAGTTTCTTTTGTTGAATAAATAACGAGCAGAAGTTTGATGCTCAGGTGTTTTTCTTCAATTTCAGTTTGATCTCAGTTTTTTAAGTTTTCCTGTTAATGAGATTTTGTAAAAGACATCTGCCTTGCAATTGAGTCTTGGGTGTATCACCTGTGACGCTTTAATGATATAAGCGCTTTTTTAGCATTTCCTCTGGGAGACATGTCGTTTGCCATTATTCAGTGTAGGGATTGTAATTGGTGTAAGTAGTGACGAAAAGCTAATTTCAATAATTATAATTATAATATCGGAGACCACAATAATTCATTCATGTGATAGTGGTATTGATGAAATAGCCAGAATCAGCCTTTTCATACTTCTTCAGCCCGTTTTATTAAAATTTCCCTAATATTCAATGTGATGTACTTCAAAGCGATGCTCCAGGAAGGTCACTTTCAAAGAGATATTCTCTTATAAGTGATTTTTAATCAGAATGAGACTGCTGTCTATTGACAAATGTAATATGAATAAATGGGCATGATGATTGCCTTCGGTTGCGAAGGAATTTGTGGGCACTCCTGTTTATCAAGACAATATTTCTCATATACACGTTTAGAATTTGGTGATTATGCTTCTTCAACAGGCTTCTATTTCTCACATTTGGATCCTGTAGTGTACCAGCAGTTCGCCACCATGCTCGACTTCCAATCCGTGTTGACTTATGCCATGTATTATTGCTCAGGATCGCTATTCGCACTTTGTGAAGCACAATAGATTTTCTAACGACGTAATTAAATTTGCAGACACTCTGAAAGACTGTTTTATTCCTAAGTGTCCTAGTACATTGGTATAATCATTCTAATGCATAATCTATATTTACTTTGAAACAAGGAGTAGAATGTAGTTGAAGATTTATACTAAAATAAGTGGCCAGTTTGGAAAAACTTACACTTCTCCACTGGAATGAGAAGTGACGAAACGAACAAACTCATGAACACATTTCACATGGCAACAAAAACACATGAATTTTTATAGTGAAGTGAAAAATTCGATTTTAAGCTCTATCTCTTTTATACAAACAAATCAGGTGATGAAAGTCTAAAATTCATTTTTTTTCCTCCACGTTCTCAGTGAAAAATAGAGCTTCAAGCAAGGAGCTTGAGGTTTCTGTAGCAGTGCTTACTTTTACAGGATGAGGTTGCTAGCCTCATGCTCAAACTTTCCTCTTTACCGGATTTTTTATTACTGGTTTGGTGAGGTAAAGGAGTGCACCGGCCGGGGATCGAACCCCGGACCATGTGCATGGTCGGCGAGCGTCCTTACCACTGTGTCACCGACGCACATTTATTAGCAAATAATAACTGGATGTAAATGAATTCTGCAACTGCAGATAGTGTGAAATGCAGGACATTTTGCTGTCCAGTAAATGTTGGCTGACTGTTATTCGGAGCGCAAACACGAGTGGAAATTTGCATAGTTTGGAAAAATTAGTATGATAATGATTTCTGTAGTCTCCTGTAATCGTGATCGATGTCAATTAGTGATAATAGATGACGAGAGTTTTACGCATGCTGTCAGTCACTCCATTCGTGGTGATGACATTGATGATAACGAAAATTTGTATTTCGTCAAAGTAATGGTCTAGAAGAGTTCACCTTTACTTGTAATGACTCTCCCATGAACACTTGCTATGGGTATTTATACATTTAGTGTTTTTAGTCCTCCGTAAAAGATGCATGGCTTTTTTTTATTATTCAAGTTATCGAACTAAAAGTAGACCGAATTAAACACAAGATTAATCTTTTTCAAGTAGCTATTTCGGTTTCTATTACATTTCACTTTTTAAATTCAGTCAAGTTTATTCTTACTTAACCTCATTATGCTGATTACTTTTCCTAGTACTTCGTCAGCCGTTCGAATATTTAAACTTATGAGAAGACAAGTTTGCATGTGACGTGTGGCGACACTGCGTTAATATCATGTAATGAAAATTAAGATATCGTTTTCCTGTTGACGTGAATGATCGATCAGTTGATAGTGTCCTGTGTGTCCTCTTTGGTAACGCTGGCCGTAACACTGAAAACGTGAAAGAAATATACCTGTAGATTCACACTACCTTTTGTAGTCAGGTTAGATGTCGTTCAGTGACAACAAATGATGGAGAGCTACATGAATGGTGTAAGTTATTTACTATATAGCGAAAAAATTAACGAGAATATAAGTACTTGTATTGCCGACATAATGACAGCGTTAATTTCATCTTTTTTCCTATTACACCTCGTGTGAACGCTTGCAAATTTTAAAATAGCGTAGAGTGTTTGCAGTCATGCTTGACATATCCTGCTTCTTCATTTTTCGGGTTAACAGAATAAAAGAACGTGAATTTGCACGCAAAAATTCCTCTTATCAACAGAAAGAGGAAGCATATGTAGGCAGTTCAACTGATATGACAATTCTACTTAAGAATTCCTCCGAGAATCCTCTTCATTTATTCCTAGTAGTTTTCATAAATTTTCGGTTGTATATCATTTCAAATCTTCTGACTCACCAAGTTTGTCTGAAAAGATGAACAATGAAATTGTCTTGTTTTATGAGTTGTATGACAAAAACCCACTTGCAGCACCTATGAACACAGAAATTCACTCGAAATTATCTAAAGTTTTTTAAGCATAGATTGCTGAGCAAGCGTGATCCTAATCACATGAAGTCACAGGAGCAAATATTTGTTAGAAATATGTTCTACCATAGAGCACAAATACTACTCTAAGTTTGCATAGCATCACTTAGTACTTCGGAAAAATAATAGAAGGAATTGTTTTATGAACACCTTTCCGTATTGGTGAATTAGAAACGACTAATCTTGGAAAAATCTGGGTGACTCTTGTTTAGTGAGTATGCATTTGCATCATCCACATTAAAATTTATGACATCCAGAATCAAGATGTATGCTGGAAATCTAATAAAGTCGAGTTTCCTTTCTGTTGTGACAATGATAAAGGATATAGTTCGGCGGATACTGTCTTAGGGGATTTGATAAGGTATTAGGCAACGAGGTTTTTTCTAGTTTCCTGTTTCCATTTCATCATTCACTAACGAGGACTCTTATCAATTTCATCAGCGAATAATTTTAGATTAAACACAATGGATTTCCGAGTGAGTAACTACACCATTTACTATAATTCAATACTATGCTAGTTAAACATATGCATGTTTGTTGATTCATCACTTGTCAATAGTGACTTCAAGTGGTACGATTTAAACCACTATACTATTCTTCTTCACTCCTCTCCAACTGCTGATATATGTGACTCCAGGCAGAATCTTCATCCTTCATTACTAACTCTTCGTTATTTCACCTGGTTGACGAGTCAAAAAACGTTTTCCGAATCATCTTGAAATTGGCATTGATTCTTTTAGAGGAAGGCGATTTCGTCTAAACTGTTAACTTACGTGGAACTTTCAAATAGGAAATATTCATACACGACGAACCACAGATAAATCACTATTGTGTATTTATACATGCATATTTGTGCATGAATACTTCTTCGAATATTGAGTGAGCACGATACCAATAAACAGATATATGCGACTAGACATAAGTCTGGTCACTACATTTTACGGCTTTGTGTAGACAGTTACTGTAGTAAAATGATTAGGTAGATGCACCGTCTCCTTCTTGATCTTTGTCCTATGTGGTCAGTAGAAGTGTCTTAGGATCGATCAGGATTCAATAATGGCACACCTAGTGGATCATTTGCGTGATGAATGAGATGTTTCCCCAATTCTCAAGATTTGCACGCCATGTTTGTCCATCATAACTGAGGCAGTTGACATCAGAATCATTTAACCTGTTATGTGTGTTCGTAAATGTTTCTCTGGTCACTCCAATCTCCATGACGTTTAGTTCGGAATTAAAATAGTTTATTACAAAATCCAAGATCATTCTAATAATTGCTACGATAAAGTGGTTATTTTTCGCCTGTGTCCCTACAAATATGCACGCGTTACTTACATTCCGCCGACTTATTCAATTTATCCTTATTATTATGATCACGATGATCATTCTCCACTAATGCATCCATTCAAAGCCATCTCACGGAGCATCACTACACAAAATAGCATGTCTCTTTAAAAATAGCTGGAATAAAGGTCTCTTATTCAGAGATAAGAAGCCTTCATTTACTGAAATGAAAACAAACACCAAAGCAACATATGACTTACAATATTTTACTAAAACGGTCGAAACGGTCGAATGTACATGTCAAGGAGATTAATCAACGGATTTCTCAACACACTGGCATTATTGTGATCTTTATCGAGAGACTGAGTGATCAAATTACTCCGAAGTACAGAAGATATTCATTCAGTTTATTGCGAAAATAGATACTTCATCGGACGCTTTTAGACGCTTCCATATGAATGACATTCACTAACAAGTATTTTGTCAGAGTGAAGGTTAAGATGTTTCCATTACCAAGGTTCGTGTTCCTCATTTTTCTTCCGCGTCATTACTGCTTTGTAACGAGATGTCCAATACTACAAGGTGGTGCTTGTTTATTTCCAGATTCGTGATTAACTTCTCACCGCAATTTCATTTTTTACATTTCATTTGATAAATTAAACCACATTTTATGGTTGCATTTCACTGTCTAATTCACAAAGAAACCTTGTTTGAATGATGGACTGAAGTCAGTTAAAGGGGAATATAAACAGTCTGATTTCGCTTTATCGAGAACATTTGAAACAATGTTCCCTCTATGTGAGATTCTTCTGCAATACAAATAAAATCACCAATTAGAAGAACTGTGTGGCTTTTAATTCCAGTGACAAAAATTTCACAGTCTTCTCAAAGATATGGTGAACAGTTATAATAACCATTGGGCTCTGATCAAAAGGCTTACACAAAAGTTTCATTTGACGTGTCTGGCATGAATAAATCTGAGAAAGTATTTCACAAATCAAATATATTTTACTGATTTCGATCATGATCTAAAGTGAATTTGTACCAAATTATCAAGGCAATATCCTTCTTACTCATTTTTTCTAAAAAAGGAAGAAAATATACATTGAATGCAGAACAATTTAACGAAGAAATATGCTCTGGGTTTGGAAGTTAAATTCGAAGAGATATACACAGAAATTCATGAGTGCAAATCATTCAAAGAACCTGAAAATTAAAATTGTTTAATACAGAGTCACTTGATGCTAAACATGAACTTTGTAGAAGCAGGCCAATCCGCATGTCTGTTTATGTAACATCGTGTTTTCTATGCAGCATATAAACTCATAGTGGCAAATAACAAAAATGCATCACCTCTCCTTTGTTATGCTTCAGCTTTCGTTCGAATACGGGTGGTTAAGTACTTTTTCTGGGGGAAATATGGTGTTCAACCCAGCCATGTAGCTCAAACAATCGAGTATTGCCGTCGCTAGTTATGTCCGTCCATCTGGTGTAATTCTCCATGTTTGATTTAAGTACATCAGTTGAAGACCTTTTTGAACACCTGAGGCAAACACGAACAGTTATCCCTTGACTCTACGGGCTAACAATCTTGTACACACCTGATCTTCGACATCAACGAAGTTTACATATGTCAGCGTCACTATACTGCCTGACTGTCAAATGGTTGTACAAATTGTAAGAGTCTGTGAGACAACAACTCTGCAATCACTCTCTCTGAGACGCTATTGAATTCATTACATGTCTACAATATTTGAATATGTCCAAAACAAGTTCACTTTCAACAGTTTCAAAATATTCGGGGATTGGATAGGTGATATTCATTATTATAAAGGTTTTTGTATTTCTCAGTTAATGAAAACACGAAATGATATTGTTACTTATACTGATGTTTCGCTATTCACTGCTTAAAGCTTTATGAAAGTGTAATTAAACCAGAATTTACAAAATCTCAGCTTATTTGTAACAAAAACTCATCGTTCATTAGCATGGGTAATTTTTGTGTTGTCAAGTTGGACAATGATAAGAAAACCAAGTGTAGATTGCTGGATTAAATAAGTGTACAAAGTTATAAAAGCATTTTGCGTTTACATAATGAAAATGCCTCACACACTAGTACTAATTTTGTCATTTCACAGGGGAGACTGGTGCTGTAACCAGCCCAAATTCTGTTTCAGTCCATCATTGCTTTGATTTAAAGTGCTTCTTATATCAGACGTACTTTGAGATTTCTGGAATTTTGCTGTCTTTTTTCAATATTGTAAGAATCAATTTTGTGACCGAACTGAATATAAATGGCAAACGTATGTTGTCGCCGGATGGAGAATCTCTTTTCGCCAACGCACCGGTTACACAAACGGCATGTTTCCTGTGCAAATATATGGAAGACATCAATCTGAGTATCAAAATACCAACCGCATATCTGAAAGAGTTGTTACTCTGATGCACATTTAATGTCTTATTTACACTCAACGTAAATATCTTTAAATGGAAAGGTGGCATTACTTTAGTCTCTCCAACTTGACCCACTTTCAGCACACAGCTTAATAGTCAGTTTGGAAAACGGCATCCTAAAGTCAACATTAGAAAAACTTCTGCAATATGAGATATATGTCACCGACACTTTTCTACTCTGTCATGATGACTGATAAGTTGTATCTTCCAGGAGTCTAACAATTGGCATCCTTCTAATAAATTCCCAGTAGAACTGGAAAATGAGTCAAAGATTATATTTCTGGACGATAAGCTGACAAGAAGAGATGACTGAACTCTGAAAAGATCTGTCCACAGAAAACCATCATGAAATAGACATCTGGCAAACCTCTGTAGTGGGAAACTTATCAGTCAAAGAAGCATACTCATCATCTTACTGGCCCAACTTATCAGAAGAATTTGCAGCAGTGAATGGTTATGGACTTTGATCGAGGAGTCTGCTCACAATATCCATCTTAATGACAAGTGCCGTGGCACCGTTGATATTTATTTTATTTGTATAAGCATTATCTAACTTACTGACAAACTCCTTAGTGCCGGGGTGCTGAGGTCGCAGTCTGCTTCAGACTATGGTGTGAGTTCGAAGTCAACGGAACTGGATGAAATACATATACTAAGGCTACACTGTAGCCACCAGACTGGGTCATTTCGGTATCCTTGAGAATGTTGGCAAGTTGCTGATATTTTTCACCAGTGTCTTCCAATGTCATTTGTTCGTCTTGTTCAAGTCTGCTCAACATTTGAATTCTTATGATGAATAACGTGGATGATCGCAGACGACAAACGAAGATAAGGACCTTGAAGTGCTTTTCTGTCAGCGACTTTGAACTGAATCGCTCACAGTGGTGGCATACAATGCCTAGCTGAATGTGAATGTCGCCGTTTTCATTCAGTACACGTTTCGTGCAGTAGTTACGATTGTTTGGACTATGATCTGTAACCACCTAACAAAAGACACCGTGTTTGGACAGCTTTATTGAATGTGCTGTCACTGGGCTTCTTTGAGAGAATCAGGTGGCAGAATTTCTCTTACTTCCTCAGTAACTGTCTAAATTTCCATGAATCGTCTTTGTTCTCAAAATCCACTCCAAATAGATCTTCATATGTGCGGTACAAAGAGCCAAATATAGTATTTTTAGCTGAGTCATAAATAAATTCAGAAATGCTGCTATCACTACTGTCATCAGCTGAAGATGAATCATCAAGCGATGATATCCGTTGACTAGACAGAAACTCCATCACCTTTAGGTGCTGGTCAATCAGTCTCTTTAAGCGTGAGGAGTTCATCTTTACCTTGTACTTATCGCCGATTCTGATAGGACCATTAATACACTTGGCAGTTTGTGCCAACTTACTTCCTAACTAGTCGATTTGCGAGCCTCCTGTTTCAGCCACTATTAGCAACAACAACGACATGACACATTAACACTGAGTCAAGAGAAGAGAGACGTTTGACGTATAGAACTTTAACTGTTTCGGGTCAACAGTGAAAAGGGTTGACAATCACTTCGTTTAGCTATGTATTAAATGGCATTGAGGGACAATATTTACATTGTTAAGAATTGTGGTGGTTGAAAGAAACAGTACTGTAATGCAGTATTCTAGAAACATTAGGTCTACACATCAGTAAACAGAAATCACATAAATGCAGTTTGTTTCCGATTTCGTTGTACTGCAGAAACCCTTGCCATCTATGCTAAGAAGATGGAGATATTTGTTTAAAAGAAATTAGTCCCACCTCTACATCCATTATGGATCTAGTTCAGTTTGACTCCTTAGTTTTCTTTTTCATTCGTTGCTTTTCTTTCATCCCCTTCATTCTTTTTCAATTCAGTAATAAAATGTCACTAATTGAATTTGTTTCGATACTATTCCCATTCACACTTGTATTTGTTAAAAGCTGTTTTCTAATCCTGTGTAATTCTATTCTTAATCCCATTGTAATCTGTATTCACACCTTCGAACTTTCATATTAAGTTCAACAGTATTATCACCTCGAATTGCCTTCATTATTGTGTGATATTAAGTAAGGAATAATTGTATTTTTGGAAAAATGTGCAAATAAATGCCATTGTACAGCCACTTACGCGGATGAAATCGCCGGAAAGATATCTTCGCTGAACTAAATAACTTGATAAAACACCCATTTCATAATTGACATCTCCACTCTCACATACTGCCATTTACTAGAATAAGTAGACAATTTTTGATCATTTCTCGAAATCCAATTGTAGAACATACATAAACGTTCATCCCTATCACAATCATTCTTAGAATGGATCTAAATTTAATGCATAAATAATTAAAACAAGGTGACGTTATAGATATTGATGGAATTGTTTCTCATTAGTATAGAATTTCAGATTTTGGCAGTTTTATTAAATCGACATACCTACGTCTTCTGAATAAATAAAAAACAAGCCATTTTTCTGAAAGTTGATTTAAACTTGGAATAAAATTGGAATTTCATGGAAATTAAGATTATTTCACGTTTCGTTTGATTTATGATTTGTAACAATATAATGAAAGGAACTTCTTTGGCATCCATATTCAGGACTCGAATGTGTCTGTCAAATGCATCACAACACAACGTGTCTTAATAACTATTCCATGAGACTTTCCGATAGACGGAAAACAGTAGGTGAAATATAATTTGTTGATTAGAGGCAAAATCACCAGGGATTTGTGACTTTACCATGTAGTAGGTAACTAAAGATATAATTTCAAATAAATCACCGATTTCTCTCAAGAAATTCATTATAACTTATGGCTGTTTAATTGATCACTAAGTTCAAACTTCGGTTTCTTAGTATAGGAAATCAAGATAAACTGATATATAAGTACGGCATGCACATATCGCCAGTTTGGAAGGGAAATTCAAAAGATTTATACTGATTCACCACATCAGAAAATTATAACATTCCTCTCATTCACCGAAGGGACTAGGAAAATTCAGTTCATCAGCCACCCAACTTATTCGAGTCAGTGGGCGGCTCTCACGTGATTCGACTTTATGTGATAAAAATCCAAGAGAGACCTAATTGGTGGGATGATAGAGTGCTGAAAAAAATAAATCAAGTATGACCCATCCACATTAGAGCAGCAGGTAACTCTGTGATAATTCAACGGAAATTGTCAGCAGACTGACAAACGAGACTTGGTACTCAGCTAGCAAATAAATCATGTCAGTAATTTGGCACCTTCGGATTTGAATTGTACTGTTACTTAGGTTCAATTGATGTCGCTACTTGTGGCTTCATCATCCACCACGGCTGGCTGACATGCGAGGCAGACGCACAGTCAGTTGATCTTGTGTTTGATTGCTTACAAGCTACTTCAACCTGCGAAAAACAGAGGTACATTCATTGTGTGTCGTTCTTTTACATAAATATGCATGAAAAGTACGTGTGTGAACAGAATGTCTAAAATGCGGTACTAAAATTCACTACAGGTTTCAGATAAAATGCATCTTCATCTTGTTCTTTCGCTGGGCTAAAATGTTTGAGGCCAATTTTCGCGCAAAAGCTAACGATTATCTGTATATCACATCACACACTAAACAGGAATAACTCGCCTGTATGCCCACCCAGCAGTCCTGAACTGAAGCTGTCTTCGTGCCATCAACACGATGGAGGAAACGATAACGCCATTAAGGGAATTATTTTGGAATTGTTTCTTTATTTCTCCGTGGTGTTTTGAAGTATTATTATCAATCTTAAAGAACTTCTCTGCGATAAATAATGATCTATGATGCATTAAATTGACATGTAAAGTGGTAAAACTGGAATATAAAATAAGACCTTCACGCTCAAGTTTCCGAGTCACAGCTTTCTTTACATTTGATTCCCCATTTTTCGAAGAAAGGAAATGTCTTATTAAAGAAATATGTTGGTCAAAGTGAGGTATAAAATTTTCACTGTATATTTGAAAAGTTCCATGTTGAATTATCAAAAGACTTTTTCGAAAGCCGATGTTCGTCCGAACAATCATTGTGCCAAGGGCATAATAAATAAGATTTCTGGCTTAGGTGGATGATTTTGATTCAGTTGTGTTTTCTTTGATGGCAGATTTCATTGTAATTCGATTGTTGTTTAGCAGAGCTCATCGCCTTGAGACACACCACTCTTATCCTCTCTATTTCTTCAGCTGCGCTCAAATGTTTGCTAAATAATCTAATGTTAAAGCGGAATAGATAATGTCGGGCGATAGCTCCTTTTATTGCATTACTTAGGTTTCCGTGGCATTTCAATGGTTGAAGTGCAATTTCATTTCTTCCACGCGTATGCATGGAATCCTAAGAGAAAACATTTGCCTTGAACTCTAAGTGTGTAAACTTACCTTTATCTTCTAATTAAGTTAATAATAACTCACTTTGTTGAACACTAACAGCGATTTTCGATTGATACAGAAATAAAACTCAGCTGACAATTAATTGTTAGGCTTCAGCACAGTGTCAGCCATCCTCAAATCTCAACGTTCAAACCAGCTGTTCATAGGAATAACAGTTCAGTTAGTTGATTAGTGTTCCAAGGCTTCTGAAAGTTGACTTAACTCTTTTGCGTAGAAAGACAAATCCGCAAACACATTATGATAAAAATGGCCTCATCAGTTGCACCAGTTTAGTGTTGCCGAAACTGGAAAAGGACGTCGGTTTCAACTTGGAACTAGAAAACCTACCTTGGACCATCGACAGAACAGCTACAGAAACTTGGAAGCCTGAAAAAGTATGAGAAAACACTCATTCGCCGCTGGAATCCAGGAGGCGAAATTAATTCCTCTGAGTGAGACAGGAATAAGCATGTGGACATGGAATGTAACAATTTCTCCGCCGTCGGGATGTGTGCTCAGGTTAAAAGTGGATTTAGGGATAGGGTATACTAAAGGTAGTAATCTGTGACAGCAGATATAATGAAAGTTGACTCTACGAACGACTAAACGACAAGTCAGTATTCCATTCTGGTTAAACGAACAGTGACCATGAATACACTGAAGGAGTGGCTATCATGATAGCAAACAAAATCTAAGGGTAGCCTAGCAGTGGGAATCAATCTTCTACAGGATATAGACAACAATATTCAATATAGGATGAAGGAAAGTTTCAGTTATGCATGACTGTGGAAATGAAAGAATAGAGACAAAGTGAGCATGGCAAACCTCTGCAAATAATGGCAAACTGCTTTGAACAATGCCCCAGTCGGATGTCGGCATCAGCATCCTTGCTGCTGATGATTTCCAAACGCAAATAGTACATTAACACATATATTTACCATCTGCGGCAAAACATACGATCGTTGTTGGTGTTTTGGCGTAACAAAGGAATCAACGATTTTCGTGAAACAACATGGGAAACATGGAAGGAAACTAATGACCACAGTATGGAAAGCACGTGCAATCTGTGAACATAACATAAGTTAAATGCGTTCTGGCAACATGTTTACATGGAGTTGCCATCAATCATCGTCGGTACAGAATACTTTTGTGTTACAGCGTCAGACAGACGCAATTGGAGTTCAACACTAAGAAACTGAAGCACGAAGGCAGGAACAACAACTCTGCCGCAGCACCCGATTGTATTTTCAGAAACTGATGAAGAATCTTTTGGAAATAACGTTCAGCGAATTTTCATCACCAGTGTCAAGACAGTTCTCCTATATTATGTAGCCACTTGATTCTTGCATAACCGAAAGCCTTCATCGATACTAGGAATCACGATTTAATCAACAGCTACCGTCACTTGATGCTGAAGGACTGATAACCGCCTTAGCAAGGTTACCAACTTGAAAATCACCTGCGGCGATCAAGCAATCAATAGTGGATGGTTCTAATGGACGAATGGATTGGTTTAATTACAGAATGAATAGGTTCCATGAATAAATTTGAGGACAAAACAAGTTGTAATACCAATATACCAGTGTTTGATACTTACCCGGATTATCGACTGAAAATAATTGCGAAAATCCGGGAGTTAATTTTGACTCTTTTAATGTGTGAAAAATTCGCATGTATATTTATTTTTTCCAAGTTAATGTTCAAACTAAGTTCATCAAAAAATTGTGGAAAAAAATTTCTCTGAACGTTTTACTCGCGCTCTGGCTTTGCTTCAGTCAGCTCATCAAGTGATGCGTAATGAGGCAGATTTCCCTGTTTAACACAAGCCTACAGCTCATAGTTTTCGTTCTTAGAAATACAAGCGGTATTTGCAGATAACTCACTAGATAGAGGTAGGAAAGCCTTTCTGAGGTGAAATTCACATTTGAAGACCAATCGTAGCCATTAGTCAACATAAACAATCATTTGACCTGATACCAAGGAAACTGGATAAAAGCTGGGTGAATAAAATATACGGGTATTATAAAATAATCGAAGTTATCGATAACAATTCTGAGGCACTTATTTGACTCAACATTAGTGTACAGAAATACTATAAAAAATTGATACGCAAAAGTCAACCAAGCGGGTAAAGCCACCACAACTGATCAGGTGAAATAAACCACTGACTCTGCAAAAACCGGTGAGAAATCCCACTTCCACGTGTGTTAGTTTGTGTAGAAATAATGGCATTTTCACACGTGTGTTCTTCAGTATCTCCACCTTCGGCGAAATGATATTACAGTCTTGGATGTCATCTGGTGTTGAAATGTATGCGGAATCGACTTTGATGACAGCCAGCCATGAAAACCATTCCATCATTGTAATCTCGATGTACGTTGGTACATCAATAAACTAATTACCCTCAAAACTGTGAGTCACCAACTGCTAGTCAAACTGAGAAACGATGAATTCTTCAGCATCGGTAGAGCATTTCCTACTGTGGTTTGATATGTTTGAATTGTGAGGCAGGTATTCTGTATTTCACCTAAAAATCACAAATATTGATCATATTCTCGAGACTTGATTTATAGGGATCATACAAATAATATTGTGTCAGATATTTCATATGACCTCAAGGGTCAGATGAAATGAATGTCTAGTCAGTTGGCTATTCACTCACGCGTTTCTGTAAAAGAATTTTTAGAATGAAATGTAAACATGGACACCACAGTGCAGAGGTTACATTGCTTGTGCCATAACAGTGAATACCTATGAAGTTGATACCAAATAATACCTTACAGTATAAGTATGCATTGATGACATTGTTGAAAAGAATAAGTGGATTGAGTATAACACTTCACAGATCATCATCGTTAACCTAGAAATAACGCCATTCCACTGTGCCCTCCCGATGTGCAACAAACAGGATTTCAGTTGCCCTCATTTCTCCAATGTTAACGAATCACCATTTTTGTGACTATTGAAAAGCGACTGTAATTCTTATCAACTGACAAACTTCAGAATAGCATCAAACCTGAGTGCTTTATGACCACCAAAAACTTGACTCATTCAGACGTCTGCTTATACTCACTAAATCAAGTGGATTGATCAGAGTTCAGAGTGAGATCACTAAGCGACGCCTCACGGCTGGCTTTCGAGTGTGACTTTAATATGAGGAAGTGCGTTGGTCGTTGAATGGTGACATGGAGGATATCATGTGAAGAATAGATCGGAGTAGGTGAGCAGAGTGGAATGGAGATAAGTTGTTGAGGGCCTACATTCGCCTTGGAATCGGAAGCATTATTGTTATTGATAATAGCAATAATATGGAATAAATCTTATGGACCGTGAACTACAATCGGTTGAACTATTTTATGCATCAGAGTTTTCCTATTCGGACGTTATTTCTGGTAATTTATGAACGTCTGGAAGTTCAATGTCTGATTATATGTGAAATTTTAGCTCAACTTACTCATGAAATCTATGATTTGTAGTTTATCAAAATAAATTAATAAAGGACGATTGATCTTCTAAATGGACTATACAGCCCATCTTCTGAAGTTTAGACTGTGATATTCACTTGAATGACAGCGTTGGCTTTTCAATTATGACACTACATTAGCTCAGTTACATAAAACTCCCATTTCTCTGGCGTTTCTAGCCACGAAGTTGTGGGATTTGTTTTATTTTATTTTAATTTGAACACTGAACCTGTGGATGTAATCTTGTTGACTTATAATACCTAAAACTAAATGTTTGGTATATTGTGACTGCTTAACGCTCACTGTACATATCGTTGAATTTACACATCCTAACTGACCCAAGTTAGTGAGTCAAATATTTTTATTTCATCTTTGTTAACAGTATTTTACAGTGATATTACTGCTACGGGTTTATCTTTTGTTGTCTCTGCCCTTCCTGTTGTGAACAATTTTTGCTTTGCTGGTGTTTTTCTAATTGCTTTATTCCTTGTTTTCCTGATTCTAAGGGGAGCAATCTATAAAGTCGCTCCTCTGTACACTAAATATTCATGTAATAACCACCTTCTCAGGCGTGAGGCTAGCAACCTCACTCTGCAAACAAAGCTGCTACAGAAATTTCAGTACGATGGGTCTTCTTGTGACAAAACAAGACATATGTGTGGAGACACAGAACGTCTGCACCACGTATGAAACTGGCAAAGCTGCCCAGATTGCAAACGAGAGGAAAAGATATGGTATTGAAATACTGAGAATATGCGAAAGCTAATAGGATGTAGGTGGACTCACCGAATTGTCAACGGTGCAGTCGATGACCTACGTCGGTTATCCAGAAGACAACCTCATGCAAAACGAGGGTGTGGCTGTTATGAGGTAGCGAATGGTGACAAAGGCCCTGATGCAACGAGAGGCTATCACGCCCAGGATAGTGACATCCAGATTCAACTCAAAAGGAAGTAAAGTGACACTTAAACAATGCTATGCACTCAAAAGACTTCTAAATTGACCGCCACCAAAAACAGCAGAGGCAGAATTACCAGTTGACATCAAAGCTCCTACGAGAACAGAAATACTGAAGGCAATTAAGTTGCTGAAACCAAGAAAAGCAGCAGGACCAGCCAGTATCCCAGCAAAGGGATTGAAAATTGACCCTGAGGTATCAGCAGGCTTCATCACACAACTACTGGAGAAGGTGTGGAAAGAGGGCAACGTACCTGCGTATTGGAAGAAAGGCTACTTATTCAAACTGCTAAAGGAAGGAGACTTAAGTCAATGCAATAAATGGCGCGGCATTATGCTCCTGTTCATCTGAAGGAAAATGCTAAGCCACATCATCTTGGAGAGAATCAAACAAACCCTGGATGAAGACGGGAGAAAGACGAGGGGGCTTGTTGGCTGACTGCCTACTATCCCCAATGATTTTCCCGATTGTTGTAGACTGGATAATGCGGCAGACAACGGGCAGTGGTTAAACCCGCATAACACGGACCCACACAAAATACTTGGAGGATCTGGACTTCGCTGATGAAATTTGTCTGATTTCTCACAAACTGGAAGATATGCAACTACAAAGCAACAAGTTGGCAGAAGAAGCATCCCGAGACGATAGGACTTCAGGTGAACATAGGGAAAGCAGAGCAGATGAAGATTCCTGGCCAACAACAACAGCAGCAACAACGGACAACAATCAGCATAAATGGGCGGAATCTGAAAGAAGCAACTTGCTTCACCAACCTACCTAAGTACCTAACCAGGAATCATCGTTTCAGATACAGGCGAACTGAACTGACGAAGATATCAATGCAAGGAACGGGAAAACAAAGTAAGCTTTCATTTCTCTGAAGTCTGTGTGGAGATCGATAGCACTGAACATGGAAAATAAGATGTGGATTTTCAACTCCAATGTGAAGTTAGTGCCACCATGCACTGCACGTCACGAAAGGCACCTCGAACAAACTACAGACTTTCATCGCTCAATACTCAATATCAAATGGCCGGCTAAAAATGATCAGCAACAATGATCTCTGGGAGCGAACCAACTGGGAACCGACTGTGCCAAAAACATGCAGGAAGAAATGGATGTGGATTGTCCATACTCAGAAGAAACCATCAAGTGACATCACCAGACAAGCCCTCGAGTGGAGCCCGGGTGAGAAGCAACAAGTTTTTCGTACAAGTATAACTTGGAGGAGGTCATGTGAAGAGGAGATGAAAGCATGTGTATAGACTTGGAACCAGGTGAAAACGTTGGCAGGTTACCGAATGCAATCGTGACGTGTGGTTGAAGCCCCATGTTCCTCTGGTCATGAAAGGAAACAATAATTATAATAAATAATATTTCACCTGAATTCCAACTTTGTGCTATTTTCCCAAGTCGTGAATCAGTAGTGTGTCTCAATTTTTATACTCGGAAACATGAAGTCAAACAAATTTTTGCACAGCACTCCTATTTAAAGAATCCTGGGAGAAAGGCCACAACATCACCTTCATTATAGATCACCAAATTATTCAAAGGTGTTTATTCTTTTGTTATTTTTATCATTGCCACCTATTTTATGGATACAAAAGACGATTTCATCAATTTTTTTGTCATTCATACTTCATACTGGACGTTTAAACATTCCGGCGCTAATTATGAGATGATCAGCAGATAGCATAGTTTTGTCTTAAATAAGCGCATCCGAAAAATACTTCAAACCTCAACGCAAAAGCTGGGCACTCACTAAAGCACACTGGAATGACGTGAGCATACCCATAGACAACATTCATTTAATTATTGGCATTCATATTACTAAAAGCTACTTCTTTGATTTAAGTACTTAATTAGTGAGAAATAGAAAAGAGAAAGGCGAAAAGTCCTCCAGCTAATAAAACAATGTGGGATGAATATTCTGAAGCTTCTATTCGTGAAAATAATTATACAGAAAGTTGACGAATCAGCACGTCTGATGATACTAAAATAATGCCTGAATAATTAATACACTCATCGAACACAACGACTGTTATCACTATAAACTCATACCAATAACATCAACTTCCAATGACGTGTTAACAATTTCTTAAAAACATATATATAATATATATATATTTATCTATAGTAAGACGTGATTGACAGTCAGTTGTTTATTAAATTGCTTCATATTGTAATTATCACACGTTAACTGATATCAGCACAAAGCCTATTCATTTTCTTAGTTATTTTCACATAAGTATTTTCGTCTTTAATAAATAATAAAAATTTTGTCACCTAAAAAATCAGCTGCGTGATAGATAGATAGATGGAAAAATAGATGGGCAACATACCTATGCGATCTGCAGGTCACACAATACTGAAATGCATTATATGACTTAAAATTCAAGATTGATTTACATTCTAAGTTTTATTTAGAAATCCTCTTAAGTTCCAAATTAATGTCATTTTTTCTAATTCGTGTCCACGATGAGTTCCACATTCATTTTGGGTGGTAGATTACGAGTTTGAAAGCACAATACAAACAAAATATGGCTATGGCATCTTTAATTGCAAAATACTGATGGATAATCTCCAGGTTAAAAATCCCAAATGAGTTATATGAGTATGTGAATTACAGAGTATGGCGGAGTAAAGCGAAAAATTCCATGGACTTTATTCCCTAGTACACTGAAACCGAATGATGTTCCAAGTCCTTTACAGAATTTTGACCTTGTAGCAGAGTTCAATGGAATGAAATATCCATGAAACGCTACTCAGTGAACCAGGTCGATTCGCTCAAATCATTTATTACTGAATTATCAAAGAGTGTTGATAAAAGCTTCTATGCCGGGGACGGACTCAAGGAAATCTTTTCTCGACTTTGAAAACCCTGTTGTTGATAAGTGAAGTGGAAAGAAACATGCTAAATTATGCATGTCTTTGAAAGCGTTACTCCAGGAATGCCTCTCACCACTGTAGTGGTTATTTTTGTGTCAGAGTAGAATTGTCATTTATATTAGAGTAGAGGCATAGATGACGAATCTTGTTGAAAAGCAAGTATTTCTTCGTTCAGTCCTCATGTCTCCGACAGGTAAATCTGTTACAAGTTAATTTTCGCGAAATTGCAATACAGTACCTATCTTCAAATGAAGTGAGTTAATTATACTTACTAAATCCATCTGAATCGACGTGTATATCCGTGTCACAGGATGAATACACATGTGTTAGTATTCAGTATCGTAGGGTTAAAACAACTACATTTGAATATTGTGCATTAAAAAACGTCGACAAAATTGTCTCAATTTTTGGTTCCAGCGTGCATCAATATAACTTATAAACTATGTCATTTTAAAAAATATTTTATATTCTCATTCCATTTGGAAATTGCAGAATAGTGAGAAGTGATCGACAGTCCACTATAAATTCTTTTCGTTTACTACGGAAATTATCGAAAGTTTATTCATATTACCAAGGTAACCTATTCATTTACATATATATTCTCACTTCAAAAATTTCGTCGTCCATGGATAATAAGACAATCAGTCATCAAGAGAATCAAGAGGATGATAACCTGGGAACGATTCCATGATAGTAGTTCAATTTGATCTTGTTTAAATGAAAAGTTATATGAAATTCAATAAGTGAAATATTTTATTCATTCGTCCTTCCACATAAAAATCAATCACAGGATAATCACTTATCAGCAAACAGAGACTGAATTCACAGTGTTCAGTATCACTATCTATGCCAACCATGCCCACATGAAGTGTATCCAGTTATTCAGAGAAGCATACATGACAAGCGGTAAATGTTCGAATACCGACGTTTAACTCTGTATCCCAAATGATATTTCGTAACAATGATTTTACATAGGCATTGGGTCAGCTTGAACAGTTTAACAAGCATTATGTGAATAGAATAACAAATAGTCAACAATGGGGAATCTCTGTCCTAAAGATTATCAAGACATTGGCATCATATCATTGATTTTATCCGACCATCAGACGTCCACAAATTCATTTTATGCTTGTTAGTTTATAACTTACAGTGCTCTTTGACGTCAAAAGTAATGATGAATTTATATTCCATTATAGGAAAATCTATGTACAAATTGGAATTGATAAAGTGTAGTATATTTGTGTATGAACCTGACAGTTCTTTTTTATTTATCAGTTGGGTAGCAAGACAAGAAAAACAAGATTGCTTCTACCACCGTTTTATAACGCTTGTGTATTTCACTTTTGACACAGAATCAGGATCTACATGACGGTATGGTAGCTGAACATTTTTCTGCCGTTAAATGTCATAACTGTTGAGAAGGTTTCACAACTTTCCTTAAAGAAACATGAATAACTGGTGGTGCTTCAGCGGACCATCAGATGAAACCACTACAAAGTGAAGTGTAAGTTTAACACCTACAACCAAGGAAATAGTATTTCCTTCTTGAAATGAAAAACAATGTCTTAAATTATCCCCATGTATCTTTGTCACCAATTAAAATGCAAACACTGACAACCAGAAAATGCTTCGGTGGAGAAATTTCAATTACTGATCAGCCTGAAAACCAAAATCTAATTAAAATTTCTTATTATTCAGACTGATCATATGATCTTATTTCCACGTTATGAAGCAGAGTGTATTAAATAAACCGTCTCAAATTGCTGTCTTGATTATATGAATAACAAAAGCAGCTTTGGTATTCTATTAATCAAAAGATATTGAGGCTAACTGAAGAAATTGGAGTATAACGAAAACTGGATCGTGGTATGCCCAGATAAGGATTCTGGAATGATACTAGTGAATAAAGCAGGCCATGTTGATGATCTCTCTATCATTCTATCCAATTAAACCAAATTCAAAAAGAGATATCTGACATAGATCCAGATGGACAGACTGAACTACAGTTAACATGTAATATTATGAAACGAAGGACTAGTTGTTCAATTCAAGAAATTATATACATTCATTCATCCATGTGGTTTTGCGAAGCAACGAATAAACAGCTGACATGAGATACACAAACAACATGCTCCAATGCATCCAATACTAGAATTCGTAAAAGTATTGTGAAATTAATGGCATATTGTTAATAATGATTTTATGAAAATTACACATGCAAAGTTCCTTGCCACCGTAAGCAACATTTCAAACACGCGGCATGTGTTTCCAAGCAAATTCCTAACATTCATTCCTAACATGGACTGTAAAGTTTCCAATTTCATCCAACTTCGAATGCACAACGTCATATTCGTACATCTCAACGAGAACAAGTCCGGAACTTTAACGTCCATCTAGTTTTTGAATACACCGAAAATGAAGAAAAGTTTCACTCATCGATACCACATTATTATTTCCACCAGTGATAATTACAGTACTAGGGAATCTGGTTAACAACTTTTAACTATCTCATTTCCTCATATTCTATATTCACACCAATTCATTCACATGCATCAGTTTTTACTGGAGTTCTTTCCAACATCTTTTGCACTCATTCATAATTGATAACGGACAATACATCCCCACAATTGGTGTGACACGACTACACATGATTTTGGCTTTTGATACCATCTGCTATTTTCTTCAGCGTGAATCTAAATTGTTTTCATCGAACGACAAATGTAGGAATGAGTCAGGAATGGGGATGATTATCATAACTAAGCGTTTCTATAAAAGTATCAGGATGTACTGATAACATTATCGTCCACAATAAGTGGATTCAATACAACACTTCACGGCTTGCTATCGTTCACACCAAAATACCGCCATTTCACTATGCCTCCCCAACGTGCAACAAAGGAGATTTAACTATCTTTCATTTCCGAAACAGTGACAAATCACCGATTTTGTGAACACTGTAAAGTGACTGACATTATATTATACTGAAAACCTTCAGGATAGCATCATACCTAAGTGTATTATGACCACCGGAAACGTCAGACATATGTATACACTCATGCAATTGAATGGATTGCTCAAACGTTGCTGTGATCATAAGATTGCATCACATAACTGGTTTTCGAGGGTAGCTTAAATGTGTGAGAAGGAGTTGATCGTCAAATGCTGACATTGACGATATCGTGTGAGGAATGGATTGAGATTATGAGCATTTTGGTTTCCAAACTGCTAATAAGTTCGCTACCAATTAAAAATAGTGTGGGTTTGATTCCATTAGGTACATTAAATTAATTTCAATATTACATTCTTGATGAAATGTGAAATTTATTTATCTAAATCCAAAAGAATGAATAACATGAATTCCTGTTATGTAAATTAACCAACGTATTTCAGCTTACCAAGATAATCTGCACATCTCAAGAATGCTCAGAAAATTATTCATCTGGTAGAAAATATCGCCTTTTACATGGAACAAAAGTCATGTGGTAGAAGAATGACATCCGTGGTAACAGTGTACAAATGAATTCCTATGGTTTTTGTCAAGCTGTATTTATTAAGTACATATAAATAAACCTAAATAAACTGGCCAACAAATGGAGAGCGAAAATGTGAATTTCCTTGAACCCATGACACAAAGCTCCACTGGAGAAATCCTTTTATTCAAGATCAAGTTATAACTCTAAAAGGCAGTCTGAACAGAACTGATGCATGTGATGATTTGAAATTTCGTTTCAAAGGTATTTACCAAAATTAGGATTTTCACTTTGTGATGTATGCACATATTTGAAGAACAACCACATAGTTTCTAGTGTTGGTTTGTAGGGATCTGGTTGGTTATAGGATTTCATCATGAGCAGACATCGGTTAGAGAACAATTGGACCACTGTCCAGTACTCCCAGGTTTTCCAATGGTTCTATAACCAATGTCAGCTCATTATGAAATCCTGTAAGCACATAATTTCTCTTTAAGTGGGAAGAAACCCACAGAATCTTATCCGAGCAAATCATAAAATAGATAATTGATCTTATGAAAAACAGATATTTGACTGTTGGCGAATATTAGTATAGTTCATTTGGAAGTAGATTTGTTAACTTGTCAAAATCACTAGAAGAACCATTGAAAATCAGATGGCTCACATGATTCGGTGTAAGTTCAGGCTCATGATTTCAGATTATTTCATCGTTATTTGAATGTGTCTCTTCTGAAACTATTTTATCCATGATTTTGATTTCTTTTATTTTTGTTTGCTTTAGGTGTTGTGGGTATTCTGTTACAATTTCTTTCGAAGCTAAATCCTGTAGAGACATATTTGTCTTGAGTGAACTCTCGCACAACGTTCATCCCGTCGTCTCACAATAGTGAAGATTATTCACTGTTGCATATTAAAATATTTTCTTAAAAATCGTTGCTACGTGTTTCGTGGAATCACTGTTGACTCCATGAATGCAGCAGTCTTTCTCACTTGCTGTTGTTCCTTGTTCAGTTTGCCATCTAATCGAGGATGTTAGGCAGTTTTCACCTAATTATAGCATAATCTAATTGCAAAGTCATTATCTGATTTCATTAGCAATGAAATTCGTCTAGTTACTCACACTCGCATACTGGAATAACATAATTATGAGTAAATAACTGTGCATACATAAAAGATACCTACCAATCCATTTTGTCAAAAAAGTACAAAATGTATTGAGGTAATTAAATGAAGATCAGCAGAAATAGAAATTGAAAGGAGTGTTAACGTACGCGTAACCCCAAATATCTCAGTTACACGAATGATAATAATCTATATTCTGTTGTCCAATCGGAAACATAACAAAATATAGAATGGTTGTTAAATCAACTCAGAATGCCCACATTCAAGAAACGTGACTTGACTATTTCAAAATTTCGATATTTGTGAAACAGGTGGGCTTTCCGCTAGTGAGTAACTCTGAATCACTAGGTTCATCCGTTACTCTATTCGCACTGTAAAATGTTGAACACACGTAGCTCTTCTGCGTACCAATTATTCCTCAATGGAATGCGACGATAACGCCGTATATCATTTATCATTTCATGTTAATACTTTTGATTCTGAATTGTTGACACCGAATGCATGATTGGGGTCAATAACGCCTAACGCCAGACGTTTCATACAGTGTATTCTGACCGTCAATGATACTCTAGACTAAATCTGTCAATGATATAGATAAAATTCAAGGAAAACAAAAGTCTTATATTCGTCTTCTGAATTCAATTTTGAAAACTCACTTTCACACGCTGGAGTGAGTTACGTGTCGGTGAAGCTTTAGTAATCTATCGCATAATGAATGTTTTTTTTAAAAAGTACTTCACTATTTAACAGCAGTGATTGAAATAAAAAAAATCTCCCTACAAATATACATTGAAATGATACACACTCAGTGATAGATTAAAACTTTCATTAATACTTGACGGAAACTAAACAAAACTCTCGACTTTATCTGAATATACAACCGATAATCGAGAATGATGAAGTGAACTGTTCAACATGCGATTTCTTGGAAAAAATACACCTCAATGTTCACAATACAACGTGAATTAAAAATAATGTCTGATTAATTCACACCCTGTTGAAACATATTTCCTGTAATCCATCTGAACTCATACTTATGGGATGATAACAATTTCTCCTATATACATATATATATGTCCTGAAGTGAATGAGATTTATGAGCTAATTCATGAAAAATATATTGTGTATTCTCATTTCATACGGAAATTCTAGAATGTTGAGATGTGATCGATAGCCAGTTAGGCTTTAACTCAATCCACAATGGAATTATCACATGTTCATTGGTACCAACACAGAAGCATATTTGTCTATTTATGAATTTTCACTTCAAAAATTTCTTCGCCAATAGAATATGAGACATTCTGTCATCAAGACAGTGAACAGTGTGATAGATAGATAGGGAATCATTACAAATTACTCGATTCATTCGACTTGGCACACAGTGACATTCGGCCACATTCTGTTATTATGATATAAGGAACGTTAAGTAAAGCTCAAAAGTTGTATATTTTAATTATTTCTTACGCCATGCTCATTGCCACAGATTTTCACGTAAGATGAGAAAGAATTCTTCAATTGACTGATCATGGTAATCAGAACAGACTTGAGCATGGAAACTGTCTATCTCACCAATTCAAATGTAACATCACTTGAAACCTGATGTGAATTATTCCTTTCATAACTGTAAGCAAGTTTTCCATTCACAAATGATAAACCAACCACAGGGTCATCACTTATCATCAAACAGAGACTGATTTCACAGTTTTTAGTAGTTACTAGCCTAACCTGTGCTAATTTTACTCACATACAGTGCTTTCACTAGTGTAGGCAAGTATACAGTTGAAGAGGCATGTATTCAAATACTGACTATTAACTGTGCACCTCGGTTAACATTGATTCCACATATGCGTATACGAATTTAAGGGGAGTTTTCATTGAATCAGTATGTGAAAAATGCGTTGGTGGAGAAGCTTCACTTAAACCTCACTCTGTTCCTCTGATTCACAGAGCTGAATTGAAAATCCACACTGAAACTTGAAACATATGTTTCAGAGAAGATGATGCTGTTGACATTGCGTTTAGTTTGAAGTACGTGTATCCAACGCATTCTGCAATTTATTTAAATCAGTGCTGACTTTATTTGTTTGAAATGCTATTAACCAGGAGTATACGGAATTTTGGGCAATACATCGTGATATATAGTGTGAATTCGGATTTAGCAAACATTGCTGATGGAAGATAATTGTCAATGGGAGATGTGTTCTATTAAACCTACGACGAGAGTACCGGAGGTGACAATTATTTTTACTTAATCAGTTTTTGAGGACTCCACTATGTATGGTAAACACACAAGCACTGTGGCTTCTGTGGAAAGAAGAAAGTAATTTCTTCTCACACGCAACTACACCGTACTTTATCCACTATCGTAAGGAGGTACATCAGGTGTCTCTTTAAATTCATGAATCTAATTCATGGTTTTCGGAAAATACCTCAACGCAGACATAAATACGACATTTACAAATAATTAATATAGGGAAAAGAAATAAAGACATAATAATAATTCTCACCCTCTCTTTCATCTACAAAGAAATGGTTCTGAACATTTAAGTCAGCAATTTTGGCTTCCAAATGCAAATATTACTTCCAGGCAGGCATTTTTCACTTCTCTTGGATTTGACTAAGATTCGGTTAGTCTTCCCTCCGCTTCATTCGTTATTTTACACATCTGATTTCATAGCATGCTGAGATTTCGCATGTTAGAATGGATGAATCTTATTAATTGATAAACGTTATTGAGGGAAGAGCCATTCATATATAATGTATTACTCGGAAGCGTTATTCAAACCATTGTAAAATGATACGTGAAATGTATTCACAATATCCTGAAATCTGAATTTGTTTCAAAAACACGTTCACTAGGCAGTTTGACCACAGATGTGATACGTATTTCAATGTAGGAAATTTCATGAGACACATTTGCGAAGAGACATAGAGAAATCGTCCAGCTACAAGGACGTCTACGCAACTGATTCTATAATTTATTTAGATCGATGCTGACTTTATTTGTTTGAAATGCTTTTAACCAAGGGTACGTGAAATTTTTACCGATTTGAATGTACGTGTGGACACACAAACATAGGGAGGACTCATCGACCTCTGCAAGTAAGGGCTGGTTTCAGAGCATATTCCTAAATGGCAATAGAGACCCAGCTCCTCTATTGTGAAATATATCACAAAGACAGGACATAAAATTGACGTCAACACATATTTTAAACCTATCTATAAAAAGTGTGTGGAGCGAATAGCGAAGTTTTTGGAAGCCGTAGCGATTAGAAAGTTTAAACCACCTTTATGTGTTCAAAAACAATTCTCCTCAATACTAAACCACCTCCCTTGGTAAACTATGTTTTGATACCAAAGTAGATGAACTACTACCTCTCTTATTCGGTTTAGTGGTCTTCATTGTTATTTCGACCTTGAATATGTCCTTTAACTTGATCTAAATTAATTTTCTCACCTCTAAAATCTTTATTAATTCCATATATAATCCTATAACAATGTGTTGCGCAAATGCATTACACGATTCAGGTCAATTACGTCTTCTTGTTACTTTATCTAAATTCGTAATGGCAACTAATTGTTTTCAAAATAATTCAAAAACGGAAAAAAATTATAGACAGATTATGATTCTCACTCTGAGGGGAACCTACAAAGAAATGGTTCTAAATATTTAAGCCAGCAATTTTAGCTTCTAAATACAAATATTATTTCTAGGCAGGCATTTGTTCCTTCCCTTTGATTTGTGCAAGATTCGGTTAGTTCTCCCTTCTATTCATTCGTTACTTCACACATTTGATTTCACAGCACGCTGAGATTTCACAGTAATTAGTCTACTATTACACCGTGATACCCTAAGAATAATCAATCAGCAGACAAGATGTGCATCAAACAGTACTAGCGATATGCCGATCAGGATTTAATTTTGACTGGATTATTTCGGTATGGAAACATACATTTTCACGATAACTGAGGCTTCAAACGCCAGTCAGAAATCTCGCCTTCATGTCTGTTCTCTTGTAAGTAAACAAGTGCATTTTCGTAAATGTGGTTTCCAGTAACGTAAGCAGTCACATAATGACTCCCTAGTGATAAAAACTGACGGGAAATAAGCAGTTTCGGCATGCACTGTTTACTGTCACAAAGTGCTGAAGTGTGTGGTGAGTCCACTTTCATGGTGTACATCCAGTCATAAAATTCGGTTCACTGAAATGGCTGAAACATGTATAGAAATTTCTGTTCATTGATGATGATAATAATTTTGATTTGACAACAGTAACTAGTGTGATGTGTCTTGTCATTTGTTTGGTGCATTCTGCACCAAATATCATCAAATCAATGTGTACTATGATGACGAGCTACCTAGAATGGTGGCCACATTACAGACTTGACTGAGAGGACTAGACAGATCACACTAGTTACTAGTGTCAAATCAAAATATCCATCACAGTCCTACAGGAGGTCAATCGCGAGCCCAAATAGCTCAGTAATAACGTCTTTGACTACAGCACTGGGTGACGCGGATTTGAATCTTAGAAGGGGCATGCGTTCCATCATGGTTGCAGATACGCCTTGCTGACGAGTGCCAACTAGCACGAAACCTAGTACCAAGGCTTCCTGCCGATTGCCTCCAACCGTCCTATATGATGATCTTAATAACACTGATATCATGTCATTTTATTCGCGTGATGATTGAGATGAACAGAAACGCAGATTTGTGAATGGATATCGTCTGTTCTTTGCTTAAACACGCTGCATGATATTGAGAGAAACGACGATGGCACTTAGTAAGATTTTCAGACGAAATCACATACATCCACACTCAAAAGTACGACACACTAGCAATCACACCGATACTATTTCTTCTCCATTACCTAAACTCCAAAGGAACGTGTTGTGAGTTCACACACGAAATTGATTACCTACTAATGAGAGAGCAATATTCGTGACCTACACTACTACTATCACCAAGATGATTATTGTTGATTTTACTAAGACGTTAAATAAACATTCAAGGTAGTATTTCACTGTTGCAGTGATTAACGATATTTTTAATTACTCCAATGTGTCACTACCACTGTCGTCACTACGAAGCTTCCCAACTGGCACAAGATTCGATTGATCAATGCCAAATGTTCATCAACCTGAAAACAAAACTCTCATTTGAATTTTTAATCATTCACACTGATGATCTCGTCTTTTTTCTGTGTAATGATGCAGACTGTTTTAAATAGGCCGTCCTAAATTGTTGTCGCAATTACAAGAATAACAAAGGCGGATTTGGTGTTCTGTTCTCCAGAAAACATGAAGATGAACTGAACAATTCAGCGAATAATGAACATTGGACCGCCATACGACCAGATGAGATTTCTGAAATGGTAGTTATGAAAAAATCAGGCCATGTTGATAATCTCTCAATGATTCTATCCAATAAGATTAAATTTCTAAAATGGGTATCTGACATAGATTAAACAAGATAGACTGAGCCACAGTTGACAAAACATAATAAAGACACGGAAGGTTAGTCATTCAGCTCATGGAATCATACACATATCTTCGTCCATCTTATTCTAAGAAGCAGCGAATCTACAGCTTACCTAAGATACACAGACAACATGTTCTACTAAATCCACAATCGGATATGATCAATTCACCATGTCTTTTAATTATGAAAACGGTAGTCAAGAACTTGATTCCATTAGTGAAAACGCTACTGAGACACTGTATCGATGACTCATTCGATTTAGTCAATTCAACAAAGATTTCTTAACTGTCAAGATCATGAAAAACCCCGATGGAGACAGTAGAAGTTAACAATTCATGTCACGCTGATACGCTCTCAATGATTCTATCCAAGGAGAATGCAATTTTGAAACAGATATCTGAAATACATCCCATTGGGCAAACTGCGTTACAACTGATAAATCTATGAATCATGCTGATTGATCAGTCAATGCTTTCATGAAATTATGTCTACGAGACTCTTATCTACACAGCGCTATTTGGAATAAATCCTATCATACTCCTGAATATTACTCTTCAAAGCAAATTTGACTGTGGTTTTATAGATCGCTGGAACATAACGTGCATGAGGACATACGTTCTCACATATTTATCCGTCACTGAGTGCTCTAACAGTCGACAGTAGTGGAGATATTACTGATTTATGGCAACGCCGACAATCGGATTATCAATTTATTATATATTCCGGGAGTGAATGTGGGTATTTGGACTCACTTTTACAGTCTGTAATAAGAGAATTATTTTTATAAATTTGTGTGCTTTACATCAGTGGTTTCCAAATTCATAGAAAAATGGTCTAAATACATTTGTATGGAACGGGACGGTTTCATTGTGGACCGATCTTCAGATGAAATCAAATTATGATGACTGTCCGAAAAAGTAATAGTAATAAACACCATGTTCCTAGTGTTTTACAACATTACAGAGGGAATAAAAACTAGAAGATGACAGGTTGTCAGATTTCTACCTCCTTGGTGACCACGTTTTTTTGGGAGATGTGTAGTATTTGTTTAACTTTGGCGTTTACTCATCCATGCGTCATCAACAAGCCTATTGAAAACTTTAACTCGCACTTCATTAAGAGATATATCAATGTTCCACCACTATTTAGGTGTCCTTCGGTAATCTTTATTCACTTCCACTTAGATTTGATGTGGCAGTTCAACCTTAGATCCCTTAACTCATCTTAGTGCACTTTATTTCTAAATTAGGAACAGAAATGCAGTGTTTCTTAATGACCACTTTTTCAACAAGTTCGGACAAATCCGTTTCTTACCGTCTCAATCAAGTGGCATAAATTCTTGAAATACTATCAGCTTTAATCTTACAAAAGGTATTTTGCAATCGTTAGTGGACAGATGAGTTAGATGACGAGTAACTAATAAATTTGGTAACGATGTACTGAGTTCATTTCACGTCATAGAAACAAGAGACAAGCAAAATTACAGAATATAAAACAGACGGATGAGGTTAAAGGCAAAGATTACGTAATCAGATTAGAGAATAAAGACATCCAGTTACCATGGCAAGGAAAGACTAATAACTGCTTCTTTCTGAACACATAAATCTGGTTTGAAGCGTTTGATAGAAATTGCTTCAGCAAACTTAAGGAGAATGGAGCTCATTTGTCTGTTGATAATTTTGAAGGATTTCTCGATTTCCACCTCATGACCCGTGTTGAGGTGACCCGTGCCTGGCGATGGCACTGTTTAAAGAATTAGTTCTCTTTAGACGTAAGCTTTTTGGTACATGTTCAGAATATGTAATAACGTATTGCCAACAGAAGAGAATCAACTTATCTTGAATTCCATAATTAATTTTCACCCTTCTTTTAGAACTGAGATATCTTGTCACTGAGAACTATCAGCTATTTGGATGGAGGATTTCATCATGAGCTGACATTGGTTAGACCACCTGGGAGTACAGAACGGCTGTTTAGTCCTAGTTTGAGATTCTTCATCAGTACGAGCCCACTGAGTTTCGAACCCAGGACCTCGTAATTACACAGCTAGCCCGTAGACCAGTGAGCCACTAGGATCTGATCTACTGGCCCATGAATCCTCACTTTTGCCAATTTACGATATAGCGCAACCATTTCACAATGTCTTCTTCGATGAGTTACTACTTTATCTACAACCTGATATACCATACTGCTCACGGCTTTCCACTAGAAATCCAGGTCACCTGAATAGGGGCAGTCGCTAGTGTTATTTAATTAGTTAATAGTGTCATTAGTTATTTGTTTTGATGACCTTTAACTCCTAATTTCACCCCAGCCTATACCTTAAATGGATTAATTAAAATAACCACCTGATTTGTAAAACGTTTCGATGAAAAACAATTTTAATAGTGTAGAGCCAATGATGAGGAACTAATTGAAAAGGAATGGACATTTTCTTCGCTCAATCTGTTGTTTTACTTAAATGCGTAAATGTGAATTTAGAAATTAAAATAAGCCAGTAACGAAGCACGCAAGAGTAAATCATGCATACTATTGATGTTCAGCAATTGGTAAGCTGATGTGTGTATAATTTTCTATGTCATATAATTACACCGATGAGGATTCAATAAGATGAGAATCAAAACATTTAAATTAACGTTGATATTCACATGAACACATGGCGTTTGAGCAATGATCAATGAAATATTAAATATTAACCTGTTTCACAGAAGGATAAAAGTGAAACATACCGATTTTTGCTTGGAAGTGGGTAAAAGTATAAGTTAAACTCAGACGGAAATCCCCTGAATGTCTCTAAAACAGAATACCATGTAATAAATGCTCGCTGATGCGTGTAAATGTTTTTGTATGTCTCTGTGTCTGATTCTGCAGGAAACTGCGTGGAAGCTTAAGTGGTTATGAAGGTGAGATGTCGAGGTAACATGACATTGAGAAGATTGACCTTGATAAAAACAGCATCGCTCTTTAGCAACGCAAATATCCATTCGAAATGAGATCTTTTTTCATGAAATCTGGATCTTGAATGGATTCACGGAACGAAATCCGTGCATCAAACAGAAGAAGCACTACTCAACTTCATCTTTCATCAGGTGTAGATGGCAATAACTGTCATGAGGAAGCATATCGAAAGACTTCGCTTGCAACGCTCTATTGCGATCATCTAACTAAAAATAATGAGAGTGTCACTTATCTCCAGAAACAGTGGATTAGTTTTCCATCATATGTCAAGCACAACAACTTCTAGCTCTAACTCGTTTCATTTGTTATAGTGAAGAAATTTCAACTAAATATTGACTGTATCGCTCAGTTTGCCTCAGATAAATTCTGATGGATAAAGTTAGTAATTTTCCTTTCATATATTCGATAGATGTGTTCAATATGTAGCGATACACCTAGTCTTCCCATTAAAATATATTCTCTAGAGATGAAACATCGTTACCCTTTAACGGAAGTTGACGTTAGGAACTTAATTTACATTGACTTGCCTAATTGTTTTTGTTCACCTACTGCTGTGTTAGTCATAACATTTTTGCAACTCATTTCATGAACACTAGGAATAACAAATTCTTGTATGTGAAAATCAGTGCTCAAGTTCTTTTGCGTGCTAATGCATTTACTCATTTAAATTAATGTTAGTCTTAGGGTTACATTTTCTAATTTAAAATATGTATTCAATCAAATGTCAATTTTATAAGCATCAACACTTACATTTTTGGTTTGCAGTGTAAACCATTATTGTGAAAAAGACGATAAGAGTGAGTAAAGAAATTTTCATGGTTGTATAATCCAAATGAATAAATGTGAGCACAAGCTATTTCACGACTATTTATACTCAGTCTCAAATCTTCTGTTAAGTGAGACCAACTTATCTATGTATTCAAATTGGCCAATCATGTTACAGAAATAAAGGTTCGTTTTGTACTAGACACGCACTCTGGTTGAAATCTGCAATATATACTGACATTAACATACATGTACAGTTTCAATTCAAGAAAAGACATTAAAAGTGATTGTTATATCTCACACTTATCTCTCTTTATAAGCGAACAATGTACTTCAGTAATATTTCACCAATAGAATTATTTTCTTCTCTGTCATTGAACGCTGTTGTCAGACTGACACATTTCTACCGAGATTGTGAAGCGCTGAAATAAGAAGAGAATCCAGATATTGTGGTGTACTGTGATTCTATCTAAAATAGAATAGTTTCAAATTACATATCGTTTTAATCTTATCACTGTGTTATATCAGATAAATTTGTGAAGCAGAAAGATTTTGTTCCACGTAGTAACATAACGGTGTCCCTTCTTTTCTGTTAAACTAACTAAGAGTGGAAAATTGAAAACAGGATGAAATGTGTGCAGGCTTGGCTTCAAGACGACGAAGCACGATGGCTCAGGAGGAATGCATCTACTCTGAAGTTGATTCCTTTTCAAAAACAGTGAGGAGCATAACACAATATGCCAAATACATCTGATCACCCATGGCAACAGGTTTCATTCGAACTTTACTGTATCTGTAAAACTTTACGCGTTAATTTATGGAAGATTTGAAAATGTGTGTACTTTCGTGATTACATATATCAAACAACCCAATATGCACCTTATGGTAAGAGAAACATCAAACTAACTTCTGAATCTCAATGCATGTGGTATTCAGTCAGCTAGAAATGAAGACTTCTGAAGTAAAACTTTGCCACCTAGATAGGGTTACCACAGTGTACTGATTCTAAATATTTCCCATTTGTTCTTAGAGAGCATTTGGAATGTAGAAAATTCGTAAGACAATTTCTAATTCCTAGAAATCCTACAAAATTCCATGAAAACACTGAATTTCATTACGTATTTTTCCGTAGACTGATGTAATCTTAAATAAAAGTAAAGTTCTGTTCAGCTGATGAAGTTCAATGTCTTGATTTGAAAGGTAGAATGTGGAAACACACCCTCTTTACACTGAACCACATGGACACTCAACCACCTTAACTCTCGTCAAATAGCAATATTTACTTTTCCGATGAATTTATTACTATGCTGTCCAATTTTATATGTACATAGATATAGAAATACAAATGATTTGTGACAAAAAAGATAATTCATGAAGTTGATAAATCTTATAGGGCTGATGTAGAATTATTGCGATATATAGGCGATTAGATCTCAGCAATAGGAATGGTAGATTTATTGCTAGGAATGCAAATAAAACATGCTTCATCAGTTGCCCATCGCCTGGAAGTTCAATCGTTGTAAGCGTCGTATACATAATTTAGTTCATTCATATGAAGATGGTTATGGGAAATCATAAATATGCCTCTTATATTCCTTACATTTCGAAATCACTTTGCAATTGAAAATCTATCGAAGTAGAACTATCGGGAAATGCCTATTATTTTTGTATTACACAATTCATTCCCATTGGAAAGCCAACTATGTTTCACTGAATTCGGTTGTTTTCAACTCCTGTGTACTGTCGTTAATCCAGATTAGGGAGATCAACTAGGCCTCAGCTAGGCACAATGATTACCTCAGATGGAAAATAACACTTCTTCTATAATAACGTTGCATTGCCGCTTCTTAATCTGGCAAGAAAAGTGTCTCATAGCCCCCATGGATGACAGCAGTAAAATTTGAGCTGCATTAACAGTTGCATCATAAAAACAAAGTTTGTCCTTTGGATGTATAACTTTATAAAGGTCTACAAGCACTCATTTTTTCAGAAGAGCCTTGCTGCTAGATATTACAATTTGAGTGAATACGTCGATGTTTTAATTTGAAGAGCTAATGTCTTTTATTAAACAAAGCGAGAATATGTGGAATGCAACCATCCAATCATGTCTCGTTTGACCATCATAAACAGAGTGGAAGTAGGAACCTTTCCACCCAGTTATCTTTTTACTTATTTTTCCTTTAATTCCAATTTTTACTAACAGTTATGAGGTTTCATTTTAGAGACGAAGGTTGGATATAACGGTATCATAGCTTTCACGAAGACGTTTGAAAATGTGTGGAGTTATGCAGGTGAAAGTAAAAGGCTTGAACAGTTGCGTGGTGAAGAGAATGAGGAATGGTTTCAGATGAAATTGGTCCATATTACTACCCAACAGCGCATCAAATGTACAGAAACGAAAATAAACCCATTTCAGTGGAACTACAGCCATAGTTCACCAATCCTAGTTTACATGTATCCGTGACTCAGAAGTAGATGTTTCTTGGAATGCAGACTCTTCTTCACAATGAAGGAACAGGTCCCATGCAACCAGCATACTTCATTCAGAGTTTGATGAAAGAATTGAAGAAACCGCAACGCAACAGATTTGATACAAGCAAAACGCTAGTCCATTCTCATTTCAACTAAATCAGTTCAGTTTCAACAAGATTCACATATGTGTGTAGTAAATGCAAGTCACATATCAATATAAAAAGCAATAGATTTTACAAAATTATATAGATTTTAGTTTCAAATTAACATGAAAATCTTTGCAAACTCATTGTATCTAGTGGTCAAATTTATCTTCAAGTCGATCATATTCCTACAAAGTAACAACTGCACGTTACTTGTCGATAAATATGGCAGAAAACTCTTCTCACAACACCATGCATGAGTTTACTATGAAGCCACCAGTGAACGGATTTCGCTTGTTTCATTAAACTGACATTCAAAGATTCCACCAATGTGTTTCTGTTTGGTAAGCAGGAAATTCGTGTTATACGAACTGATATTGAGTAAGCTCAAGTATAATATTCAAGCATTATTATTATTCTCTGAACTGATGTGAATGACACACTTCACTTGAAAATATTTTGGTGGGAAAGTTTTCATTCTGAAACTCACAGCTAACTGATACGGAATCGAAATCAATCTTATCCACGTAGTAGGAAAAGGATTTCGAATGAAGGATAAGTATAGCGGTACAGTGTTTCCGAGAAAAAAATAAGGCCTTGTGGTTGCGGAATCAAAATATCTTAGTACATGCCCATCTGTGTTGCTGAGTGTTTCGTAGCTGATTTCATTGTTAAAATACCATGAAATGCATAGTGACGTTACTCCAGCCTAGGTTAGCTTGTCTACACATGTTAGCTAGAATATATTGTTGCTTGTCACATAACCAATGAAAGAACGTGTTCATGAGTAATTAAAACCAATAATTAACTCAGGTAATCAATTCCACATTGCCCAGCCTGTTTTTCATGTATGCTGCTGGTCAAGTACTGATTCGATGTTAACTAATTACCAATATTATTTGAGGCTTCATCCAAACCTTTGGTGAAAAACTACCACGTTTTCATGAAATTGTGGGTATAATTATGTAGATAGAAAATGTAAAACTTAAATGCTGAAAAGCAATGGAAAGTAGAAAACAATCGAATCGGTTCAGTATATTGACACTACTGACTCTCCATAATCAAAAGAATGAAAGGCGTATATATAATGCATTCATTCTTTGAGTGAACAAACAGTGCCGTATTAATTCCAGACTCAGTCAATCACCGATAATGGGACAATGATCAGTGAATATACGAATCATTGACACCAGGATTTCAATCAGATGATACAGTACCAATATGTCCTCCTTGTGGCTTGGAATTCTATATATGTGCAATGATACTATCTGTCAAGTAATCTCAAATGACAACAAGCCAGATATTCTTCATCCTCCGTCTTCACTCCTTCTAAAATTGACTTTGTTTTGTGAAATTATAATCAATCAACTACCCACTAACCAATAGTTGAGAATAAATCTACTCATGTTTATGTAGACTTCAGACATTTTGGTAGAATATGATTGAATTTTAGACAATAAAATAGATAGTAACATAAATCTATATGTTATCGGAAAACCTCTCATTCCCTTACGTTCCCAGTGAAACAAAGGGCTTCAGGCTAGATGCTTGAAGTTTCGGTAGCGATAATGCTCATTTTTACGTGATGAGGTTGATGGTCCCATGCCTAACCTTTCCCCTCTACCAGTCTTAATCCTGGATAAGCAAGGTAAAGAGGTGAATCGCCGAGGATTGTACCCCAAACCACATGCGTGTTTGGCGAACAGCCTAAGACTGCGCTACCGACACATGGGCTCAATCTACCACTCATAAATTTCTGTAAACCAGAGAAACCTTCTGGAGTAGTGACGAATAATCCGGATCGATAGTGTCCCATGTTGTGAACTGATACTTAATGATCAGGCTTCTTGAAATTGATTGATATTTCTTCACTTTTATGCTGAATTCATCAGGTACCCATAATGATTTTCCTATATAAGTCGACAGCTTAGTACAGAATGAAAGAAAAAAAGAAGGTGATTCCTCAATTGATTCGATGAATAAAGCTGCCATTCACAAAGCCATTCACATATACTCTGAAGTATAAAAGTTATTCAAACAATATTTTTCGCTAAACGTTCGCAGTAAAATTCGTCTATTGTTTTATGTTTCTATTCTTCGAATGATTCAAGTAGCTCATCTTTTCATTGTCAGTCAAATGTATTTATTGATAATCTTAGAAAAAACGAGAGAGAGAGAGTAAATGTGAGATTACTAAATTTATCTTTTTCTCTGATTTACAATAGAGTATTTATCTTACAGTGGAATGATTTCAGACGACACAAAACACATTTGATATTCCCCCCTGTCTTGTCATTTTTCTAAAATTGAAGAAGAAATAAACTATTCTGTACGAGATAAAATTTCTTAACACAAAAAAGAAAGTTTTAAAATAAATTTGATAAGGAGAAACAGAAAAATGAACGGTTTTTCAGATTTACTTACTACTTTTTTTATATCGT
The DNA here is from genome assembly GCA_944472155.2 of Trichobilharzia szidati. Taxonomy (NCBI): domain Eukaryota; kingdom Metazoa; phylum Platyhelminthes; class Trematoda; order Strigeidida; family Schistosomatidae; genus Trichobilharzia; species Trichobilharzia szidati. The sequence goes on along the minus strand of OX235273.1, from coordinate 126,926,170 downwards.
TCAATATTTGTGCTATGCCTTCGATACATTTAACAGATCGGTTGTGTTCATTTCAACTTTTCTATCTTGTATCATAAAATGCTTTGGTATAAGATAGCACTTAGTAAACGAAATATCGGGTTGTAATTTGAGACAGAATACACCTCTTAAGATTAAATTTGTTAAGAAGATGAATGCGAATAATAAGAAGGTGTGAATGACCACACTTCCCTCTCACTCAGTTGCAGTCTTAGAGTACGCGTGAAATGAGTTGTTTAACGTGAGAAATGTTACTCCCTAGGAGAATGTTTGTTTGTTAATCACATGCGGAGCACATTTTATGATGTTAAGAAGAGCATATGCGAAGTGCACAGACGCAAACTATGGACGTGAATTAGTCAATTTGTACTTGTCGTATTTTCATCCTGGAAGATTAATACACACCATTGATTCAAAAGTTTAGAGAAAACATCTTAAAAAACTTCATGTATACTTCATTACATAGTTATCGTTCCAATGGTTATTAACATTGTTTCCCAACTGAAAAATACAAATCGAAGTAAAGTGAAAAAGTCTAGTCTGTGAAAACTACAAAGTGCAAGATAACGAAAGTTATATTCCAGAACAAACTGACATTGTCATTATAAGGGATTAATATCTGAGGCACTTCATATCGTCAGTTCAAATTTCTTTCCTTCAACATTGAAAGTTTTCAGCTTCTGATATGTACAGAGTAGGAGAAATAAGGAATAAGAGATGGTCGAAGCATATAAGTATGCTGTTGGCAGCAAGACATGCATCTGATGATTTTTTATTTTTAGATTTACCTTGGAGGTGACTGTTTACATGAGAGAGATTCAATACTAATATTACAAGACAGAGATTACCTGAAAAGCGTTATTATTTGACGTGAATTTAAAAAAAACTGATCATGCCTCCACTGTTCATTTCATGTATGCAGAAATAGGAAGATGAGAGGTCAAATGAAATCGGCAAGACAACGGGATATTCGCGAGTAAGAAGGAAAAAAATTTGACACAAATCATATTCAAACATTTTGATTAGAATTTCAAAAGTGGCTGCAATGCATTTATTCCAGTTGAAAATTTGCACTTGCATGAAGATGGAGTGGTCCTATATTGCGCTCCACTGTGCAAATAGCATTTAGAATTGATCAAATATTGATTTGGTGGCTAAATTATCCGTAGTAATTGGTTGTTATTATTATTGTTCTTTCATTCCATACCTTCATCCCTCAATTTCATATACCATTTCACAAGAATACGTCAAGTTGAGTAACAGTGCACTGTAGGTAACGGTGATTGGACAAACCAATCAACTCTGAAATGTCCTCAATCACAGATGATTATATATCATCAAATTGAAGCGTCCAGGCTTCCTTGTCATTGAAATTCGCTTTCATCTGACGAAGTGAAACAGTCTAGGCCCGAGCTAAATATTATAGTGAAATACGTTTGTCTTTAACAGAATAATTTTTTTAAACACATAAGTTTCCACAGTCCTGAAATATGCGGTTCAGTGACTTTGCTGCAGTGATGCCAATGAGTTGAAGTGTCCCTGCAGTGAAAGTGAATGCCTTTCTATACTGTAATAATCCTGGTGTATTTATTGTTTGAAATGCAAACACAACATAGAGAAATTGGATTACACATGTCAGTAGTATGTGTCTATACAACTTGCTTTCTTATGACATACTATGCTCTACTTGTCATCATGAACTGTGCTTCATATAGGATGAAGAAATTATCATTCTGTTAGGAAGTAACATTTCTTAGATTAAACGATTCTATTCACATGTACTCTATTGCCATGAGTAAATGTTGGTGATTATATGAGTGTGGACATCTATAACTTTTCAGTATGTGCTTCCATTATTTTGACAAGTGCAATCTTAAAGCACATTCTGTCTTGTTTCATACTTCACTGTATCTCGGAAGTTTCGTATATTCTCTTTGCGTTGTTCAATGTCACTGCTGTAAGGGATTTAAGTAAGGTTTCATTTGACTTCAGACGTGTGGGCCTACCTTAATTTATTACGCAGGATTGTTATATTATTTGTCTGATGATTGACAATCATCTAAATTAATTTTCTGATGTTTTCAAGGTGAGCTGTTACGCAGTGTTTTAAAGGAGACTGCCGACCATATAGTCGATTATGTCATCTCAAGACTACTTGAGATCTTCAGATAGGATTCTTGCCTTCCTCTTTTTCTCACTTATACAGCTGTTGATGTTGACTTTCAATTTCCGCTGAGGATATTCTAAAAAACTGAACATATTACAGAGAGTGTCCACGTCAGTATGTTCTGTTTGAAGAAACCTACTTTATGAAGGAAACCAGATCTGTCAATTTCTACATTATTCATACCATTATAACGAACCACCGGCAATGAATGCTTTCAACCATAGCATATTTCCATTTTAGTTGCCCATTGATGAGACGCATTATTCTTCAGACGAGATCGCCGTAGTTTACTGCTACACACCGGGGTTACTTGATGTTTTTAACAGTCTCAGCTTAATGAATCCTTAATGATACCTGGTATTGTGATACGCGACATTCAGAATATCGTCACCTTGATACGTCAAACTCATAATCTGAATTGACCTAATTCTTCCTGTGTGGGACCACATTTTTCTGACATAGCTAACATATCACTAGATTCAGAGACTCCCAAACTGGCAACTTGGTGAATAAAAATTGGAATATTTCGCAGCCTGAAACGTTCTCTCCCGATGTACAACTGAAATAGAGGGACGAGAAGTGATTCTCAACAAAATCGTATAATAACCATTGAAGGCATGTGATCTTCGTCGCTGACTGTCACAATCGCTTAACACTGAACTACTTGAGACTATGAGAATATTTGTGCATTTTTGAATGTAAGTCAGTTTTTATTATTGAGAACACATGCTGCATGAAATCGTCGGTTGGCATCCACACATGCTGGTAAATTGTCTGACTTGCGGTTTCTCAATGCAAACAATATATCAGCATCAGGTGTGTTCTATAAAATTCATAATGCTTCGGAATCAGTGAACATATACTTTCCCTGTCGACCTTAAGGCAATAAATGTAATCAGAGGAGTGGAGGATTACTTTGCAACGAATAAAGTGTCAGATAATTTTGTTTCATTATTATGTATGTTTTCTTAAATACGATAAATCTCTATTTAGTCACATCTGCAGATTTTCTAACGATATTTCTAATATCGTTCAATATTTGTGCTTTGTCCTCGATGCATTTAACAGATCAGTTTTGTTCATTTCAGCTTTTCTATTTTGTATCATAAAACGTTTTGCTTTAGCTTTTTTTATTCCTTCACATTCTCGTTGGGACATAGGGCTTCAAGCTAGAGGCTTGCGTTTTCTGTTGTTGTGTTTAATCTTACAGGATGAGGTTGCTAGCCTAATTCTCAAACTCCTCTCTTTACCAGCTTTATTTCTAGCTAAGATAGTTAAATGAGAGCATAGGCCGGCGATCGAATCCCGGACAATGTGCGTGGTCAATGAACGTCATAACCGCTGTGGCACCAAGGCACATTGTTTTAGCATAGCTGCAGTTTTACTTTGAAAGATAAATGAGCCCTGTTGGATGCTATATGTGCATTATATCACCTGACGGCTGAGCATATCATTCAGTTAAACTGAGACCATTAATACATTCTGTATAGTGGGTTCGGAAGGGTTTGAATAAAGATAATTAGATTCGTTGTTTATGAATGTCTCCAAATAAGTAGTAAGTCTGGTTGAATACCTTAAAGATGATCATCGTTCATTCTCTGAGCGTATTCCAAGCACACTTTCATTGCTTGTACTACATAATTCAACAATTTGAACTTTTTTAAAAAGTGACAATGTATGCTAATTCACAATTGTTATTCGTAGCATAATTGATCGTGCCTGTAAAAATGGCATGCATTTCATGTAAACTTACCTGTTTATACGAAATATAAATTATTATTATTATAAAACGTTTATTACATTCATAAAATAAGACTCGATAATTTCCATTATCTTTCAAATGTGTATTCTCCACTAGTTTTCTTTAATAATAGGCCTTCAGGTGAATATAGAAAAAAAAACACGTGATGAAGATTGCTCGCCAATAGCAACAGCAACAACAACAAACGACAATTAACAAGAATGGGGGAAATCTGAAAGGAAGAACCTCCTGTACCTACCCAAATAGGGTGAATCACTTCAACTACAGGCGGACGTAAATGACGACGATATCAAGGCAAGGATTGTTAAAGGAAGGCAAGCTTTCATTTCTCTCAAGTGTGTGGAGATCAACAGCACTAAGCATGAAAAATAAGATCAAGATTTCCAACTCGAATTTGAAGTTAGTGTCACTTATTATATGGATCAGAGACTTGGCGTGTCATGAAAATCACTTCGAACTAAATGCAGACCTTCATCAAAAGGTGTCTTCGCTCAATGCTAAAGATCAGATGACCAGTCAGAAAAGATCAGCAACAAAGATCTCCTGGAGAGAGCGAACCAACTCAGCAGGAACCGATTGTACAACAAATTAACAGGAGAAAATTGAGGTGGGCAGGCCATACTCTGAGGAAACCATCAAGTGACATTACACCCCAGGCCGTTTACCGTTTTCCAGTTATTTTAGCACTTATAAAAATGAGTGAATAACTTTGAGCATTTGACGGTTCTTCGCAGAGGACGTCGAAATAAGTGAAATAAGTGCGAAACATACTGCGTGGACATTTTAGTTAATTTATGAATATTTCAGTGGTTCCTCCTTCAACCAACATAAAATGTTGACAGCGAAATCATTCTTGATTGTATGTAGTTAAAAATTATCAACGAAGTAATATGAGGTACTTTAAGCCTTCTCAACTTGTGGTTTCGCATCTGTTCAGAATAATCTAGTACCACCTAAAAGCTGGAAAGCCATATCGTCAGTCAACCGGGCTCTTGAAGGTTAACGAAGATATAGCATAAACATTACATGTCACAGCATGATATACTTCAATTAGTCCAAACTAGCAACAGAAACTATGCAACAAATACTCTATAGTGATGAAAACGCAAAAACGTAATTATCAACTTGACTAGAACTCATAAAATTGTGCCTTAAAACCTACTGCCAGTTCAATACTCGAATATATGAACAAATAAAAGGAACACCAATGGGATCGCCCATAGCAGGATTAATAGCTGAAGCTGTTATGCAAAGATTAGAATTAATAGCTCTACCTTTGATTAAACCGAAAATCTGGATACGTTACGTTGATGATACATTTGTAATAATTAAGATAAGTGATTTAGAATATACTAATACATTAATAAACAACATATTTGAGAACATCAAATTCACAAGAGAAGAAGAATTAGATAACCAAATCCCATTTTTAGATGTCTTAATCAGGAGAACCAACACAGGAGATTTAGAGACACAAGTATATAGAAAATCAACGCACACAGATCAAATACTCAACTATACTAGCAAAAATCCAGTTACTCACAAACGAAACTGTGTGCAGACATTGTTTAAAAGAGTTTACACATATTGTAGCACTCCAGAATTGAAAAGAATGGAAGAAAAGTCCCTACAAACGGTCTTCAAAAAGAATGGTTATCCTCACAATTTCATCAAAAAGTGTTTAAAGTCGAATCAAAACACCAACAAGAAACCATCATCAAAGACCACAAGAAAATTCATCCTTCCATATATGAGGAGTATCTCTGAAATAACAGCTAGAATACTGAAACCGTTTGATATAGATAAATAGCACACAAGCCAGTCAAATCGCTTAATTCGAAATTATGCAGACCAAAAGATCCAACAGAAAAAGGGGATAAAATTAATACCACTTACAAAACAAATTGTATGAACTGCAACAAGCATTACATCGGCCAAAGTGGACGTCCCCTTCGAATCAGAATTCAAGAACACAAATCAACCGTGAAAAGACGCGATATATATTCTTTAGTATCAATGCATATAGACAATTATGGTCATCAGTTTGATTGGGATCATGTCAAAATCTTAGACAGAGGAAACACTTAAAGTGCCAGGGATTTCCTAGAAGCCTGGTTTTCAAAGGAAAATGCAATTAACAAGCACGTTGATATGGATGAAATATCCCAACTAATAAAAAAAAAATTCAAGTGACCAGAAAGTTTAAAATCCAAGTCAATAGAAAATGGTCAATACATATGTAAAGATAGTTACCAGAAGACGCAATTATATCCCTCATGAAGAAATTTAAATCATTTCACTTTGTGCTAAATATGGCGCTAAAAATGTTGTCCAGCAGGACGACGAAAGCTTCGCATCTAAACCAACCAGCTCAGAGAACGCTATTAATTACATTACAAAGTTTTTATAAAAGGTTGAAACAGCTTTGCATCAAACTCTATGCCTAATGCATTCACTCACTACATCGTTATATTAGCAGAATGCGTGCCAGTCAGTTGTAATGAGAAAATCGATGATTTTTATAAAACGCTGTTAAAGTTTCAATCGACCGCTACCTTCAGTAGTGGACCAAGTCAACTTACCAGATAACAAAAATACTACAAATCTGAATAAAAGTTACTGCTTATCCTAGTTAAACACCCTAGAAAAGTAAAAACAGAAAAGCTAAAAGATGCAAATCTATCTGTGTGTTAAAACATGTCACGCACACACGTATCACTCTCATTACTATTTACAGTAGTTTACAGTTATTTCTTTTCAATATCTCCTAACAAATCAATATTCAGTGTCACATATTGTAAACTATATATCATTAATTTCAAGACAATAGAATATTCTTCCATCATTTTAGCACACATAAATGTTTCAACTGAAATTCTCCGTTGACACGTTTGTTTGCAATTCAGCTAAATATCCCCCTAAAGAGTAAGTGACTTTCTCTATTCTGAAATTTAGGGATTCAACCAAAATATTCCAGGATAAGAAATATTCGCGAATATATATAGATGATATAAATATTTTCATCACATTTCATACGTCCCAAACTCGTTTCGGGGTACACACTCTCAAGTACATTTATCAGTCAGTCTTCAAATGCTTGCGATAGCATAATATGGGCATACTCACTTCTTAACTTACTACAGATAAGCTGCAACGACATCTCATCTAAGTGCAGAACTCCGCTAATATTTGAGAATATTTCATGTATAATCATTTCATCTTAGTGGTTGAAAGCTATTACAGTTTGCCTGTACTTGACCAATCACGGCGTACGACATCTAGAATTACAGTCATTTACAAAACATTCCAGCGATTTTATATTTCCGTAACAGGCAGCTGTCCTATCTACGCGAGAGATGCTCCATTCATCATACAGTAACTAATGATGGAGGTAGTATGTTATTTATGCGAACAAGTCTGAAGAACATTTCAAGATTATTGAAAATAGCCTTCAAGAAACAAACACAGAGTTTATTGAATACGTGAGGTCCAATATTTGATACATTTTAGATGCACTGACGGATTATTTATATTACTGTACTGAGTAAATATTCATTATTGCTAATAATTTCTACATATTGTTCTTCTAGCAACCTTAATTTTCCGAAGCGACGAGTGTAGTGACCAGATAACCGATACAAGCATCTTTATATATATGAATCCGAACCCTCATTGCGAAAGACACAGCCATAAAAAGCTGTGGACATGGCGATAACACGATCGTTTGTGACTGGAAAATATATGTAGAACTGCTCAAAAACTCGAAACTGTCTCATCATTGCCGTTAGACAGCTATACAGTCCAGTCTAAATACAAAAGGAGTAAATAAAATGAAGCAATATATTCCCAACAAGGTGGGAGCAAACATTCCGTTCACCAAAATCACACAATAGCGGTTACCCTACTGGTCAGAAGCAGAAACACCTTGATTCGTTGAAAAGAAAATCATGTCGTCAAGTTTCCAATGTCACCACACAACCTCAAAGGTTACCATTAGATTTAGAGATTCAACAGAGATGAAGATGACTAACTATGGTGAAGTTAATATGTGATATGAAAATGTCGAAATAATGACACTGAGTCAAACAAAAAACCGATAATAATTTAATACTCAGTTGGCACATACACATATGTATGAATATTGTGATAAGAGAGATTTTCCAAGCAGTATTTCCATTACATGAATGTGCTTTGTTTATGGGTTGGGTCCTAGAACTTCACGCTGAATCTCCTTTATTTAGAGAGCTAAGGGTCGGCTTATATTGTGCATTCACAATAAACAATTCTAAAAATACAATTTTACTAAATACAAAACTCTGAACTCTGTTTTCCCCGTGGTGTTGTATGGCACACTGGCATTCGATGATTGCTAAATAAAATTATGAAAATAATTTGAGTTAGTCAAAATCATGTGAATGCCACATTCATATAAGAAGAAAGAGACATGCAGGCATACACCGAAGATCATTTCGATATAAGGTGCAGTTGGCTTGAAGTTGACTATATTCTGCCTACAGTTATTTCAAGAAATTCACCAACAACAGGGAGGCAATTAACAAAAGATGAATACTCTCCAATCGCCTAACAAGGTTAATTGAATGATTTTCTCTGAAATGGTACACTGAGCGATTGAATCAGAAAGGTTTCACTGTCAAAAGAGAATTTAGCCGCAAAGCAAACGCACATCACATGTCCAATTTGATTCTGTCATCTAATGAAAAAGAAGCATTAATCAATAGACGGATAATGAGTAGGCAGTGAAGTAAATTTCATCCAAAATCAAGACAAAGAATTCTATCAAGGACACAATGTTCTCAGATGACCTGATTTACACATATCTACCGAAAATATGATGCTTCAAAAGTATCAGTCAGAGTAGAATGCAAACGTAAAAGAGCGGAATAAAAAACTAACTCTTGAACATCGGTAGATTTTGCTTCATTATTTACTGTCAGTATGCACAATGGATTAATTTTCTAGTGAGTCAACTTGAATAAGCTGTCTCAATTCGTCGATCAGTTTCTTTTGTTGACAGTGTTGTGTCACGGCAATAAGACTAGGTGACCAAGCAGCGCCTCTATATAAATAAGTGTTAAGCTCGTCAATGCCAGTGACATAATTCGAGATGTCATTCATTTCACCAACATGCTTCTCACTCTCGAATGTTAAAAAAAGAATTACTTTTTGCTTATTTGTAAAGATGGTACACAGATGAATACCACTAATTACGAAATATTGTTCAAGCTCTTTCGAATGCTTATCGTGATTTGACGATGAAGACATTTAAGGTAAATGCAGCGTCTTACACCTTAGGAAATAAAATCACATTGGGTTGATAAAATTCCGCTCTATGTACTTTCTGAAAAACCAATTATGTCACAATTCTCTGTTATGTATAGTAATTATGTTGTGATTCTGTACCATGTGTTTTCACATAGCACAGAATTCTCAGCGATTTCATATTGCAAAATTCTTAATTACTTATTATGCTGGATCAACACGTAAAAACAGTTCTCAACAGCGTATCGTGATACGTGTATACGTGATTTTCAATAAATAATTTCTCACATCAACTGGATGTACTAAGGCGGCAATCGCAGCTTAATCTGTGTACTAGACGTTTGTTAATGCATCGTGAACAATCCATGATTGATTGGCAGCATACATCTCAAGTATATATTGTTCTCTGAATCAATTTCAAGTATCCTCACAACTTCTTATGAGCTTTCATACTCTCTTCAATGAAGTCACTATCAGACGCTCAACAGGTGAAGAAACACAAATTTTGTCATTTATGGGTAATAATGTCTCAAGTTATTTTGCCTATTTATGTGAAGTCAACGATTCAAATGATTTAAAATCATCGTCGTGACATATACCTTAGTTTTGTGAATTGTAACAAACATTCATAGCGCTCACAAAATGTATCTTGTGGTGCTACTCAAATAAATTTTCATTATTAGTTCACACCAACAAACAGAAGTGAATGTGTTTATTGCGTCATCCAATTTTCATGTCTTGATTTCAGTATGCTACTTATTAGTAGTTCAGAACTCACTTAAAAAATTCAATGGATATTCTCTCTAATTCGAATTGAAGCTACTTGAAAGCTTCCAGACTACCTCATGGAATATTGATTGTACAGTCTCAAAGTGAGGTACAATGCAGAACAAAATGCCCGGCAAATGCATGGTTACATACAGGATTGAATTTATAAGGAATAATAATTACTTGTTATCGGTTAGACACGTGGTGGTTAACAAGCTTAAATATGCATTGATTGTGAAATTTTCGGAAACACTTCATACAGATGTATTTGTGTGAAACTGACAGGAATGGGAAAAAGGGAAAAAGGAATCCAAAGATTGCTGACAGTCGTAGAGAGATTTGAATTTGATGGGAGACAAACAAGTTCGTTGGAGATGTACCACTGAATGCATGTTATGAAGAATAATGATTTCAATGAAAGTTATCGGAACCACATCAATACTTGACAGAAGGCTTATTTATTCCTTCCTAATCAGTTATCATTTTACATGAAATGTATATGTAATGATCGTTACTATTATTGAATAAACATACGTCATTTGATTGCAACGACCTACTGATCTACATACATGAATTAATTGGTTTTACACAGTGCGGGAGTTTGCAAAATACTCCAATCCTCTGATACTTTTTTGATGAGTCACAGAACATAAAGAAAGTTGGAATGTCTTTCTGACACTAATCAAAAATTGAAGAAAACGTAAAAACCCCACATGTCCATGACAAAGATTCTGCAAACAATTGCTGAAAGTAATAACGAGTACCAAATTACAATATCTACTGCTTGATGTATTCGCAAAAATGAAAACTTAGATAGATTAGGTTGGGTGAATTGGTGATGTAGATATATACCTATCCAAAATTTGATTTTCAAACATCTGACCTACTTATTTAGAGTTAGTAGAATAGTGGGAACTATAACGTTAATTTCAACATTTGGTGCATGAACAAAATTACGTTCAAACAGGCAACGCAGATTAATAACACAGGATTTAATAAATTCATCAAATTTCAGTAGAACTCATTAGCTGAATACTCTTTACACAGGAATATGCATACCGCTAGAGTTACATCAGAGATATGAAATTCATAAGTACATAAACCAAATTGAATCCATCATGCAAAACGACAGATGTGAATGTCTTTCAGGTCATCTTCAGAGAAATAAGTGGAAGTGAGGTTCACTGATTAAAATTAAGTTAAATTTGATTACATTTCAACTACATCAGTCAGTTGTCAGAAAAGGAACTTGAGTGTATGAGAAAATTGCAAACTATATGATATCGATATAAACAGTTTTAGTAATAATAATAATGGTAATAAGACGAGTTAAGGCAATGGCACTGATAAAAGACAGTTTTTAATGAGTCGAAAGTACTAATGAAAGGTGAAAAGAATATAAGTGACCATGATAATAGGAGTTAATAAGTTCAACAGAGTGACCACCACTTCTTTCTGTACACAGAGACCATGTTTGGAAACCCTAACTGGAAAAGCCCTCGCAATTGTAAGTATCGTCTAATTTCTTTGTCTGTTGCAACAGTGAATGACTTGAGAAGGTCAATATAATGTCTGCAGTCTGCAAAATGTTTTATTATTAAATATTGTGGCTTTGTGACATCAGCTTTTTCAATCACTACGGCAAATCTCCAGTCATGTTAGTAAGCAATCATCTTTCCGTAATACTGATGTATTTGATTCCACAAACATACCAAAAACGATGTACACTGTTTGAAGTGTTCATTATTGGCAGAAGTCAATTCCTATATTGATTAAACATGCGTATTAGAAATCCCAAAAGACGCATTACTGAACAAAGCATATTCTTTTCGATAACTTCATCATCAGGTTCTACAGTAGAATTCTATTTATTGGTAATGTACTAACTGGATGCAATACTGGGAATTCCATTCCGTATCACAAGTACTGTTTTGGAATAAAGCAAATTATTATTATTAAAAGACCGTTGCGAAATACCGCCTCCTTATCCGAACAGGCTTGGACTTTCGAATATTGGTCCGTAGGGCCCTATTATTGCGAAAATAGCACTTGATGGAATACACAACACAGATTTGAAATTGGATTTATCTGACACATCACGTTATGTACATATTCAGCTGGAGAGTTTTCTCAAAATGAGGTGAGTTCACTTAATCCATATGTTTAACCTGTCTCTCTAATTTTTAAATGTATCATATGAAAAAGAGAAGACATTCAGCGAAGAGACTCTTTTCGGCGAATTCATTCACAAAGCTGTACAATCGCATTTATATATATATTTTTGTGTGTGTGTACATGAGGTTTGTCAAGTTTAGATAATTGATTAGTTAATACAAGAATGATGTAGTATAGAGACAAAGTTAATCAGACAGCAACTAAAGTAAGACTGAGTTAAGAAACTAGATGACGTAACACAATTGGCTAAAATGTTAAAACTTAGGTCAGGATAGCAACAGAGGTAATTACAGGTAGAGATTAAGTAGAAGTGAAACTGAGTGAATAAGTTGGATGACGTAACATAAATGACTGGAAACTGAGCGTTGTTCAAGTCAGTAACAGTGGTAGTGAGGTGTAGAAATTGAATCGGGTGGGGATAGAGAACAAGAAAGTTGAAAATGTAAAATGTTACAGTTGGGAAGACAAAATAATACTAATGAAGAGACAGAAGAAAAGATTAGGTAGAATTTACATGTCGGCTAATACGATAGATTACGTCCATTGCAAGTGTAGTGATTGAACGAACTTCTTCTGTATGCAGAGTTCAGGACTTAGCAAGTGAATCCCCATTGCTTCTGCAGTTTGAAGAAGTCTGATTCGTACACCTTTAGGGAGACTACTTCTTACTCTGTAGACGACTTTGAAGTTTTTTTGCGGTGTAGGTTGGTGTCCGGATTCTATCAGATGTTCTAAGATGGAACTGCGGGGGCATCGATTTTCTCCTTTGTAAAACCATGCTGGTAAGTGCTCGGTGATACGTTTGGAAAGCGAGCGCTGGGTACGGCCGACATACCTGGCTCCACACGAGCAGGTGAATTGATAAATGCACATTGATGAGGCCAGCAGCGGTAGCTTATCCTTCATGTTCACATGAATCATAGGTTTTGTGGAGAAGGTTAATCATAGTTCAGCTGCGAAGAAGGTCTTCTTAAGTGAGCGCGACAGTCGATTTTTTAGTGTTTCCGCAGATAAATCTCCATTGAATTGGAGGTTCATGTAGAGTAGTTTTTTCTTGACGCTAAGTGTGGGCGGCTTTTCTGGTCTAGGATTCATAGATTTGGCAATAAATCTTTCTGGATAGCAATTCTCGACGAGGATTCTCTTGAGGTTGTCCAGTTCATCTTCTATGGTGTCCAGGGTGCAAATTCTGCGAACTCCATAGCTGAGTGAACGGATCAGGTTTCGTTTGGTGTATAGTGGTACCCAACTGTGAAAGTTAGTAAGCTGTCCGTTCCACATCGAATTTCTGTGGATAGATCTTCTCAGTGTTCCATCCTGTTCTCTTCTGGTTAGTTGGACGTCAAGAAAAGATATTGTGGAGTTGGACTCTTTCTCCATCGTGAACTGAATTGCAGGGTGGCAGTTGTTAAACGACTTTAAGATATCGTCTAGATTTTCTTCGTTGTTGATGATAATGAATGTGTCGTCGACGTATCTTTTATAGATTTCGAAGGTATTGATCATTTTCTTCAGGCATGTGTTTTCGAGTTTTGCCATGAAGAAATCTGCAAGCAAAGGGCCTAGTGGTGAGCCCATAGCTATACCATCCTTTTGGCGATATACTTCGTTGTTTAAGGAGAACTGAACTTTCAAGGTACAACTCAGTAGGAGTTCTTTAACATGCTCGGTGTGTATACCCATGTTTATTCCCATTGAGTGAATAACTTCACATATGTAGCATATTGTTTCAGTCAGTGGAACGTTTGTGAATAGTGATGTGACATCTACTGAAATCATTGTCTTGTTGGATACTTTGATATTTTCGATTGAGTCGATAAAGTCGGATGAATCTCGAACTGTGTGGCAGGAAACTTGTTTTCTGATTGGTTCGAGTAGATCTGCTAACCATTGAGCTGTGCGGTGGTAGGGTGAATTGGTCATGTCGAGGATCGGTCGAAGAGGGATACCCTTCTTGTGTACTTTCGGGAGTCCGTAAAGTCGTGGTATATTTGAGCCAGATGGTCTAAGGGATTCGAACGTTTCGTTGCTGATGAAGGATTCAGTCTTCAACTTACGGAGGGTGTCCGTTAGCTTTTGTTCGGTCTGTTCAGTCATGTTTTTCTCGTTGATCGGTTTTGTGAATTTGCATTCATCGGATAGCATAGTCAGCATTTTACTGATATAGTCCTTGCGATTCATGATTACGATTCCTCCGCCTTTATCAGGACGTAATATCATAATCTCTTCGTTTTTCATAAGTTCTTTCAGCTCCTTATGGTGCCTCTTCGTCAAGATGGACCTTCCGTTGTGTTTGGTATTTATAAACTAGTGACAACTGTCGATGATTGATGCTTTGAATTGTTGTAGGCTTTCGTCTGATGTAGGTGTGAGATCGTAAGTGTGGTTTATTAGATTTTCGAACTGAACCTGGCATTGTAGCTTGTCAATACTTGGTGGTTTTACGCAGAATTTTGGACCTAGAGATAGTGCCTCTAGTTGAGTAGTAGATAGTGTGATGTCTGAAAGATTGAATACGTACTTTTCTGGATTGCTTGGGGACGGAGATTCGGTATTAATTGTGGGCTTTAGGCTTTTGAGAAGATCTGCTTTAGTCTTGTTACATTCTTTCTGAGTGACTTGTTGTACATGTTCTTCGAAGGAATGGCGTAGTTCTTGATCTAAGTCTTCGACTGCATGAGCTCTTGAGTAGACGTTTCGCTCTAGCTCAGGGACGCGTGATTGAATGGAGTCGATGTTGTTTCGTGTGTGTCGTCTGAGTGTTCTGGTATTCGGTTGGATGTGGTTGCGTCTGAGTGACTTCCAATACATCTTTGGATACTCATGTCGATCTCTACAATCTCTTAAGAAATCAATCTTTGTCTTCGCTACCGCAAGCTTGACGGAGTAACGCAGTAAACCATCCAGCTCCTTCACCATCACTGGGTCCTTGCAACGTTTGAGTAGATTGAAAATCCCCATTGAGTCATATGAAGAAGAGAAGACATTCAGCGAAGAGACTCTTTTCGGCGAATTCATACCTCTTCCGATACCAAATTTCAGTGATTGTTAAGTTTCAATTTATCGTTATCCTCCCTAAAATATTCGTGAAATGGATTGTGTTTCTTCAACTTGCTGCAATCAAATGACTTTGGATATAACTCTGATTCTATTTGACAGTGCAAAGCCATCGAATAATGAGCGCCATGTTATCAATCTACGGATCCTGTGTAGTTCAATTTTCAAAGACTGAAAGAGTGGCTAAATACAAATTCATTTTAATTAAGTGTGCGTTCATCATATTTTATCTTAGTTCTCCACTAATGTGAAGTGAAATGGTTTGCTCTGGGATTTACAGGAATTGAGAAAGCATAAATACCAAGAGTTTACAAGTTTTTATTGAATATGTAATGCAAAACTATATATCGGTCGCATTCCCAAACTGCAAATCAACCTATGTCGTCAACCTTTATCCACGCCAACCGAGGGTTTCGTATAAGATTCTGTCTTCGATACTGAATATTGCCTTACATCCACAAAGGTAAAAATATCCTCATCATCACAATTCTAAGGGAACAGACTTAACTGAAGAATAATTTGAATTGTTATTTAATATTGTTATTGATAATCCCTTGGGTTCTGAGTGGAACATGGGGCTTCACTAACACCACCCTACTTAGTTATGTTTTCTTGTATCCCTATCAAGTGGGTCCATGATTTCCCATAATCTGATATATAATAAAAACGTAAACAAACGCACTTACTCCTAACTGTTTAAGGAAGTTGTTGAGTCTAAATTCTCAGTATATACTTATACTACTCACAAGTAGTTCTGTGGTTGTTCAGTATTTAAATGAGATTACTAGGCATATATTTTTGAAATTGTGGAAACTTAGAGCTTCTAGAGTGACTAGTGGATTATTTGAGTAAGTAAAATAATGCTTTGTTCAAATAAACTATTGAATGTTACGTATCAAAGCAACCATTTTTCCTTAGATATATTCTTATGTTTGATAATCTCCCTACTCCTTATCTGCTGGTTTGACTTATGTAGTTGACATCACATTCATTGCAAAAGTATGATGCAGATATGTGGATGACGCTTTCACCCACAGTGTTAAAAACAGAACATATGTCTAGACTCTTGACACAATAAACTCACTAGTAAAGACAATAAAATTCACATTTGAATTGGAAAGTGAATGAACAAGGAGAGTTAGCTATGCTGCTGGATTGTGTAATAATTCTAATAGAAGGAGAAGCAGGTTGACTGCACTTCACACTAACGCTTCTAAAATGCCGACGCATTTCGCTAATGGGAGTTTGGACTTTAAGTCATCTGATACGTTGTCTGCCTGTAAAGGCAGGCTTGTTTTGAGAGTCCTACAAACCAAGCAATGGCACTAAATACTACAATAAAAGACCTACATGATGAAATGAAACGGATAATATAAGGAGGGACATCTGAGACCCTACGTAGAATTCTCAGTGAAGCCGGAATTAGAGTGGTGTCATTTAAATCGAAAATCTCACTCAGGGACTATCTCTGTATTTTACAAGGCTCTACGTACCTGAATAGTTGGAATAACATAAGTTAAAAATACCTTGGATTTACCCGTGATTTAGGTTGACTATATAGGTCAAACTAGTAGATCAGGAGTAGGGAGATTATCAAAACATATGAGAAGAGCCAAGAAAGAACGGTTGTTCTCGCAGAGATGTGCAATTTAAAAAAGGCTCAGACATTGCACTGCATGCATTAAAACACAACCACACAATATGATGAGAGAAGGTTGAAAGTTTAAGAATGAACACATGTAGGTGGTAAGAGAGGTAGATCACTAAATTTTTGTTCATCGAGTCTTCATTCAACACGTGCAGAAGGAATGACTCATCACTCACAATGGAAATATGGAAAATACTATTGCCAATCAAATCAAGCTATGAAAAAAAGGAATTATATGAATGAAGTGACAAAGTTGTTTCAGTACCTTGATATGGTTATGAGGAGCAATACATTGTGATTGGAACGTCATCAGTAAATATTACTGTGAGACACTATCAAAATACACTTTACGTCTAGTGGAATTATGCTCTACCACAATGCACAATTTCTATTATTTTATTAATGAGGACATACTGAGTCGCTTACTTTACTTTTGCTTCATTCGAAAGCATATGCATCGGCTGGCTGTCTGTCCAAATTCTTTCACTAATCCCTCACGCATTGTAGTGTCTTCCAGTTTAGAACGCAGAATGCGGTTATCTTTTATCTGCCATGAATTTTCAGTAACAGAAGTGTAAATGAGATAAATTGTGTTGAGATATCTACACATTTACACCGGATATGCAATCAAGCATTGTTTTGATATAACTGCATAACGACTGAGATTGGTCACACATCATTCAACGTGATGTGGGACAGCTGCATCCACTAGCTTTAGTCTGTCAATAATACTAATCTCTCTAATAGTTTCATTTATAGAAAAAAAACTACAGGTAAGCAGTGTTATCTGACACCACAATGCATTAAGAAACCCTAAATCATTTGTAACCGATGTTTGCTGAAGGTGCGAAACCAATTCCAAATGCATAAATTCCTCTCTAGTGGTCTTAAAGTGCCCTTCAGAGTATCTTGGAATGAAACACTTGACAGACAACTGAACAACTCAAAACATACTGCGCACTTCATTTTAAAGTTTAAATATATACTTTTTAAACCAAAGCTAAGACCCGTTTTGCGTGGTAAGCTTCATCGATTACATTCTATTAAATAGTTGTAATGAAATTCTATATAAAAGTAACTGCTATTGAACATCATTTACCTGTGTGATATTTTCGCAGCTTACGCTCCATTAACCACTAATTTCATCTGAAGCACAATGCTCTTCCGTTAGGCGGCGAATCTCAGTTACCTTGCATAATATCATTCGTGACATAACTTATAAAGCATCTTAATTACATTGTCTGTAAATCATAGGAGTCTTCGCAATTAATAATGAAGTGAAAAGCACAAACTGTTGTAATATGCTTTACATTTGCAAACCAAAATGATTTTAAAAACATTTCTTTTCCGATACGAATTTTAATTATACAAAACGGTTTATAAAGCAGGACTTAAAGAATTCATGAAATTTTGGTTGAACTATCCAGCTGATTACTCTACATGCAGCTACGTATTGAAAAAATCTAATTTCATTTCGATGGGCACCTATACTGTCAAGTTAGTGATGCTGCATGGGAAAACCCTTCGAGACCACTGTTTCCAGACTTTTTCTTATCAGGCCTAGGCACCGAAAATCTTTTTGTTAAAATTTAATTTATATCGTCCAAATGTTAACTTCAAAATAGAATGCGAGTAAGTTCAAAGTACTACATTCCCAGATATTTCTCCTTAGAAAGAACTGGTGTCACAATTGAATGACTCATGTTTAAGAAGACTTCATGTATGGGACAGTGGATAAATTTGGTAAATTTTGTCCCAATCCAAAATAAAACATTTTTCAACACACTACGCCAGAAGTCGTTCCGAGTGGACAAGTGAATGTTAAATGACGACTCCGAAGTATTTTGTTTTATCTTAGAATGGATATTATGAGTAGTTCACGAACAAATACTCCAAAGAAAACATCGTAAGTGAAACTATTCAGATAGTTTTGAATAAGACCCAATGTACCAGGTTCACATTAAAGGTGATAGTGTACAATAAGCAGTCAAATGAAGACTTGATATAGCCATCAGGAAAACTTATTGGGCTAGGAATCTTATGTTCTTAACAGCATCAAGTTAGCTTCAATAATCTAGGGAAGATTGTTTGATAAATAAGGAATATTCGTTTCGAGAACTTCATCATCAGGTTCTACAGTTATATATCCATCCATTATAATGAAAGAATGACTGTTTTTGACAACACCAGTAGTCTGCAAAGTGCAACATTGAATCACTCACCTCAGAATTTCAAAATTTATTCGCCAATGCATTGTAATTGCGTCGGTGGCACAGTGGTTAGTACTCTCGCCGACCATGCACATGGTCCGGGGTTCGATCCCCTGCCGGCGCACACCCGATATCTATGGTATGCCTGAATTTGGGCAACCGATATCCATGCTGAAAATTCCATACTTGTACTGAAAATACGGTGTGGAATCAAGCTGTAAATCAAAAAAAAAAAAAAAAAAATAAGCCCAAAATAAACGTATTTGGTAACACGTAATTCCATACGAGATAGGTTTATTTTAAATATCACCCTGTGATTAAGTATTATCAGTTAGTGGAGTTTTGGAGTCATTGCTCAAAAATGCTCACAATAGTTTGGGGTAGAAGGATACATGCGTTCTATGTGTGTGACATTGTGTAAATTGAAAATAACGTTTACTTACACACTGAAACACATACGACGCAATTTTTTTACTCTTCCCCCGTCTTTGGCATGATTATTCATCCATTTGACGTTAATGATCAATATAAATAGAATTTAATATGAACATTTTTCATGAGATTTCATTACTGTACATTCGTTTCCATTCCTAATCAGTTACTTCCACTTCATTTGACCTATTCCTCAATGCTCAAACATTTACTCACACTAATATCAACCTACTAGTTAGTAGTAAAAACACTCGAAGATAATTTATAAGGCTGGGCCATCTACGGACAGTATCATTACACTCGATTCGATTTTCACAGTGACCAAGTTGAACCTAACGAAAAATTGCTTTAACATAGAAAATCAACTGATGTTTTAGAGTTAGATGAGTCTCAAAAATGCACGTTTTGATGGAGAAGAATCTATGTCGATTTTTACATAATTCACATCACATTAAAAGCACAGACAGTAGATCAAGTTAGTAATGAAATGATATATTACTCATTGTGAATAAAATATTATAATGCACACTCAATAAATTTAAATGAAGAAGGTAGTCCCCAAAAGAAGGCAAATACAGAATGGTTTTACACTAGAGGAAGTAAAGGATCTCATAGAAACGCTAGCAAAGCTATGCACGACATGCTACGCAAAATACTAGCAAAACTTTGCGTCGCATTTTGCCGATGAGTTGCTTGTATTGCTGGAATTAATTAGTAATTCATTAAATATTACCCATTTGGAATCAGCTATAGAAATCACCGTCGAAGGAAAGGAGAACTTGTTCATAAATAATACCACATAATCCAATGATCCAAAAATGTTCCCTCTAACATCTCTTGCTAATAATATACAGCTCTTAGTCACCTGATAAAATGAAATTACATCATGGTCATTAAAGAAGATGAGGGAGAATCAACCTGTTCAATGAACACAAGTGATTACGGAATAGACCTGTGTGGACATTTACCTGATTGATCTTAACTTCTTGCTGAATAACATAAGTCTGCTGCAGAAAATAATGTGAAATTCTCTACCGATAAACATTTTCAACAGAGGAAATACAAAATCTGAGTAGGATTCTCTAGGGACAACAAATTATATTAGGCAAGGTTTAGTGCAACATTTACCGAATTTCTTATTATGTACACTTACCAAATTCTTAATTTCACTTGAAAGTATTTTCTTCAATTTGAAAACAAGTCATTGGATTGGTCGTATTCTTCTATTATTGCTTTGAATTTATTGTACTGAGCGTGGAATAGTCTGACAAGTGGAAAACATAAGCATGGCTTTCACTTCTCAGAAAGATAATTAATTCGCATTCGATAATACACGAATAAAGATCCAGAAGATTACAATCATGAGAAAATGTAATTAAGTCACTCAAAGCTGACAAAGTAAACGGAATAAAGAGAAATAATGTAAGTTTCGAGATACATTAAAGTAAGCCATGACAGACATTTTGTGATGGAATTCATTAGAAAGTTGGATGCAGGTAACAAACGCATGAATGCACACATTCATTTCCTAAATATATCGTATTTGTGAATAAAGTATAAATGTACCCAAATCACTGAAGAAAACAGTTACTTACACTGAATGCATATGTCGTCGTATCGTTATCATGCTATCAGTGAACTGATGCGTCACCTTAAAAATACGAGAGTCAATATATTTGGTAGGGCATAGATGAAAATAAAAATATCTGTCGTATGTGATAAGTATACGTTAACGTGAGTCATATTGAAAGCACACTCATATTGCCATGATAGGTTGTTCAATTAAAAACCTCATCACTCCAACACTGAAATTTCGCAAATTCTACGACGGAAAGAAAGGACGAGAAGTGGATGTTGCACACAAATGTGTTGTAGATAGTAAAATAACTCGCCCGATTATATTCTTACTTCACATGCGTTGTGGAGACAATTGTGCTCACAAAAAGCATAATATGGTATTATTAAAAGGCAGAATTTGTCTGGAGCAAATGAAAATCCCTTGCATGTATTTCAGGCGCACTGGTCACACATTTTTTGTTGATTCATTTGCAATAAGATAGAAAATTGAAAATTCAAACACTGTCATCGAGATAACTGGGCATTTATGAATATGAGAGATAATAACTGACAATAGTCCTATTGATGAAATAGAAAAAGGATTTTAAATTTAGATTACTTATAGCAGAAATTGTCTTTGCACACAAAATGAGGCCCAATGGAATATTTCAGTATACGCCCTTCTATAATTGTGAATGTTTTGTGAATGATTTGTTTGCTTAATCACCGTTAAATGCAAATAGCAATCACTCCACTCTACGAATGCGTGTCCACACATGCAAGCTGGTATGCGATATTGAACATGATGTGCAAAATGATAAGACATATTAGGGCGGATTATCATAGATGCCTAAATAGCCTAATTATCTTTCAATCAATTCTAAATTCTTTATCGCACATGGATTGCATAACCTGTTTCTTTTATGTGTGTTACCTGTCAGTTACTGATCTACTCTTCCAAAACTTCCTAAATCATCTTCCAAGTTAGTGTTGAATAACTACTCTCCTTTTCTTGTATTTTGTAGGTGAGATTTCATATATATCCAGGTACTCACAGAATTTTCCAACTTCGTTTGTACAAGTGCATAATTTTTCATCGCTGGAGTTGATTACTAGTGGTATTTTCCATATTTCAATCATGAGTGAGTCATTTCTTTTGCACGTGTTGGGTGTAGACTCGATGAAAAAAATTGAGTTATCTACCTTCTCTCAACCTACCTATATTGCTTAATAAAATTGTAACTCTGCCTCATCATATCGTGTGATTGTGTGTTACGCCATTCAATTTCTGACCTTTTTTCTAAACTACTGATCTTATCAGTATCAATTTGAAATCAGCCTAAGCCTATTTATTTTTGAAAGCAATCAAAGGTGCTATTCAAAAAACACTGAGGCGATAGCTATTCGAAAACTTAAGCTCCCCTGTGTATTACTATTACTGTTTCCTTTAGTTCCTATGGGAATGTATGGCCGCACGTCTCCATTGCGTTCGTTTCACTAGAAACGTTTTCGCCTGACTTCATGTCTGCACACATGCTTTCATCTCCTCTTCACATGAACTTCTCCATACCACCCTCGCACTGACGACCAACTCATCGCTTCCGGTTAGTGTTCCACTCGAGGGACTGTCTTATGATGTCACTTGATGGTTTCCTCAGACAATGGCTGATCCACCTGCATTTCTTCATGTAGATTTTATGCACAATCGGTACCTGCTGGGATGGTTCGCTAGCTTCCAGAGATCTCTATTGCTGATCTTATCTGGCCGGTCATTTGATCTTGAGTATTGAGGGGACATCTTTTGATGAAGGTCTGAAGTTTTTTTCAAAGTACTCTTCATGACGCTCCAAGTCTCTGATCGGTATAATAAGTAACACTGACGCCATATTAGAGTTGAAATTCTGGATCTTATTTTTCATGCTGAGTTCTATTGAGCTCCACACAGACTTAAGAGATATGAAAGCTTGTATCAATAAATAGAATTATCGGACCATTTACACGATAATTCTAGGAACTTTTACAGAGTAAATGGGAAATCGTTGTAGTTTTTGTGCATTAGAATTTTCGTCAGTTTATATTATACATATATAGCCTCCCACAGTGCTCGTTTAGCTTTAAAAGTTTAACTGCAGCTACGCTAAAACAATTTGACTTGGTGGCACAGCGTTTACGACACTCGCCGATAATACAAATGGTCCAGGGATGGATACTCGGCTTATGAAATTCTTTAACTGACTAAGCCAGAAAAATACCAGGTAAAGAGTATAGGTTGAGCATTGGGCCCCATTGTGGGTAAATTTTTATTTTGATAGAGTCTCACAGTGTTATACAGTAATATTTACTGATGACGTTTCGAGCACAAACTATTGCTCATAATCATATCAAGTTACTCACATTTACTCTCTCAATATTCTTAGGATAACCATAAAATACATTTGACTGGCAATGTAAAAATGAAATATTTGCTTCATTTGAAGAATAAAACATAAAACAATAAACGAATATTTACTGCGAACGTGTGGTAAAAAATAGTGTTCGAATAACTTTTATACTTCGGAGGATATGTGAATTGCTTTGCAGATAGTAGATTTATTCTTCGAATTAGTCGAGAGATCAGAGGTGTTTTTATTTTCATTTCGTTCCACAATTTCCAGCTAAACTGCAGACTCAACATGCAGACTTGATTTATTCAGAGATGAAAAAAGAAACATGAGTCAATGTTTTGAAGTACCATCAGCGAGTATCAGTTCTCATCATCTCGCATCATTGGTCAACTGTTTCGGTCTAGACTCCGGCGAATGTCGGTGGTTTTCGATAACGTTTGAGCATCAGATTTGTTCTGCGGTGTTGGTTAGCGGTTAGGTTATTGATTGTAATGTGATGTTCATCAAAAAGCAAGGTCAGTCGAAGAAGTGGAGTAAAACAGGCGGTCATGAATATTTTATGATTTCTTCCCTTATTTTTCCTGTGTTCCTCGTTTTGTTGTTGGTATTTCTGAATGTTCCATCTTCTACTTCTGCATACGTATAATGAAAAGTGAATGTGTATTGAGGTTTTCGAATATCACATAACAAATAACACTTTTCAGATTATCTATGTCTTCTGTTATTACCAGTGAATGGCGCACCGACCTCCATTATTGATCCAAAAAACATCGTTCGTGGCGAATCTTGCTATCCACAAAACATTTATGTGGATCCACCACCCCTTTATTCCTTCTACGTGTTTCTCTGAACCTTTGAGTAGCTACACAATTTCAATGCTGGAGGAAAGACATTCGAACTGATGATATGGATCGACCGAGGAATTAACTGCTGATTACCATAATGTCAGTTTGTTAAGAATTTATCATTTGCTTACACTTAGCAGGCTCCAGAAACTTGAAATATGTGACCTATTTCCCGCAAACCATACTACTTGTGGCAGGTATTTTTGAGGTGGTGTACACAAATTTAATTGTTATCGTCTTAATTTGCGAACTGAAATTATTTTGAAACGATTTATTTCCAACTAAGAATTAGAAATTTAAGGAGATTGGGTAAAAATTAGGATTTATTGAAGTCATCGAATTTCGGTAGAAGGCTCCTGTTGAATATTCTATAGACGGGTATGTACCATGAATATATAATTTCAGTTGCATAAGTGTGCATTCTGTTCAGTCCTATTTTTGGTTCATTTTTAGAAATGCAAATCAGAGAGAAAGATGGATTCAGTTATCCCACACTTACTTTATCTATCTTCTTGGGATAACCATAAAGTACGTTTGATTGAAAATGAAAAGATGAGATATTTGCTTCATTTTGAGAATAAGATATGGAAAAAATTTTAACTACGAACGTGTGGCAAAAAGTATAGTTCGAATAACTTTTATACTTCAGAGTTTACATGAATTGCCTTGTGAGAAGCAGATTTATTTATCGAATTAGTCAAGGAATCAGCTTCTTTATCACTTTTAGTCTGCACTTCATTGTCGACTTTCATGGCAGATAAATGATATGTACTTGAGGAATTCAGCATAAAAAAGGAAGAAAAATGAATCGACTTTACGAATTATCATCGTTGAGCATCAGTTCACCATGTGGAGTACTTAACCATATGATTGTACACTTTTTGTTTAGGTGTTTAAAGTAGAAACATTGTACATGACTTTTGTTTAAAACTATTAATGTTTAAATACATATAACTTCCGAGTACAATTTGAAATACAATATACTGTTGGTACCTCCGCCTTCTCTCTGGCTATTTCTGTCTACTTACCGAACTCAAACCGTGTTGTATACTTTGGATTTATTGCAGGAACCTATCATCCTTATCCGAAGACAAAATCTACTGCTGGAACACAGCTTCTATCAGTAGAAGATTACAACAATCAACGCTTCTGTGGATTATATAAATAATTTGTAGCAGTGGACTTTAACAACATATCCAAGTAACCTGTTAATTAATATAAGTCACTACTGCATTTTGATAATATATTGTTGCATTGTACTGTCACTGAATTGAATTTTTATTCGCATATTTGTTATGTTAATGAACTGGCTCTAGACAGTCCCCTACATAATAATTGGTGAGCCCCACGTGATTCGAACACGCATCCTTCTGATCTGGAGTCAGAAGGCCCTCTCAGTCTCTCCAACACTGTAAGGTAAAACTATTTTCTTCAAAGTGGATTTAGTCAGAGCTTATCACCAGATACCAGTCGCTCCTGAGGACATCGAGAAGACAGCCATTATAACACCTTTTGACTTGTTTGAATTCTTACGAATGCCTTTCGGGCTGAAAAACGCTGCACAAACTTTTCAGCGCTTCATGGACCAAGTCACGCAGGGCCTTGACTTTGTGTTCGTTTATATCGATGACGTACTAATTGCTAGCAAGTCGGAAGAGGAACATAAGAATCATCTCAGCACTTTGTTTCAGCGTTTCGAACGGTATGGTATCGCTATAAATCCTAAGAAGTGCATTTTCGGTGTCTCTTCTATTCAATTCCTGGGGCACTACATAACTGCCGAGGGAATCAGGCCTACTGAGGAAAAGATAGATACAATCAAAAAATTCCCCTAATCAGACTCTTTGAAGAAAGTCCGACAATTTTTGAGGATGTTTAATTTCTATCTACGTTTTATTCCTTCGTGTGCCTCTATCGTCCAACCTTTAACCGATCTCCTTAAAAGTGATCCTAAAAAATTTCAATGGTCAGCGCATGCACACGAATCTTTCTGCAACGCTAAAGACTCTTTATCTAAAGTCGCTTTGTTTTCTCACATCAGCCCCGATGCATCCTTTATCTTGTGCACAGATGCCTTTCAAGAGGCTGTGGGCGCGGTGTTACAGCAGAAGATTAATGGTGACGTTACCCCACTTGCTATCTTTTCGAAGAAGTTAGAACCGGCTCAGATAAGTTACAGTACTTTTGGGAGAGAATTGTTGGCTATATACCTAACAGTCAAGCCCTTCAGTTACTTGCTACAGTGTCGGTATTTCACTATTTTTACTGACCACAAACCTCTGTGCTATGCTTTCACTACTTCGCTGGATAAACACCCCGCAAGAGAAGCTGGACAGTTAGACTTTATCTCCCAATTTTCAACTGGCAACTATTGTGTTAATGAACTCGCTCTAGACAGTCCCCTACAATCATACGCCGCACCATCGATCATGAATATCCGTCAAGACTTCAGAAAGTCGCTCTGCTTTGCAGCAATTTATGAGTATTAGATTTTCTCACAATATATAAAATACAGGAGTTTGAAAATTGCAGAGTTAAAGGTTGGTTGATACCTCATTGTCTTCACTTTTTAATGTAGACGGTAAGACGAAACATTTTCTTAGAGATTGATAAGATGTGGGATGACCATTAAAGGTCAGAGGAATGAATTAATCCAAGGTATTCAATGCTTGACTTGGTTTCAATTTCAGTGCCATCTATGCTACAGGCATCATGGGAACTATTTCATGTATGTCACGTCGATGCTTAAAATTAAAGTTAACTGCCTGACATTTGGAAGGATTTAACATAAGACCATTCGACTTAGACCACTTGCTGATGTGCGTCGGTGGCACAGTGGTTACGACTCTCGCCGACCATGCACATGGTCCGGGGTTCGATCGCCTGCCGACGCACACCCGATATCTATGGTCGGCCTGCGAAATTTGGGCTACCGATATCCACGCTGAAAATGCCATACTTGTACTGAAAATACGGTGTGGCATCAAGCTGTAATCAAAAATAAAATAAAAATAAAAAAATAATAAATGTCCAACAGGAAGCTATTAAGTTTGGAGCAGACAGACTTGGAAGTGATACGCAGTGATACATTCAGATCATCAACATATTTGACAAAATTAGTTTCTACGAGTTGATCAAGGATTGTTATCAGTTAGAGAACCATCGTAAAAACATAACTAACCCTTACAAAACAAATTATAGAAAATTAATCTGATGCATGCCAGTGACTTGTTACAGGATGGAGTTTCCTGGAGTTCCAGTGAGAACTCGTGACCAGTGAGGTGCAATTAGATGTCACGTGTGTGGATGGATGTCTCACCAACGACAATGGTTGGGGTTGCGCTAAATCACGAATATGTAGAAGTTAGAATTCATGGACCATTGCATCGGGTCCCAGTGGTTCAATGGTCTACGAGCTCGCCTTGTAACCAGAAGGTCCTGGGTTCGAATCCCGGTTGGCGCGTACTAATGAAGAGTCCCAAACTAGGACGAAACAGCTGTCCAGTACTCCTAGGTATTCCAGTGGTTCTCTAGCTGATGTCAGCTCATGATGCAATCCTCCATGCAATTGAACAAAATCCCTACCAAACCAATACATGAATATATAAATGAACTTGTATTTTTACAAGTTTTTCGGGCGACATCTCACAGTGATGCAATCAATGTAGTTATTCGAGAATTTGAAACAAACTTTGTTAGAAGTGGACCATTTGGAGTGAATCAATGTAGCCACACCTCCGCCACATTTTTTGTGGAACAAACACGTTCTTGTCAGAATACATTAAAATCATTTAAAGATACTATATTTTCATCATATGAGTCATGGAGCCAGGTTTCTTGTAGAGTGACAATACCAGTATTGTAATAAATGTCGGACAACAACAGGGACTTAAAATCCAGAATTTTGTTAGGAAGGGGCCGGCAGTTGGTACTTATGATAACCGGAACAGTGGTGTGATGTATGGGTGTGGATTTTAAAGCCCCCTGTCCAACCACTATGGTGCTTTTTCTTGAGTTTACTGCAAAGATGAAAGTTTTTTAGGTTTTAAGCATTTTATATAATCC
Source organism: Trichobilharzia szidati (assembly GCA_944472155.2). NCBI lineage: Eukaryota > Metazoa > Platyhelminthes > Trematoda > Strigeidida > Schistosomatidae > Trichobilharzia > Trichobilharzia szidati. The sequence continues at coordinate 126,897,802 of OX235273.1, read as the reverse complement.
CGAGAATGAACGATACTATTATAATGCATAATTTTGAATGTAAACACCAACAAAATATGAGTATGTTGTGTCACATCAGCCCCGAAGCATCCTTTATCTTGTGCACAGATGCCTTTCAAGTAGCTGTGGGCGCGGTGTTACAGCAGAAGATTAATGGTGACGTTACCCCACTTGCTATCTTTTCGAAGAAGTTAGAACCGGCTCAGATAAGTTACAGTACTTTTAAGAGAGAATTGTTGGCTATATACCTAACAGTCAAGCCCTTCAGTTACTTGCTACAGTGTCGGCATTTCACTATTTTTACTGACCACAAACCTCTGTGCTATGCTTTCACTACTTCGCTGGATAAACACCCCGCAAGAGAAGCTGGACAGTTAGACTTTATCTCCCAATTTTCAACTGGCAACTATTGTGTTAATGAACTCGCTCTAGACAGTCCCCTACAATCATACACCGCATCATAGATCATGGTTATCCGTCAAGACTTCAGAAAGTCGCTCTGATTTGCAGCAATTTATGGATTTCGTGTTCAGTTGCAAACTGAAATATTTTTGAAGCGATTTATTTCCTATTACGAATTTAAAATTTAGAGAAATAGAGTACACCTGAGAATTTAAGGAACTCACTGAATTTAGGTAGAACGCTTCTGTTGAATATTCTTTAAACGGGTATGTACCATGAATATGTAATTTCAATTCCACGAGTGTGTATTGTGTCAAGTTCGTTTTGTTGCAATGAGGAGCTCCTGCGGAGCACTTTTCAATCATCTTTACCTGTTCGGCTTAGAAGCTGATATTTGGCAACGGCATGTATAATGAACCTAATTATATCTAAGATATGTGGATGATATTTGTATTGTTTGTGAAATCAAATCAGCTAAATTGAGAAAATGCTTCATACGCATATATTTCTTACCTACAGATTACAAAAAATGACTTTCCTAAATGATTATCCAGAGACGAGCTATAAAACTGAAATCTAAATGTGAAATCCGATGCCAGTGGAATATCGGAAAATCTTAGTTCCGCGGTGGAAGCGTGTTTGTAGTTTGAGTAATGAAAGATCAGTAAGTGTTATTGATTACCTCACTGCAAATATATGCCACACAAGTGTAATTTTATTGTACTGTTTATCCGACATTGACGGCTGATATGAAATCACTACAATATCTTCTATTACCGTCCTTTTACAGTCTGCATTATCGATAAATATATTCATTTCTTCATACAACTGGTTCCCTTGATAAATTTCGATAAAGAAAGGAAGACGAAATTTGCAGAAGCCCTTCTTTCTGTCCTTCCAATGTACTTGCTCCCCCAAGTGCACGTAAATTCATAAACGCAGTTGGAGGTGACATAGCCTGAAGGATAGCTACCAATTTTCCAAGGAAGTTGACAATATTGACATATCAGACAAACTCATGGTATCGTATGACGTGACCTCCTTGTTCACAAACGTACCACTGATGGAAACGATTGATATCATTTGTAAACAAACGGATCTACTACCATTGCCGGAAACAGAGATGAAGCGACTATTGCTGCTCTGCACAAGAGATATACAATTCAAATTCAGCAATCAACTCTACCGACAAATTGATGGGGTCTCGATTGTTTCACCTCTGGGACCTATCCTGGCTTATGTTTTCATGGGCTACCTTGAACAGACACAACTAAGTTCTGCTATCAATGGAACGACCTACTATCACCGATATGTTGATGACACATTTGTTGTTTGCAACGAAATGGATCACGCATCGGCATTATATGATCGCTCAAATGAGATCCATCCAAATATCGAGTTCACCATTAAATATGAACATAAAAGTGATTTCAATTTCCTGGATCTAAATGTAAAAAAAACAAACGAAGGCATGATCGCAAAGTCCATCTATAGAAAAGAAACCTGGACTGGACAATATCTTCACTATAACAGCGTTCGTCCCATAAGCTATAAAGGTGGATTAGTGAGGACTTTGTACGACAGAGCCAGGAAACTATGTTCACCAAACAAAGTCGAAGAAGAACTAGATTTCGTCGAGAAATACCTAGGAGAAAATGGATACCCTAAGGGATTCATACAGAAGTATAGCAGAGTAAAAGATAAGAAGGAAAAGCATCCAACTGTAGAAAAGAAAAAAGTGCTTATTTGTCTCCCATTCAAAGGAGATGCAGTGTCACAAAAGATTGACAGAAGACTGAAAGGAGCAATAAATAGAAGCTTTTTGGAATCAAAACTCATAACAGTATACAACACCACTCCTTCTATAATCCATTCAAAACTGGATAAATACCCTGCTGATGTCACCTCCAACTGCGTTTATGAATTAACGTGCACTTGCGGGAGCAAGTATATTGGAAGGTTAGAAAGAAGGGCTTCTATCCGGTTTTCTGAGCATATTCCAAGAAACCTGTGCCTGAAAGGAAGCAAATATTCTCAGAAAGCAATTACCAGACATATTGTTGATACCGGACATCTCGTAGAGATTTCTAAGTCCTTCAAAATATTAAATAGACAAAGGACAGCAAATTTACTGCGATTTGCCGAAGCAATCGCAATCTAACGACTTAAACCAGACTTATGCATACGGAGAGAGAGAGTGTGATTAACCTCTCACTCCCTTGATAACTGAATTTTGATTTTGATTACAATAATTAGTCATTTAATACAGTGATCTCAACTCACTGAACAAATCTTAATCTCATAAATTGTAATCGCCTTTGTTTTTTGGAGTTGCTATGTGAACCTACAAGCTAACACTGTTTCTGTTAATCAATTTTTCTGTTTTCTGTCTTATCCCTCCCCATCTTTTCAACTCTGAAAGTGTATAAATTGATGATGATAACTTAAACTAAAAATTGTAATGCTTTCATTGTTTTTTTGGATGCGTCAATTTTATCTCTTCTCTACTACTACTCAAACATTAAAGTATGTTATTATCATTTATATAACCGTTGTAATTTCAGGTAGTCTGTAGCTGAGGAGAACCTGTGAGAAAGAATGATATCATTCTATACTGCAAATTTCGTCTTCCTTTCTTTATCGAAGTATTCATTTCTCATAGAAATATATTTATTGCATTAAAAGTGTAGATTCAGTATGTTGCGTATTATTTTTTTGATTAAAGATTGATTCTATGTCGTATTTTTGGAGCAAATATGGAATTTTCAGCATGTGATATCGGCAATTCAATTTCGCAGGCCAACCACTGATATTAGGTGTGCATCATCAGTGAATCGAAGTCAGGACCATATACCTTGTTGGTAAGAGTCATAACGGGTATCCCACCGATGAGATCAATCCCACTGGTAATGCATATTTTGTAAATATATGTCATTTTGAAAATTCCATGTAAACATGACCCCATTTTCATGCATTTTGCTTCACTCACATGAGAGATGCGAACAGTGTCAACCGCAGAACAAGTCGATGAGGCCAAGAATTACTTGTAAATATTCCATTGAATAAAATAATTCTAAATTGAGTTTTGTTTCCTGAATTGTGATAATCAAATGTGAATTACAGTCTATCTCGCTTGTTTGATTTTGAAAGTTCACAATAAACTGAGATTCATATACCCAGGTTAAATGATTCAACTTCTAAGGAGAGTTCTGACAACAGATTTAGCTAACATGTTGAAATCATAGCACATATTCTTGTTGATGGAAATTGGTGGGTTCCAGATGAATCTCTTATGAAGTAGAATAAGATCGTAGTCACATAGTCGAATTTGTCTTGGCGATTCCATGAACAGCTTTCGAATATAAGAAAATATCTGTCCCTTAATGCCAAACTCCAGTGTTCAGGTTCTCATGCATCCAATATCCTATCATGTAGCTGAGAGTAGAACATTCACGTCTGTTTGAATTCTGAAATTCTGAAATTTCTTCTTCAGGTTTAGTTATCAAAAGTTTTGATGTTCACCACCATGTAAACACTTCTTTATGGATTGTCTAGGTAAAATGCATCACCTGACGATTAGATGAAAATGTTAAGTCTGAACGCCAGTGATGGTCAAGAATCCATAGGCTATGCGAAGATAAATATGGTTCTGCCTATAAATATACACCGTTTTTATTGACAAAATTCAGTGATGTTTCGGTTTTATTCTGCAGCTAGTCACGAGAGAGGTCATGTTTCTTTACCACACTGCAACTAAGTAACATTGAACTAGACTGTCACAGGGTTTTATAGAGTAAAACCATTGAATAATAACGATATGCTAAGATTCTGAGAACGCATTGGAATTCAATCTTGAAGGGCTGAAAATGTGACTAAATAGAGATTTATTGTATTTAAGAAAACTAAATTATCTCAAACTTTATTCTTTGCAAAGTAATCCTCCACTCCTCTGATTACATTTATTGCCTTAAGGTTGAGAGGCAACGTAAATATGTGATAATTCAGAAACATTATAAGTTTCATTGGACACATCTGAAGCAAATATATTGGTTGCACTGAGAGACAGCCAGTCAGATGATTTAAATAGTATATGCGGATGCCATCCGGCGATTGCATTCAGAGTGTATCCTCCATTATAAATACTGACTTACATTCAAAAATGCACAAATATTCTCATAGTCGCAAGTAGTTCAGTGTTAACCAATAGTGACAATCAACGATAAAGATCACATGCTTACAATGGTTAAAATACGATTTTGTTGAGAATCACTCCCCATCCTTCTATGTCATTTGTACCCCGTGAGGGAACGGTTCAAGCTGCGAAATAATTCAACTTTTTGTGCATCAAGTCACCAGGTTGGGAGTCTCTTAATCGAGTGACTTGTTAGCTATGCAAGAAATATGTGGTACTACATTGGAAGAATCAGGTCAATTAAGATTATGAGTTGTCCATATCAGGGTGACGATTTTCTGTATGTCGTGTATTACAATACCAGGTCTCATCAAGCATTCATTCAACTAACACTGCTGAAAATACCAAGTAACAGCAGTGTGTAACAGTAAACTGAGGCGATCTCATCTAAGAATTAGGCATCGCAGCAATCGGTTACTGAAATGTAAATATGCTTTGATTGAAAGCATTTGTTGCTGTTGGCTCATGATAATGTTGTGAAGAAAGCAGAACTTGACAGATCTGATTACCTTCATAAAGTAGGTTTCTTCAAACAGAACATACTAACATGGACACTGTCTGTGATATTTTCAGTTTTTTAGAATGTCCTCAGCGGAAATTGAAAGTCAACATCAACAGCTGTATAAGTGACAAAAAGAAGAATGCCAGAATAATCCCTGAATATCTCAAATCGCCTTTAGACGACAGAATCGACTAAATGATCAGCAGTTTCCTTTAAATCACTGCGTAACAGCTCACCTTGAAAACATCTGAAAATTGATTTAGGTGAATTTCAATCCTCAGCCACATGATTAAATAATCTTGAGTAATAAATTAAGAGAGATCCACACGTCTGAAGTCATATGAAACCTTACTTGAATTACTTGCACCAGTAACATTAAACCACGCTAAGAGTATAAACGGAAATTTTGACATACAGGTAAGCATGAAACAAGAAAGAAGATACTTCATGATTGCACTTGTCAAAACATTGGAACCAGATACTAAAATTTGCATCTGTCCACAATTAACTGACATTTACTCACGACAGTGGAGTACATGTGAAAAGTATCTTTTAATCTTAAAGATGTTACTTCCTAACAGGATGATAATTTCTTCATCCTATATGAAGCACAGTTCATGATGACAAGTAGAGCATATCATGTCATAAGATAACAAGCTGTATAGGCAGATACTACTGATTTGTGTAATCCAATTTCTTCATGTTGTGTTTGCATTTCAAATAATAAATGCATCAGGATTATTACAGTGTAGAAAAGGCATTCATTTTCAATGCAGGGACGATTCGACGCATTGACATCACTACAACAATGCCACTGTACGGCATCCGTCTCCACGACAACTTGACATAAGTCAAATAGCGTAGAAAAAGTCACATATTTCAGGAACGTGGAAACTAATATGCATAAAAAAATAAATTCACTTGAAGAGAAATGTGAATCACCGTAATATGCAGTTCGGACCTTGACTGTTTCGCATCGTCAAATGAAAATGAATCTCACTGACAGGGAAGAATGGTCACTTCCACTGAATTCACAGAAAGAGAGAAAAAGAGTCGGCCGGTGCTTAAAACAATTCAACATATGCCTATCTGTGACTATGGAGTTTTCAGAGTTGATTGGTTTGTCCAGTCACCATTACGTGCAGTGCACTCTCACTCAACCTGACGTATTCTTTTGAGCTGGTATGTGAAAGCGAGGTACGGAGGTATAGAATGAAAGAGCGCAATAATGCCACTTACTGGTGATAATTTACCCTCCGAATCAATATCAGTTCACTTCTAAATGCTTTCTTACACAGCGTAACACAATTTTTATTTCATGTATGCTGCTGGTAAGTTAATCAACAAAATACAGAAATCTACCTCTAAACCAATAATAAAAGACTTCTCCGTCTTCATGCAAATTCAGATATTCAAATTGAATAAATAACTACCGTGTCTTATTTATTTCAACGTCCATCGAATAGTGATATATATGACAACCACATTTGAACATAGAACTTACAGACATCTGTATTCCTACCAACTAATTTCATCGAAATGTTACGACGTCACAATGAAGTCAGATACAAAACCTCATGAAACACAGATTGGTATTCACTGAAACAGTTTCTGATTCTTTAAGCACGAGGCCTTGTTTTGTATTGAGAAACAATGCATTGCTGCCACATTTGAAGTTCTTATCGAAGTTTTTCAATAAGATTAGTGTCAATTTTCCACCATCTTACTTCAGAATATCCCGTTGTCTTGTTGATTCTATTCGACCTTTCATCTTCCTACTCCTACATACATGAAATGAAAAGTGGACGCGTGGTCAAACACTAACACTTTTTAGATAATCTCTGATTTGTAACATTACCATTTAATCTCTTTCAAGTGCACAATCACCTTAAGGGTTAATCTGAAAATTAAATATCATCAGATGCGTTTCTTGCTGTCTACAACACAGTTATATGGATCAACCGCCTCTTATTCCTTATTTATCTTCCTGTATACATACCAGACTCTGTAAAATTGCGAATCTCGTGGAAAGAACTATAAATTGACGACATAAATTTTAATTAGATGTCATCTCTAAACCCTTGAATCATTGGTGCACATTTATCTCCTAAAACAAAAATACGACATGTTCAATTTGACTTGCTCACGTCCATAGTTTCTGTTTGTGCAATTCGGATATTAGTGGATCCTGTGCTTTTCTTATCATCACGAAATCTACTTCTCGTGTGATGAACAAACAATCATTCTTATAAAGAATAACATTTTTTCAAATTAAACAACTCATTTCACGTGTACTCAATGACCGTAACACCTTCTTATTATTCGCATCTATCTTCTTCACAAATAAATGTTAAGGGATGTCTTCTGTCTCGTCTTATACCTTAATATTTCGTCTACCTAAAGAGACTACATGTCCAAGCATTGTATGATACCAAAAAGAAAAGTTTAAATGAACAAAACTGATCAATTAAATGCATTGGGGACATAGCACAAATATCGAACGATATTAGAAAAGTAATAAGTAAATCTAAAAAAGCGTTACTTTTTCTGTTTCTATTGATAGAAGTTTCTGCTTCTCCTTATCAAATCGATTTCAGATTTTCCATTTTGTATCGAGAAATTTTTATCTTTCACAGAATTGTTTATTTTTTCTTCAGTTTTAGAAAAATGACAAGGCAGGGGGGATTGTCAAATCTGTCTTATGTCGTCTGAAGTCATTCCACTGGAAGATAAAAACTCTATTGTAAATCAGACAGAAAGATAAATTTAGTAATCTCACATTTACTCTCTCAATATTCTTAAGATAACCATAAAATACATTTGACTGGCAATGTAAAAATGAGATATTTGCTACATTTGAAGAATAAAACATAAAACAATAAACGAATATTTACTGCGAACGTGTGGCCAAACATACTATTCGAATAACTGTTGTGCTTCGAAGTATATGTGAATTGCTTTGCAGATAGTAGATTTATTCTTCGAATTAGTCGAGAGATCAGAGGTTTTGTCATTTTCATTTCGTTCCACAATTTCCAGTTAAACTGCAGACTAACCATGCAGACTTGATTTATTCAGAGATGAAAAAAGAAACATGAGTCAATGTTTTGAAGTACCATCAGCGAGTATCAGTTCTCATCATCTCGCATCATTGGTCAACTGTTTCGGTCTAGACTCCGGCGAATGTCGGTGGTTTTCGATAACGTTTGAGCATCAGATTTGTTCTGCAGTGTTGGTTAGTGGTTAGGTGATTGATTGTAATGTGATGTTCATCAAAAAGCAAGGTCAGTCGAAGAAGTGGAGTAAAACAGGCGGTCATGAATATTTTATGATTTCTCTCCTTATTTTTCCTGTGTTCCTCGTTTTGTTGTTGGTATTTCTGAATGTTCCATTTTCTACTTCTGCATACGTATAATGAAAAGTGAATGTGTATTGAGGTTTTCGAATATCACATAACAAATAACACTTTTCAGATTATCTATGTCTTCTGTTTTCACCACTGAATGACTCACCCAAGTCCATTGTTGATCCAAAAACAAAGTTTTATTCGTGGCGTACCTTGCTATCCACAACACATTTATGTGGATCAACCACCCCTTTATTCCTTCTTCGTGTTTCTCTGAACCTTTGAGTAGCTACACAATTTCAATGCTGGAGGAAAGACATTCGAACTGATGATATGGATCGACCGAGGAATTAACTGCTGATTACCATAATGTCAGTTTGTTAAGAATTTATCATTTGCTTACACTTAGCAGGCTCCAGAAACTTGAAATATGTGACACATTTCTCGCAAACCATACTACTTGTGGCAGGTATTTTTGAGGTGGTGTACACAAATTAAATTGTTATCGTCTTAATTTGCAAACTGAAATTATTTTGAAACGATTTATGTCCAACTAAGAATTAGAAATTTAAGGAGATTGGGTAAAAATTAGGATTTATTGAAGTCATCGAATTTCGGTAGAAGGCTCCTGTTGAATATTCTATAGACGGGTATGTACCATGAATATATAATTTCAGTTGCATAAGTGTGCATTCTGTTCAGTCCTATTTTTGGTTCATTTTTAGAAATGCAAATCAGAGAGAAAGATGGATTCAGTTATCCCACACTTACTTTATCGATCTTCTTGGGATAACCATAAAGTACGTTTGATTGATAATGAAAAGATGAGATATTTGCTTCATTTTGAGAATAAGATATGGAAAAAATTTTAACTACGAACGTGTGGCAAAAAGTATAGTTTGAATAACTTTTATACTTCAGAGTATACATGAATTGCCTTGTGAGAAGCAGATTTATTTATCGAATTAGTCAAGGAATCAGCTTCTTTATCACTTTTAGTCTGCACTTCATTGTCGACTTTAATGGCAGATAAATGATGTGTACTTGAGGAATTCAGCATAAAAAAGGAAGAAAAATGAATCGACTTCACGAATTATCATCGTTGAGAATCAGTTCACCATGTGGAGTACTTAACCATATGATTGTACACTTTTTGTTTAGATGTTTAAAGTAGAAACATTGTACATGACTTTTGTTTAAAACGATTAATGTTTAAATACATATAACTTCCGAGTACAATTTGAAATACAATATACTGTTGGTACCTCCGCCTTCTCTCTGGCTATTTCTGTCTACTTACCGAACTCAAACCGTGTTGTATACTTTGGATTTATTGCAGGAACCTATCATCCTTATCCGAAGACAAAATCTACTGCTGGAACACAGCTTCTATCAGTAGACGATTACAACAATCAACGCTTCTGTGGATTATATAAATAATTTGTAGCAGTGGACTTTAACAACATATCCAAGTAACCTGTTAATTAATATAAGTCACTACTGCATTTTGATAATATATTGTTGCATTGTACTCTCACTGAATTGAATTTTTATTCGCATATTTGTTATGTTAATGAACTGGCTCTAGACAGTCCCCTACATAATAATTGGTGAGCCCCACGTGATTCGAACACGCATCCTTCTGATCTGGAGTCAGAAGGCCCTCTCAGTCTCTCCAACACTGTAAGGTAAAACTATTTTCTTCAAAGTGGATTTAGTCAGAGCTTATCACCAGATACCAGTCGCTCCTGAGGACATCGAGAAGACAGCCATTATAACACCTTTTGACTTGTTTGAATTCTTACGAATGCCTTTCGGGCTGAAAAACGCTGCACAAACTTTTCAGCGCTTCATGGACCAAGTCACGCAGGGCCTTGACTTTGTGTTCGTTTATATCGATGACGTACTAATTGCTAGCAAGTCGGAAGAGGAACATAAGAATCATCTTAGCACTTTGTTTCAGCGTTTCGAACGGTATGGTATCGCTATAAATCCTAAGAAGTGCATTTTCGGTGTCTCTTCTATTCAATTCCTGGGACACTACATAACTGCCGAGGGAATCAGGCCTACTGAGGAAAAGATAGATACAATCAAAAAATTCCCCTAATCAGACTCTTTGAAGAAAGTCCGACAATTTTTGGGGATGTTTAATTTCTATCTACGTTTTATTCCTTCGTGTGCCTCTATCGTCCAACCTTTAACCGATCTCCTTAAAAGTGATCCTAAAAAATTTCAATGGTCAGCGCATGCACACGAATCTTTCTGCAACGCTAAAGACTCTTTATCTAAAGTCGCTTTGTTTTCTCACATCAGCCCCGATGCATCCTTTATCTTGTGCACAGATGCCTTTCAAGAGGCTGTGGGCGCGGTGTTACAGCAGAAGATTAATGGTGACGTTACCCCACTTGCTATCTTTTCGAAGAAGTTAGAACCGGCTCAGATAAGTTACAGTACTTTTGGGAGAGAATTGTTGGCTATATACCTAACAGTCAAGCACTTCAGTTACTTGCTACAGTGTCGGCATTTCACTATTTTTACTGACCACAAACCTCTGTGCTATGCTTTCACTACTTCGCTGGATAAACACCCCGCAAGAGAAGCCAGACAGTTAGACTTTATCTCCCAATTTTCAACTGACAACTATTGTGTTAATGAACTCGCTCTAGACAGTCCCCTACAATCATACGCCGCACCATCGATCATGATTATCCGTCAAGACTTCAGAAAGTCGCTCTGGTTTGCAGCAATTTATGAGTATTAGATTTTCTCACAATATATAAAATACAGGAGTTTGAAAATTGCAGAGTTAAAGGTTGGTTGATACCTCATTGTCTTCACTTTTTAATGTAGACGGTAAGACGAAACATTTTCTTAGAGATTGATAAGATGTGGGATGACCATTAAAGGTCAGAGGAATGAATTAATCCAAGGTATTCAATGCTTGACTTGGTTTCAATTTCAGTGCCATCTATGCTACAGGCATCATGGGAACTATTTCATGTATGTCACGTCGATGCTTAAAATTAAAGTTAACTGCCTGACATTTGGAAGGATTTAACATAAGACCATTCGACTTAGACCACTTGCTGATGTGCGTCGGTGGCACAGTGGTTACGACTCTCGCCGACCATGCACATGGTCCGGGGTTCGATCGCCTGCCGACGCACACCCGATATCTATGGTCGGCCTGCGAAATTTGGGCTACCGATATCCACGCTGAAAATGCCATACTTGTACTGAAAATACGGTGTGGCATCAAGCTGTAATCAAAAATAAAATAAAAATAAAAAAATAATAAATGTCCAACAGGAAGCTATTAAGTTTGGAGCAGACAGACTTGGAAGTGATACGCAGTGATACATTCAGATCATCAACATATTTGACAAAATTAGTTTCTACGAGTTGATCAAGGATTGTTATCAGTTAGAGAACCATCGTAAAAACATAACTAACCCTTACAAAACAAATTATAGAAAATTAATCTGATGCATGCCAGTGACTTGTTACAGGATGGAGTTTCCTGGAGTTCCAGTGAGAACTCGTGACCAGTGAGGTGCAATTAGATGTCACGTGTGTGGATGGATGTCTCACCAACGACAATGGTTGGGGTTGCGCTAAATCACGAATATGTAGAAGTTAGAATTCATGGACCATTGCATCGGGTCCCAGTGGTTCAATGGTCTACGAGCTCGCCTTGTAACCAGAAGGTCCTGGGTTCGAATCCCGGTTGGCGCGTACTAATGAAGAGTCCCAAACTAGGACGAAACAGCTGTCCAGTACTCCTAGGTATTCCAGTGGTTCTCTAGCTGATGTCAGCTCATGATGCAATCCTCCATGCAATTGAACAAAATCCCTACCAAACCAATACATGAATATATAAATGAACTTGTATTTTTACAAGTTTTTCGGGCGACATCTCACAGTGATGCAATCAATGTAGTTATTCGAGAATTTGAAACAAACTTTGTTAGAAGTGGACCATTTGGAGTGAATCAATGTAGCCACACCTCCGCCACATTTTTTGTGGAACAAACACGTTCTTGTCAGAATACATTAAAATCATTTAAAGACACTATATTTTCATCATATGAGTCATGGAGCCAGGTTTCTTGTAGAGTGACAATACCAGTATTGTGATAAATGTCGGACAACAACAGGGACTTAAAATCCAGAATTTTGTTAGGAAGGGGCCGGCAGTTGGTACTTATGATAACCGGAACAGTGGTGTGATGTATGGGTGTGGATTTTAAAGCCCCCTGTCCAACCACTATGGTGCTTTTTCTTGAGTTTACTGCAAAGATGAAAGTTTTTTAGGTTTTAAGCATTTTATATAATCCCGAGAGTGAATGATACTATTATAATGCATAATTTTAAATGTAAACACCAACAAAATATGAGTAAATAGATGCAAAAAGTACATGGAATATGGTAGCCCAAAATGTTCAAACAGGCCACCAAGGTCAAGGTCGTAAAATATGTAAGTCGATAGGAATATCAGATTCACCAGTTTATATGTCAACTTTACGACTGAAATTTAGAAACACTTGAAGGATGAATAAATATCTACGTGGACCCGTTTCAAATTGTATGCAGCTCAGTAGCTAATGAAATAATGGTTTATTTTCTTTTCATACTCTTCCTTTATCTTAATAAATAGATCCATTTCAAATAAATATGGTAACACCTACCTTTTAAAATAACATAACAACAAGGCTACTCCTGAAGATGGATACGTATGCGTGTAAGTCTTCATACAGTGGTTCACTCAAAAGCTGCTCCGCATTCGCGATGACACTGTGAATCAAGCCTTAAACTGTCAGTTTTCATCCGGAGTGATAAAGGACATTAATGATCAAGGAAATCCATATTACCGGATTGTGAAGTATAAACGCAACCCTATTAGAGGACAAACGTTGTTTTCTATTCTTATCATTCATTTTACTTTGTCAAGGTGTGTTGCTCACCTTTTTAGAATATGTGTGGGCTGCACATCTTCCCTTATACGTAGTCTGGAATTAGTTACATTTTAAAGGATTGGACATTACTCTATTTGGACGATTATTATTTTCTTGTTTTACAGGCAGTGGATTTTTCGTAACAGAAAATTAAGAAATTTCTTTAATAAGACATATTTTCTAATCTGAAACATATTTCATATCATTACTTCAAAGGTTATATCTTTCACCTTAGCAACCATTAGGTTTTCTGGTGAGAAACAAAGTTTAAAGACTACAAAGTAATAAGCTCGCTTATTTATCAACTCTCAATATGATTTTGAATGTACAATTGAGGCACCTTAAAAGGAGTTTTCCAAATCAGAAATGTTTTCTAGTGACTACGGGACATATTAAAGTTACTTAGCGATAAACACTTACATTCATATACGAGGAATTCAACAAACAATCATAACACAACATCATAAAATGATAAGAGTCAGTCACTGGTGGAAAGCAAGCAAAGATAAAGATGTATGAGACCGGTTACCCATTACGTAAACTGAAGAATTATTTATTCTTAATAAAAACTCGTATATTTTCATCTTATCCAAAATGAGGTAGGACATTAACTATCAAACATCTGGAATATAGAGCTGACAACAGCTGCAGTTCATTTTTAGCGATGGTAAAGTTTTCCCGGAGATGGGATTTTCTAGTATATGAAAAAATCTAAATAATGAGGTGAAACAGGTAGAAAAAGCCTCCGTTCTAATTATTTATTCTTTAAAATTCACTGTGAAGACCAAAAAGGGTCAGAAGCAAAATAAAAATAATACTGAACCTAATGATGATGAAATAAATGCGAAAGAGTACATGGCATCTACAGATTTACGCTATAAGGAGGGATCATCTGAATCTCTACATAGGATGCTTGACAGAACAGGAATCAGCGTGGCATTTAAACCTAAAAGCTCACTCAGGGTCTCTACTGACCACATTCGACATAGTAATGCAATTCACAAAATACTTTGCAATTACCACGAGGTCAAACAATTAAGTCAAATCAGCAGATCATCGGTAGTCAGATTATCAGAGCATTAGAATTCAGCTAAATGTGGAATGACTGACTTCGCAAATGATGGCGAATTAAGTAAAAAAAGAACTCTACAACTGTAGTGCACGCGCTGACTCACAACCACTCAATAAGTTGGAACAGAGTTGCAGTTCTAAAAGGTATAATAGATAGATGAGGAGAGAGGATGATTACTGAATCTTGGTTCGTTGATTCTACACTTAATACATGTAAATCAAGGGATGAAAAATATAGGAAGTATGTAGAAGAAGTCAGAGAGTGGTTTGAGTAACTTGATATTCTTTTGAATAATACATTGTACTCGAAATTGTCATCGATAACTAATAACGTATAACACTGTGAGACTTTATCAAGATAAATTTTCCCATTAAAGGAATTTCATAAATCGATTGCCACCAGTAGCAATAATATCATCAATACTGTTAATGATTTCTGGAAGCTGTTTTTAGTGTAATACGTAGGAAAAACAATTGAGTGCTAACTATGTCACCATAGAACACAGCTTCATCTGACAGACTTATGTTACCCGTTATGAGGCTCAAATTTCAGTGATTATAAACGAGTGAAAATAACATTAAGCCCATTTCCATGTGTAATATTTCACATCATTACTGCAAATGAGTATCATTTCAATCTCTTCAAGTGGCTTTTAAATACCATTAATAATACCACTTTACGGAATGCTGTTGGCCACATGCTATGCTACATACTTGTTCTCAAGAGATCGGTTGTCCTGGCAACTACTTTACCTAAACCCTCGTGTTTCTTCGTGTTGAAGTTAATGGTAGAGATTTTGTCCTCTTTTCAATTTTCGTTAAAATGAAGAAAACTTTGTTAGATGTTGTCTGTCCACTAGCAGTTTAAAATATCCTCCCTTGAGTTAAAAATCTGCATGTCTTTTACTGTCAACGTATGTCAGAATCGCATTAAGAATGTGTGTCTAGTATTCGGACTTTCTATTTCTTAACAATCACTGGTTAGTCTTGATACATAGTGAGTGGTCACACTAAGAAGTATATTGTAGAATAAGTATAAATTCTTGTACACTATTTGGTGCTCACATTAGAGTGCTTGGACTAAACAGTCATGAAAATGTTACAACACCTCATCTTCTGCTTGTTCGCATCGATGCTTTACACTGCACATGTTTTAGGTAAGTCTTGATGTTTTATCGTAGTTAACTTCTGATTGAATACATAATCTAAATTTCAAAATGTAACAAATAAGAGTGATATTAATTTGAATAAGTGAATTCAAGAGCACGAAGGAAAATTTTATCTCTGAGTCTCACATGCACGTTTTTGGTTATATCTAACGTTAATAGAAATCAGTGATATTTTCATTACTATCAGTAAGATGATAGATAGTCTTAGCGCACTTGAAACTCAAGCTGTGGATGTTTTCGTACATTCGTTTCGCAAGACTTGAGTATAGCGCTGATTTTGCCGTCGGATATTGCTTATTCTCATTATTATTTGTTAACGATGTTTCACTCCACTTCTACCGTTTTTGTGGTTAAGGCAATTTGACTACTGGACGCCATAATGCAAGCTACAATGAGACATTTTGATGATAAAATCAACTGTTTAAATAACATGCATGTTTTCTCCCGAATATTTCCTCAGGAGATGACAGTGAAGGTATGATATGTTTTCCCATGTAAATTGAGGAAACTTTATTCTACTGAATCTAAATAACCTGTGAGCCACTTAAAATAAAAAAATCGAATGATTATTATTAAGGCTGTAAGAAAGTTACTGAGTTAGCTGTAACTATGATCGCCATGTCCTATCAGATCTTTGTGTTTTTACATCTTATCAGTAAGAATTAATGAATATTCCACGAGTGACTGCTTCCCCTCTGTTCCTAACCACAAAGCATAGGTATTCTAGAGAGTTTAGTGTGCGGTTAAATTGTAGCAACTGTCAGTAAAAATCTTTGAAATTCACCATTATAAATAAAGACAGCTAACTTCAATTGACATATCTCCCTCCAGTAACCATTGGTAAAAATTAGCCAAATAATTTCTTAGCACTTTCAGCATTATGAAGACTATAAAGAAAAGGAAGTCAAACTGTAATATGGAGATTATATACAATTTTTTTTACCGCTATCGAAAAAATTATCCACTTCCTATGTCTGTAGAAATACGTTTACAAATCTGTCTTAATGGAGCTAATTTTTGAACATAAGCCTTAGATTCCTCTTTGTAAAGCACTTAAAGTGATATTCATTGGAACGATTACTTACAAAGCTAAAAACTTGTTTTTAATGTCTTATAATGTGCGCTTTTTTGAAGGAACGGAACGTATGATAATCGTAACATCCAAATCTTTTGAATTGAATCTTAGTCTCATTCCAATGGGAGAGATTAGTTATCACCCAATAGGGACTTTATATGCTACTGTTGATATCATGAAAGTTACTCCCTCATTGGGGTCGTTGCTTTCGTCAAAGTGACCGGAGTGGATTATTGAGGGTTCACTTAACAATTTGGAGAGTTCACTTCAAATCCATATAGTGTGCACTCATCTCTTCATTATTCTGGGTAGCCTTTACAGTATTGAATATTGTTGTTATGCTTGTTCTCGTTTTTTCGAAAGAAAACACATCTGCTGACTGCCTTCTCAAATGCTTTCACCACCCCACACCATTCCACCGCTCCTATTTCTGTGGAGAATGAGTTCATTTTTTATGATTTTGTCATGCTTATAAGTTTCTGGGACCACTGGATTGATTTCTCGTTGGAAGATTGTCAGGCTGACAGCAGATTTTCCCTCTTTTTCAAATTTCAGGACAGCTACGTAAGTAGTCAATTGCTAATAACTTAAGTCGTACTTTGTGGTGCATCCAAGAAGTACTGAAACTGTCACCGTGATGAGAATTTCTTATGATGTGGGAAACAGATTTCAACCAAATAGGAATCATTGATGCGTTATTTAAAAATCGTACTTAGTATCCTTTATAAACTTGGATGACTGATATTTTCTTACAATAAAGTGCTGGAGAATTGACAATAGTTTCTTTATTATTGGTCATATAAGTTCTACTTAAGCGAACTTGATATTTTCAGTAAAGTTATATGAAGATGAGAAGTTAATGTTATATAATATCTGTGTGTATGGATCATTTCAACAAAACTATATCATATGAAGTTAAGCCATTCTTTGTGGTGCTTTTCCATGAGAAAGTATTCAAACAAACGTTTTTTGAATGATGTTTGATATACACGACTACATTTTCAAAAACGTTTTTCCAGTTTGCAAAAGTAAGCAAAGCAATTAGCGTTGATATGATTACTTGATCATATATTGATTTTCAAGTGTCTATCTTGTCGTGAATTGACGTTGTGTATGGTTCACATACTGATTAAGACTCGCTGCTGTAAAGCAGAGTTGTTGAACTTGAGGGATGGACATGTTCATTAGGTCACCTTATGTCTCAAACTTTAATAGGACATATTTAACTGTCGCGTCCAGCAGATTTCTGTTAAATGATGAATTTTCGGTTGAGATATATATTCAACACCATTGTGTCAGTGAGACATTTTGTGTACAAGTTTCTTATGACAGTTAGCGATTTACACTCAGATGTGACAGCGGAAAATAAAGAGAAATACACAACGCGCGTGCTAATGATGGCCATCAAAGAACGAAAGACATTGAGCGAATTCAAAAATATCAGTTGGAGAACGTGTATTACAAGATAGACTGGTTGGCCCGTTTTGACACTTAAATCGTAATGTAACCCTTCTAAGATAATTTTGTATTTTTCGATTTGCAGATGCGTTAGGTGAGTGGAAATAGGAATAATGTGATGGAAATTTGTTATCGCATTCTCATTTGAATTTTGCACTAGTAAATTGCTGATGTATGAATAACACCATTGAGGTTAGAGAACGCATTTATCGATCAGACATATTCCGATTTGGAGGATAGTGCTTCTTTCACTATCGCGCACAATCTAGATAATGTGATATCATACAATTTGATCAATGTATACTATTACTCTCCTTCACGTAACACTTTACAGTTTCTAGCTGACTGGCACACTCGTCCTTATATCAAAATAAGAGTTTGACTAATATCTGTAGATGACTGCAGAGGTAAACGTATGATTAGAACAGACAAAAGTGATTGCAGTGACAGAGAAAGTTCGTAACACAGAGGGATTTTTTTTTGATTTAGTTCGATTCTCTGCAGTCACATTACACCCATTTGATGGATATACGTGCAATAGAAGCAAACTAGAGACTTGTGGCGAACGTTTTATTGAGCGAGAACACAGCAAATTTATACATTTCAGCCACCATCCATTGAAGCCAGACCCTCCTTCAACGAACGGTTGTTTCTCTCTGTCAAATAATTTGTTTGTGGATGATATGGTGTTCATCACATACTCTTGATACTAAGATGTTGCAAACGCAGGATGTTCAAAATAGAGACCTCATTCTGTCAGTAACTTTTTTTGGTACACCATGGTCTGCAACGATGAACAGAGATAATGCATCGATCACAGTCCTCCTGCGTTCATCCGCGATCGCGATGAAGTCCACCCATCGTTGAGCCTGTTTTATCATCCCCAGGAGGTACTGAGTGGCACCGCATGTCTGCAGGAACGGAACCATCACATCTACGGACTGCGAGTCACCTACCACCGTGACTGTATTCGACTGCAGAGGCAGTTGTATGCACCGATCTCCTTTCATCAACTGGCACTGTGGACGTCTAAGTACGTATTTTGCCACACCTTCTCTGATACCTGGCCAGCAAATGCCGTTTCTCAAGAGGATAGTTGTCCTGCCTACTCCTGTATATGCCAGCTGGTGAAATTCTCGTATCATCTCATGGCGCAGATAACGAAGAATCGCCAACCAGCTTTCATCTTTTCCTCGTCAAGTCAGAGTTTCTTAGGCGTTTACTCCTAATCGATCCTTCTGTCTGGGAAGCGTGGTCAGCTTCTTACTCGTCGTAGGCTGATTCGCTACTATTCTGTTAATGACCAACTGGGTCTAATTTCTGACTGCAAGCAAGTTTTAATGCGTCCTGTTTCAGTGCGTGCATTACGTAAACAATTTTCAGTATCTCAGCTTCGTCTTCCAGTCCAGAAGAAGCGTCTGACAAGATAGTTTCTTTACCAGGGACGTATGAGATTGTGAAGTCATACTCCTGCTGGAGCAACATCTGCTGTGACAACTTCCAGATTAGGTCTCTAGCCGTCCTCCAAGACTGTAGCAATTTGTGGTTAGTTTGGATGTAGAACCGTAGGGCGGTCTCCATTTGTCTACAGTCTATAATATTGCTAAACATTCTTTTTATATCGTTGTATACGTCTGTTCTGTGTTTCAAAACACAACTGACATATTTGACTACTACTTCACCTTGTTTAAGTACTGAGTTCATGCCATAGTTACTCGCATCTGTGCACACTGTGAACTGTTTCTGCGTATCGTCAGTTATAGCCTCATTTTCTCGTGGTCTAAAGTTTGTTTTGTGCAGTTGAATACCTTCTGAGAGTCTGCCGACCAAACAAACTTTTATTCACGCAATAGCCTGTACAGTTGAACTGCTATCTCTTTGAGGTTATTCACAAATCGACTATAAAACTCTGCTATTCCAAGAACTTTCACGGTTTCCTCTTCGAATCCGTTGGCGCAATAGTTTTTGTCGTCAATATTGTCCAACGCAGTGGCTTTTTTCACAGTTTCCGTTTGCCTATCTTAGACTTTGTTTTGTTGATGAGAACTTCAAGCACTTTGATTCTTTTGAGTACGGCTTGAAAGTTTTCACATGGTTGCCTTCTTTTTGACTGTATGCGATGAGATGAACACCGTACACTTACACATCCTTCAAGCTTTTAATCAAAAAGGTCGTCAATCGGCCTCTATGTAAATGGTGTGTCTGATAGTTCAAATGACATACGTTTAAACTGATACTGTTTATGATCAACCATGAACGCCATCTTATCCCTTTCGCATTGTTTTATCAGAATCTGCGGGTTCCTTGACCGGAGGTGGAGAACTACAGATCAACTTGCGCTTTGTATATGATCCAAGGTCTCTACAACACTCCATTTTAGATAACATTTCATTATGATAAATCACACAGTTTTATACAGTAACATAAAATGATGACGTTTCGAGCACAAACTATTGCTCATAATCATATCAGGTCACTCACACAATGTTTTACCTCATCTATCTATAATGGAATAATACTCCACAAGGGTGCCAAAGTTTTACACTTATGTCTGTGTATAAGATGGCATGGCACACGGTATCAGCTCTGTCGTAGTGTTAAGCTGTCGGAAATCCCCACAGAATCTGTTCTCACCTCTTGATTACTTCACTAAAAAAGCTGAAGTGTTAAATCAGCTACCAGCTTCTTTAATAATACCACCCTGTACCATCTCCTGTATTTGTCGCTCAAATGAACTTTCTCAGTGACATTGTACTCTTCGCGGTATGAATAGTTACATTTTCTGACCAGTCATTAGGACTTATAGCCTCACCGAATCGTTAGTGCCCCCTTCCTCAGTGAAAAAATGATCGTATTTGCTTACTCACTATGTATTGTTTCAAATTATCGACGCCTTAATCCCCGCTATACCGCTTGCTTTCTACATGCTGATAGGTTCACACTTGGTGATGACCGCTCTCATTAGTATTAATTATCACGCTAACCTTTCTCAAAAAATCAGCCGCGTGTATTTTTCGCCATTACTCAGGAACAACAATCAGCGAGGAAGTCACTTTGCGGTCGTAAATTAGAACACTACAGTCTCACGTGCCCGTGTTTTTATCATATCGACCTACCGTTTAAACTGTCATTGAACACTGCCTGACGCTCCGACATTGATTCTTAACTATTAGTGAAACTCCCGGTATTTATCTAACATAGTACTTCTTGTCCATACATTTCCGTCCTCTCAACGGCCACAGCTACTTCTTGTCTTACAGGAAAGATAGAACACACCTCTGCACTTTTTCTTCTCCGTATTTCTTGGCGGTTCCTTCTCCAATGTATTAGATTGTCACATTCAAAGCATTGGTGATTCTCCCGCTACTTTTTGCTGCAAATCTTGAATTTTCCGTTCCCATTCGTTTGATTTTGGACACCTCTTTTGTGGCTAACATCGTGCTTAACATTTCTATGGTCACATTTGATAGATCACCGATGTCCATTGATTGTGCAGTGTTAACCAGTTGAAGTTGTTAAGAAATGTGGTCGGGAACACTCACGATGAACTGAGAAGTCAATAACTGCGTATTTCAGGATTCATCCAGTTTCAGGAGTGCGCAACGAAGTAGATTCGTCTCATCTTTGCGGCATGGAAATTATGTATTCCTAGCTTACTGTCTTTCGGCCTGTCAAACTCTATCGCCGATCGTTCAACAAATGCTTTCCAGGCCTTTGTATTAGCTGACTGCTCCATACTGTCGCACACCGTCTTTTCATTACCTCTCAGCACTGTCTCGAGCACAAACGCCTTCTGCACTGGACCCTTGACGCCCACCATTTCAGTGACAGCATCGAAGTCCTACAACAAGCACTTTATGTCCCCTTCGCCGAAAACAGCAGGTCATAGGATCTTCATTGTCTGTAGAGGGTGATACCAAATGTAATGGTAGGACAGAAGGGACTGAGTTACCGACTCTCTTACCGAGGAAAAGCACACCTCATTTATACATTTTAGTCACATTCATTGTCAGAGAACAATAGGCTGTTCTGACTGGTTGTGGATTTTCTGAAGGCTGAAACTCTTCTGGTTGGTTTCTCATTTTGCGAAGGTTTAACGCTGAGATTATTTCTTGCACACAGAGTTAGGTCGATCCCAACTCGAGAAATAATCGCTTCTACGTCTGGAGCCTTTGACTCGAAATGTAGCTCTCAGTTTTGGCTACTTTCCATCAGTCTGCGTCTATGTACCGCTGATGAATGTTGTCAGTAGCACATGCCACATAAAGACCGTACTCAAATGTGAAAAAATAAGTCAGCTGGTGACTGAAGACTCAGTGCTACCGGGACAATATCGATGAAGCTACGGTAATATGTGTAAATCTTATACAAACATCTCTATTTATTGAAGACAGAAGCATATGGAGGAATGTTAATTTGTTGGCTATTTCCAGTTCGCTATTGTGAATTCAACTTGCAGCATGATAAAATTTGTTGCTTTTGACGATGTGTCGATGGAGTCTATAACTACTTTCATTCTGCAACATTCCTGTCTCATACTAGATTGACTCAATAGTCAAGAACTACTTAAAGTTAGTCCAGATAGAAATTCATTTTTGCATTGCTTTTTACTCACGATTTCTGAATAGAAGTTATGAGTATCTATGTCTTTCTGTTTAAAGCTTTTGACCTTAATTGTATGAATTTCAGACACTATAAGTAAGGAAGATAGTGGAATAATAACTATGTAACACTTTATTTCTAGTTATACTCATAGGCACAGTGTGTGTGAAAACATATGTCGAATAAATTTGTACACCACATAAAATCGGAAAATGAGTCGTTTGGGTAAACTATGCTCCGACGGAGCAATCAAAATTAGAATTATTCCCCAATTAGTGAGAATGTTTCAATGAATTCTATTACAGGTAATGAAATTGTGCAGAAATTTTCAGATTATATTCCCTTATTATAGTAGGAAAAACATTCGCATAAATAGATCTCTTCATGTATTTTGAATGCTACCAAATTAGTCAGTGTATATCTGCTTGACTCAGCTTCACTCTGTTGTCCAAGCCTAACTGTCTTTTTCAGTTTATAATACCATAAGACATCGAAACGAAAGATTATACTGAAAAGCTACAAAGATTTTGCGAAAAGCTTAACGCGGTTTAGGTGACTTCCAGGTATAACTGATGCAATTCTGCACTATAATCTGAATAATTTGGAATGAGAATGAAGTCGACTAGAATATTTTGTTCACATTGTTAAGAGATCACGAACATCTTTGCCGCAGAATATGCTGGCCACCTAAAGCTGTGGTATTGATCGAAAATAATATTATTCCATTGGAAGAATGAGTTAAAAACTTGTTAATCTGTACAACTGTTCGTCTCTACTGTTCCAGTGAAGCAACGTGAGTCATATTTTGCTTCAGTTCTCGTCTCTA
This sequence comes from Trichobilharzia szidati, assembly GCA_944472155.2. NCBI lineage: Eukaryota > Metazoa > Platyhelminthes > Trematoda > Strigeidida > Schistosomatidae > Trichobilharzia > Trichobilharzia szidati. The sequence goes on along the minus strand of OX235273.1, from coordinate 126,874,204 downwards.
TTCCAGAAATTCAAAGGTTCTCATAGGTGTACATAAGGTGATGATGCTAACACTTTCCAGCAACTTGCTTTATGTGACGATGATTTCAAACAATTTTGGTGGGCAGTTGTCAACTCATAACTGCTTTACAAGAACTTTCAATTCAGTCAACTTGAATTATTTTACTATGGTATACACTAATTGTTTTTACACTCAATCATTCAGATATGCAGTAGATTTTGCTAGGTCAAGATATATCATTTAATCGCCCCCATCTTTCAGTGATTATTGGAAACATTTAATCTCTACCAGTCAATGTTTCAACTTATATGTACTACAGAAACGGCCATTATGGTCATTCGATAGTGTAACTAAAGATAATAATTGTTCTCGGTAATTTCTCACTGAACTTTAAAACGTCGATAACAGTTTCAAAGCATACACTTCTTCGATCAATGCAGTGAATATAAGTATAACATCAGTACATAAATTAGTGGATAACAACTAAGGCAACTGTAATAATAGTAATAAAAGGGATACCTAGTCTAGGTTGTCAATGCTTTGAGTCGAATTTAAGTGGAATATGCTTAACTGAAGAAGCAGGGAAGAAATATAGTAAATTCTTCACAGAGATTCTAAATTGTCTGATTTCATGAGTATTTGTGAAACCAAGTTTAAAACATGTAACTGTAGGACTGTGAGTTGGTCACAATTGAGAAAGGGATAACTGTAAAACCAAAGGCATTATTGCCAGCGATGAGGTGTCAACCAAAAGCATCTACTGTTTATGGGGTTCAGAGGTAATACGAAAATGATTGACTGAAAAAATATTCCTCACACAGATAATATAAATGGAAACTGGATGATTCATGAAAATCATTCTCTATAGGTTGAATCACATTTAAATTTATTAGTTGTTACTGTCACCGGTAATGAAACTTCACAACTCAAATTGTTTTTTGAAATTAAGATAGTGAAAAAATTTACATAAAGTCGGTTCCTGATGTTCTGAATGATTCGAAATCAGTCTGTTGAATATAATCACCTTTAATGAGCCTCACTTTGGCATTCAAAGTAAACTATTTGTGAATTTGATAGCAATATAAAACAACAAATTCAGGTGTAACTTATTGTACGAAAAGCTTAAAACTGATCTAGAGATTGCACATTTCCGATAAGTTCCTTCTCCTAAGTGTTTTGTCCTAATATTACTCCGTTTAGCAGTTGGTTTCTGAATCTATTTTGAGAAGTTCATTCAACTGATCAACTGATCGTTTACAGTGAAGGAGAGTGAGTCTTGTGTTTCTTCATCAATACTTTTCATTACAGTTATGCAAAGATTTCCATTATCAGAGAGTAGATATTTGAGTAAATCGTAGTTCCAGAAGCTTTTTTATCTGAATTCATTTTTTTGAAGAGATTTTTACATAGTTTTTATTTTTGTTTCACTGCCTGTACATCAGTTTCAAACCAATAAACTGAAACTTTATTATTATGAAGCCATGGATGCGCTTCAAACAACATCAGAAAACCATTCTTCTGCTTGTGATATGGTGAATTGCACAAATTTAATATTTCAAGAGATGGCAAGTTTGGCTTATGAATTTAAAGTGGCTAACAAAACACCATGGGCTCAAAAGGTTAGAAATTTGAGGGAGATATTGTATTGTAGGAAACAAGAGTTTTCATAATGTGTGTCATATTCACCTTTATGTAAAATGTTTTATATTAGATTATCCTGCTGAATGTTATATATCTAATCATTGCAGTTGTCTCTGTCTTATGATATGACAACAGTCACCTTGTGTGGTCTCGTTATGATAATGCTTCGGCTGGGATGGCTACTCATTAAGGCTTTATCTGGATCGTGATGAGGATAATTATATCAGTTGCACATCCTAAATAATATTCATAACATATTCAGGACGCCATCTACAAATATCTACCGCTGAACAATAGACGTCAGAGTAGAAATCTAATGATTCCCGGGGTATCAGTTAGATAAAAAAAACTCTAACAAAAATAGGTGAACTCAAGTAAAATATAAATCATAATAAACTTTACGCAAATTATTTATGTGCTTTCTTAGCTGCAGTTAAAAGACGTATGTTTAGCTAAGAGCGAAAATAAGGTGTCTTAAATATAATTTTTCTCTTTATCAATAACACCACTAGGGTCAAGTTCTTGAAAATGCATTTTGTTCAAGGGAACTAATGATATTTTATTGTGGAAGTTTCCACTGGTCCCTTTCTACTGTATACAAGTATCGGGGTTAAGCATTTTGCACACTTATGACGACATGCAACTTCTACCTCCTTTCACTAGTCTTCCACTAGTCCCCTCCTAGAATACACCTCACATTAAGTAATATATTATCTCATACAGATTAATTAATTACTGACTGGTCTTATGAATGCCGTTATGAAATATGTATACGATTGTGCAGCTCTTGAGAATGATTCGTCGAAAAGAAAGTTTTTCTCTCATTTGAAGTCTCCTTTTCCTTATGACTCCAAATGGAACTATTATTATTATAATTATTCTCCCACTATGATTTATGATAAATATCATTGTTCAGCAGAAGTCACCTGAAAATATATCCACCTAAGGAATTTTAACTTTTCTCAGTACCTAATATCAAGGTGATGCAGGGCTGAATCATGTTTCGCTTCTCGTCTACGAACTTTTTTTGAATAAAAATGGTTTGCTTTACTCCGAATTATTACTTGTGATACGGTGTGGAATTCGCAGCACAATATTCCACAATATTGTTCCTAATTTACTTGACAAACAGCGAAAACAAAATATAACAAAAAAATAATATTACAGGGTATAAGTAACCAGGATTGAAAGTAACAGCTTGAGGATATTTACGGTAACAATGAAGTGAAAAATATACAAAGGTGTAAAATAACGATAATAATGTAAATAGCTGAAAAATAAGCTAATTGAAATAATGTCAGCGTTATTAGATATTAGAAGACAAAATAATCAGTTATCTTTCAAATAATATAGTAAGTCACAGGTCTCACGATTAACTCCATGTCTTTTAGATAGAAACCGGCCAGAAAGGGTGTCACTGAGTTTTGAGAGCATGTAATTTTTAAAAGATGAATTCTAGTCCTATCTGGTGTGATAATATGGGTGAGGTGAGAGCAGAAAGTGTTGAGGGTCAGACAATGTGGGCTTAGACCTTCTCCCACATTAGTTCAGATGTCTGTCTATCGACTAGATTAGTCTTGAGCTGACTAAAAGTCACACCACTTACACTACTGACGACAGTCCTTAATACCCTTCGGAATATGATATATTCTCTTATTCTGGTACTCCGTGGAAGACTAAGGTGTGGAAATAAGGAAGAACAATAGTTAAGATGCAAGAGTTAATAAAGTGTGAAAGTAGAGGTTGGATGATTCCGTTTTGTCTTAATTTCCTAAATTAGTACGTTAGATTGAAGATTTTCTTAGAAATTAACAGGATATATTATGATCAAGAAAGGTATGATGATAGAAATATTCCAAGTTATTTTATGCTACAAGCACCTTGTGAATGAATCTGTTCTCATAGATCACGTTTGTGCCTGAAGGTGAAGTTCACTGTGTGGCATTTAGAGGGAATGAACACAAGATCATTCAGCTAATATATGTGTAAAACTTGACCACTGTGGTAGTAGGTAATTCCATATTAATTTACTGATTAGATGTATCACACAGTAAAACAGTCTTATTTACTGGATGACAGCGTTTCGAACAAAATTTATTGTTCATAATCATATCAATTATAATCATTCTGTCAAGTGGGGTGTCTTTCATATCATCGCAAAGAACCGGTGAAAGTTTATCAATATGAAGTGATTCCTTCAGTTGTACTATCCCGCAACATTCATCATGGTGCGTCATAATTCAGGTTTTGTTCACCCATAAATCGTTCAATTCATTTCAGTGCAACTTGAACAAGAAATACAAGATCCGGATTTATTATTTTTGTATCGAAGACTTCAATTTTAAAACCATTCATCTAAAATAGACATCACTATGTTAAACCCCAACTAGATCTTCTACCTAGATAATTAGTGTCTGGAATCGGACTCCTGTAATTAGCTCATGAATATTTAGTGTTGCATACATAACTTAAGTTCGAGTGTTAAGATTTACGTCTGAATCCGTTGCTGCAATATATATTAGTATCATTAATTGTGTATTCTTCAAAGCAAAAAATAAGATTGTTTTATTTCATTTCTTGGTATGACCACATCTCTTCTTAGTGACAGTTAAGGAGAGGTCCCTGTTTCCTTAGTAAATGATTCATGTGAAATGCCAGTTTTTCGTGAAATATTCTGTTTTTTCTTCCGTAAACGAACAAAGGATATCAGTGTGACTGAGAGTGTATTGTTTTACTGAAAGTTAGTTGCTATATGTGGATTCTTCTAAGAAGGACCTAAAGCACCATAACACGTTCATGCTTCTCTAAGCTATTTTCTCAAGACTATGTGTGCTTGCATAACAGCTACAGAAACTTGTTCACAACATTCACCATCACAAAGTCCATGCTTATATTTAAACATTGGTTTACTCCAAGAGGCTTTATTGATATTAACGAAATGTTGTTAAATGATCACATACAATTTTCGAATGACGTAGAATACCTTCTCCAAGCTACCAGTTGCATAAATACTCATTAAAATAAGGTTTTCAACGTAGTAGTGTAGTTATCCTTCAAGCCATGCTCAGCTAATCTCATAAATCTTAATATGCTTTTCTTTATTTTTTCCCGCTGTTTGGTTACTTCTAGCCGAATTAGGTATGTTCAGCCTTGTGTAAAAAAGAGAATTCAGTTGAATTATTGTCCTCCGAGAGTTTGCATAATTATTAGTAACGTTTTGGGTGATAAAATTCTAATACAAATCCAATTCCAAATGAAAAGCAAGGCTTTGGAAACGATTCAGCAAATGGATTTCCTTAAAAGGATTTTAATCTCCTCTGATGGTTATTCACAAGTTTGTGAAGCGTTGAATCTGGACCTGCTTCTTGAGGCAGGCTAATATTTGTTTGGTCATTATTTCGGCTTCAAAGCAGATTTTCTAGGGATGAAAACGAGTGGTTATTTTCGATAAGAAAAGGCTCGTCATGCAGTGGTCGACCAAGGTCAGTTTTAATGAGCATCCTTTGTCAAACTATACTTTTGCATGTATTTCTTCTTATTGACATGAATATACATCACATAAATGGCTCTTGTAGGTAGCAAATCATCGATAGTGTGGGCTGAATGAAATCAAACGAAAGGCATAGATGATTTCAGTGTTATCTTAGTGAAGAAGTAAACGACGACTAAGGGGACCATTCTTCTCTATCAAATGTGTTCTCAGTTTTGTATTTTCAACGGCTTTCTTTTACATGTCTAAGTGTCTACAACAGTCACATTGAGTCTAACTGATAGGAAGAATTTATCATATCCAGTTCATTCATATAGTTTTGAGCTGAATAACGATTCGTTTTTCATCCTCTTAAATGTTTTTGTCCATAGTGTCTCATTCTGTTCAGTGGGATATGTTTTATAGAGTTTTATTATCACTTTGAATAATAGGTAAACGTTGGTCATCTTGGTCTTTTCTATTTGGGTGCACTACTTCACAACCTTTATTGTGAACTATTACAATCCAAACACGTTATAAAATTCGCTCAGTTGATTCATAAATTACTTTGATGAGAAATTGCGAAAGCCAGATCTGATGGTTTTGTAATCACGACAATAATTTCAAATCACAAATTTGAAAGGGTCTTGATTATTGTATGAGATGGGAACTGGACTTCACACTCTCGAATATAACTTTTGTAATAGGATCATTCATTTTTAGCGTTTGGACAAATGATTATTGTGTTAGTGTTCAGATTTGAATTTGATTCGTGGGCAATGATACTTTAGAATAAATAAGTATATATTTCTCACGATAACAGAGAAGAATGTTTCATTGTTTCTAGTTTCGAAATTGTATTGACTTCATCATGATACCGTCAGATCTATTCTCGGTTATCACAGTAAATAGAAGTCCCTGCATAGTTCTATTTCAGATGAAACGTCAGAGTTTCATGAGATATTGTGTTCCGTTTCTGCAACCAGAAGTAATGTGGTTGCGACTGTTCATTTTCACTGTAAGGGCGTTGTAATATATGTGGTTTCGTCTGAAAAACCTCCAAAGCACCTCTTGCTACTCATGGTTCTCCGGGAAATTGTGCCAGGATTGGAGTTTGTCATTAGCTTACGTGAGTGCTTTGATAACACATGAAAGTCTGTTCAGAACATTCACTGTCACTTCGTCCATACTAATCTTTAAACATTTAAATATCACAATGGAATTTCTCAATGAAATACCACCAGGTGATCATACACGATTCCCCAACGACATAAAATATCTCATCTAGGCCACCAATCTCATAAAATATTGAATTAAATAGAGCCTGCATCCTAGTTTGTCCATACGAAATAGTGAAGTAGGCTTTGAAGGCAGGAGGTAAGATAAGTAAATGAATATTTTTGAGCATCCTAATGAGGTAGTCTGCGCATATGACGGTACATTACTTTCTTTTCCAGAGTAAACTTCAGTTTACGGCTAAAGTAGCAATGATAGTTGCAGTGAGGATACTCTGCAGTGGGTCTTCGAACAAAATAAAATACACCTATGTGTTAGAATATTTAGTTCAGAATAAATAGACTCAATAAAAACGTCAAAAGTCCAGACCACGTGCAGACTGTGATTTCCATCTTGACGGGTATTAAACTAACACGTTTGGGAGGCAATTTTGAGCGCCTTCTTTGGGTTGGTGGCGAAACAGCATCCAGTCATAATGGAAAAGTGACATCTCAAATCTTTCCCACAGTATTCTCAAATTTTATTGTCTATTTAAGATATGGCTAGACTCAGTGAATAACGAAATACCTCACTCTGTTAGTATTGTTTACTGTTTTCTTATCTAAGATCCCGGTAAGAAAGTTTCTCAAAACTTTGTGTATCCATTCCCTTATCACCAGTCCTCTGTTCTCCCCACTTTTTCATTCAAAGTGACGGTTGTACGGATTTATCTGGCTTGAATTACTGAAGAACAAATGTGGTTCCATTTGTTTCAAGAGGTGCAAATTACCAAGTACATTGCCTGTTATAGTGACTTAGGCATATCATTGAACTGTCTTCCTGCTTGCAATTGGTGAAATACATGTTCAACATTTGGTCAATGAATTCCAGGTTGTCTATAAATAACATGTTTGCTGGCTCCTGCCAGCTGCAAAATTCGATATTCGAAAGAGAAATAATTTGTTAGGAAACAAGCGTTTTTGGCCTAAAAATATCACTTTGCATTCTGTCTGCGTCATATTTGCCTTTAGATAGGATGCAAAGTACTACATAATCCTTTTTAATCCTGTTTATCTTATCACTGTAGTTGTCTCTATCTTATAATAAGACAACTGCTTGCTTATGTAGTCTCATTGTGAGAATGTCACAGATGGAACGAATGTTCTTCGACGCTTCCAAATCGGTCTTGCTGACGATAATTATCTCAATACTACATCTTGATCAATATTCCTAAGATATTCAGGAGGCCGTTTAAAAATATCCACTAGTGAAAAGTAGAAGTTACAGCGTAAATCTAGTGAATTTCAGAATTCCAGTTTTAGAAAATGACCTCTTAAATAGAGGGGCGAAATCATATGATTCAGGAACCATAAGATAATTCTTTGAAATGTTTTCGGGTTTTTTATCAAGAAAGCAAAAGTGAGTGCAACGTAAAATGAATTTAGGTAAACACTTTATTCTTACTTCCAGTGAATTGTTGTTGTTTCTGACCTACTGCAATTATCAAAAAAACAAACTTGGTGTCATCAAATCATGATACCGATTCACTTTCTAAAGTTAATCAACGGTATTATGTTGTGAAAGTTCCTCAGTCTTTCACTGTTGTGTTCATTCAGTGTATCTGCCAATGAAAGTGTGGTTAATGATTACTTCCAATGTATCATGTGATCCCTTTGGTTTTCAGTCTTTCTGCAATTTATTCTTTTACGTGACTTAATGCACCTTCAAAGAACTGGTATTGCTACAAACAAGCGGTTGTACATCCTTCTTTTACAAATTTGATTAGTAAATGTTCAAAATAACGTATTCCATTTAAACACCACATTACGTGTGTTCCCATATGAGTAAGTGAACTGGAATATGCACGTAAATGTGGCCCTATTCCGCATGTGGCTGACTGTAGAGGTTTCTACAAGTTGGCTGGCATAAAATTACATTTTACTGGAAGACTTTGAAAGCTGCTATTTTCCGTCGGCATTCTGTGGAGATATTTTAGTGAATTATCTCTTGGAGGCCGGAACTCTGGAAACAAAACAAATAGCATTAGATACTGGAGCAGGATTCGTCAAATACATGACATTCCGGCTAAACTCTTCAGCTCAACGCTGTACATGTGGTGATTAATGTATTGTTCTAGAAATTTATTGAGAGATCTATGACCAATACCTCAATAAATCACAATGACTCAGCAGAGCGAAAAGCAAGGTGAGAATTTAATATAGGTTATGTGCAAATATATAAGGAGGAAGGGTTATGCGATATAAAAGTTGTGACTTTAATTGAGTGGAATTCAGTTACATCAATTATATGAACAATTAGTTCTCACAACTTGTAAGTGTTCGAGACAACAACAACAATACCTAATAATAATCAGACGTGTTGAGACAATGGTATTGATGAAAGATTGTGTTAAATGACTCAAGAACAATAACAGAAGATTTAATAAAATAATCATAATAGCAGTCAAAAGTCAGAAGGTATTGCCACGATAGACTCAAATCGACCAATATTTCATGGCATGTCCGTAGTCCATAAGATGTCTTGTTATTGAAAATTTTCCTGACTGCGATCCGGTTTTTCTCAACTAGTCCGGCAAATGCTTCACCGAACCTTTAGAAAATCGCCTTTCTGCCCGACACTTCCACAAACACACGTAAAACTGATTTATGCACCTGTAAGTAAGAAGGATTTTGATTTGATTTTATCAAATTGTTGAAGCATCGGCTTGATGTTTTCAAGAAAGAGAAGTTCTACAGCTTAAATGGTTATTCTAAAATTTTTATCATGTCTTCGTTCAACTGCTTATTTCATGTTATCTCCTTTAAATGCCAAGCTGATATATCCAAATTCATTTGAAGTCTTCAAAAATATTTCAAGGTTTTACTGGCATTCTCAGTTCAAATATCACAACAGATTTTCCATTCTTTAATACTTTTCGGATAAATTTCATTTTGCACCGGACATTAATTGAATAACGATGCATGTATTCATTTCCAATTATCACACAGGAGACTACTGTAAGTATACACCTAATCAGCCAAATATGCTTTTCTGATGACTCTGTTGATCGGATAAATTGAATTAAATGACATCATCATCAGTTAAATATAATTTCAGATTGTTGACTAGTATTAAATTTGTTCTACTGAAATACATACCTCCTGTTTGACAGTTCAAACTGAACTCAAATGGTCATGAAATCCATGTTCTCATTTGGTATTCTCTCTACAACTCGTGATGATGGACATGTGCGAGCTCATGCTGTAATACGTGATTAGTGTATTGATATGTCAATGTGGACAAGCATTACGACAGCTGATTGACATCCATAGAGCAGCGTGTGTGTGATAACAAAGTGGACTCAATATATATAACGCTGTGTCACACTATGAGGTATACACGGAAACTTTGCAAGTGGCCATCATCAAATTTTCTTCGTAGGTGGAAATATGTCAGAAATCACAGTTGTAGAACTGCAGTTGCTCCTTCACGAACAAAAAATAAAACAAAAATCCTTGTTATGATGATTCTGTGTAAAAGGAGGGTTTCAGTTTATTTATCGAATTGCTGCTCACGTTTTCCCGTGTGAAAATTGTTAGTTGAACACACCTTTAGAAACTTAAATGCCTCTATGTTGTGGTCAATGACTAGTGGGAATTCAAGTTTCATGGTGGTAATATTCACTTCAGCTGACAATATTTTGAATATCCTCAAAACAGCTCACACCTTATATAATTGTTTTTGAATAATTTCTCAATAAAAATAATTTCTTTATTCAGACCATTTTAAAGTGTGTTATGTCTTTATGCAATGCAGTATTTTGTACAAAATGATGAATGGACCGAGGCGGAAGTCAAACGATGCAAACGAGAAATCAAATGAGAAGGAGCAAATTCGTGTTTTTAGAAATATTTTTTATAACTAAACGAACACTCAGTTACTGAAAGCAATCTTCTTAAAATAGACGAGAAGGGTAAGTACGCCATACATATATATATATAACATTTGAAATGGTCTGGCTAGTGATTGAATTTCACTTTATGATACAGTAAAGAAATAATGAGACATATTCAGTCACAATAGTGAGAATGCTTTAGGCTGTTGGTATCTTTACTGCTGATAAACACCAATTACTGGAAACTTTCAATCTGCAATTGAATTGAATGATATTTTCATGGAATGAAGTGTTTTGAAATTAATGCTCTAAAGTTTTACTGTTTTGCTCAAACAAAGGTCTTATTTTACTGAGGTTATCTGTAAACCAGAAGGAGGTGATGAATATTACCTCTATTCAGTTATCTTTCAACATACATTTTCAGTGTAAATTCTGCTTTTCTCTGTGGTGTTATTTAACCGAAACACTGCCTTTAATGAAATAGGACACTAGAAATCACATTTACATAATTTTATTTTCGTGCAATCTGTTATCAGCATGTCAAAGTGAGGAAATTAAACAGTGCTGAATTCATGACTTAATCGCCTGTTGATTTTTGAATGTTAGTCCTCCAGTAAATTCGTATTATCTGGAGATCAGTGTATGACTGAAGTGCTCACTTATAATACAACATTGTTTCATTTAAAAGACGGATGAAATTTGTAAACATTTGCCACCTCAGCTTCTAGTAAAACAGTGTCATAAACTGCAATGTACACTCACTTCCTATCAAGTCTCAGTCGAGATTTATACGTCATCATTGTGTATGTCAGAGATTTGTGCTCAAGGTTTCCCTATATTTAGCATTTTGTACACACCATAAGCAATACAAAAAAAGAAATGTACACCAAATGTTTCATTGATACTTGCTACACACAGAATAGCGTCATAATTAGAGAAAAATGAATTCAGACTAATCAATGTGTGGACGCACTTTACTAAGTATACCGATTAACTCTTTTGACACATAAATCGTTCAGGATAATTTGCTATTTGATACTTCATAGCTGCGTTAGGTAAGTCGAAATAAGAATAATATAATAAGACAGTCGCATCAAGCATTCGAGTGCATTCGGATTCTCACCTTCCTCACTATCGACAACAGCGTTGAGGTCTGTTAACCTTGATAAAAATATATTGCCGATAGGATGAAAGACTTACTTTGATAAGAGGGGGTAATCAGTTCACCACTTTTGTGTTCGATACATATATTTTGACAAATTATGTGATCAGTTCATCCTCTCACTTTGCTTTAAAAAACAGTTTTCAATTTCCAGTTAAATACTGAGTTGATCACTAGATCAAAATATTTAGAATTTCACCGATAACATCAAAATATTGCAGGGGTAAGGAGATGATAAGTAAAGCTAAAGGTAAATGTAATTTTGTCATACCAGCACAAAGTACAGTCAGACCGTATAGTGTTACGAATACGTACACCAGAGGATTGAATGGAAACTTAGTATCGAATAATTTTAATATCTGTATTATAACCGCGGTTGAAGTGGAATCGACGAAAGGTAACAGGCCGGTTATTTCTTATTTGCTCTTGTGCATTTGCTGTTTAGAAAACTGCAAACTCAGCCATCTCGGTTCTTCTTTTGGATATATACATTCCAGGTTTGTCGATATGGAGTATAGAAAAAATGATAACTGCATATCATGTAGGATTATTTTGAATGTCTAAAGTCTGGATTACTTCCAGCTCCTTACCATCTATTGGTTGATTCAGTCCAGCATAATAAGGAGGATAACTAAGTAGTTTTAGATAAATTTTAAATTATTTAAATTAATCGCAGCGTGTTTAAGAAAACTTCAAAACAAGATTTTTTCTCAACGTTACTCTGTGTAAGCCACAGCTTCTTCAGCAAAATTATTCGGATTTCATCTATCATCAAAACCCATAGTCCATAAACAGCGGAACGTTCAGAAAAATTTTCTTTTGAGTTTTTCTAAACACCTTGAGATTAACGGAAATAATTGGTGTTAAATCAATATGATTGTTGGCTCAAATCATCCGAGAGGGTTTGTAACATCTACGGTATGGGAACTTATAGGTTCAGATTACTCATGTTACCACTTCAAAATTTTGAATTAATTGGTTTTGGCACTACCATATAGTTGCTGATATAGGATCACATGCTTGTGTGGTGCTTCATAGTATGGTAGCAGTTGTTGCATCAATTCGGAAGATATTTCACAGTTGGTTATGTTTAAGTCGAGATTTTATTGCTATCCTCGACCACGCCGGATGACGCCCTGTGTTGTCATTTAACTCAGAGCCAAAGGCCATCTACAGCAGATGTCGAATTAGCTTTCACGTGGTGAGATTTCCACCCCCTGCCATGTTTTGATGGATCTCAACAAATAACCAGCAGAAAAACCAAGTAAGATATCACCAATCATAAAATGATGTGTGAAATAAGCATAAAAAGACATCAGCGTACCAATTACAGCTACAACTAAATGCAAGACATCAAAATGTAAGTCAAATCAACTTCAAACCATCATTTCAAGAAGCCAGCTAAGTAAGTAGCACTCAGGTGAGATCTAAATCAAACTGAAATGCATTCAATGTATTTAAATATTTTGTGACTTATAGAAGCCCAAAGTAAGTTGAAATGTAACTCAACTGAGGGAAAAATCATATTAAATTTCAACTAAGTTTGTTCATTTGGTGATTATTCACTAACCAATAAAAGCTTTTGCATCAGGAAATATTCGTTCGAATCTATATCGTCCATGAGATTAACCCTGTGGCCATTTCAATTGCATAAATACATTGAAGTATCTGAAAGGTGACTGTATGTAAATCACAAGTAGATTTTGAATTCGGTACTTCAATTCTCCCAGTAGTGAATGCATATGAAATTCCTACCATGACATATCAAAGCTGATGGGAAATTATGAATATTTTCATATGAAGGGTAATCATTCTTGCACTGTTATACTCAACTCAAATACTTTTACTACCATTTAAACAGCAATTTTCAATTTCTAACTAACTTATGAATTAATTATTAGATCACAACAATTAAGGATTTCATTTAAATTGCTCAGTCACTGTCTAGGTAAAGAGGTCAACAGAAAGTTACTGTAACTATGGCATACTGATTCGAAGTACAAATGGATTGTGTTCTTATACCAATATGTACACCAGATTGTTGAATAGAAAAACGGTGTACACTGGAACGTGTTCCTAAGGATTTGAAAATGTAGCGAGATAAAGGAAAATCCGGAAATCTGAATAAAATAACGTATGAACTGAATATCTGCATCCACACTACCATAGAAATGTTAATTGATGATTAGCAGAGTACTTTATGATACTCAGGAAAATATCTGTATATATTTTCAGTAATTAATTCGCTCCCTAAATTATTACAAACAGGTCTATATTCACTTTTATGTATCACATTAAAGAACTGCGTAAGTACAAAGCTAATCAGCCAAATATGCTTTTCTGATGACTCTGTTGATCGGATAAATTGAATTAAATGACATCATCATCAGTTAAATATAATTTCAGATTGTTGACTAATATTAACTTTGTTCTACTGAAATACATACCTCCTGTTCGACAGTTCAAACTGAGCTCAAATGGTCATGAAGTCCGTGTTCTCATTTGGTATTCTTGCTACACCTCGTGATGATCGATATGTGCGAGCTTTTGATTACTGTGTTGATATGTCAGTTTGGACTAGCATTACGACAGCCGGTTGACATTCATAAATGTGTGAGTGTGTTGCAACAAAGTGGACTCAGAATGTATATAAAGTTGTGTCACACTATGAGGTATACACGGAAACTTTGCAAGTGGCCATCATCATATTTTCTTCGTGAGTGGAAATATACCAGAAATCACACTTGTAGAACTGCAGTGGCTCCTTCATGAACAAAAAAATAAGAATGTGAAATTTACGAATTGTTTTTGTACCTTCGGTTATGTTTTTACATTCAGTTTGCAGTGCAGCACTTTCTCAATTTTTGAAAATTACTGAATTCATTCAACGTTTTCTACTCGGTTTCTATATATTGGTTTGTTATAAGCCTTAAAAGTTATGTCGAATTATATTCATAGCTCTTCAGATGGAATAATTTATTCCACTTAATTATTTAGGCCACCTAAGTTTTCTTGGAGAATGCAAGAATGAGCAGCAGACCCTATGAGAACTATTGATTTATTTAGACAATTGTTTATGCGTATTTGTGCACATGCCTTATATCAATAGTAAAGTTTATACTTTTTAGGACAGTTACTTCATTAGATGCATAAGGATGGCCATCTGTTTGTACACTCATAATTAAATAAGATTTTGCATTTACTGGATTGTCGTAAACCATTTAAGCATTTGAATTTTGTTCATTTTAAGGCCATGAAAACTGAAACTCCTCACTAAGTGAATGAAGCGCAAGCGTATAACTACATTATTTTTTTCCAATACATCGTGTTTTAGATTTTCTCCTATGTTCAAACTCAGCTTGAACTAAGCCTTTCTTTATCTTTATTTCGCATCTACGTGGGGAAATTTGAATGTTTCCGGCAATAGCATTGAGAGTATGTTTGATTCTGAGGATTTGGTTCGATAAAATTCTCAATAGGTTTTCTCTTTTCCACATTTCCGACTCAACTCTGAAGTTGTTCATCACAATTCCATATTGACCTTTAAGCTCACCTTCTGTCCATTGTTCCTTCTGCAGTCTGTTATCACAGATTGCCTCACTTGTTCATCCTTATTATTGATAAGACCATTTTTACTATTACTATTATTATTATCATTACTACTATTATGACAAATTGCACAATTTATGTTCACCATCGTAATATCCTATAGACAAAACACCATGATTGGTTTATATTTGAATTTTTATTTGTAAACTTATATATATTAGAGTTAAGCCTGATGAGATCTAATTGAAAACAATATTGTTCGCTTAAATGTGTTGTTCTAAATACAAGAGGAGTCCAGGTGGTTATTCCAGAAATACGTGACAGTATTCTTCCTTTGAAATAACTGTAATGGAAAAACATTTTAGTGAGAAATACATAAAACCCGTTTCATCGTGTTTTCTCCTTGAATTTTCTTCAGTTACCTGGTTTGAAGACAGAAGCTGTCAAGTGAATTCCAATGAGGCATCTCCTAAAGCTATCACTAATGCTACATTTGAGCTTTCAGCAGGATTTTCTTCCTGACGGTGTGACTGGAAGTTGTAGCGTGTCATCTGCATATGTCATATATGGTTCTTCGACGGAATTCTCTCAAAACGTGCCACCTGAATGGAGTGACGTAGTTAACTGCAGGGATTTCTGGTATACTATAGCAAGCGACAATTTTAGCAGCGGTTTGTACGGTTCAGCTTTCGGTAGTGTGGAATAATTTTCACTACTTCAGGCAGCTTGGAATAAGCGCCAACTACATAAAAATAGTGCACACTGCATATTGGCTCAGGGAAACTTGAACGTGTTCGACACCACAGGATTGACAGCTTCTATTCTTTCATGTGTTCTTGAAGTGGGTTTACAACAGAAGCTTGAAATATTCGACACTTTTTGTCAAATTTTATTATGTCAGTACAATAGCTTAGCCAGTGTGCGTAACTTGTGAACTTGAACTTCGCGCACCCCACTGTTAGGTACGTCATTATTCTTCCTTTGGAACACGTCAAGTCGCAAGAACTGAGGTCACACTAGTGGTTCTTCAAACACCAGGCGGTCAGTAACGATGTTCTGATCGTGATGTCAGTGGAATAATTTCCTGATCTGACACAGATACTGGCCTAGGTTCTGAAAAATACCTGTTGTTGTAAAGTGATATCTCTTACTGTGGCAGTTCATCGATGGCACATTTTAGTACATTCTGAGAGAAGCTTCATAGGTTTGAGCCACAAAACCCTTTTTTTCCTACGATGTGGGGTCGGCCACTTCAACTTTTTCAAAAATGCTGTTCGAACGATTTCTCGAGATTAATAATCACCCAAACTAGTCTAAACTTAATAAATTTAGATTGAAACTAATAACACAGCATGCTATGAAAAACTGGATAATACCGAGATAAACACTGTTCTTAGGCTACCCATTTATGCAAGGTGTTCTCTCACATGCACTGATGGCGACCTGAATCTTCTATCTTGTATTAGTGCGGTCCACTTTCGACCAAAGTCTCTTCGATAGTAGCGCTATAATGCATACTATCTACATTAAAATGCATACTGGCTATGAGTCAGTTGTCACGTGAAAAATGCTGATGTCATAACCAGATGCTATACTCATAGCTTTGAGAATGGGATTCCAAAGAGATCGACTTATGGAATTTAGTCGACTGGTCTGTTGAGAGTACCTTTCTCTATTTATAGTATGCCGTCAAAGGCATTCATTATTTTTCGGTTGGAATGACTTGATATAGTGCCTATTGGTACAGTGTCAACATCCTTATGACTATTTTTGCTATGAACAAAGATAATGTATGTATCGTATGCGTTTCCGTTGTAGTCCTAATGGCAGATTTAATGAAGGTTGTATCTTTAAGAAGATTGTTTTTCCTAGATATTTGTCTCCAATATCTTTAAGCTTCACTTTTGGTGTCTCGTTCCAGTATTCTTAAACAATCCTCGAAAAATCAGACCAGTTTAGTCAGCCTACGGTCGGACATTTAGTTGTCCAATCATAGTCTTAATTAACGTTCGTTACTCGATTTCGGTGTAAGCTGATTCATCTCGCAAAATATAGTTATTTTAAGATAAGCGAGATTTAACGAGTTTATTTCAAATAACTGTGAAAAATTTACGGAAGTATGTGAAAAGGAAATGAATAAATTGCATGTTACATTATGGCAGCTCGCAAAAAATCTTTCCACCTCGCAATTTTCAACATTCTGATCTTATTAGAAGGTAGTCACATCACTTGAAGTTCAACTTATGACAAGCCTCATTTAGTTTGGGAATTTAAAGAGACAAAATTAGTAACACAATCAACGCTGCATGTAACAAGTTCGTATAATGTATGTTTTGCAATTCCATAGGAACACAGTTTCAACAGTTATTGAAAAATATGAATGAGCTTGAAACTCTACACGTATTTTGGGAGTTAGGACTACTTCTCTAATTCCTACAATAACATTCAACATTTCTTTCTGTTTTCCAGTCACTGAACCAGGCAAGTTTCGAACATTATTTTCTTGGTTTTACAAATTATTCTCCCTTCAGTGATATTCATGAAAGTAGTCATTTAAAGAAGAAAATAAGTCCATCACTGTTTATACCAAAACTCCACAGATCCTAATTCTTCGATGTACTGCAATTCATTATATTGGCATACATTGTTTGAGTAGCAATTTCGAAGAGGCATTTCATCGTAAAGGTTCAATATTGATTACACTGGAAGGAAGAATGTCTAGAAATTCCTTCCTGATATATAATTGTATTAACTGAAAACAAATGTCTTTGTGACTCTCATCATTCATCCACATGTGAGTGTTCGAGAATGAACAATGGAGAAAATGGAGAGTAAAACACAAATGCTGAGTACGTTTACCTTTCACATAAAATGATTCTTTTCTTACTAAACGTTTAGTTTTACTTAGGAGATGTATATAAGAGACTGTTGGTTTGTGCACAGTGCATATAATGAGGTCACATTTATTGAAACTACTCAATATTACATTTATGTACGCATGGAAACCTCGTCTTGCCTCAGTCGTTTTAAATCACTTAGATCACAGACTGAAGCTATTTGCACCTGTGAGAAGTTAAAATACAGCTTATAGATTGTGTATTTACCCTCTATTACGTACGCTTGACATTATATATGCGCAAATTAGTCGTGCTAAATTAAAGGTATGTCAACCAACCACATATCAATTTAATCAGATGACAAAAGTATGTTCACACAGTCAGGATTTGGGGCATAATTTTTTAATTTTCACGTATAAACTTGGAAAATGATTCAAGATTACAACTAAGTGTATATTATGCAAAGCTGAATATTGAAATCAGCACAATTTTGGTCTGTGGAGGTTTATTCAACTTTATTTGCAAACTGATCAGTGGTTTTGAGTATGAGAAATTAAGCTGTCAAGTCTGTATTCCTATGAATCAGTTGCATTAAAGTTGTGGAGATTATATGCATTGGATCTGTATTCGTGTCCAACAAAGTGAGTGAACAGTTTATAACTTCGCTGAAATTATCAGAGACCATTCGCTACTGTGAGGCAGATGGGTGATACATAACTCAAATGCCACTCTAGTGACAAGCCAAGTAGATATTCTATGATCATAATGATCATGGAAGATAGGAGGGTAGCTATCAACAGACTTCACATTAAATACGTAGATGGTCTATCAATTACATTTTATTATTCCTGGAGTTGTCATATTCTAAAATTGTAAATATTCATCTGATCCCACGACATTCATTTTCAATTTCGCTAACCTTCTTGGATTTCGTTTTGAACTGCCGAAATGAATGCTGGTAGGCTAGAAGAACTCATTTATTTGGGTTTTAATAGTTGTCATTCAGCACACAAACTTTGTGATGCTCAAAATTAGTGATAATTGTTTTCGCGTATGCTAGTTTTTATTCATATCTAGAGTCTGTGTTATCAAAAAGGTCTTTTTCGTCTCTCTTCAGAGGATTTTTGTAAGCGCTATTATTAGAACGCTGAATCCTAAACTTATATGTTTCTAAATGAATGTATTATTCAAGTGTTGATTTGAAGGGATTTGATTGGTTACAGGATTTTCACCATGAGCTGACATTAGTTAGAGAACCATTGGAAAACCTGGCAGTACTGGACGGCTGTTTCGTCCTAGTTTAGGACTCTTCCTCAGTACGCAACGACCGGGATTCGAACACAGGACCTTCTGGTTACAAGGCGATCTGGTATACCATTAAGCCATTAATTTGTACTCGCTAAAAGTTCTCGCCTCCACTTTTGCAAGAGATGTTAGCATTTGACTATGCATGAGAAGACAAAGTGACATTGTGTTTACTGAAATTTCACTATATAATGTTAATAACTTTATCAATAGAATACTGGACCAGAATTTACAAAATCTCAGAGTAAATACAGTGACTCAATCTTAGTTCTTCAGCTTGAGGTAAAGCAGTTAAAGTGGTGAAGATGACAGACTACGATTAATTAACTATACAATAGCTAATAATTTTTTAAACTAGCAAAACTTCAGTAAAACAACCTCATTTTGATTTTCACTCAATGAGAAATGCAAAGCTTTTATAATGATGAATATCGTACTCCCAAAGCCCAAGTTTCATACTTATATAAATATCATACATGCAGTGGTCTCATGTTTCAAATCACTAAAATTGAATTTGGTTCGAAGATGCAATATTCATCTTGTTTCAGTTAGTTTTGCATTATATTTTGATCCTTTCCTTCAGCGATGAAATGTTTGCTACTACTACTGTTATAATTGCGGAGAGAACAATAAACTGTTCACTTTCTACTTTTGAGTGATCTCCAATGTTATATTTGCACTGGTGATTTTGTGAACTTATACTAACTAAGAAATTTTACATATTTCCGCATGGAATTGTGACTAAATGTTTTTCGGAATACTCAGTGTTTAAATTAGCTGGGTTAGTGAACGATCATTCTCTTCAAAATTCTTTTAAAAATACTTTTAACCATCACTGTTCAAATGACGGACGAATCAAATCAGAGGTAAAAATATATTAGGAGTTTGTTATTTACCACTCTAAATTTAATTTGCCACTTTTGATGATGCATCAACTGCCTTGATTACACACAAGTGTTATCGCATAATATTTACCGCAATACTCAATAAGTCACCTGTGATTCTACCTCATAAAAATGTATTTGAATATTCAGGGTATTGAATTGCCTTGTTTTTTCTCTGGGAACAAAATGTATTAGGAATTCTAGATTTCTCCTTCATTTCCCTGATGTTCACCCTCTCAGTGGAATTAAGTAAGAGCAATAATGGTTTAAAATTGTATATCACTTAATTGTAAATTATATCACCGAAAATAATAAACTGGGGTTTATTGAACAAAATGCACAGCTTAACATCAATTTAAAGACTTTAAAGCAACAATTAGAAAATAAATTTGCAGAATGAGCTAAGTTTGGGTACAATGCGATCATAATTTGGAGGGAGAACGAAGTATAAGTGCAGTATAAATAAACAGTGTTTTGACCTTTTTGCGGTTTCAATAAATACGTTGGACGTTTGCTTAATAACGAATGACAGCCAAGTGATAATTTCTGAAAGTGTATTTTGTCCACTATAGTTTACCACTTTCCACTAAAGGAAATCATAAAACTCTTTGCTATGGCATACACTGCTTATCAAATTTTATGGTGACGATGAAAAGTAACGCTAGTCAATTCTGATAAATTCAGTCTTCTGAGTGTTTTGTTCTGGTATTCAACTCTCAAGATATTTGTTTTTAAATCTTGTTAACAAACTCGTTCGACTGCTTTGGTCGTTTAAGTGGAAAAAAGTGAGTAGTATCTTGCTCTGTTGTTTTTTTAAATTTGCAATTCAGTAATACAAACATTTAAAATTCTGAACTGGATATGTAAAAGCATATTTTTTCCATAAAATTTCTGTCCTGAAGTTCTTTTCGCCAAAGAGATTTTCATGTAACTAATTTCTTGCACTGCCTTGAAATCAGATTCAACACAAATATGAATTATTATTTCTACGTCATGCACAGAATATATTGATAATCCGAATGATATGCAAAATAATCCGCTGAAGGAATAAGGGCTTATTTCAGTAACATGTCGGGCAAAAATACTTACCGTAGTATGTAAATAACTATTGAGGCGTAAATATAATCAGTTTGACGGTAATAGCTACTGCAGTAGTAAAGCATGATTAACTTAAAGCACTTAATTTATATGTACACATAGGAGAAGAGGGGCAATGAATGTGAATGCATTCTTGTGACATATAAACTTGGTTGAATTCTCGCAACAATTACATTTAATTCATATGAACTGTGATCAAGATTTGACTGGATAGTTGCAAAATAATTGAGCTCTGAGTGAGAAGTAGACATTTAAAAATTATATTTGTAAAATCTCAGCGGAATTGAAATGATTAATTCCAACGTTTCGTTCGGCAATCTGGTCCGAACTGACTGTTGCATGACTCGTGATTGGACAAAATTTAAAAAACATGAGTTGTTCCTTTTATATATAAACCTGTTTATTTTAATTCGATTAATTTCCCTGAAGAAATTCGGACCAAATTGCCGAACGAAACGTTGGAATTAATCATTTCAATTTCGCTGAGATTTTACAAATATAATTTTATAAATTACATTTAATGCTCTTATTTAGTGAATGATGGCTGGCAGTGGAATCTGGGATGTCGGATTTGTCTTCCTTGAAACACTTCGACTTGGTGTATACAAAATGCTCATGATTGATGATGTTCTCACTGAAACTCTAATGCTGCAAAAGCGTCAACCACTATTTTACGTGAGCAAAAAGAACCATCTCTTATGTATTCGATGTCAGTCATTAATCTTTGAAGTCAATTTTGTATTTCTCGTTAAAACACGGTTAGTCGACAGATTCATGACACTCAGATAATTTACTTCTCATCGTCGATCTTCCTATCCCTTACCCATTCTTTAAATTCGTGGTTATCCCTGCAGTTATGCCTAGTCACTCTCAGCTGTAGTGACTTGAAGGTATCAATCAAATATTAAATAGTATAAGTTCATTTAGGCAGCAAAATTATATTTCATTCCTAAACCTCTTGATAACAAAAACAACAGCTTTCAATCAAAGTCAATCTTTCGCAATCATGATAGTCATTCCGAAGAGTGTTGCTTTTTCCAGACATCAGTGTGTAGTAATCACTCAAACAATATTTAATTAGTTTTCTTATTTGGCTGCAATAATTTGCATAGACTATCCAGTAATAAGTCTCAAACTCACTGTACCAGAATAGTCAATCCGAATATCAGTCAACGGACTATCTGTTTGCAGTATTGATGTATAATCCTGATAATTTTTAATTTTTCTACTGAATCGATTTCCTTGTGAAGTGTTTATCATCTACCGAAGAAAAATTTGGAATTCATGGCTCCCTTGATACAGTGCTTACTTAGTTCCGTACTTTTGATATGTCATTGTCATAAGTTGTTACCACAGATTGATCACTCAAATTTTCTCTCTCATATTGTATTAATTTTGATTATTTGCTCTGAGATAACGATCGTTTTTCCCATCTATTCCCTGAAATCCCAATCCATTAAAGTTTTACCTTGGTTCTATGGACAGTTAGATGACGCTAGTTTTGTTATCTTCTTTACGATCACCTTGATTACTACCCACCGAATCACCTACATGGAGTTTACTTCCATCAGCATATTGATATGAAAAC
This sequence comes from Trichobilharzia szidati, assembly GCA_944472155.2. Lineage (NCBI taxonomy): Eukaryota > Metazoa > Platyhelminthes > Trematoda > Strigeidida > Schistosomatidae > Trichobilharzia > Trichobilharzia szidati. The sequence goes on along the minus strand of OX235273.1, from coordinate 126,851,561 downwards.
TTTATACTTTGAAATTGTATCTTGTGTTTCTAAATCCTAATAAGAAATCATCAAAACAGTATTCCTGGTTGATGTTCCGTGCAATTTTCAAATAGCGTATTTCATTTTGTTACTTGTTCACGTAGTTTCTTATTGTAAGGATGTCATATAAACCCACACGTTATTTATGCATTTCAGTGGTAGTGCCATATGTTGACTAATGACTCTTTGTGCATCTATCTAAACCGTACTCTTTGCTTACAATATAACTCATAAATTTCACAGCTGAGTTGTGTTGCATCATGTTTAATTCAACACATCTTAATATATCAGTTCATTAATAAAAATGACTATTGCATGAAGTTTTACTTGGATTTGTTTCTACGAAAACTAACTGAAACTAAATAAAATATTTTCAGAAACGTTTTGATGGCATCCAGTTATCTCGATAAATGCATTCATTTACAAATACTAGACAAATTGGTGTATCGACTAGAAAACGAAATCAAATGGTCTATCTGACACTGTTCTGTCGGGCGGCATTATCCTTTTTGCTACACGTGCCACAGTCATTTATTTCTAATAAAAATAATGAAGAACCATATCCGTTTTATTCCGTGAAATTGCACTCACTGACCATTGGAGTGAATATTTATGCACGGCAGTGAAGTTAGGAATCAAGTGAAATAATGATAACATAGTTTTTAATAAAATTTTAAGTTCATAATAACTACTAACCTAGGATGTCGTGTATGAATATTGCTTTTCTGAAAGATCCGAGTAAGTTAAACATTTCGGTGATATGTCTCCCCCTTGAATTAATCTATGACCTTTCAAATTGCCGATTTCAGTAGCAGATATTCAAGTTGATGAAGGCTGACAGACTGAGACGAAATGTTTCGTAGATGGACATTTTATTATTATTTCCATTAATTCCTAGAGGAACATAGGGTTTGAAATAATCAACTGATGCTGACGTGAACATTGACTCAGTGGATTGATTTGATACGTTTAATTAATAAATACCCATTTGGAATGTGACATAAATACCAGTGTACTAGGTGAAAACTAAAGACGATTGTGTACAGTCTAATTTTCGTCAAGCAACAGATATTATTGTTCACAGCTGAATAATATAATCTCTTGGAAGTTTATTGCGTGAATGCATTACAATAACCGTGAATTAACCGTGAATAAACAGGCTCTGACGCTTTCGAAACCAAGATCCTATAAATAAGTATGCTGACCTTCACACGATATTTGTAAAACTGAATGTATTAAGTTGGAAATCTCAATAGTAGTGGAATACCAAATTCAAATTACTAGTGGAAAGCATCATGGTTAACTAAGTGTACTATTTTCTCGGAAAGTCTCCATCAACACATTATCTGAGCATTCTAAAGATGTTCTGGAGTCTCCAACGAACAACCAATGCAGCTGCTATATGGTCACTTAACAAACAAAAACATTGATGAGCTCGAGATCTGATAATAATGCATGATGAAGTCTTTGCCTCATGACTGTATGCAGTTTTCTTTGTTGTTTAATTAATTGAAACTAATAAAACTGAGCGTTGACAAACGACTACATTTTGATAGAAAACAGAACAAATTATGGAATGGCTACTTGTCACTTTTGTAAATAAAAGTGACGAAAATGTCTAATGGAATTTGAATTTATTGTTCTTCATTTTATAAGTTCGCTTGGAGATTCCTTTATGTTGACACACGAATAAAGATTTAAAGACACTGTTACGAGCAACGGATTCCAAGGTCTTTTTGAGTCCCAAATCTCTTAAAAAATTAAACAACAATTTCGTCATACCGAATGTACCGACTGCATGCAAACTTCTGACCGAAGATGATCGTGAATCAAAACTCATTATGGGTTCCATAAACTTCGTTGACTAAACGAAAGGGAAATTCACATTCGATAGTAGTATGCTTCATTAGATTTCGATTTATATGTTGGTTCCCAACGATATGTAAGATGGTGAAGGCAGATAGGAGTGTGCACAGTTGAGATCTTTTCCACTACCATCAGTAATATAAGGCATCACCTGAGGTGAACTAAGTATACCGGATAGAAACAGGTTTTGGATTCAAAGCTTTGACCCTACTGATTTGTTTTCTCTGTATGTAACACAATGGAAGATAGTATTTACTGGATGATGTCTCCATAACAGTTCGTCAATTCAAATCAATTTTATATCGTTATGAATATGATGAGTAGAGTGTGTTCGAAATGTTATCAGAAAGATAATGTTATAAGCAACAAACGAATTCATAAAGAAACACATGCTCTCATTGTGTCGAAGTTTTATGCATATGCAAATGGAAGTATTTTGATTCTGTTATGTGTATGTGGAATTTTCGTTCACTATGCTTATTTCGTCTATTGGAGTGTCTATGCACTGATGAAACCTCTCTAGTACCTGTCAACTTATGTTAATCGACGCATATTATAAATATTTACTACACTAATGAGGTAGTTGTCTGTTTCTAGTTATAATAACTTGCGGTGAGAACCCGTTGGACACAGCATGCGAAATCTGTATCCTGCAATTCGAAAGCTCTATTTCAGGATTATTCGAATACCGTGTCACTTTAGGTTTGCTCCGATTTCTCGTAAAACAGTCATTGGTAATTCCTCTTCTTGGAAATAAATCTGAATAACACGTTTTCTTCCTTTATTTCGTTTTGGAATCAAAAAGGGGTACTGGAATTTCCATTTGGTTTGATTCTACATGTTTCTCGTTTAATTAAGTATCAGTGAAGAAATGCCTGTCAGCGCATTGTAGATGATGAATAATAATTGACATAATGAACTTAACATTTATTCAGAGAAATTATGTAAGTTCTGATTTTGAAACAGTATGAAGTTTAAAATCGATCAAACGCTACAAAATAAAGTAAGAATCCATAACGTTATTCAGTAGAATAATCCGAAAACAGTTTGAAAGCAGATGGTGTAGTTTTGGATAAGCGCAAAACTTAATTTAGTTACCTGAATAATTCAGAAGGATGGAGCATCATGAATGAAAACTATATCAGTGATCGAACAGTGTACTAGAATGCGAGAATGCACTACTAGCTGAAGTGGATATGGAACTCAAACCTACTTTTCACGTACATATTCACTTGTATTCCCTTCATGGTTACCTTAGTAAACAGATTAATGCCTAGTATATATGTATCTATCTATCTCACGACCATACATTGTCACACTGATGAGCCTCCAGTGCATTACGGATCACTTGAGATATGTTTGTGCCACATTTTCAGTGCTTCATTAGTTATAATGTAATGGGAAAAACAGAATACCCTTAGTTGGTTGATTGGACATTATTAAAATCTAGCTGTTATAATCTTAATCCAGTGTATTCATTACTTCTCACTTTCATCAAACACAATTCAGACACAGTGTCATCAAATGCCACATCTTGCAAACATAATCGTAAACTTGAAGATTCGAAGATCAATAAAAATTAACAAATGTGGATAGCAGTCCGGAACATTCTAAAAACAGTGTGACAATAAGCACTCCGGACAGTGACTATAGTTCACACGAGATTGATTCATTGACCAGAAGGAGTCTGTGAAATAGGCACAATAAACATCTGCAGTCCTTCAGCAGTGAATTACCACATTACAATGTCAATTTTTTAAAAAGAAAGTAAAGTATTATAGTGATCTTCATTATTCTTATGAACTAGTTTATATGAGCATCATAAAATGTATTTACAAACTTGCATTATTCCATCACTGATATCACGAATAATTTCAGTGGTTTACTGTGAGTTTTTTTTTAATATGTCACTTCCTTGCCTATTAGGATTCAACTAGACTGAATATGAAATATTTATTTGATAACTCATGGTTCAGTGTTTCAGTGCAAATGAATAGCACAGCATCAAGTCAATGTAATTGATATGCAATCTCTGAGAGTTTTATTATTTATTTTGTACCAAAATTGACTTCATTGTGGGTGGATTTTATTTCGATAAAGTCTCACAGTGTTTTACACTAATATTTACTGATGACGACGTTTCGAGCACAATTTATTGCTCATAATCATATTCAGGTATTTACACAACTTTCTTACTTCGTTTACATAATTCCACTATTTTGTATCGCTTGACTTCTTTGGTATTAGTATTTTCCATATTTCCGGAATAAGTGATGACTTATTCTTGTCTCACATGTTGGATGTAGATTCGATGAACATGGATTCAGTAGATGACACTTTCGCAGTGTTCAATAACTATCCTATAAAATCCACTAGGAAGATCAGAAAAGGTCAAAATAAAGATAAGAGGGAAACCAATGATAAAAGCATAAATAAGAGCGAATATAAGTCATTTACAGTTATACCATATTAGGAGGGGACATCTGAGACCCTACTTGGGATTCTCAATAAAGCAAGAATTGAAGTGGCATTTTACCCTACAAACTCACTCAGGGACAAGCTTTGTAGGTTAAACGCCCCTGTTGGTTGACGCAAATAGACAAAACAATATAATTTACAAAATACTTTGCAATGCTTGAGCGGTCAACTACATAGGTCAGACAAGTAGATCGGGGGTAGTCAGATTGTCAGAACATAAGAATTTAGCTAAGGTAGGAATGGTTAACTCTGAGAAAATAAGTAATCTACAAAAAGGCTCGGCGTTGCACTGCATGCATTGACTCACACTCACACAATCCGGTGGGGGAAGGCTAAAATTCTGAAAAGTAGTAAAGGTAGATTGAGAGAAAGGTTGACTACTGAATCCTTGTTCATCGAATCTACATCCAACATGTGAGACAAGAATAAGTCATCACTTATTCCGGAAATATGGAAAATACTAATACCAAAGAAGTCAAGCGATACAAAATAGTGGAATTATGTAAACGAAGTAAGAAAGTTGTGTAAATACCTGAATATGATTATGAGCAATAAATTGTGCTCGAAACGTCGTCATCAGTAAATATTAGTGTAAAACACTGTGAGACTTTATCGAAATACATTTTACACTCAATGGAATTTTACTCTACCACAAAGCACAAGTTCTATTCTTTTATCAAGTTGGCTTTAGATTAAATCACTAAAACAGAAAATCTGTTGTGTCTTTTGGTGGATAGTAAAATTCAGAACATTTATTCCTTTAGATTATAATTTATGTAGTAGCTATAAGCTCTATTTTTATCATACAATACTCAGTTTTATCGCTGTGCATTCTGAGTGTAACATAGCAATTCAGGCTTGAGCTTCGAAGTGTTAGTAGCAGTGGTGTAATTTTTCACGGGATCAGGTTGCTATCCTCACGCTCAACTTTCTTAATTTTGTCAGGCCCATAGCTGGCCAGGAAAAGTAAAGATGTGCGCTGGCCAGAAATGAAACCAGAGGCATTGTGCTCGAGCATCCTATAGTTGAGCCACCGACGTGTTTACCTTATTAGATTTGAGAAGTTCAATCAAATAAGACATTTTGTGTTTTGTTGAGTGCATCTGAAATTTATCCAAGTTTGGTGTCCTTCGGTCGAAGTGTTTCCATTTAAACTTCATTCTCTCATCTTTCAGACCACCTACTTGAACTGCTGTTGTCATCAGTATTTAATTTATCATAATCATTTTTGTCTTCGCAATCAATCATATTCCTGTCATTGGGTAATATTTCAGATAAATTAGGCATTAATTCTTTCAAAACCTACAGAAGGAGTTTTACCCAACAACAGTTATAGTTGACTCAATTCAGTTTCCCAAATAAGCATGTTTTATGGTGATATCAGTAACAACCAATGAAGTTACTTCTACTTTGAAATGAGTGATATAAATTACGCCTAAATCTTCATATTTTTAATTATTAAATATAGTAGTATTCATTGTCATGATTTGTATGGTCTGAATTATCCTGCAAGTTGATAGCCGGAAATGAAGGATTAAGAAAAAATGATTATTAGTTGCCTTAGTTCTGAGGAGAGCAACTAGTTTCTGCGGCATCTCTTTATTTTACTATGTTCTCCAACAGTTTGTTTCATCACTCCTACCAGTTACAAGCCATCACTTCTCCTTCACTCGATACCCTGCATGTCACAGTCAGACTTAAACTCGTTTCCTCCTACTAACGTTTCTGTGGACGACCTCGCGTGTGACATAAACTAAATACATCGTCATCGTATGTACAATCAGTATCCGTCACTTTCTACAAATGTGTTGGTGGGTAAGTTCTCAACTGGTAATGATCTATGCACTGAGTCTCTTGACCACATAGAAACAGTGACTTGACATGAATGTTTTAACTTGTGCTAAGTGCTCTAGGTCTCTACACCAGAGTATTGTATGCATATCTTGCATTCATGACATTATACTCGGTGTCTCTGGCATTTTCATCCGTAGTGTGTGTCCCGTTGAAACTAAAAAGCCTTTGACGAGTGAGGAAAAGAGACGACTTCTTTCAGATTTGTCCTGCTAACGTAGATATTCTAGTAGAGGATGTCTGTTTTATCGAATCACAACATCCACCTCAATCAGGGAGATCGTTGTAGACAGTAATTATCTTTGTCACACACTTGCCTTCACTCCAAATGCTTCAACAGGCTTTCTTTTGTGTGACATGATCATATGTGCTTATACATGTAATTATTACTCTACCTTATGGTGTCGAAGAATTTTTCAAATTATTTCACTACCGATAAAATTGAAGTCCTATCAACGTCTATACAGCTTCCATAACGTGTTAACTACCATTAAAATTTGTCGGTGACTATGTGTAGCGCCTCAATTTGGTATGTTAGAGAATTTGGACAGAAGCGTGGTGACTTGCCAGTCTTTGGAAAGACAGGCCGTACTTATTCCAGGATTTTAAAAACGTGGTTCCACTCCAAATCAACAGATAGCATTCTTTCCTTCCATATATTCTGCATTAGTGAAATGAGAATAGCCATTGCAGTACCTAGGTGTGACCTCAGTGCTCCTAGTGGAATTTCGTCTAGTCCAGTTGCTTTCCAGTCTTTTATCAACTCCGAGGCATTGAAGTCTTCTGCTTATGTCAGAAGATTGGTGTTCACTGGCAGTGCTGTGTCTATTGGTAATACATCCGGAAGAGTCGCAGGCGGTAGTCAATTCATGAGTCCCCGGAATTGGTCGATGCATTGATTCCTCTTTCATATTTAGGTTGACCGCGCTATCTTTATTGGCGCCACCTGTAATAATGTCTTCCGTGGTGGTATCATGAGGTTTCCCTTACCCGCGAACTCTTCTCCGCCAGTTTACAGGGTTTCGCAGAATTGCGTCTGTCTCTTTCTAACAGTCTTCTTAGTGCTTTTATCTAGCGTGTTGTACTTTGAACTTAACTTCCCTCTTCGCTGTCCAATTTTGCACTGGGTTTTATTTTGTTTCACCATCCATCTCTCTTCTTTCAGGTTTCAGGTGTCCCCAGAAGTTCACTCATAGTCAGCCCTCTTTTTAACTAGTTTTGCAGGTCTCAATCCACAGTGCTTTCACACGGTCCCAGAATCCCTCCTCGGTTATGCTTGTTTGTGTTTCGAACGCAGTGATGGTGTTTTTTGTAGACTCATCCTTCAGCTGAATTGTGACGTTTCTCTGGCTTTATGTACGATTTTCACATGATGTCTTGATCTGGGCCTACAACTGCCCTACTCAGTGATCTTCTGTATAATATGGCGACTGCTTTTTAATGCATGAGACCTTTGATGCTGTTGCTGACATCATGATAGACACTCCTCCAGTATGGTCAAAGTGTTCTTCTAGCTAATTTCTGACCATACAGGGAGAAATGCAGTCCACTTTCAAGGGATGTGCATCCACATATTCATAACACTTCCAATTTAAATCTTCTCATTTTATCCATTTTGATCAACACAGTCGACCCTGGACATCGTGGGGACATCCGTTCTCCTCAGGCCTAATTTTGCTTTCATCGAAAGTAGACACAAAGGTCTTCACAGAAGTGCCTAACATTCCCACTATTACGGGATCACGATCAACTGAAATATTAGGCAAATTTATTAATGGAATTGTTCAATAGTGATTTATTCACTGAAAGCCAAATACGATTTACTAGTAGTTTTTTTTGAATGATGCTTTGAACAAAATTTGTCATTCATAATCACATCAATAAATACGATGTCATGTCACTATGGAAACATATACTTTAAAAGTGTCTTGAATTATCACACATGCTAATAAAAATGTTTACAGTACCTTATGATCTTATTACTTTGAGTGACAATTTAATTACAAATTCTCTGAACGTTTCTCACCGATATACCATCTCATTTAGTGGACATGTGTGAGTGGCAGTTGACATTTAATACTGATATTTCCAAACTAAAAGGAAATAGTGATTTCGTTTTGTTTATTACTGAATAATTGCTAGTAATGCACTAAAGCTTTATGAGATCTTTATGTAGAGTTGACTCTACAATCTCAGATTTCCATTCATAAATGCAGAGTTTAACGTATTTTCAGTGAAGTGTGATGCAAATGCATTTTGAAAACAAAAACACGACTAAAAGTGAAATTTCTTTCGTTTTGTTAAACTCCAAAAAGTGAATCACATACTCATATTTTTCTACTGCTAAATTAACTCTTCAACTACAGTATACATTAATGACTATTTGGAAATACATTTGGCAAAATTATAAAATTATCTGATATCAGGCATCTATTTATATTGAAGAATGAAAATATAAGAAATACAGATAAAGTATAAAGACAAGATTGAAATGGAGCAGTATGAGAATGGTGAAGTTCATTCAAAAATTATTCCGTCTATAAATTTCAGTGGTTATATTGTCCAATGCAAATGTATTTCTCAATTAGGTGTGCAGTGGTATGATCAGCATAAGCAAACCGACGCGACTAAGCTGTGTCATACTTTTACATTTCATGTATTCCGCGATATTTACTATAAAACTCAGGAAATTTAGTACTACTCCATCCTGAGTGAAAGTAATTTCTGGTCATCAAGAATAGAAACCCTTAGCAATTTATCTGAAGTTAGGTGATGGAAATCTTTTGATGAGATATAAAATATGGTCAGTAGATTTCTCGAAAAGAAGAAACCGATGAGTATCGTGACATTGAATTTAAAAAATGGTCAAATACCAACGGACGTCTTCGAAAAATTATTACTGATATGCCTGTTTGGAATACAATTAAAATGTATTGATGCGATTAGTAGTCGATAGGATGTCGTTGCTATCAAAAATGACACAAGAACGAATCCAAGTGATGTCTTTGAGGCGAACCTGATGAAGAGCTCATCGGAAGGAAATTAATCCAGTCAGAATTAGTTAACAAGTTGTGTGGGACAAGGATTTCATTGTTTGTGATGAATTTTGGGCCAGTAGAAAGACCGGTAAAGTGCGAAGATTTGGCATGAGGCTAGCAACCACATCGAGTAAAATAAACACCACTGCGAACAAAAGTTCTAGCTTGAAGCCTTTTATTCCACTAGGAACACAAAGGAATAAAATAAATAATAAAAAGAAAAATAATTAAATAACAGAGATTATCGGACAATTTTGAAGGCTTGTTGCAGAAAATAGGAAAAAACAAATCTTCTTTACTCAAGCCAAAGCACTGATAGAACTCTAATTATGGGTAAAATGTACTCACTGTGGTAGGAAGTGATTAAGTAATAATTTACTTGTTAGGTAAACCACAAAATGAAACAGTAACATGCACTTGTTTTCATTTTGAACATCATTTATTATTCGTGAACACATCACTATTATTCACACGGTGTAGAAATTTTGGTTTTATAGTCTTATTTACTCATGTATACTCCTCGTATGTATAGTATAAAATCAGTTAAAGCACAATAAATGGCTACAGTCACCAACGAGAATTATGACCTCATAATACAGTCCTCTGTGAATGGCATTTAAATCTTTAAAAAAATACTAGAATTATACAATAAACAAATTATTAGAGGAGAAATCTTTATCTGAAAACAATGAGACGAGCAATATGAAGTCGATAAATCAAAGTGTGTTATCGAACACTCAACACATGAATTGAACCCTGCACAAAGATGTCTATTGAAAAAAGGATTAAACTTCAACGTCACAGTATACATGCTGCAACCAGAGGATGTAATTTCCTAAATAGAAACAGCATTAAAGGATACAGATACAACAACTGAAGATGAAGTATGAGCACAAGTGGAAAGTTTAACTTGATAAAAACTGAGATAGAAGCACTAAATAGGCCTAAGACTACCAAAGTGTAATAGTCACTTTATCAGACGAAGGTATTTCGAGAAGAGCATTAAAAAAATGACTATTTGAAGAAAGTTAATACCAGCAAACAAACAAGACCATGTGATAAAATTAAGATATCAGTGAGCGCTTTTATGAATAAAGTTAAGAAGTAATCCGCAGCAGACCTCACACGTTGAATGATTCCGTTTCTCCGCCAGTCTAAATGGTTAATTTTGAAGCAGAAAAAAATAAACCCAGTAGGATGTATGTTGTTGTTCAGGATATCCCTTCAGACCATTAGTTGATTTGAGAAATTCGTCTAATTTTGAATCATCTAAATATTAAATCCAATTAGTGACTGCTCAAAATTTACACCAATAAATTCTTAGAAACTGACACATAGATCAGATATTTCAAAGTAAGATAGTGTGAAAGAAAAGGTCAGTTTTGACATCACCAGTTTAAAAACATGAATTACGAGAAACTCAGCTACAGAAGCTGTCAGAAATGAACTCAACTGTGATGAAAAAAGCTGGACATGGAATCAAAATGCCACTAGAAGTCAATGCTAGACTTGCGGCCATAAATCACATCCACAGTGTTTAAATTCCATGAGAATATATAGAGATCAACTTAGGGAGTTGCCATGGGGTCGCCACTATCCCTGACAGTAGTGAACATATTCGTGAATAAGTGGGAAGATTTAGTGATTGAGAATTTAAGTGACGCTTCTAAATTATGATGTATGTAAATTATGATATAACAGATTAGGGAAGAGATTAATACCTGAAGTTTTGTAAATCAATTCGGCTGAAAATACATGTCATATGAATGACCAAGTACATCTCGAAAATTCTACCTCCCCTACTTCGAATATAAAGAAATAAACAAAACAAAGTTGTAAAATTGTGTGGCAATCAATTATCTGACTACGAACGATGAATTATGTTAGAAACGTAATCCAATGAATTACATTGTTTTACAGTACGGTGTATCTGAAAAAAATTATTATGGTACGCTACAGTGGACATTATGTGCATTATCTTCGAGAAGGCTTAGCTGAACACTATCCCCCTTGATTGTCGCTATTCGAACATAGGCTAATGAAACTTTTGACATTAGGCAGCATGTGAAGATGCATGTGACAAATGTAAAGCAACTTATTTGAAGCCATGAATGGTGACGTATAGATATTTCCTGTTTTTCAGATAAGCAGGGTAAGTTGTTAGAACTGTTCAAGAAAATAATTTTGCTTATTTCAAACGAGCATTTTCCGAGTAGAGAGTCAATACACACATAAGGCCTATATTCCAACTGACTTAGTAAACTGAAACAAGAATTGAGTCAAGTATGCAACCATTGGCACACTTTTCACTTAAGAGTAACCAGACTCTCAAATAAGAATATGCTTCGACTCTTAACAGATGTGGACTCAAAGAAGGATATTTAAGCCGGAGAATATTTAATTCTCTTTATCTCGATCCGCCTCTAAAAACAAAAACTTTTGAAGTTGTTGACACCACATTATCCATCTCGAATGTGGTACATAACACAACAACAGTGCATTCATCTCGATGACAATCAATGATATCTAAACATGATAGATTCAGGTAAACTCATACAGTAAGCACACAACAGATAATCAACTTCATTTATTCTTGCATTTCAGCAGAGAAAAGTAGCCGATAAATTCTTTTGTAAACTGTTAGGTGAAAGAGACTCACTGGTTGTCTCAAGGGAGCATGTTTGCGACACTAGTATTCTCTAGATTAAACAAAAAGCTGTATAAGTTTCTTTGCAAGTATTGCAATTCAGGGTATTGAGAATGGACAGGTTCTCTGTTTCCATCTAAATGCAGTTAACTGTTTAAGTCATTATAATGTCCTGCAGAGGCTGACGTTTGCCAGATCAGTCGTTTTCATGGATGCTCACAGCTGAATTGTCTCAGGAATTCAAAGTAATTAAGTCAAACAGTTCGCATCATAAGCTTTAGGAGCATCATGCTGAATTAGACTGAAACAAAATAAAACTGACGATGGCAACATCTTTAACAACAGAAGCTTAAATTAGTGTTTCACCTTTCACATACGGTAACAAAAATAAGCAGCCAATATTCAGTGTTTAGTATTTTATCTGACAGTTAATCAAGACTTAATTGTGACCGTCTGTATGGTCTGAAATATTATGATAATTGATAATCTAACATGAAGAACTAATCAGAGGACATTTCCGCTAATACATGGTCCCCCAACTTTAGACAGCCTTTTATTACCTTGGTTATAAACAAAAACATTAAATCTTGTTGTGAAATTTCTCATTTCATTCAGAAAAAACATGTGAGTAGCAGTTCAAATTCAATTATTTTATTTTTGTGGTAACAAAGCATAGTGAACTTCGTTTCCTTATTACGAAGCAGGTGTCAGAAAAATATCAGGCAATTGTTTCTTGACAGACTGCATAGCCTTAATTTTTTATTCCTCACCTGTATCCTGAAATTTTATACAATATATTTTAAAGGACTTCGGAAACATGTCTGCGTGCCTGAATTCATCATGTTGATTGACGTAACGCAAATGAAACATTTTCCCAACCGTTGTTTTGGACGAGGCTTTGTGGTTTAAGCATGAGAGTGTTGATACATTTAGTGCCAAAAAGGGAAAGACACTAGACTGTTCAGGATAATGCTGGAGAATTCGTCATTCTGTCTCCAGCACTATGTGCTAAAATATCAATGCAAATTTTATTCTGCTCTTGTTTCCAAAAAAACTGTGATTTCTCACTTCAAACTGTGTAAATGACCAATTTTCGCGTTTCTATTACCAGTTTATTCAAGTAGCTAGACAGGTGATTCAAAATGATTCCTTCTGAACTAAAATACATCACTAATGAATGATATGAAACCATCGCCAACTGTTTTGTCCTCGTTGACTTTTGATATGACCAAGTGAACATAAACGTAGGTTTATTGGCACTGAACTCAATGGACAACTTAACTGAAATCCTAAATGCGGTTATTCATCCTTGGTAACTTCCGCTTCACTGAACCACGTAAATATCGAAAGACAAAGATTCGCCTGTGACTGTTAGAATGCGGAAGGCGGACAGATGGAAACAACGTTATTGAAGATAACAACAATCTAGGTCATTTATTAGACAAAATATATTCTATGTAAAGTTCACAAAGACTCCAGAATTTAAGCCATAAATAAACCCATCTGACTTTTTAATCAAAGACAAAAATTCGAAAAGTTGATAAAGTTTTGCAATGTGGTTGAAGGTCATTCGATTGTCAAGGTGTTATTGATTTCCAGCTACTCATAGTGGTGAATCAGTAGTATATGCATTTCCATTGGTGTGATTTACAAGATGAAGATGTGTATACAATGATGAACCATCGAGCGTCGGTTAGGAGTCTCGCCAACCATACACATGGTTCAGGGTTCGATCCCCTGCCAACGCACACCCGATATCAATGGTCAGCCTGCGAAATTTGGGCTACCAATATCACATGCGGAAAATTCCATACTTGTACAAAAACTCTGCTGTGAAGTCAAGCTATAATGAAAAAATATAAGTTTCTAGACTATGAAGTTGGTTGAGCTGACCATAGAAACTGGTTTACAAAATGTCTAGAAGTACTTTTAATCCTAATTATCTCTTTAAATAAAAAAATTAAAATATATATTCAAAGTTTTTGTACTTTTCAAGATTAACCATGCAGTATGCGAATAAGGTTCACTTTTTCACGTACATGACAACGAAAAACTACTGAGTTGAACTACGGGTGATTTAGTCAACATCATATATTCTGTACGTTTGCAGATTGCCGCAGCATATCAGTAATTCCACAAAAAATTTCCTAGTTTCCTGGACAGTGAATGTGTTCGTCTTTATGGAAGTTGACAAATGATTTTGACAATCTCGAAACAAGCACTTGTTTCCTCTAGACTTTAGTTAAGCTGGTCATTACGAAATTCAAAAAAATCTCCACTAGACAATTTAGACTAAAAATATTGGCCGGAACATTCTAATGTGTGACCACATTGTACTAGAATTTATGGTGAATATATTTCATTTAAATCTACTGTAAGGTTGCTATGCTAGGCGATTTGACGCTACTGCTTTGTCCCATTAAGAAGAAGAAACATACATCGTACTTTTTAAACAGTAATTTCTATGCGGGAAAATCACAATGTTAAAATAATACGGTGGGTATACGAAATTAAATTCAGCCGAAGTGATGCAGTGAATATTTTCACATATGCCTCAGCAGTTGAACTGTTCACTCAAAACTCCCTAGAAATTATTTAGCATACTACTGTTAGCAATCTATTCTATATTAGTGTCAGACAAAATGCCAGGCTAAAAACGTATATGTATATGTATAAATTGACTACCATCAAATCAAAAGTCAGATTGCCATACACCTGAATGATTGCAAAGATGAATAAGTAGAAGATAAACCAGTTTTTGAACATATGTATCATAAATGTGTGGCTAGTTCTTTACAGTCATGAGTGACGTAAATACAATTTCTTCGTTCCAGTTGAAGTCCGTGAGTTTCTGCTCATATTCATGAAAAGATTTCTTAAACGATTTTCGAGAATCATTGAAAGTTGTTCATTTAAACACCTTATGTATCCACCGTTAGAATGAGCACCAGTGACATTACTCAATTTCAAGCAGTAAAATCCTAAGTAACTAATTCATGATGAGAAACATCACTCTATCAGACTGCGGTGAAGCTTGAAGGTAAGGTAAACACCATGAAAATCAGGTATCCCTTATAAATCCATTCAAAAAGAATATACAATTCTCTTCGTCGTAATTCTGTTCTTAAGAAAAATACGATTGTAGATATTCACATCACATTTAGAATTTTAAATATGGTACAAAAACAATGGCACTGGAACCATTCACATGATAATAAATGACATCTGAACAAGACAGATCCAGGTACACTAGCGCAGCACACATGCACAAGGATATAAGCGGCTTGCTTAAAAATTGAGCTACCACAAAATTCCATCGCTCTATTACATATATTTTCTCTCGTTCGGATTGTTTGAATGGATTCAGATGTGAATTTCAGTGCTATAAGTTACTGCTGTTTGTATTTAAAATGTTTACAAGCTACTGATTTGGAAGTTCTTACTGAACTTGAGGAATGACCTGATTTTGGGGGCAACATGCTCCAATACATGTGTTCACTGTTCTTCACCAATCGACTTGGGTTTCAAAATGTACTTGTGAACATCTTACAACTGACTTTAAAATAGATATCATGGATGCCTTGAAGGAGACGAAGCAGATATATCATAATTGAATGGTTCGTGCTTCAGCTCAGAGACCATTGTGTTACAGGATATACTATCAACTAATATTTAACTTGAAGATATTGTACGAAGGGAAAACTATCTTGCAGTAAGCTTCTCTGTATATTTAAAAATACTTTTCAGAATAAAGGTGTTATTATTATTGCTCCATCCATTCATTGATTTCTGCATTGCATGATAATCAGGATATTATTGTGTTAACTGTTCAACGAAAAAAAAACTACTAATAATTTCACTGATATAAACGTTCGTTTTTCAGTCTTGGCAACATGCATTTCTACACTGCTGAACTGGATGCTCGCTGACTGTCTTAAGCTTAATCTAACTCAGAATAACTATTACACTTTATGAAATTATCCCTTTTATTTTTTTAAAATTCACTTCATTCCGCAATACAATCCGTTATTCCTTATGTGAATTTTACCCCTCAATTAGGACGAAATGCACACCCTGGATTCCCCTTATTTGTCACTATCTACCGAATAACTGTGCTCCTCTTGCTATACAGTGTCACATTCTCGTTGTTGGTTTTCATCTTTCTTTCTTTTTCATTCGAAGTTTGCTATAGATTTATGTATTATTATTGTTCCTTTGGGTTCCTAGTGGAACATAGGGCTTCAACTGCACGCCTACACTTGCTTCTGTCTTGTGCTGTACTTTTCACTTGCATCCATGTTAATCCATACTGTTTCAGTTCCTCATCACACGATCTCCTCCATGTCACACTTGGACGTCCTACTCGCCGCTTCCCTTTCGGGTTCCACTCGAGAGACTTGCTCGCGATGTCACTCAACGGCCTCCTCAGCGAGTGTCCAATCCATCTCCACTTTCTCCTGCATATTTGTTGGGCGATTGGTTCCGGTTTTGTTTGTTCCCATAGCTTCTTGTTTGTGATTCTTTCCGGCCATCTAATCTTCAGTATAGAACGAAGACAGTTGTTGATAAAGGTTTGCAACTTGTTGAGAATATTCTTGGTGACCCGCCAAGTTTCTGATCCGTATAGCAAAACTGACTTGACGTTTGCATTGAAAATCCGAATTTTGTTGTTGATGCTGAGTGACGAAGATTTCCAGATTGGTTTCAGGTTGATGGATATGTTCCTCTTCTTCCCGATCCTCGATTTGACATCCTCGTCCGTTCCTCCTGTAGTAGAGACAATGCTCCCTAGATAAGTGAATGAAGTAACCTCTTTCAAATCCCTCCCGTTGATGTTGATTGGCGGTGGATGTTGCTGCTGCTGTTGTTGTTGGTTGGTTATTTTCATAACCTCCGTCTTGTCGATGTTCACATGGAGTCCTGTCTTTGCTGCTTCTTCGACCAGTTTGTCGGTTTTCGCTTGTAATTCTTCGATTTTGTGTGACATCAAACATAAATCATCCGCGAAATCCAGGTCTTCTAGGTTCTTCACGTCAGTCCAGGATATCCCTGTCTTCTGGTTTCCCACTGTCTGACGCATAATCCAGTCCACTACAATTAGAAATATCATTGGTGATAATAAGCATCCTTGTCTGACTCCTGTGTTTACTCAAAACGCTTCCGTTATGGATCACTTGACATGTGCCGTTGTCGCACAGCTGTTGGATAAGGTTGATGAATATTTGTGGTACGCCGTAGTACTCGAGTAGTTTCCAAATTACTTCGCGGTAAATGCTGTCGAAGGCCTTCTCAAAGTCTATAAAGTTGAGGTAGAGGTTCGATTGCTATTCCATGCTTTGTTCTGGTCGGAGTTCTGTCTCCAGTGCGTCCTTGATTCTGTCCAGGATGATGCGACTCAGGATTTTACTTGGCGTCGACAGGAGCATGATTCCTCGTCAGGTCTTGCAGAGTGAGGCCTTAGTTGCCCTTCTTTGGTAGTTTCACTAAGTAACCTTTCCTCCAGTCAGTAGGCACCTTTCCCTCTTCCTAGATCTTTTGCAGTAATGGAGTCAGCATATCTGCTGTCGTCTCTGGGTCCGCTTTCAGTGCTTCAGGGGTATTCCATCTGGTCCAGCTGCTTTTCCAGCTTTCAGAAGCTTGATTGCATTCATGACTTCAGTTTCCGTTGGAGGAATGGTGTCAACTTGCAGTTGTGTACGTGCTGTTGTTGGTATTTCTGGACGGGTTGTAGGTGGTGGTCGGTTCAAGAGTCCTTTGAAGTGGTCCGCCCATTGTTTAACCTGTTTTTCTTCTTCGGTAATTGGGTTCCCTTGGCTGTCTTTTATAGGTTTCACTTGTGTTGATCTCTTCCCGGATAGAGACTTGGTTATATGATATAGTGTCCTCAGGTCCCTTTTGCCTGCTTTCTTCTCAGCTTCAGTAGCCAGGTTGTCGTAGAATTGTCTCTTGTCCTTCCTGGCACTCTTCTTCACATCTTTGGCCAGTGCTGTGTAAGTTGAGCTCAGCGTCTCTTTCTCTTGTCCATCTTTGCATTGAATCATTTTCTCTTCCACCATTCTCCTCTCCTCTATTAGCTTCCTAGTGTCCGTTGAGAGCCATTCCTTGTCTTGTTTCTTCTTTCTTCCTAAAACCGTTGAACACGTTTCGTTGAAAATTACCTTCAGAGAGTTCCAATGGTCTTCCACGGATGATTCCTCAGTGGTGCCACATAGTGTTTCCTGCTTTGCTCTGACAGTTGCAGTGAAAGTGTCCTTTGTGGTTGTGTCTTTCAGTTTTTGCGTGTTGAACTTGCATTGTGGCCTATCCTCAGGTATCCTCGATGCTTTCAGCTTCACCTTGAAAGTCCCTTGTACTAGATAGTGGTCTGAACCCACATCTGCTCCTCTCCTCGATCTTGTGTCCAGTAGGCTCCGTCTCCACTTCCTTGAGATTGAAACGAAGTTTATCTGGTTTTTGGTGTGTCCATCTGGCGAAATCCATGTTGCCTTGTATATATCCCTGTGTTTGAACACACTGCCACCAATCACCAAATCATTGAAGGCGCAGAAGTCTGAGAAGAGTTCGCCATTTTCGTTCATTTCACCGAGGGCCTCACGACCCATGGTGAGTTCTCTTCCTGTATTGTCTCCTGCCAGTTTCGCATTCATCTCGCCCATCAGGATTTTGATATCGCTCTTTGGGACGTTGTCCATTACTGTTTGTAGTTGACTGTAGAAGGCCTCCTTCTTCTCTTGTTGTGAGAAGTTTGTAGCCGCGTAGCATTGAATGATTGTAACCTTTTTCCTTTTGAGTTGAACCTGGCTGTCATTATCCTGGAGGAGATTGGTTCCCACTGCATGAGAGCTTTAGCCGCTGTTGGTGACATCATGACGGCTACTCCCTCAGTGTGCTCGTGATCGTCCTCTGGGTGACCGGAGTAGATTATTGTCTCTCCAGTTGGTAGTTGGCACCCTCCGCATCCGTTCCATCTGCTCTCGCAGATTCCCAACACTTCTATTTTATATCTCTTCTTTTCTGCGGCTACCTGAGCAGCCTTTCCAGTGTCGTACATTGTACGAATATTCCACGTCCACATCCTTATTTACGCTTTCATCGAAAGAAGGCACATCGGCTGACTGGCTTCCCGAAGGCTTTCACTAGCCTGCGTCATTTCACTTCCCCGATTCCAGCGAAAAATAAGGTCACTATTTGTAATTTTAGAATTTTGAATATATTTGTGCGTTGAAGTTTTAGTAGCAATTTGGTTAAGTTTTGGGGGTGGAGTTGCTAGCATCACGTCCCACCCCCCCTCTTTATCCGGGCTTGGGACCGGCTAGAATACTAGTGACCTAGTAATCTAGGCGAGGTTGCTATAGATTTATGAACCTACGCTTTTTTACATTAATTCAGAAAATATAAGTATGTTTATATTTTCAAATCTGTTGTAGCACATAATTCATTGTGTGATTCACCTGCATAACGAATTACTCCAAGAAAATGAAGCAATCACGAAAAACTATTCACACTAAAATCAGGCACAACCATACTTGGATCTTTAATGTGCAACTGACGAAATGTAGTCGTGAAATTCACAAACTTGAAATGTTTGGCTAAAAAAGACACTACCGTGACAACCCAGTAGGCTTAAAATATAAATATCCTTCTTTCGACTTATGATCATCCGACCTGAGTTTAGGTTTTGATGCTGTTCACTTGATACATTTTCAATTGATCCTAAAATATTGTTTGTGTGCACTCTGAGGAAATTTCTTAGCAAGTGAAGCCATCTAAGCGATGCAAATAAAAAGCAGAATCCCTATCAAATAATCACGAATTAAATAGTGAATTTTTTATAAATTCGTTTTGATTTCAGTGCTTTGCAAATGGTGTATTCCAGAAAACAGTAATCTGTTTAACCACCAGAACAACTTTCTGGCACTTAATAACTTTATGCGAGAGCATGGAACCATCATGTGACTGTTGCCCCAGGGAAAGTAGTAGATCGCTTCATCTTGGAGACAGTAAAATTACTCTTCAATACAAGAGTTTACCCTTTAGATTCATTTTTTCTGTGTGATACCTAGTCACTTAATCCATAATGGCACTTGCAACAAGTTAGGACAAACCTCATCAGTTCAATTTATAAATAAATGTACATACATAAATTGTGTAATATTCAGTTCAAGCGTATTGTCTCTCATTCTCCTCATTATTCTGTTGGAAGTTAAATTTCTGTATATCTAAATAGTCTAACAGGTTGTTTTTAAATTTGACCGAGTGTTTATGAACTTAACTTCACTTAAACCATTGTTGAAAACAAAACGTTATTTTCAGAAGAATTGAGTATGTTTAACATTCTTCTCCTGTTTAAATAAATATCCACTTTACATCGACTGGTTGCTAGGGTGTCACAGATGTCATGCGTATAGTCACTGATGTTAGTGCCGACTCAATACTGTCAGTCACGTTTAGATCGTGGTCACTGAGCTAGGTGAATTGGCATCAGGGCGCACTCCAAATTGAGTGAATAGGCACGAAGCTACAAACTATGAATTTGATCTAGCAGTATGCAGTATTATTTTCAGTAATAGGCAAGTATAAATGAGAACATTACTGAATTGTTAACCTGTAGGTCATTGTATCGAAAAGTTTGCCGAGTGAACTTTAAATTTCACCATCTTTTTCACAAACACAAATCGTCATTTCGCAAATGACACAGTATGATGGCTGAATTTAAAAAACCTTACACTCAAATCTGCCTTTATAAAGGTTATTTGTATTCCGCTTATTTCGCCTTCTCTGTATGCATGTGATTCACAATGAGCTTCACTTCTAATATCTGGAAAAGCTGTGCATTGTAGAATAGGTCAATTAACTCTAACTGTATTCCACTGGTTGTTAACCCACAATAATGAACCTTGGATTTGGTGATCTTCCTCGAAGTATAACCAAAGTTACGAAAAGCAGCTTATCCTTGTGTATCATCAATTACTTAAAAAAATTACAATTATTCTTAAATAAACGAATCAATCCATCGCTACCTAACTAAAGATTGCAGCGAAATACGTCACATGCAATGTAATACTTTTAAAGTATTCTCAGTGGCATGCGCCATACTGTCACCAAGAAAACACAAATTAGTAAAATGGATACTGAACCAACAAAATAACCATACATTTAATGTGTACGATGGATAATTACCATATGGGTAAAGAACATCTGCTAAGATAATTTGCTCACTTAGGGACACTGTAACTATGACAAACTTGAAATCATAACACCACTCTTAAGTATGCGAGTGGAAACTGTAAGGTCAGTTTATACTTTCTGTTGTGCTATCAGTGAATGTCATTCATCATGTTCACTCTTCCGTAGGAAGGAAGTTAGCTGAAAGTAAACAGTGACATTTTTCGGTTTCTCCATCCGTGAAATAAGTGAAACAACTTCAAACATGGAATTGTCTTCAGCATTTATTTCACAGGTTTCGGTGCGATTGTCAGTGTGTTTCAACAATACGCTACATCAATCTAGTGCATAGTAGTAAGTGAATTTTAGATGTCTTGACTCTAGTTCATCAGTTTGCTGCAAATCATCTTGGATTTAAAAATGACACAATTTTATATCTTCACCAATGTCCTCTTCATTGAGCTTATTGGAGGATTTCTCTGAACATCACATATTCCAACATATTAGAGACGAAATCAGTCGTATTATTAACCGAAGTAGAAGAACTATATGTGTGTAAAATTCAGTTCTCACTCGAATACTTCGTGCAACATTTTCAGACTTCAGCAATTTTTTTGCTTTGATCACTTCGTATGCATACTGAGCCATCATTCTGAGGAATTTGTAAGATATTGTAATGATTTCTGGAATTTCAACTACTATACTTCCATAATGAGAAGTACAATCACAGCATTCCCTGTTTACTTGGGTTGAAAGTGTTACTTCCCAATTAGCAATTGTTGTTACTTCGTCATCGGCTTAGCTGCCTAGTAATCACCTTTCACAGTTTTTATAAATTCTAGGTAGTTTTGTGTTGAAATTGCACTAAGACTTTTTGAAGAGAAAGTCGTGGCCTACAAATGCAAGTAAACGCTTAAATCATTGTCATTTGAAATCTCATTTCTCAAGTTTCACACAAATTATCAATATGTCATCGTATTACAGTAAAGGAGGATCTTCAAAAGACGAGTGAGTGAAGTAATTGTTCGTTTTTTTGTACGAAAAAGTCACAGTCATACGTTAGTCTTACTCACACAAGGCTAACACATGTCCAAACTTTATGTTTTGTAATAACTTAATATTTCGCCAGTAATTAAAAAAATATTAATAATGAAATGAGTCAAAGTAAGATGATGTCGTCAGACTTACACTAGATATTTGATGGCCAGTGGATATTTATGGCCACAGACTTGTCAGCAATGAAAGATAAGCAAGTGTTATGACTGAATTATATACGTTAGCAAATTCACATTGTATTACGACATAAAATACTGTTGCGATTTGGGTGACAACTGAATGGCAGGCATCAGGCGCCTTAAGTGAATTTGTTTCAAAACAGAATAACATAGAAAATATATTCACAAACTAAACACCTAAATATGATTCCCTATAGTGTGTGGATGCTTCAAATTAGTTCCAAGCTAGAAAAAATTATATATCTGATATTACTCCCTAGTTTCAATCCGTAATCAAACATGCAACAATCCATATTTCGTTACATCAAGACAAGGCAATACACTGACTAAAACTTATATGGTATACAGATTAAAATATTGTAATAGTCTTCTTCAAGAAATTGCTGCTGAAAAAGAATCTCAGAAGGTATTTTGCTCAAATTTCAGCCACTGCAACACCTATCACCACGACAAGTAAGTTTTATCATGCAAGATGTTTGCTATTTATCCCCTTGTGAAAATGACACGTTTATTGACATGCTTTATAGAGTTTCCGTTTTGATTTTGCACATTTAGAATATTAGTGCCGAGTTCATCAGAATGATTGACCTTTATACATATTTATGTCTTTACCTCAAAGCCTATCGATACTTCAAAACAGAGGAATACTAACCGAAGCAGTAAAAGTGGAAGCTGCCTCTTAAGGAGTATTTCAAAATAGTTTAATCGGAGAAAACTACTTAGAGTATTGAAAATTAGCAGTTACTTTCTCAGTTTTCACAGCATGGTAAGTGTAGGCGCGACCCTGCACTATGCTTGTTTTGTATGAATTTTGATAATCCTTACTTTTCATTTGAAGTAGTCAATTTATCAGACACATGACTCTGTGAGTGTTCCATGTCTGAACAAGAATAATTCAGCGAGAGATTGAATTAGGACACGTACTAGGACTGTGATCCTTATTGTGTACTTCAAGTTCTCTCAACTGAACCTTAAACCTTCAAACAGAAGAAAAAAGTTTACGAAAAAATTGAATATTGTTGCAAGTATTCTACTGGAATTAGCTGTTTAATTGGTTCAGTTAATTTTAGAGAATTTGTCTTTATTCAGGCAAATCGTCTTTTTTCCATCAATTTAGGAAGGTAATCTGTTCTGTTGCTGGCAAGCGCGCATAGTTACCATGAAATAGAGGCTTCCATAATGATCAGTGTTCATCCTAATCAGTCATTTCAAACAGACAAATATAATATTGATTTTTTAATTAGTCATCTAAATAAAAATCATGCCTTGTAGAATCCATCAATTCCTTCGTCCCTTCCTTCCTTCATTGATAGATTGTGGATTTTAAATTTTAGTACAAAACTTTTAAATTAAAGTTAAGAGATCATTGGGAGGATTTCATCATCAGCTGACATCATTTATCAGCAGGAGAGAAAGAAACATTGGACAGCTGTTTCTTCAGCCTGGCTTGGGACTCTGCAGCAGTTACTTTTCGTATGAAACAGTGCTATTTTTATCATGATTCATAGCGACAAAAGGAAAATGAACACACCTGTAAAGGAATAATTTCCTCGCCATATAAAATGTAAACGACCGTAATTTTTCGAATTACGACTCTTGAATAAATGAAGGATTTACCGTAGTATTCATTGTAAAAATGTAACAGTGAAATGTGGGCGTTCCCATAGAATAAAATTCCTCCTTATATAAACTTGTTTGGCATGGCATACAGTAATATATTGATAACAACTGGATGACGTTTCAATCTGAATGTATTGCTCGTTACCACACCAGTTCATTCCCAGACACACCTGTGTCTGTGGGAGTGCCAACAGCGGACTTTACTACACGAACAACCGTACGACTGACATGAGAAAGGAGAGAGAAGATATGTTGTTGACTGGATTACTTTTCTCGTTTCAGACAACAGTCGAATACTGTTTATACCAAGGCTGGACACATGCATATATCTATAAACTATTTGATAAAGCACTTTCAGGTTTCACTTATAGCCTCTTCTGCCTCATTTCCCAGTGTTTTCTAAAGGCATACTGATGATGAGATGAAGTCCATTTCATTTTCGGTTCGCCCTGGTGAAACCTGGTGAAACTCACATCACCTTTTTATGTCCATGCGATTTCACGCATTATGGAATTATCAAATTCACAGAAGCCAGCAAAAAGTCCTTCGTTATCATTTGTTTCATCCAGCAGCTGCTTGTGACACATGGTAGGATATTTTATTGTTTCGTCTGATCATAGAGATTTGGTGTAACCGTCCGGCCAGAGTCTTACCGATTACTGTTCTCAGTTGTTTGTAAGACTCCTCCTTCGCTTTTAGGTCTTTATAGTTTGTTGAAGTGTGTACTGTAAAACTGTGACTTTCATTCCACTAGAGTGAAATTTGTTACGATGCTGGAGGATATCGGCACGCCACAGAAATTCAGTAGTTAAAAACTAAAGAAAAGAGAGACAGGGTTCACGAAGAAGACAGTTCAACCACATTGGAATATTCATTGAACATGCTTTTCTATAACTCTGCTCAGACACTTCTCTCTAGTTAGCTGATGAATGCACCCGAGCTTCCTCTAAAATAGAGACTAGTGGAAATTCTTGTTTTTCATCCATTATTATTCATTGATTATTTTATTCCTTTACATTCTCAGTGGAACAGAGGGCTTGAAGCTAAAGCTCTGACGTTTCATTAGTACGGGTATTTCCTTTATGGAGTGGGGTTGTTAGCTTCATGCTCGACATTCTTTCCTTACCGTTATTGTTACCGGCATACTCAGGTGTGGGAATGCGTCAGCCAGAGGTTGAACTCCGAATCACATGCGTGGTTAGCGAACATTCTACCGCTAAGCCACCGACGCATCTCTGAAGTCATCATTTTATTAATCGGTGGGTTTGTTTTGATGTCTTTACCTCTGGAACTTTACAAAACTTAGAGAATAAATATATCAAGATAGATGCACTCTATTCTTGTAGAGCTTGCAATTAGAGAACTTGAAGTGAATAAATTTTTACACCCTCATATATGTTAATTGTAAAGCACATTCAGTACTTACAGATTTATCCTGGCAAAAGTCAAGTGACTATATCTGAAACTGATATAATTTAATTAACGAAAGTTTTCACTAAGCTATAATCACATTTGCTTCATGTTGCAAGAAATTACATTGAATTAAATAAATTAAGTTGAAAAGTGAGATAACACGGGAAATCGTCATGAGCAAGTACCATATTAACAACTGAAATAATAAGGGATGCATATGCAGATTGCGAAGACAAGGTGAAATAAAAGCAGGGCGAAAGTAGGCATGAGGATCAACAAAGATGCTCATATTTGCATAGAGGCCTGGTTATCCCATCTCTACAAACCATTCTTTTAAAGATCACTACATGTACGACTTATCTATATGGCTGAAGCTTTGGCCATCGAAATCTAACAGCCAGACCTGCATACACAGCAGATAATTTTCTCTAAGCACTTCTGTTTTCATGGTCTTAATTAGTATGTGCTACACCATTATATTCCCCATACCTAATATGGCGCTATTTATTTTTCGTCTTCTTTGCACAACTCGTATATCGCTTCCTCAGGAATTCAATTGTTCCTTTTTTTCACTCTGACTAATTTCTAGGCCTCTACATGTTACCTTTAAATATTCAGTTTAATTTTCCGAAGTAATGGCTTTGCGTGATTATAATTTTTCCCCTACATATTTCTGAATAACTAATAATCTTTTTTAGTTTCACATACCCTTCTAACTATTTCAAACAGTACATAGCCAACTCGTTCTCGCATGATATTCAGCTAGAATAACATTAACAAACAATTTGTCGAAATTCACATTATGTTGAAAAACCATTTGCGTATATACGTACATATATTTCGATGTACACCATCGTAATGAAATCACTAAAAAAGTGCCTTTGCCGAGTCTATGTGTTGAATTTGATTTAATTCAACAGAACAAAGATCATCGAATGCTTTTCATTTCAAATATTATTACTTTCTCCCTCCATATGACACACAACTGTTTATTGAAATTGTAGGTACCATTCATCTTCCTGGAGGGAAAAGTGAGTTCACACTCAGCAAAAGCATTCCTTTGCTTCATCTATAGAGTTAAATAAATTAACACGTCCTGTCACAAGATATATACATACCTAGTGTGATTTTGACAAGTCTATCTGTGTATTCCCTGTCATTTATGGGTCGTCTGAGATTTAAAAGACGACTTAAGGCGTACGTAACATAAGAACCTATGAGATGTCAAGTGATCATCTCACTGCTATCGTTTTGGAATGCCATGACAAAGGTTTGAAAAAGAGACTGAGTTGATATTTATCGCAGCATAATAATAATTTATATGTATATACATAGAAATGTTAGACGCTCTAAAAATTCAGCAAGAATGCAATAATTGTCAGCAGTTTAGAAAGACGAACAATCAAACAATGACCCACGTGAGTATACTTCACTAAATACTCCACAAATCATGACTCAGTAGTAATTCACTGATGTGAGAATTATTCTATTAAATATTGTTCTATGTAATTACTCCATACTCAATAATATTTTCCTCATTTCAGGCATAACTTGTCGCAATGATCCCTGAAGTCTTTTATTCTGTAAGTTGGTTATTAAAAGTTAAAGACAGTGTTGTTAAATATAGTGTTGTTAGAAGATTGAGAATATATGAGATATGCGTAGTAAACTTCGAAAAGTCTGAACATGCACTTGCCGTTCGAGTCATTTCACTCCGAAAATAGAGGCCAATAAAAAAATAAAGTGGTAAAGGGCAAAGAAATAAGAATAATTATGATGAACTGTTATCACACTTGAGTACCTCAGTAAGCACTCTTTGATTTAAGGCTGTTTGATATCAGTCGTATTATTCATAGCACTTAAGAGTTTAGCAATAGACGAAATTGATAGTTTGTTACTCGAGTTCAACTATACTCCACAGTTAATTTGTTCTTCTAATCATTGGAGTGCGGTTTCTCTCACCATCACAGACAGAGCACGTTTGATCACCTAAACATGTGTGTGGCCACACATACATGTAAATTAACATGGAGTTTAAAAAATTTGATGTAATCACTTTTAAACTGTCAGAGTGCATAGTAGATTATCTGGAAGACTGTGTTTAGTCTCTCTCTTAAAATCATACCATTTATTTACCGATTACATGGCAGCTGGATGAAGACATCTTTCCAAGGGACGGACTGACTTCCACTAAGGCTTAAAAATTTTAAAGTATATTCGTTCCTATCGTCTATATCGTCAGCTGCTTAGATGCTCTGAATAAACCTAAACAAGCACTTAAACAAGCCTCTCTTCTATTGTAATGGACAGAAGCAGTGATAATTCAAATATTGTCCTGTCCAGGTAGTCATTCTATGAATGAACTGCTTTACTGAGCCATCTTCTGTCTGATCCAAATTGATGTCTAGAAATGCAAGTTGATTGCAACTTTGTTATTCACATGTTAGAATTATGGGATTTAGCACAGATATGAATTTATCCCATCTTCATGATTTGCGCATCACAGTTACGTCATCAAAGTATACTCTATAGAAAGACGCTTCAGAAATCAGATCAAGTGATAGATTTTCAACGAGATATATAAAAATCAGCTAGCGAAGGTCCCTACAAAGAAAAATATTCAGTTCAGAAATACCACTTAAAGCGAACTGACATAATTCACCGCAGACTGCGCCTTGAACGTCCGCTAATTATTATTCTGTGTTGTGTGGGAGGAAATCATACATTGATAGAATCGGAAATAATGGACTGCCTACTTTATTGATCAAGTACATCATCTGTTTCAGATAATCTACGCCTTCCAGTAACATTATTTTACCAGTGGCTTCTTTCCAGTCCTTCGCTATTATACCGGCGCTGATTACTACAGATTTCATAGCCGATAGTATACAAGTAGCTTTGAAATTTATTTCAGAAAATGTCAAGATAACCAATCAGTAGAGTACGGCACTCCATTTATGTGAATAAACTGTTAATGACGTCCCAATAATCTAACTGCAGATATTATTTTCTTGGTCCTTTATGAGGGTGTCTAATTTTACAATAAGTTAGTACTGTGCAAACTAAAATGTACCCAGCTAAACAATCAAATTAGAGTGTCTGGGAAGTGATATGCTTGTTGTTTACAACTTATGAAGATAGAAATTGACTTATGTTCTGTGACATTTTTAATACTGTGATGAACGGTTCATGACCAGGTTGAGTGACATCGCTGACATTGACTTCACTTATCTTTCGATAAAATGTCGATGGTTGTATACAAAAGCTCAGAAACATCAAAAATGTCGGATTAATTTTCCTCATTAATGTTAGCACATATTATCAGATTCCTAAGTTACATCTACGCATTCACAGTCGACAAATAACCTTTCAGTAGATAAAGTATAAGCAGAGAAACTTGTTCGTCCAGGGAGCAAATCATTTTTTTGTACTTGAAAAAATATTACCCTGAATCATGAAAATTGAATTGGGGTTGCTTCGAATACAAAAATCCTTATGCCAATTGTCGTATTTCGGTAGTCACAATGACATGCACTGAATCCATTCATTTCATCTTTCTGTACAATTTTTGTGGCTTTAGGTTGAAGAACGCAAGCAGTGTGTGTCGATAACTACATCTAACAACATTTAACATGCCGAAATGGCAATTCATTTGCACTGACCACTTCTGCGTTACTTGTGATAATAACGTTTTACCTAACTGATCTAATGATAATTGTTCATTCTAATTCTGTCACATTTTTGATTTACTTTTAATTTAAATCTCATTTGTTTTAATGATGCCTTCATTAAATAAATTCCTATAATTTTTACACATCTAAATACATCTTTTAATATTTAACTGAGAGTCATATCTATTGGTAAATATCTTGGGTTTGGATACAAACTTTGTTAATAGAATCTTAATAATCGGTTTATCCGATGTGTTACACAGTGAAGATTACCGCTTCATTGTGTGATATGTGAATAAAGCGATTTAATATATAATAATGGAACACATGAGATGAAACAGTGTGACTCAAAAAGACATTAGAAATAAGGGTGTGGGAGTATTCCCAACGTTTTCAGGCAAAAATTGTGTTAATCATTTCAAATAATTATTTCGGTTAGGAATTATACCACACAAGAATTCAGTTACATTGTCCACTTCAGATCATAATGAGAAGTTCAATAGAAAGAAAGTTAAGTTCATTTAATTGAGTTATATGTCTTGATTTCAAAGGTAGAATGTGGAAACACACCGTCTTTACACTTAGCGAATGGACAGCCAACCACCATAATTCTCGTCAAATAGCAATTTTCAGATTTCCGATGAATTCATTACTTTGCTGTCCAATTTCATAGGTATAAATATAGAAATACGAATGATATGTGACAAAAATGAAATGAAATTGATAAATTTTAGAAAGTGAATGTAGAATTGCTGCGATGTATAGGTGATTAGATCTCAAGAATAATTAATGGCAGATTTATTCCTTCAAAATGCAAATAAAACATGTTTTATTAGCTGCCCGTTGCCTGAAAGTTCAATCGTTGTAATTTAGTTCATTGCTATGACGATCGTAATGGGAAATCATAAATATGGCTCATGTATTCCTTGCATTTCGCAATCACTTTGGCACTGTTGATCTGTCGCAGTACGTCTATAGGGAAACGCCTAATAATTCTGTATTACACAATAAATTCCTATTGGAAAGCCAACTATGTTTCCCTGGAATTGGCTGATGTCAACTCCTGTGTACTGTCGTAACTCCAGATAAGGATGATCCGGATCACACCTTAACTAGGCACGATGATTACCTCAGATGAAAAATAACACTTCTTCTATAATACCGTTGCATTGATGTTTCTTAATCAGGCAAAAATGTGTCTCATAGCACCAATGCTTTATTGGCAATTTGGATGACAGCAGGAACGTTTGAGCTCCGTTGACAGTGACATCACAAAAACAAATTTCGTCCTTTAGATGTAGAAATGTGTGAAGGTCCACAAGCATTCATTTCGGAGAAGAGATTTGCTTCCATATATTACAAGTTGAGTGAATGTATCCATGTTTTTATTTGAAGAGCTAATATCTTCTATTAAACAAAGCGAGAATGTGTTGGATACAGTCAACCACTTATGCATCATTTGATCGTCATGAACAGTGTAGAAGTAGAAACCTTTACATTCCGTTATCTTCAAGTCGGTCGTATTAGTACAAACAAGGAAACTGGATCCGATTCACTAATCAAAACTCTGCCGTTTAACCACCAGTGAATTAGATTTGCCTGTTATTAAACCTACATTCAAAGATTTCATCACTGTGTTTCTGTTTAGTAGAAGCAAGAGAAGCAGGAAATTCCTACTGTACGCATTAATATTAAGTTAGCCCAAGTAGAATATATTATTAGAAACAATAATTTGTAAACTGATCTGAATGAGACCTTGTGGTTGCGGAATCAGATCTTAGAGTAATCCAGTCTGTGTTGGTGAGTGTTTTTTAGCTGATTTCGTTGTTAAAACACCATGAAATGAAAAGTGACGTTACTCCAAATTAAGTTGGCATATCTATACACGTAAGCTGGAGTAACCTGTTACATGTGAGATACGCATTGAAATAACATTTTTCTGCATAATTAACACCAATAAATAACCCAGGTAATCAATTCCAAATTACGTTTGAATGTTCTCTTTAAAGTGATTTTTTTATTCCTTCACGTTCCCTGGGGAACATAGGGCTTCAAGCTAGTGGCTTGAAGTTCCTGTAGCAGTGTTTATTTTACAGGATGGGGTTGCTAGCCTCATGCCCAATATTTCCTCTGCACCAGCATTATTTTTGGCTTAGCGTGGTAAAGGAAGGCGTCGGCCAGGGATCGAACCCCATACCATGTGCATGGTCAACGAGGGTCCTATCCGCTATGCTACTACCAATACTTATTGAATCTTCATCCAAACCTATGATGAAAAACTAGCGTGTTTTCATGAAGTTTTGAGTATAATTATGTAAAACTCCCATTGTAACATATAGAAAATCAAAACAAATGATTCAGCGAAGAGACTCTTTTCAACGAATTTATCATCAAGCTGTACAATCATATATATATATATATATATGGTTTTTAAGAAGTTATATCTGGTGAGGGAATTGAAACATAGGTGTGAATGCATGAAATAATAATAATATGAAATGCAATTAAAACTAAAATGTTTGTGATTATAATCGTAGTTAAATGTCAAGTGGCAAAGCGAAATAATGTCATATATAGCATAAATCATAGGATGGATAGAAGTTGAAAAAGGTGTGCAATTATAAGATTAGTAGACAAATCAGAAAAATAAAAACGTTACGTAATATTGTGTGAAATTTAATAGCAAAGAATTTAATGTTACATAAAGGAATTGATTTTGAATGACAAGTGGAACAAGTGAAATAATACCGGGGACAATTAAAATTGAGAATAGTAATAGTAACAATTGACTTAGTAAGGAAGAGTATACAAATTGGATAGACAAAATGAAAAATTGGTAGAGCTAAAATATGATTGGGGATTACCATACTTTAGCATAGAGGGATTAAGACCATGAAAGTTGGAGGGGTTGAACGAACTTTTTCTGTACACAGAGATCTGGCTTTTCTGTTTCGATAGCCAAAGCTTCAGCAATACAAATGAGTCAGGTACGTAGGAATTTGGGTAAATTACTCTTTGCCTTGTAGATGACTTTGAAGGCGGAGCCTATAGAGATAGGGTGATCATTATCGACCAGATGTTCAACGACCGCGCTTCTTATTGCTCCACTACCACCTTTTCGTAACCATGCAGGATAGTGTTCTTGCACCCTCTTTGACAAAACTCGTGTCGAACGACCGATATACCTAGTTCCACACGAGCAGGTGAATTGATAAACACACATAGAGTTGGTCAACAGCGGGATCTTGTCCTTCAGGTTATTGAACAATAATGGCCGACTAGAAAAGGCTATTCTCAGGGATGCAGCAGGGAATGTTCCTTTTAGGGACTGTGATATCCTCCGTTTCGTGATATCGGAAGCTAAGTCCCCTTTGAATTCCAAGCTCATGTAAAGTATCTTCTTGGGTACGGTTGATAACTCACGTTTTTAGGATTTGAATGTATATTCTTATCTATAAAACGTGGTGGAAATCCATTTTCTATTAAGATTTTCCTCAAGATGTATAACTCATCTTACACAGTATCAGGGCTACATATTCGCCGAATACGAGTGGCGAGCGACCGGATCAGGTTACGTTTTCGACCAATGGGTACCCAGCTGTAGAAATTTGTCAGTTGACCATTCCATGACAGCTTGCGATAAATCGACCTTTTCAGGGTTCCATCGGTCCTTCTTGATAAGTTCACATCGTGGAAATGAATGCTAGACTCGTTCTCCATTTCGAGTGTGAATTTTATCGCCGGATGGCAACCATTAAATACATCTAATATATTATTCAAGTTATAATCACTATTACAAATAATAAAGATGTCATCTACATACCTTTTATACATTTGAAAGCTTTGGATTATTGGCTTCAGCTGATCATTTTCTAGACTGGACATAAAACAGTCTGCAAGGAGAGGACCCAAGGGAGAACCCTTTGCAATACCATCCTTCTGTCTGTAGATTGCTTCACTGAAAGTAAACTATGCATTCAATGTACATCTCAGAAGTTTTAATTGCATTTCATATTATTATTATTTCATGCATTCACACCTATGTTTCAATTCCCTCACCAGATATAACTTCTTAAAAACCATATATATATATATATGATTGTACAGCTTGATGATAAATTCGTTGAAAAGAGTCTCTTCGCTGAATCATTTGTTTTGATTTTCTATAATTATGTAGACAGAAAATGTAAGATGTCAATACTAAAATACATTGGAAAGTAGAAAACAATCGAATCGGTTCAGAAAATTGACATCCATATCACTCTATAATCCAAAGGAGGCAAAGCATATACATAGTTGACACCGATCAGAAAGGCGTATCTGCGACACTGGAGAAACTCGTACCTCTTCTAAAATTAGAACCCGCATCACCCTATGTTGCAGTCTGGGACGTTACCAGGGCTTGCAGCCGACTTCGCGTCGGACTAATTGGCATACATGTTAAACAAAAAATATGAAACTGCAATGTGACTGTCTGTGAATAACGTTAATAAATTATATTTTCTATAATCCAAATGAAAGCTCGTTCCCAATACGTGTACTGGTGGGTGAGCTATGCTTCTGTTTGATCATTTATGTTCTCTCTCATTCTTATATTGTCATCCCTCTTTCTTCAAATATGCCGAAGCCTGAGTATATTCAGTATTATGTACGACACAGCTAAAGTAACTTCAAATAATGCTAACCAGTACTAATTTCCAGATTGTCCATGATGACCACTTTTTCATGGTTAAACATGAGTGTATAACATTTAAATATACTTATATTTATTTTGCGTGTGAACTGTGGTTTATGGGTAGAAACACATTATTTCAATTGATTTCGTACTTGTTATCACCTATCAACAATATATGCCCTAAGCTTTCGGAAGTTCATTTTCTAATGAAAAGGATCATTAGTTCATTATGAGGATAAAATTCGCTTGATACTCTCTTATACTGGCGAACACCCCATTACCAGCTTTGGGAACATTAGCACATAGTTCAGTGTCATATAAAAAAACATCAATGATCAAATGTGAAACGTTAAAGAATTTCCAAGGTCACTCTTTCTCACTGAATGGAACCTGTTTCACTGAATTTCAATGTTGCGGAGAGATTTGAGGAAATAATCGCTAGTAGAATCGTTTGATCTAATATACTGCAAAATAAACAACCTGATAATGGAAGCAAAAATGAGGTTGCTTTGAATTACGAATTCTGACATCCATTTCTATATTCGGTCGTCAACCAAACCACGTATCAGATGCCTCGTTTTACTTTCCAGAATATTCGCTTTCATTCCCCAGATGGCGGAGATGAATTCTATTGAGAATATAACCACAATGGATAATCTTCTTTCTGACCGAACTCACATCTTCAGTACTGACTTCATTAATATACTGACATAACGCAAATCACGAAATATCAGAGATCAGGGAATTTTCAGAAAAACGTTCCTTTGTTTCCGTGAACACATCTCATTCACTTCTGACAATACAATTATTCTGTCTGTCTCAGCTAATAGAAATTCAGTCAGTAAAATGTGTTTCTTTGATTTTAGAATACTGCCTGAGGGACAATAAAGCAACAGATTAGATGTGCACAAGCGGAAAAAATCACGAAAATACCTTTTATAATAATCATTTAACTTAATTTACTGCAAATGATTAGCTTAATAAGAGAAAACAACAGATTGAGCGAAGAAATATTTTCGTTTTCAACTCCTTCCACATCGTCATCTCGAAACATATTTCATCTATCAATCCGTTGATTTTCCTAATGCGCAAATGACGATTCGAAAATTACTAAATAAGAAAAGGAAGTGAGAAGCTGTTAAGACATCCACATTCTGATATTCATTCCTGTATTTCTATCCAAACAAAGTGCATTTAATTCTCCCTCATAACTTTCAAAATATTCTCCTGTTTTCTTTTCAGCTTGTGGAAATGAATTCTATTCGGAAGACAAACAAAATTATTATTGTTCTTCTTATCGAAACTGATTATCCAGTGTCATTGATTTTTTCCTGTTTATTTGTTGAACTAACTTTTAATGTTCCTGCCTTCACTTCTGGTAATAATGTTTTGACTTTTCAAATGAGGATTAAATTTTGTTTGTTTTAATAATGTCTAAGTAAAATAAACGTGATTTACAACCCTCGATGAAATTTTTCATTGGTTATAACTAAACAAGTGATACTGAGAAGACCGTCGTGATATGCAATAGTTATTGAGACGAAATGCGTGAGAGTGATTGGATAAAACGGAACTATACACCACAAACAAGTCATGAATTTAAATTTATCTTAAAGCATGAAGTAACTGTTTTCTTACTTTTCTACTCCAGAAGATTCCCGATGACATTTTTCTTCGGTGTGATAGCACTCACTGGTTTCTTCAGTGTGTACATCATCCATGTCCATTGTCATCAGCATCCTGAGTTCATTCGTTTTCCGAATAGTTTGTTGCTAATGCTTTACTGCTGAGTGGTCTTATGTACGTAGTGTAGACGAACATTTATTTATATCACAATCGATAAGAATCCTCCTGATAAGGCTGAATCAGAAATATTTCTGCAGGTGTCAGACCGGACAGAGATGCTTCACGCGGACAGCTCAAGGCTAAGACGTCACTACACCGAATAACAATGCCCACACTAAAACAAAATTGCAGTCGTTGGACAACACATTTTGAACACCACAACATAACAGCAAATATAAGCCATAAAATTACTGACAAAACAAAATTAAAAAGAAATAATAAAGAGTAAGTCAAAAGAAGAAGTGCAAGTGCTACAACAATGATATGCAGTTCAAGGGAAAAGGCTTTTATTTGATAAGATTGTTGAAATGTTTGAATGAATATGATTGTCTTTGTGTTTGAAAGACATGGGATCTTGAAATTCTGCAAATAATTCTTTGTTTTCAACTTGTTTGATCTAATCAAGACATCTGTTTTTATGAAAAATGCTAAAATTTATGATGTGTATAGCACGAATTATCAACTTGTATTATATTGACATTTACTCCACTACGTTTCAAAGTACATAACAACGAAGTCCGCTGCACATCCACGTATGTCTGCCAACTTGCTTTCACGAAACCACTCAGCATTTCACTTCATCAGTAAGATGATATGGGTATCCGGATTCATCTTGACTAGATGTTTTAATGTGAATATACTAAACACAAATCATGCTAAGCGCCCCATTCAATATATTCAAAGCATGTTCAAGCTAACAACATGTGACATTTAAAAGGCGTAATCACTGCAGTTGGTGAGTGATGTAAGCTGTTTAGAGATTAACTCAGTAGTAATACGCTACAACCGATCACATATTATGTTACACTGCCAAAAACTTAATGGTCCCTTCACAACTAACAATCCTGTCTCTGATATGCTCTTATTCATCCTCATCGACTTACCAAACATTTAGTTCAGCTTATTTTCTTCTGCAGGTGGGGCGTAATCATCAATGTGTACGAATGACAGGAAGATGTGTGAGTCAAATTTAGCAAAAATATTTATACTGATGAATAGAATTGATCAGCAAAGGATGATTAATACTTCAGGTGGTTTCAGTGGCCATGAATTCAATGCAGAACGAACGCCTGGATTGTCTTCAGAAGACAAAAACACGTATATATTTTGGAATGTCAATGAAGGATACCTGAGGCTAAGACACATTTTGCTCAGTAAAGCTGCTTTCCTTTGTTAGTGAAACTGACTTGGATTTACAGTTTTCTTTAACTGTATTTCCCAGTAAGAATAAGTCTCCTTAGTGTTTCAATGACAGCTAAATTTATGTAAGCTATCAACTTCACAGTTACGAGTACGATTGAATGAATGATTCACTCAGTCTTTCAAACTTGAGTCTTGGATAAATCAGACTGATATATTTAGTCGGAATATAGCTGAGAGAATTTAAAAATGCATTTACAGCACGTCTAGCCATAAGAGGAGGCGTTTCAGTTGTCTATCGTTCTAATCAAATCCTCCAAGGCAGTAACCAAGAGATCTTATCTGCATAGAAGCTACATTAAGTGGTGAACTCATTTTTTTCACCAAGGTGACACTTTCTGTCTTCAGAGCAAATTATTCAGAAAAATCTATTCCATTAATCATAGTATTTTGTTATGGGCTTAGAGCTTTTGAATTTTAGTTTCCAAATCATTGAATATGCAAATACGCTAGTAATTGAATAACTCTTTGTAATCGCCTAATCTGTACATGTTCACTCTTCAAAACGCTAACCAAAATCAAAATAGTGTGTATATTGTGAATGTCACAGAGTTCAAAAGATTTTCAGAATATCCTGGAAAGCAATATCACTTCTAAAACTGTGCTAAGGGCTTGCATTTTCAAACAGTCAACCAGTCCTACTATTTTGTGTAATCGAATTCGATGTTGAAATGGAAAATACTAAAATGAAATTCCATCTTCTAACTAAGTGAACGACAGGGATGGTGAATTTCCTCTCAAAACATGTAATCAAGAACAACCGGGCATAAATGAATGAAAACTTATGTGGGCTCCCTATTGTCATCATATTTCACAGTGTGCTCAACAAATTCTTGCTAAGTGAATTTTCATTTATGTTAGCTATATCAGTCGAAATGCTCTCCTTTGGTGTTTTAGTCTGTTTAACAGGAATTTTTCCATTCCTGTTGTAGGTGTTTGATAACGAACTGATATGGTTGGTTGATAATCATTTCAAAGATCACAACTTCATTGTTGACAAAAAATCTCGTTACATCTGGTAGGATGGTTGGTTAGTTGATGCCTTTCATATTTTACCATTTTGACCAGGAAGAGAATATTTTTCATAGCCTAATAGCCAACCGAAAACGGGATGGCACAAATTGTTGAAAAAATAAGATGAACATTTCAGTGCATTCATAGATGTCTCATTGGTTTCTCTGTCCATCTGCCACAAAAGGTCAGGCAAACTTGAAATTTAACAGATATGAAAATGCCATAACAATAAAAAGGATCAAATTTCACTCAATTCTCAACCACAAAATATTGCCAAATATATTTCTATTTCCTTAAGATTTACTGTGACAATAAATATCTCCTATCGAAACACTCATCGTTAGTTTAAAGTAGTCACATGCTTTGGTTATTAATTGTAAAGTTGGTCATTAATACCATGTGACTGAACGACATCCTGGAAAGCGACCACCTCATCACTGCAGCTGTATAGGTATGGAGGGAACAGGAATTGCCTTGAACTTTATTTAAATGAAATAATTTTGAGACATCTCTTTATTGACCACTATCTGTCAGGTGGAAAACAATCATAGTACTGAACACTTTAGAGCCTTTCACTCACAAGTTCATAGACATGTGATCAAATAAACAGTCAGAAATCCTCCTTTCTTTTCGTCCACCATGCGAGAGAATGATGTACACTGAACCATGGATACAATTGGAGGTAATATAAAAGGCAGCCTTTTAAAACTTGAATTGTTTCAGTAGGCATCAGGTTTAAGAAAACTGGTTTCTGCTCAACTATGTCTAGCTTCGAATTCATAATCGGTGCTTCTATGACATTCTTATAATTATTTCTGCATGTAGCAATAAACCTACCAAAATCTTTTTATACCTTATACTATACCTTATTAATAGCCATCACGTTGTTCATCAACATCAAATGTGTATGAATATTTAGTAATATTGACATTAAAATCATTCTTGGTTGTATCTCAGTTGAAAATGATCAACATAATGACATGGTGCATATTACCTTCCTCAGTGTCTTGCTTCTCCTCTGTTCCAAATAATCCAGGTTTAGTTAGAAGCAGGAAAATGATATCTTCATCTATTTAGAGCCTTTTATGTTAACGAAGATAAAAAATAAACGAAACGGAGCTTTTGTAAAAGGTGAAAAAAGTTTGGAGCAAAACCCTTCTGCTCTATTCATTAAGTCACTAGAGTGTATGCTGGGTAGCAGAATATTTACCAGTAAGTTGTAATGAGAAAATCAATGCATTTCATAAAAATCTGGTAAAGTTTCAATCGACCACTACTTAGAGCAATCGGACTAAGTCAACTTATCAGATAACAAAAATACTACAGTTATACATAAAAGTTACAACTTATCGCAGTTTAATACTTTAGATAAGTGAAAAAGACAGAAAAGTTAAAAGATGAAAATCTAAAACAGCAGAAAGAAAAAACAAGATTTGTCTTGTCTCATTCAAAAAGTGTCTTTCTGTCATGATATTCAAAGTCGTTTTTATGCTCAATGTCTTCTTATGCTCTTTATAAGCGTTTTGCAAAATTCAGTTGTAAAATAGTCGCGTATTTCAACCTCTGTGTGTTAAAACATGACACACACGCACACGAACCATTCTCATTACTATTTACAGCAGTTCACATCTGTATCTACATTTTCATTTTCGCCTTGCAAATCAATATTCACTGTCATATATTGTATAGTATATTTCGTTATCTCTAACAGAATGGAATATTCTTCTTTCATTTTAACGCACACAGATGTTTCATCTAGAAAGCGCTGTTTAGAAAAGTTAAAAGAATATCCAAGATTTATACTGGAAATTCAACAGAGTGTGGCACGAAAAAGTAAATGACTTTTCCTATTTTGAAGCTTAGGTGACCAAGCAAACTACTCCGTGATAAGAACTAATCGTGAAAATATAGACTATGGTACTATTTCCGCCACGTTTCGTGCATTCAAATCTCCGTTCTAAGTAGACGCTGTCAAAACTGACTGGTAAATATACACTTATGAGTCAGTCTTCGAATACTTGCAATCTCCTGATGTGTGCATATCTCCCCTATAACATACTACCAATAAGCCGGAAAGATGTCTCATATAAATGCGACAATTTTCAAATATTTCAGAATATTTGGGTAGCATGAATTCATCTGAACAGCTGAAAGATATGACAGTTTTACTGTACTAGATTAATTTTAACCTGAAGAAGCTGCAATTTCAGTCATTAATAAAACTACCTAACTGGTTTGCATTTTGTAACAGACAGTTGTCCTATCCACGCTAGTCACAGCGACTTCATCATACACAAAGGTAATCATTATTATTGCAAGTAATCTTCAAGAAAATACCAAGAGTTCATTAAATATATAAAGTGCTATATTTAACATATTTTGGATATGATGAGTGATTATTCTTATTGTTGTACTATATATGTGTTCATTATTGCTATTTGTTTGTATTTATTGCTTCTTCGTTGTTCTCAGTTTACTGAAGCTAAGAGTGTAGCCACCAAGATCAACTCATTGTAGTCTACTGCAAAGGAGTATTACCAGCCTCCTACAGTATATCTGTCCAAAACATCCTTGAGAAAGGCAAAGTCACAAAACAACCAAAAGACATCAAAGAGACGATTATTTATCATATTTAATTATGTGTAATTCTGTCCTACAAAAACCCACTCAAAAATCAAAATACGTCAATCTAGACAGTTTTGCAATCCAGCTAATTTTCTAAAATGAAATTAGTGCTGCAGAACAAAATTAGTCAACAAAAGTTCACTTGTAACCAGTAGTTGGGAATCAAGTAGAATATTCTCAACAAGGTGGGATCAAAACTCCATCCATGGGAACCACACATTGACGCTTCTTCCAAACAGTCCATGATTAGAAACACCTTGATTCATTCAAACAAAATTACATGGTAGTACCACAAATAGTTAATGTACAAGCAACCACAAGGAGAAGCAGCGAAATTAAAAAATACACAGATACAAAGACAAATAATAAAGATTGAATCAATATATGATATGCAGTTTAGAAAAAGGGATAAAAATTTCGAATTTAACTGAAACATCAAAATCAGCCTAATTATTTTGACTAGATTATTAGGGGGGATTTTCTAAGCAATTTTTCCGTTAGAATGGGTGCACTTTCTTTATGGGGTGGATAGCTTCACCCTAAACCTCTCCTCCTTTCCGAGACTAGGACCTGATGGTATTCTACATTTAAAAGACAGAATGCAAAAAGCTCTCCGGAAAACGGCTGTGTGATCACTGTATTCCCCATTTTGTCGTCTGGTTCGCTGCTATTCGATGAATAATAATTACAATTACGAGTAAAATTTGAGTTAGTCGAAATTAAGTAAATACCATGTCTATATCACGAAACACAGACACACAGCTACGCACCCGCGATTGTTTCGATTTTTGAAAAACTCTGCTTTAAGTTGACAATATTCTGTCTACAAGTACTTACAGATATTTGTTAACAACAGGGAGGTCACAAACTAATGAACAATACTCTTCAGTTGCGCAACACGATTAATGTGATGCGAAGAGGAGATGATGAAAGCATGTGGACAGACGTGGTGATGAGCCAGGTGATGAATACTTTGGCAGAGAAACGAACGCAATGGAGATGTACGGCTGTAGCCATGTGTTCCTCTAGGAATTAAAGGAGACAATAATAATAATCATGATAGTAATAAAACTAATTATAATAGTAATCATGATAATGATAATTATCTTTAAGTGATCTTCATTCTGATTGCAATCGGAAACTCCAGAATGTAGTCAACATCCTTGTCTGTAAGGTGATTTTGCCCTCGAGATTCAATGTTAATACTAACAATGTTAAAGATGTTCGTACACCACAAGTTGACGAGTTCCATTGACACACGACACATGTTTAAGTAAATCATTATTATAATTATTATTTTCAAATACTTACCGAGTGAGTAATTAGTCAATATTCAGCGATTCATAATCACTGTCAGCTAGCTTCGTTAGACGAGACAGACAGCTGGCTTTAATCGAAAGCAACAAGTATGCAAAATGTAAGTAAGAGTTATTCCTACTGGTTAGATACACTTGTCGTCCTTTTGCCAAGAGGAGATGAAGAATGCCAGTTAGGAGCAATCAAATTACTGAAAATGATGAATGGCATATAATTAGGTTGATACCTTGGAATTGGAGCTAATGAGTCATCAAATACATAAATATATTGAAATCTGGATCATGTGGCTTGATATAAGCAACCGAAATCTCTGTCATATGTCATGGTATCCCTTATAAATATGTAAGACAGAGAAAACGCTACTTACTTACCACTCCGGTACGGTCCGGTAATAACAAGGCGTTGGCAAGGTGTCATTGTTAGTGTCTTCATTTTTATTATATACTTTGACAACACCGTCTCGAAATGATGAAATGGGGGAAATACGACAACGGTACTGTATTATCCATCCCGTGGCACCTCTTCCCTAGATGCGCATTCACCTTTCCAGAAATCCCAATCCCGTCAGTAAAATCTGGACTAGCTGTATCCATCAAGGCGTCATTATTCATGCAGTTTACCAGAAAAGCATTTTCTTCCTGTCTTACAACTTGCTGCATAATCTTCAATATTCCTCAGTCTAACTCCACATTATCTGAGTTGTTTTCCTCCTGATGGTGATGATGATGATGCTGAGAATAAAAATGGACAATTAGTCTACACCGAAAATGTCACTCACTCACTTACTCACTCACCTGTATGCCTAATAAATTCTGTAATAGTGGTCTTTGAACGCAAGCAGCACCGCTTATATACCTCTCTCTAGCCTTCCTCCCGACACACA
The DNA here is from genome assembly GCA_944472155.2 of Trichobilharzia szidati. Taxonomy (NCBI): domain Eukaryota; kingdom Metazoa; phylum Platyhelminthes; class Trematoda; order Strigeidida; family Schistosomatidae; genus Trichobilharzia; species Trichobilharzia szidati. The sequence continues at coordinate 126,808,997 of OX235273.1, read as the reverse complement.
CACGTTTGCCTCATTTCTTCGTTTGTATTAGTTAGTTAGGTTTGCATGTATGTGATCTGATATGTGACGGTAGTGGTGTGCAAATGAAACATCCATTACCAACATTTTACTTATTCAAGTATCCTATCTCATTTGTGCGACATTTCAATTCGCACACCACACCCCCACCTCCCCATGTTGGTTCGTTTTAATTTTTAGCGAAATAGAATCTAAATTCTTCGTTACATTTCACCCATTCATTCATCAATTCATTCACTCGTGACAAGTATTACATAAGTGGTTTCACCTATAGTAGAACTAGTTGTAGTATGCACCTGAAATTTCTTTCTAATATCTTAGGTCAGGTTTCTTCAGGGAAATAAATCAAAATTAACATAACAGAGGTTTTATATATAAAAGGCACATCTTTTTAAAAACTTTGTCCAATCATGATTCATAAACACAAGTATTACCAAGTATAATAAACAAAATTGTATGAGCTGTGATCAAAATTTGACCTCGGACTTACAAATATTGGTCTACCTTTGTTAAATACTTTAAACAGAATGTGCATGCGTGTGTGTGTAAACAGTCGTAAAACATTTCTTAACGTCTCCATAGGAAGATGTAGACAGTCAGGAATTTGACCAAGTATTATTAATTAGTGATACATATCCACTTTTATTTATTAATCAGGATTTCCTATGCATCAGCTAACATCAAACCTTCATGTCCGTTCAAACTGCTAGTATCTAGAATTTTATGATAAGACGTATTTTCAAAATTATGGTGTTTAGGATTAGAGTTTAGTTTAAGCACCCTGTCGAACTTATTGCGTTGTCTTCTTTCTGAATATTGAGCTGCTTTATTCGACCTACTGGGGTTGTCAGGTGACTCGACAGCTACGGATTTAGGATGTGCCTTTTGTTCCAGACAACGGAGACTGAAAACACGATGATTGTGCCAATTACATAGTTTCTTTGTTAATTTAATTCGATAGCAAAATAATTCAAATGAACTGTCGTCAAGATTTGACCGAATAGTTCTAAAATATTTGGGCGCCGAGTGAGAAGTAAACATTTGTAAAAAATTATATTTGTAAAATCTCAGCGATATTGAAATAAGTAATTCCAACGTTTCGTTCGGCAATCTGGTCCGAACTTCTTCAGGGAAATTAATCAAAATAACATAACAGAGGTTTTATATATAAAAGGCACATCTTTTTAAAAACTTTGTCCAATCATGATTCGGTCAAATCTTGACGACAGTTCATTTGAATAATTTGCTTTATTCCAGAAACAGTACTAGTGGTACAATGTGGAATTTTCTGCACATATCTACAATATTTGCATCTAATTTTACAAACATTTAAAAGGAGTATTAAAAAAACAAAAAGATAAATAATTCTAAAGACACCAACAGCAAAAAAATACACAGGATAAACACAAAATAATTATAAATCCGAAAAAGTACCAAGAAGTAGAAAGGAAAATAAACATCATATAATAATAACTCAGTTTTGGGTAGTGGAAGCTATGATATGATTATGCATGGTGACAGTAAAGCTATAGTCATACAGGAAGTTATGAAATGATATTTAAGAATGTTTATCGCCAAGATGGTCAGTTAATTTGTTGAAACAACTCGAAACAATCATAAAATAACATTTCAGGGTTGTTGTTTTGTTTTTTATTGTCAGGTCTAATGCAGTGTTTGTAGTGGTAGTGTGAGTAATCCTGAATAATACAAAATTTTTTAAGGTGGTGACTATGGCGTTCACAACCAATGATTGTCAGTTAATATTGCCGAAAAAAAAAAATAAGAAAAAAAACCCACAAAACTAATAATTACATGATGGTTAATGACAGGACAATTTTGTAATACTCATAGTGCTAATAGAGTCGAAACCAGTGGATACACAATAGAAGGAATATAGTAAATTACAAAAACGCAAGCCAATGTGAATAATTTAGGTAGCTAAGTATGTTTGAGAGGGAGTTCACTAAAGAATACAAAATAAGAAATAAAAGAGCCTAAATAATGTTGTTAATAACAAAGCAAGTCATAGGTTTCACGCTTAACATTCTCTGTCGCTTAAAACACGGGCCAAGTATGGTATCGTTGAGTTCCTCACTAGTAGAATGCATCACACTACACTACACTACATTAACACACTCACCCCACCCCAAACTTTATTTAGTTTGTAAATTTATTTTTAGCTTCGTCGCTCTTCATATTTGACCTCGCTTGTCTCAACTGAACTGTAATCATACTTATTAGGGAGAAGGATAGACAAGATGATGATGATGATGATGATTATGATATCAAAGTGATAATAACTGAGTTATCAACACCCTCGCTCCCTCCCTACCAAGTTGGGTAGTGGTTGGGTGCATTTATATTTTCCTAGTACTCGTAGTAAGAGTAGTCGCTTGAGGGATCGAATTTCACTGAATTGTCAACTACGAAATACTGCTAAATATTTTTTTATTTCCTTATCATCTACTGTGACAATGAAATGCGTGCTATGAAAACACTCATCGGTAGTTTAAAGTAATCACATGCTTTCGTTATTAATTTTGAAGTTGGTCATAAATACCATGTGACTGAATGACATCCTGGAAAGGGACGATAATTATTTTAACCATCCAATGACTGCAGCTACAACGATATGCAGGCAACTGGAATTACCCTGAACCTCATTCAACTTTAATAATTTTCATATCATTCATCTCTTCATTATAATAAAGGTTTTTGCATTTCCCAAAGAATGAAAAACAAAACGATATTGTTTTTACTCACGTTTCGCTATTTAATGCTAATAGCTTTATCAAAGTATTATTAAACCGGCGCTCGACTGCGTCTTCTATCAGTAGCTGGAGCGGTGGCAATTAATTCCAGAAGATCATCTCTTTGCATACAGAAAAAGTATGTTCAACCACTATGTTGACCTTGACATACAATAAAGCCAACAAATCCTTCATTAACACTATAAATTCCTTTCACAATTTTCTTTTCTTTTCTTCTTCTTCCATTCCTCTGTTTCATTGACAATCTCATTATGAACCTCCCATTGCAGTCTTACTATCTCCTGTTTAACACAGACCACTTTGTACTAGCCACTCACCTGACACCTTTTATAACCTTGAACTGACTTGTCAATTTTCCTACCCCACACTCTACAAATCTATTATGATTAATCACCATTGTCTCCCGTTTTACAATATCTTGTAATTGATTTCAGCCTAGCACGTTTGTCACACAAATACGACTATTTATTTTGACACCCCATAACTAATCTGTTATTCTACGTTAAAAAATGTATCTGCCGCATAACTGGCCTTTATTGTAACGACAACAAATTTTATATTTTAAAATTGTAAGAACCTGAAGAGAAATTATTGAAAAGTATATTGAATTTTAATTCATTGATAATCGTTCATTTTCGCCTTTTATGATTTCATGACCTTTCTTATGATTTTATTACCTAAGGTTAAGTAGTGCTTTTCTAACTTGCTATCGTTTTTACAAAATCCTGTTCATTCCACTTCATTATATTCATTATTATTATTTGACAGTCATTCACCAGTAGTGCTTGTAATTTTACACCATATCATCGTTATTATTTTACAATCTTTCTTACTGTCGTTATTTTCAACCTTGAACTTATGTCTAGTCCGCCCCATTCGTTGGTTTTTTTCATATTGTCTCATACACCCTGATTACACACACTCTCGAAACATGTATTTTTTATACACACATCACTAAATTAAATTACTTCATCTGATTTTGTCCCATGTTCTCATTGACCATACATTAAAAAAAATTCTGACTATTGTTCCATCCTATCTTGTACTTGTTCCACAACACACTTTCTGATATGATTCTAATTTGCCTTTACTGGCTATTGTATGCTTAAATTAATGGATTTATAATTGTAGAGCCTGAAGAAGAATTTATTGAAAACAAATATTTTGTTCTGAATAAATTATGGGAATATTCAATTTAATTTACAAAATCTCATCATATGTATAACAATGAGTTAAGAGGAGAGAAAATAGACGTAGGTCAAGTTAAAGGGACATAATGAAAGTCAAAATAAAAATGAAGATCAATAAACCAAATAACAAAGGTAATAGTGCATCTGTTATGGTATCAAAATAAAGTTTACTAACTTAATCATCGTTCATCAGTCTGGGCTCATTTTTCGTTGTCCAGTTAGCCAATTGGTGAAGATAACAAAACCACGTGTAGATTGTTGCATTTGATCAGTGTGTAAAATTATAAAAGCAGTGTGTGTTTACACAGTGAACTTGCATATAACATTCGTGTTGATTTTGTCACTTCATGGAGGAGGGAGATGTTGTAACCAAGTCAGATTCTGCTTTAGTCCGTCATTCCTATTCAGGCAATTTGGATTCCTCTTGATATGAAGTGCTTCTGATATTAGACGTTCCTTGTGATTTCTGAATTTTTCTGGATGATGATTTCAATATTGTCAAAATCAATTTTGTGGCCTGATTCTCTAGCGTGTAGATTTATGTCTGATGATTTTTCAAGCTTTTATAGTTCAACCGGATTTCTCGGTGGTCAAACAGATGCTCTACGGTATTCACTTCTTTTGATTTTGATTTCTCAAAATGTTTGTTCGATGTATATCGCATCACATTCCAAGCATTTTATTTTATAGACACAATCAGATAGAGAATCTTCAGGGATTTGGTCTTTTGCATGGAAAAGATTGTTTCATAGTGTGTCTGGCGTTTTGAAGAAAACTCTGATGTCGAGCTTACTCAGTACTCTTCTGATATCGTCTGACGTCTCTGCTCTATATGAAATGACGACTGTTGAGGTCCATATTTTCGGAATGCGTTTTCGGCCATACTTAATGTCTGTGTTGATTTTGTTGATAAAGTTCCATGGGTAGTTGTTTTGCTTGAGATTTTCAGTAATGTTTGATATCTCTTCTTCTTTTTCTGTCTCATCTGTTATCAGAGAGTGTGCTCGTCCAAGAAGACTTGAAACAACTGAAGTCTTTGCGCTGATGTGGCGTGATGATTTGAAGTCTAAATATTTATTGGAGTGGGTTTTCTTCCTGAATATGGATATACTAAAATGTCCGTTTTCTCTTCTCTTAACTAGGCAGTCTAGAAATGGTAGTTCAGCGATGTCTGATTCTGCTTCCGAAGTAAACTGGATTCTGGGAGATACACAGTTTATTTTCCCTAGAAATGAACTGTGTAGATCTCGTTTTAGTACTACAAAAGTATCATCTACATATCTTAACCATATTTTAGGAGTGAGTATGTTTGAAAAGGTGTTATTTTCAAATGTACTCATGAAAAGGTCGGCGACTATTGGGGAGACTGCTGAACCCATGGCAACACCATTTGTCTGTCTATATAAACTCCGTTTAAATGTAGAATAATTACTTTCTAGACAGAATTTTAAGCTCTTATTTATTTCACTGATAGAATCCGGACACCAAGCTACACCGCCAACAAACTTCAAAATCGTCTACAGAGTAAGAAGTAATCTCCCTAAAGGTGTACGAATCAGACTTCTTCAAACTGCAGAAGCAATGGCGATTCACTTGCTAAGTCCTGAACTCTGCATACAGAAGAAGTTCGTTCAATTACTACACTTGCAATGGACGTAATCTATCTTATTAGCCGACATGTAAATTCTACCTAATCTTTTCTTCTGTCTCTTCATTAGTATTATTTTGTCTTCTCAATTGTAACATTTTACGTTTTCAACTTTATTGTTCTCTACCCACACCCGATTCATTTTCTTCACCTCACTACCACTGTTACTGACTTGAACATCGCTCAGTTTCTAGTCGTTTATGTTACGTCATCCAACTTATTTACTCAATTTCACTTCTTCTTAATCTCTACCTGTAATTACCTCTGTTGCTATCCTGACCTAAGTTGTAACATTTTTGCCAATTATATTACGTCATCTAGCTTTTTAACTCAATCTTACTTTAGTTGCTGTCTGATTAACTTTGTCTCTATACTACATCATTCTTGTATTAACTAATCAATTATCCAAACTTGACAAACCTCATGTACACACACACACAAATATTTATATATAAATGCGATTGTACAGCTATGTGAATGAATTCGCCGAAAAGAGTCTCTTCGCTGAATGTCTTCTCTTTTTCATATGACTCAATGGGGATTTTCAATATACTCTTAATTATTTCACTGGTGTCCATTGGACATCTTTGTAATAGCGTTGTAACTGGTTCTAGTAGACTGGAAATGATATCAAGACTTTTGGTAATAGGGATACTAGTATATAATGAGTTAATATAATAGCTTACCATAATGTCTTCTTTATCAATTTCTCGGTGTTCTATTTGGGATTTGAATTTCTTACAATATTTTGAATGTCTTTTTGTAGTGGTTTTAGTACCGAGAGTAAGTGTTTAGATAGTTTGTATGTCGGTGAGTTGGTGAAATCTTTTGCTGGTCCTAATGGAACTGTGTGTATATGTATATTTGGTTGACCGTAGAATCTTGAAGGTACATAAGAGTCTGGTTTTAGTTTAAACCACAGAGAATTTCCAATTTCGGTTTCATCTCTTGAAGGAGTCTGTTTGTATTTAGTTTCATTTTGTTTAATTCGGCGGATTTCTTCTTCTCTTCAATAAGTAACTCAACTCCATTTATCCTGTCATTTCGTTACTTTCGAGTGTCAGTTTTAGGAAGACTGGTTTCTGCTCCGCTTTGTCTGACGTCGAATTCATAATCAGTCCTTCTAAATCATTCTTCAGCTTATTTCTGCATGTACTACCACACTTACGAAAGACGTTTATTGCTTCATACTTTACCGTTTATTAGTGGCCCTTACATTGTTGATCAACGTCCAATGCGTGTGAATAGTTAGTAAATTGATATTGAAATCTTTCTCGGTTGTAGCGAAGTTGAAAGTGACCAACGAAATGCAATAGGGTGGCATAACCTTCCTCAATTTCTTGTTTCTCCATCTGTTCAAAATAATCTGCTTGTAGTTATCAACAGGAAAACTATATTTCCATTTAACGAGACGCGTAAGTGTTAACGAAGGCACAAAATAAACGAAATTTTCTACTGCGAAATGCAGCGGATTTCATAAAAATCTGGTACAGGTTTTAATCGACCACTCCTTCAGAGCAATTGGACTGAGTCAACTTATCAGAAAACAAAAATACTACAGTTATAAATAGAAGTTACAACTTATCGAAGTTAAATACTTTAGATAAGTGAAAAAAACAGAAAAGTTAAAAGATGAAAATCTAAAGAGCAGAAATAAAAAAGAAAATCTGTCATGTCTCATTCAAAGTTGTTTTTCTGCCCAGGCTCTTATAATATGCATGATAAATGTTTTTCAAGATTTAATATCAAAAAAATCACACATTTCAAATTCTGCTTGTTAAAATGTGTCCTACATACACACACACGCATCGTTTTCATTACTATTTATAGTAGTTCAAAATTCTATCTCCATTTTCACTATCGCCTTGCAAATCAATAATCACTGTAAGATTTTCTAAACGATATTTGGTGATTGCGAAATGAATAGACCCCTATTTTATGTTCGAGAAATAAGAACAAAATACCACCTAATTTCGTCTCCCCAATGTGCATCTTCCTGTTTGATTGCTGCTGCGGAGCAAGCTACACATTTGGCGAATAATAAGGCAGATTCACTTCCGTATTTCCGAACATCATCCTACTTGGTTAAGCAAGGGACAAACAAGATCCATTCGTAGCTCTGTTTTAACACACCTAGATAGTGAATATAAAGTTTATGGTAAAACAACATTTAAAGTTACTTGTCGCAATCCTACTAATCGTTGTTTTGCTTTAAAAAGGAGTCCATCTTCCACATACAGCTGAAGTCATAGGATTCCACCTGAAAACGTCGAACTTGTTTGCTCAGAAGAAATTCGTACAACCACTTTGCTTAACTTGGTCATCGTTACATGTATGTATAAGCCGGACTGAATCACCCTCTCCTCCTAAACCTTTTAAAAATTATAATTATCCAAATTCCATTTGTGATTAATTCATTTCAATCATGTGTTATCACTGTCCATCTTTAATTACGAATTACAATTGTCCAAATCATTTTATTTTTACATAAGAATCTGTTACGTCATCAACTTGAACACTCGCCTACACTTCAGTTACTCTTCATTTCTCCATAACAATGCATTGTGTAATTCACTTTTGTGTAACCGTTTTTATCTTCTAATTGTGTGTGACAACTCTCTGTGTTATTCATCACCATCTTGACATGTTGACATATGTATGTATATTCATGTATCAAAGTAGAGCCAGAGATCAATGTCTTATTGAAAAGTAAATAATTCTTTCCCTAATTATTTTGCCTTCTAAATATCTTAATGGGGATTTTCAAGTGTTGGTTTGGTACGGAATTTGTTTATTTGTATGGAGGATTCTTTCCACAACATGTCATTCACATAGTATTTTGATATATCACAGGATTAAACTAGTTATTTATTACGCAATTTCTAGAAGCACCATACATTTGATCAATAGTGCCTCCCTTTGCTTCATTGTCTTTCATCTTCTTCATAACAGCGTTTTATGAATTGAATAGTCTTTGTTACTTTCCCTCAGTGGCGCTGCATTAGCTTCCATGCGTAATTCCCACACAATTGCATTGTCTGGTCAAGAGCAATAACGTGAGATGGCTTTTCACTTTTTCCCATTAGGTTTTTGTTGCTTTCATGAGAAACACTCTTCAATTCATTTGAATAAGGCGCTAATTTGACTACTCGACAAACCCTAACAAGTAGTGTAATATTACTAAGAAAATACAATTTGCTCTCTCTCTGTGATGTTTTCAGGTGTGTCTTGTTGGAGAAACTTCACGTCTAATACTTTATTTACCACTCTGGAAGCTCCTATTTTCCTAAATTTTCAATAATATACACCTAGTAATGACATTGAAATATTAAATGTTTAGCAAACTACTTATGAGTAGCATGAAATGTACTGATGATTCAGCTTCTACATGCACATTTTGGAATCCGTGCATTGTTCAACATTATTTTGATTTCGTGCATTAACAAACAGATGAAAATACTTAATTTGAAAAAGAGAAGACGTTCAGCGGAGAGGCTGTTTTCTGCAAATTCATTCACATAGTTGTACGATCGCATTTATTTACAAATATTTTAGTGTGTCCGCGCAAGATGTTTGTCAAGTTTAGATAATTAATTAGGATATACAAGAATGATCTAATGTAGAAGCAAGGTTAATTGGACAGCAACTAAATTAAGATTGAGTTAGTAAGTTAGTTGACGTAATATAATTGACATTACTTACCTTCTTACCCTGATGACATATTAACGAGAAATATTGGAAAGAGCCTTGAAAGTTTATATTTTGAAGTCGGTGGAATTCATAGGTTCATCATCTTTCCTAAGTGTGTAAAAAGCATTGATTTTTCTGACATTTGACGGGAAAACACCAGCCGACAAAATAACAGATAGCATATAATTGGCTTTCCTTTTTACTATGTCGAGGAATAATGCAGGAGATTTTTTTGTCACATAGATTATCTTGATGTGTTTTTAGTTTTTGGTTTGAATAAAGCTTGACATTGTTAGGACAAACACTTTTCCAAAACTCACATTTGAATCATCATTGGTTCTATAAATCCTATAAGACGCATTTCTATTAAATCATGCTAACGTTTGACTTGTATCTGAAATAATGAGGTTGACTATAACATGGATTGAATAGTACCGATGTTGACTGCATCTGACAATTTTGTTTACAAACATTTGAGCTACTAATCTATTGATAGTAACATAACTGTTGCACACACTTTTTCTTCAAGTTTCGTTTCTGATTAATATTGTTTTCAACTGAGACTAATGGAGACTCCTCTGTCATGGGTAGATTTCAGTTAATGAATAATCTCAAAGACTTCTGTGGGTTTGCTACGTGCATATACCCTTTCTGACGGGTAAGTGTACATCAGGTCATCTGAAATTATCGAGTAGTGTTACAGTAGTCATTATCTTGTTTCTGGACTAAGCTTTTGTCATTACTTACTCATTATTTATTCGCTGAGGGATGGCTCGTTCTTTTGTTTCGTCGAGTGAATACCTGAACATATATAAGATAAACTATTGCTTACCAGCTGAATTCCATACCTTTTGTTTACAGTGGAACATTTCTGGCCTTATCTGTTAGTGATCATTCACTGCAAAAATAATCAAATTATGAGATTTGCAAGTATTATTCATTCATAAGAGGCCGCCTTTTGTTAATAAATTTCTTGAAGTAGTTGCAGGCAATGCATTGTCAATTTCAAGTAGACTCTCTCAAAAGACCAAAAGATCTTCAGGGAATAGGTTTGTGTCTATTTCTCTTGATATGAAGTTAGTGTTATGGGCAAAATGTTTGGAAAATCGCTCCTCGGCGATCTTTAATCACAACATTTATAGTAATTTAGACGTTCATACCAACGCTGCATTTATTACACGTATTTTCTTAAGACCATATGTCTTCAGTTTGACCTTTGTTATCCGCCGTTTTCCTTGTTTAATAGCTGATTTTAATAATTCTCTCCCTGTTTAATCTCTTTTTTGAATGCTTCTCTTTGTGGTTGTGGCTGCATTTACAATGTGTTGTCTAACGAAATACTCTTTGTTTGAATGAATAAAGATCATTCTGACACTAGACTGTCTGTGGTAATTGTCGGTGTAATTCTTGTGGACAATGATTTTGGTTCCCCTTTATGGAGAATATTCTCCTCAATCTTAAGGTGCGTCTTACAGTTGAACTTTGTTTAACTAGTTTTGTCTTACATTACTTGTTTTGTATATAGAAATAATGATAATTTGCTTTATTCCAAAACAGTACTTGTGATACAGAATGGAATTCTCAGTACTTTTACTACAGTATTGCATCCAGGTAGTACATTATCAATAAATAAAATTCTACATAGATTAAGCAAATCTCAGTTCATTTTGACAACAACATATTGGCATGTCAGTATCAAAGCCAAAGTTGAACAGTGTTTGAAGGTGTTAGAAAAGTAGGTGCTATCATATTTACTGGCGTAAGCGGAAGAAACAAAACAAAACATAACAGAAAAAAGGATAGAAGAGTAAAAGAAAAAAAGAAAATGTTGTACCCATAAATGACATGAGTTGGAAAGACGAGATCCAGTTGTTCTACTGACTATTTAATAAGTTTGCAACATGAATTGTGTTTATGACTGCCTCACAGTAGGTAAATTCGGATTTCATCTTAATACTGTTCAATAGAACTGCTAAAATATATCAGAATAATCGTCTTTTCCCTACTCTTGGAGAATTTTGTGATGGCGTGTGTCTCAACGAAGTTTTGTCGGTAGTATTTACAGATGACCACGTTTTGAGCACAAATTGTTGCTTATAATCGTATCAAGTCACTTACTTGAAATGATTATGAGGAATAATTTATGCTTGAAACGTCGTTAGTTAGTGGTCCTACATAACACTGTGTGATTTACCAAAATAAAGTCGTATATAAAATGGAACTAAAATCTCCTGCATGATGCCTCCACATAGTAAAACTTAAAGCTAATCATATTCAGCAATCTATTCATATCACGCGGGCTCCCTGTTATCATCATATTTCACAGTGTGCTCAACAAATTCTTGCTAAATGAATTTGCCTTTCATACACTTGTTCCCCTTAATGAATTTAAACAAAGCAACAACTACAGATTTAGCGGAATAAAATGGTACCATATTTTATTTCGTCGCCTTCTCTTCAGCTGCTTACAGGGCAAAAACATTATTAAATGTATCTACAATAACAATTTAACATACTTACACAGAGTTCATTTTAAACAGAAATCAATCGATCAATATACACATACCCTAATAATATATACATATATATATATATATGCAATCTTGAACACGATTCCGAGCAATAATAATCATACAAAATGAAAACTTTTCAGTATCTCGCATTAGGATGAAAAATATCCACTTACCAGGGCCTTTCATCAGTCGAAATATTCTTCTATGGAACTTAAGTCTGTTTAAGAGTAATTTTCCCATTTCTGTTTTAAATGTCTTGTGAGGAACACATTTGGTTAGTTGGTAATCACTTTAATAGTCACAACTTCAATGTTGACATATAAAATCCATAACATATAGTAGAACAGTTAGGTCGTTGTCGACTATCATGTTACCTTGACACTTCAACAAGGGAGTGAATAACTTTCAGTGTTTAATAGCTGGCTGCAAACGAGGTGGCAGTAATTGTAGAACAAACTACATGAAGGTTTCATTTTATTAATTGATGTCTCAGTAGTTTCTCTGTTCATCTGTCTGTAAATGTCAAGCAAACTGGAAACTCAACATATTTTGAAATACCATAAAATAAGAAGAATCGCATTCCGCCTAATTATCAATTATGAGATATTCCAAAATATTTCTGTTTCCCGAATACTTACCATGAGAATAAAATACTTGTTATAGGAAGACTCGTCAGTATTCTGATATTTTCACCTGCTTATGTTATTTATTGTGAAAATGGCCATTAATGTCATAGGAATATGTAGCATAATGGAGAGGAGCCATAGTCATATTAACCTTCTCATTGTCGCTGCAGCGACATGCAGAAAACCGGAAGTAGCTTGAACTTCATTTAACTGAAATAATTTTGAGACACCTCTTCCCTGACCACTATCTCTTAGGTTGCAACCATCAGGCTGGTGGCATATTCGTGCCTTTAATCACACATTCGTACACAAGTGATCAGATATACAGTCAAAAATCCTCCTGGCCATTCGTCCACTCGGCATGTGAATCAATGTATACATTAACTAGTGGATGCAGTTGGAGATTGTATAAAAAGGAGATTTCGACACCTGTAATTCTTTCAGTAGGCGATAATTCAGTCAACGGTTGGGGAAGCCTAGTACAGTGTTGCTTTTTTTCTGTGCTTGGTTTAGCCAAGCACTTAGTCAAACTTGAGTTCCATTTTGAGAAGAGTGGTTTCTCCTCCAGTATATCTGACTTATTTTCATAATCAGGGCTTCGAGAGTATTCTTATAATTATTTCCGCATGTACTCACAAACTTATCAAAACGTATACTGATTTATAATATGCCGTTTATTAATGGTCCCCACATTCTTGACCAACATCCGATGCGTGTGAATATTCTGTCTATTGATACTTAAATCATCTTCGGTTGTATTCAGCTGAAACTGATCAAAGGAATGGAAATATGTACTATTACCTAACTAAGGTATGAGCAGGAAAACTGCATCTTCAATCAACTGGACTCCTTAATGTTGACGAAGATACAAAGTAAATGATCTAAAGCACCTGTAAAAATCGAAGACACTTTTGAAAGAAACTGTCTGCCTAATAGTTACAGTCATTACAACAGTGTTGTATATACCCTTCATACCCTTCGTTTTCTGTGTCTTTACTCCAGCTAAATTATTTATATCTTATACTGTTGTGCTATTTAATAGTCTGATTATGATAAAAGGTTTTCGTATTCCTGAATGAATGAAAAAGAAAACGATATTGTTTTTTCATTCATTGGGGAATACAAAAAAACCCTTATCTTAATGAATATCATATATCCAATGCCCACATTTGTTTTCCAACTGTTAAAAGTGTACTTGGTTTGGACACATGTAAGTAAGTAGCATGATGTTACTTCCTTTTGCACTTTTGATCAGTAACTCAATTATTTGAGTACTTATTAAGCGTCCATATTAGAATTACTGTAGGATTTATGCAGTAGATATGATTTAAAACAAAAAAAGACGTCACCATATCCTGCACACTTTTTTGTTCCTTCTTTACCACAGTGAGACTATGGGAATAATTGAAGGAAGTATCGAAATCAGGTTTATCTTATAATTTACATGTATGCAATACTAAGCTGAATATCATTTACATTCAATTAGAAAATGAATGCAGCGATGAAAGTCGCAGGAGTCAGTCGATGAATGTGTTGGAATCTTGTGTACAAAATTTTGACTCCACCTTGTTGAGCCTATTCTAGTTGGTTCTGAGGTAATTTCCACGGTTAAATATTGGTTAACTAGTTTTGTTCTGTATTATTTGTGTCGTACGCAGATATTTATCTGATCTGCACAGAATCATGTCAATTGTCCAGATCACGAAGACGCTGAAGTTATCACTGAATTCAGAAGACTTCACTTAACACGCGGAATACTATGCACAGTAAATAACGCAGAATAACAGAAAACGGCAGGATAGTAAGATGATTTATTCTATATGCAAAGTCTGTAAATAAACGACAATAAAATGAGCAATAATACTTGTGATCGTATTTCTCCAACCCTCTGTCCACGAGTAAGCAACGGTAGCCATTTTTGTCTATTGTCAAATACAGACCAGTCTACATAAACAATATTCATTGTTCACTAACAGTGAGAAACAACACAGATTCAAGCCACCAGTAATCGTGTTTTGCTGTACTTGAAGTATTTTGTGACTTTGCGTGTCTCAAGGAATTTTCAGGCAGCTATAAAATAGGACGCCGAGATTGAATTCCTGAAATTCGACCACAACGTGTCAGTCATGGTAACGACGACAACAATGAAATGGACAGAAGTCCGTTGGTGTCAGGTATGGTCTGAACATCTTGAAAAACACATACACAACCATTGTTTGAGAATATTCATCTATGGATTTTGAGTCTACTTGGCGTTAGTTTCCTCATTTCCAGTTATTTGGGGTTGAATAGATCGTAGAATAAATCGACATGTTAGATTGATAATTCATTCGATTATATTAGCTGCAGTGTTGACAAATAAATCCCTTAACGCTTATTAGGACAGTTGAGTAGTTCACCGTTTTCACATTATTTAGCTCTTATGGAGGTGAGTGAATAACCTTGAGTGCCTCACGCTTCAGCGCAAGGGAGTTGGAAATAAGTTCAAAACACACTGCATGTACGTTTTAGATCATTTCTGAATGTTTTAGTGATTTGCCCCAGACCGCGATAAATCGTTGACATTGAAATCATTCCTGGTTGTATTCCGTTGAAAAAATACCAACGAACTAATTTTGATTACAGCTTGATTCCACACCGTATTTTCAGTTTAAGTATGGAATTTTCAGCATGGATATCGGTAGCCCAAATTTGCAGGCCGACCATAGATATCGGGTGTGCGTCGGCAGCGGATCGAACCCCGGACCATGTGCATGGTCGGCGAGAGTCCTAACCACTGTGCCACCGACTTTGTCAATTTCTTCTTTCTATTCAGGTGAAAATGATCTAGTGCCACTTATAAGCTGGAAACCCATGTCATTATTCAATTGGACCCTAGAATGTTCAAGAACATACAGCATAAACAAAATAATGCATAAATAAAAAGTGAGAACAGTTTTGCAACAAACTCTCTGCTCAATACACCCAGTCATTACATTGTTATGCAGAGTAACGGAATATGTACCAATAAGTTATACAGAGAGAATCAATGCATTTTGTATAACGCTTTTAAAGTTTCAATCGACCACTACCTCGAGTAATCTGACTGTGTCAGCTTATCAGACAACAAAACTACTAGAGTTCTCAATAAAAGCTACCGCTTATCGTAGTTAACTACCCTAGATAAAAAACAGAAAAGCTAAAAGATTCAAATCTAAAACAACAGACAGAAAAAGCAAAACCCTAGGGAACAGTAATAATATATTTTAATTTTGTATATTTTTGGTTACAGCTTGATGTCACAACGTATTTGCAGTACGAATATGGAATTTTCAGCATGGATATCGGTAGCCCAAATTTCGCAGGCAGACCATAGATATCGGGTGTGCGTCGGCAGCGGATCGAACCCCGGACCATGTGCATGGTCGGCGAGAGTCCTAACCACTGTGCCACCGACTTTGTCAATTTCTTCTTTCTATTCAGGTGAAAATGATCTAGTGCCACTTATAAGCTGGAAACCCATGTCATTATTCAATTGGACCCTAGAATGTTCAAGAACATACAGCATAAACAAAATAATGCATAAATAAAAAGTGAGAACAGTTTTGTAACAAACTCTCTGCTCAATACACCCAGTCATTACATTGTTATGCAGAGTAACGGAATATGTACCAATAAGTTATACAGAGAGAATCAATGCATTTTGTATAACGCTTTTAAAGTTTCAATCGACCACTACATCGAGTAATCTGACTGTGTCAACTCATCGGATAATAAAAATACTACAGTTCTGAATAAAAGCCACTGCTTATCGTGGTTACGTACCTTGGATAAAAAAACAGAAAAAGCTAAGAGATCCAAATCTAAAACAACAGACGAAAAAAGCAAAACTGATCTTGTTTCGTACAAAACATCTCTTCATCTCACCATATTCAAATTCGGTTTTCTTCACAATCTTCTTTGATGCTCTCCATTAGGGTTTTTCGAAATTCAATAGCGAGAGCATCGCACATTTTGATCTTCTGTGTATCATTCTCATTAATATTTACGATACTTCACTGTTGCTTCTTCTCAATGTCTCTTTGCAAGTCATTATTCTCAGTCGAATATTGTAAACTATATTTCGTTAACTACAAAAGAATAAAATATTCTCCTATCACTTTAAAACACATAAATTCTTCAACTGAAAGTCTCCGTTGAAAAAGGCGACAGAAAGACAGAACTTTGTATCTCGAGTTAGACTGAATATCGCTCGAAAAAATAACTGGTTTCTGTATTCTGCAAATAAGGGGTCAACCAAAATATTCCAGGACAAAAAATATTCTCAAATATATAGATGACGTATATATTTCCATCACATTTCACACAACTGAAACTTTTTTTTCGTAGTACAAACTGTTAAGAACATAATAGTAAATGTACATTTATCAGTCAATCTTCAAATGCTTGCAATCCCATAATGTGGGCAAACCCCCTCCGTAACCTACTGCTGATAGACTGTTACCACATCTCACCTAAGTGCAGCATTCCGTAAATATTTGAGAATATTTCAGGTAGCATTATTTCATCTTTATGGTTGAAAGGATATGTTGCATTGGCTTTAATCGACTTATAGTGATATATGGCAGTTATTTCTGCAACTGTCCTGCGGGTTGGTCTTTTCGTAACAGACAGCTATCCCGTCTGCGCGATTCATTCATCCATTCATCACACAATTAAGTAATGATGGAAGCAGTATTCTACTCATAAGAACAAGTTTGAAATACCACTGGCGATCACTGAAACAAGCCTTAAAGAAACAAACGAAGAGTTCATTAAATACATGAATTCCCATATTTAATATATTTTAGACGCGCTGACTGATTATTTCTATTGCTGTACTGAGTAAATGTTCACTATTACTAATATTTTCTGTATACTTTTTTTCCAGTGACCTTAGTTTTCCGAAGCCAATAGTGTAGCGATCAAATAACCGATACAAGCATCTCAATACATCCATTTATCCAAACCATTCTTCAGAGAGATGCAGCCATATAACAAACTGGAGATATCGAAAACCCTATTGTTTGTGGTTGGAAACTATATGTGGTAATGTTCAACAATTCGTAATTGCCTTGGCAGTGTCCTAAGGCGGCTATACAGTCCAATCTACACATCAAACTGGTACGTAAAACGAAGCAAAATTTTTTCAAAAGGTGGGAGCAAAAATTCCTTAGACCAAAATCACACAATAACGCTTCCCGCACAAGCCATAACCAGAAACACCTTGATTCACTGAATCAAATTTATGTCGTCAAGTCGTGAATATTATCACACAACCATAAAGAGAATCGTTAGATTTAGATATTGAAAAAGGGACGAAGGTAACTAATAAGCGCGAAGTCAAGATGTGATATGAAAATGTCAAAATAATGATGCAGAGTCCAGTAGGTAAACTGATAATAATTACATGGTCAAAAAATACACGTACCTATCTTTATTAAGGATGAAAACTTTCAAGAGAGAATTTCCAAGCAATATTCCCGTTACATGAATACACTTTCTTTATGGGGTGGGCCTGAGAACTTCACGCTAAATCTCCCCTCTTTTCTGAGCTAAGGATCGGCTAATATTATGCATCCACAATACACAATTCTACAATTGCAGTCCTACCGTATACGAATCTCTGACCTCTGTCTTCTCCGTGATATTGCCTGGTACACTGGTATTCGGTGAGTGCTAAATACAATTATGAAAACAAATTCAGTTAGCAGGAATCATGTGAATATCATGTTCATATTAGAAGAAAGAAACATACAAGGATACATCGATGATTATTTTGACACAGTATGCATTCTGCTTGAAGTTGACTATATTTTACCTGCAAGGGTTTCAAGAATTTTACTAACAACAGGGAGGTCATTAATAAATGATGAATACCCTTCAACTGCCTGACTGTCTTACTATAAATATTTTCTCTGAAATAATACACTCAGCGATTGATCTCTACAAGTTACACTTAGAAAGAATGGACAGCATTTAGCCAGAAAGCACAAGTATGTCACATGTAATCAGTTATTCTCACTGCTGAACAAGAAGAACCATTAATCAGAAGACAGATAATGAGCAGCTAGCGGAGAAAAAATTATGCAGAATAAAGACCATGACTTTTACCGCAGTACACAATGTTTTCAGGTGACCTGATTCACACTGAACTTCGAAAAACTATTATGATTCAAAAATATGAGTCAGAATAGAATGCAAACATGAAATAGTTCAATAAAAAGCTGACTCCTAAACATCGGTGGATTCTCTTTCATTATTCACTGTGACTCTGTACATTTGATGCGTTTAGCAGTAAGTCAACTTGAATCAGCTATCTCAATTCGTCGTTCAGCTTCTTTTGTCAACATTATTACATCAGAAAAATAAGACTAGGTTACTACCATGCTCCTCTATGTAATAAGATGTAAAGCTACTCAATAAAGGTGACTTAATTCGAAATGTCTCACTCTTGTATTTTATGAAAAGAATTACTACTGCATACTTGTGAAGACGCTACAGCGATGAATACCAACTATTACGAAGTATTCTTCAAGCTCTATCGAATGCTTATCGTGATTTGATAATGAGGACATGAAAGCACTTGTGGAATTTTTCACCTTAGAATATGAAACCAAGCAGTGATGACAAAAGTTCAATCCAAGTTCTTTCCGTGAAACCACTTTTTCACGATTCCCTGTGATGAATATGAAGTGCGGCTTGATTATGGACCGCGTTTTATCACAAAGAACAGAATTTTTCAGCAAATTGCAAAATACTTATTCACTTCTTGTGCAGGATCTTCACATGAAAATAGTGCACAATAGCAAAGCGTTTCACGCTTATGCGTGATTTTCAGTTAATTATTTCTCATATCAACTGAATTTACTAAGGCGGAAATCGCAGCTTCATCAGTGTATTAGACGTTTGTGAATGCATCGAGAACAATATGGCCTAATCCATGACTGCTTGGCAGCATTACATATAAAGTATATTTTGTTCTGTGAGTCAATTTCAGGTAGCCGCGACACTTCTCTTGAGCTATCACATTCTCTTCAATGAAGTCATTGTCAGACGCTGAACACGTGAAGAAACACAAATTTTGTCATTTATTGGGTAATTATGACCCAGAGACAACAGCAAACTTGGTGACGCCACTACTGGAGAAGGTGTGGAAAGAAGGCAAAGTACCCGAGGATTGGAAGAAAGGATGCTTATTCAAACTACCAAAGAAAGGAGACCTAAGTCAATGCAAGAACTGGCGCATAATTCTGCTCCTGTCCATCCCAAGCAAAATAATAAGCCGCATCATCCTGGAGAGAATCAAACATGCCAACCTGGATGAAAAACTTCGACCGGAACAGGCTGGATTCAGGAGAAACAAGTCATGGATTGATCAGATCGCCACATTACGGATAATCATTGAACACGGCTTGGAATGGCAGTCACCCCTCAATCTCAACTTCATCGACTTTGAAAAGGCCTTCGACAGCGTCGATCGAGAGGTGATTTGGCAACTACTTCGCTACTACGGGGTGCCACCGACAATTATACATCTCATCCAACAGTTGTATGACAACGCTGCATGCCAAGTAATCCACAACGGGAAGCTCACGGAATCCTTCGAAGTGAAGACAGGAGTAAGACAGGGTTGTCTACTATCGCCAATGATTTTCCTGATTGCGGTAGATTGGATAATGCGACAAACAGCGAGCAATGAGGAGACAGGCATAAAATGGACTCACACAAAGAACTTGGAGGATCTGGACTTCGCCGATGATATATGCCTGATTTCCCACAAACTGGAAGATATGCAAGTGAAAAGTAACAAGTTGGCAGAAGAAGCATCAAAGATAGGACTCCAGGTGAACATAGAGAAAACGGAGGTGATGAAGATCCCTGGCTAACACCGCCAACAACAACAACAGACAGCCATCAGCATAAATGGAAAGAACCTGAAAGAAACTACCTCCTTTACCTACTTGGGAAGCATTGTTTCAACTACAGGCGGAACTGACGAGGATATCAAAGCAAGGATCGGGAAAGCAAGACAAGCTTTCATTACTCTCAAGTCTGTGTGGAGGTCAACAGCATTCAGCGTCAAAAATAAGATCGGGATTTTCAACTCCAATGTGAAGTCAGTACTACTATACGGATCAGAGACTTGGCGTGTCACAAAGAGCACCTCAAACAAGCTACAGACCTTCATTAACAGATGTCTTCGCTCAATACTCAAGATCAGATGGCCGGAAAGGATCAGCAACAAAGATCTCTGGGAGCGAACCAACCAGGAACCGATTGTGAAACAAATAGGCAGGAAGAAATGGAGATGGATTGGCCACACTCTGAGGAAACCAGCAAGTGACATCACTAGACAAGCCCTCGAGTGGAAGCTGAAAGGGAAGCGACGAGTTGGTCGTCCAAGGGTGACCTGGAGGAGATCATGTGAAAAGGAGATGAAAGCATGTGGGCAGACCTGGAGTCAGGTGAAAACTCTAGCAGAGAACCGAACGCAATGGAGACGCATGGCTGAAGCCCTATGTTCCTCTATGAACTAAAGGAAATAATAATAATATAATATGGCCTATGTGTGAAGTCAAATATTCAAATTCCTTAAAATCATTTTCGTGACATATGCTTAAGTTTTGTGAATTGTCACCATTAGTCATACCGCTCACAAAATGTATCTTGTTGTCCTACTCGAATAAATTTTCATTAATCGTTCACATCAACAAACAGAAATGCATATGTGTACTGCATCAAATAAAAGTGTTCTAAAATTCCATCATCAATTTTTATCTCTTTTACAGTATACTACTCATAAGTAGTTCAAAATCATTCGAAAAATTTAATGGATTTTCTCAGCAACTCTTAAATAACTTGCAGCAACTTGAAAGCTTCTAGAGTAACCACTGGAGTATTGAATGTTTAGTCTCATAGCGAGGTTCAATACAGAACATAACGTCTGGTAATTACATGGTCACAGACAGGATTGAATTGGTTATCAATATTAATTACATAGTTAGACACGTGGTGGTTAACAGGCTTATATAGACACTGATTGTGAAAGTTCCGGAAACACTTTATACACATGTATTTATGTGAAGATGACAGGAATGAGAAAGTGTGAAGAAGAGTTGAGAGACTGTTGACAGTTGTGGAGACATTTGAATGTGAAGGAAGAGAACCAAGTTCGTTGTAGATGGGAAACTGAATAAATGGAATGAATAATGCTAACAATAACGATTTCAATGATAGGAATCGGAACCACATGAATACTGGATAGAAGGCTTATTGATTCCTAAACAGTTAACATTTTACATGAAATGTGTATGTAATCATTATTACTATTATTGAATTATTAGACTTCATTCGATCACAACGTTCCACTGATCTGCATACTTGAATTAGCTGGTCTTACGCAGTGCGAGAGCTTTCAAACTACTCGAATCACTTGATACTATTTTTGATGAGTGACGGAACGTTAAGAAAGTTGAAATGTCTTGCTGACACTTGGACTACTCAAAAATTGAGGAAGTGCTTACAGCTTCACACGTCCTTGAGAAAGATTCTTAACACAATTGCTGAATGTTATAAGCACTACCACAGTACAATATCTACTGTCTGATGTATTCACAAAAATGAGAACTTAAATCGAATAGGTTGAATCAATGGATAACGTAGACATATGCTGATCCAAAACTTGATTTTCGAGCATTTGCTCTACCTAGTTAGAGTTAGCAGAATAATGTGAAAAATAAAGTCATTTAAACATTTGGTGTATGAACAAAATTACGTTGAAACAGGCAAAGCAGGTTAATGTAGCAGGATTTAATAAATTCATCAAATTTCAGTAGAACTCATCAGCCAAATAATGTACGTACAGAAATATACATACCGGTAGAATTACATCGGAAGATATAAACTCATAAGTAAATAAACCATATTGAATCCATCGAGCAAAACGACAGGTGTGAGTGTCTTTCAAGTCACCTTCAGACAGATGAGTGGAAGTACGTTTGACTGATTAAAATCAAATTAAATTTGATTACATTTGAATTACATCATTTAAATTGACAGTCAGATATCGGAGAAAGAACTTGAAGATATGAGGAATCGCTAACTAAATAATATTGAAACAAATAGTTTTGGTAATAATAATAGTAATATTAATATGGCGAGTCAGGACAATGGCACTGATAGACGACAGTTTCCAATGAGTTAGAAGCACCATTGAAAGGAAGAATAAGATTATAATGACCATGATAATAACGAATAAATAAAACAAAGTAACTAATATTTCTTTCTGTCACAGAGACTGTGTTAAGAATCCCTAATTGCAAAAAACATACGCAATTGCAAGCATCGTCTTGGTTGCATGTCTGCTGACAACAGGGAATGGCTTGAGAGGGTCATTATAATATCTGTAGTCTACAAGAAGCTTTGTTATCATAATTTGTACCACTGTGACTTAAGCTTTTTCAAACACTTTGAGATATGCTCAATCATGTTAGAAGCTAATCATTTCACTGTATGACCTCTCTATTTCCTTCAACAAAGACACCAAAGTCGGTGTACCGTCTTTGAAGTCCCTATAACTGGCGGACGGTCATTCTCAGATTGATTGTGTGCGTCGGTGGCACAGTGGTTAGGACTCTCGCCGACCATGCACATGGTCCAGGGTTCGATCCCCTGCCGGCGCACACCCGATATCTATGGTCGGCCTGTGAATTTGGGCTACCGATATCCACGCTGAAAATTCCATACTTGTACTGAAAATACGGTGTGGAATCAAGCTGTAATCAAAATAAAAAAATAAAAAATAATAAATTAAACATGCCCAATGTTAATCTCAGAAGACTGATTCAATGAACAAAGAATGTCTTGTTCGATAACTTTATCATCATGTGCCACATCTACATATCTAAAATTATGTAAGATTGATTGTTATTGAAAACAGTAGCGTTTTTGTTAAGGTAAAATCGAATCACTGATATCAGAATTCAAAAAGTTATTTTCACATAGATTGCTAATGGTTCAAAGTTCAAAATATATGTGTATGTGGTATTATGTATAATTTTAATACTAAACCGAATAACAACTTTACAAAGTAACTGATTAGCAATGGCAACGAATGTATGGTAATAAAATCTTATGAATGTTATTTATATTAAATTCTAATCATATTCGTCATAAGCGTTAGATGGATGAATGATCATGCCTAAGATGGAGGTAGAGTAAAAAATGGTGTCACTGTGTGAGTTAACAACAAAAGGTAAGTTAATGTAAATCTAGTGATGAGGGTGGTTAGAATTGTTTCTTCGACACACAGAGCACTGGTTGTTTCAAGCAAATGAAAATAGCCACTGCTGTTTGAAGAATTCATCACCTAGATGCTCTCTGCAATTTATTTGGTTGCCGAAGGCTTCTTCAATGCTACCTTTGTTGCCAGCTTGAACCAAGTTGTTTAATATCGAACCGATAATGGTTTTCACTACACCTTTATTTAGCCAAATTGTTGGGTGTTCATGAGCACCTCAATTACTGCTCTGACCCACTGTGGGGTCCGCAAGGTCATGAATGACTTATTAATTTGGCCATTTTTGATATGACTCTCCATTTTTTATATATGAATTCTCCTACCCCTCGTTGTTACACTTGCATCACCTAACATTTCAATTTCTTAGCGTAATTGTCAACTTACACACTGGTGCATACACAATGCTGGTAACCCTACACCCAAACGTTTATGATTATTTATGAGCAATATTTTATTCTCGAAATGTAAACCAACTGATATTACTATAGCAAAATGTGACATTTACAGGAAACGTATCTCATATGCAATAACATGTTACCACATATGTATATCCTGGACTTTGATCTATTAACAGTCTAACTGCAAAGAACTTCCGGAATTCTTATGTCAAAGATTCGATTTAACGCCTAAAAATACCGTTTTCAATAACAATCCTTGTTTTATTGCTAAGAATGGATTCAACTGCAGAACCCGATAATGAAGTTATCTCAAAGAATATTCTTTGCCCGGTAATCAAGGTTTCCTAGATTGTTAAAGTCCACTTGGCGCTGCCAAGGAACACGACTTTACCAGCATAATAAGTTTTCCAGACAGCTATATCAAGTCTCCATTAAACTACTTCTTGAATGTCATCGCATTTAAATGTGAACCTGTTATGTTGAGACATTTTTGAAACTGTCAGAATAGTTTTACTGACGATGTTTTCTTTAGAGTATTTAATCGTAAACTACTCTGAATATTCATTCTTCGATAAACATACTTCAGAATCATCATTTCACATTCATTTGTTCTGTCTGAATGAATTCTGGCGTGGTCTGTTGAACAATGTTTTGGGTAAGTTCGTTTCACGTTGAATTGGAGCAAAACTTACAAAATGCATG